>CM035849.1:77643846-78843846 GCA_020510985.1 Pholidichthys leucotaenia
TGAGACAGACTTATCCTCTCCCTTTGCTTTCACTAACCGCCTGACTTCTTTCAGTCTCTTCATGCATGTCTCTCGTCTTTGCTTCAGCTCATGAAGTGGGACATGCCTGAGTTTTGTTTGTGCAGTGTTCTGGTTAGTCTTGCCAGTGGCGCCATCTTCTGGATCACTTGCATCTTCTTTTTCTTGGACTCCAGCCACCGCATTCTCTCCTTCTGGTTGCTTCTTGTCACCATTATTCTTTTCTTGTTCACTGATTGTAGCCAACTCCATTTCAAGAGTTTCTATTGCATCATGTACTGTTTCTGCATCAGTGTTGAGTTGAGCTCGCTCTTCCTCAGACAAGGTTTCAACTGCCAAGTCAGCATTTATGGCTTGTAATTGCTCTTTGGCAGCTGTGATCTGCTCTCCCAATTCTTGCTCAGTTGCATTTTTGGCAGCTGCAGCCATTTTGTTGCAGTACAGTGTTTATGGAAAATAGTGAGGAAATGGGACAAAAAATGAAATGGTAATTTATATTACCTCTTTGAATAAAGTGAGTTTCGATTGCCGGCAGTATTACATACACTGTCAGCTGTTTCAGTGAGTTGGTGAACTCTTTGTGACAGCATATGCCACCCGACAGTCGTTTTGGCAATCTAATGACCGTAAAAAAAAATGTTTAGTAAATCTGGATGGTCTGACAGACAATGCTAGCCAGGCTTAGTAATTGGGATTTTCACCAACCAGATTTCTTGAGTGAAAACCTGGAGATAAAAAATATTATGCAAACCTGAAACACAATGTGTTTTTTATGTTTACCTCGAAATTTCCACTCAAAATAACTGAATGGAAACTATACTTGAATTAGGGAATTCTTATCTTTGGGGTATATGATTCCCTAAATACTTTAAGCTTGTACTTGATTTGATTAATTCAAAATTGAATTAAATTTGAGGAATCTTGAAATATACTTATATCATTGGATTGAAGCTCAACCAGCCCTTACCTCAGCCCTTGATCTTACTTGATCTTACTAGCCTGATTTAAATTGATGTTTAAAAATACTGATTGAAATACGCTAGCAACAGGATGTGCACAAGCAGTACATGTACAATGAAAACAGAATAATGCAAACACTTCTCTCAACATCAGCACAAAATAAACACAGTATTCAGTGACAAATAAACTTGACTTTGCACTTGAGAAACACAAACTTGACTTGACTTGACTTAAAATGTGTCCTCAAGGTTCAATCACTGGATACATGTCCTTCACTTACAGGCTGTAGCAGAAAAGTGAATGTCTCTTACTTAATTGTCATATACTAGCACTAGCACACTGGTGAGTGGTACCGACAGGATGTCACCATCACGATCTCGATGACACGGCACGACCCAACCTCTTGAATCTGCAGCGTTCTTTGCTTGCACACCCATGCTCGTCCACGATGACTTGGTACAGGCGAGTATGAGGTAGTGTCTTTACTGTTCCGGCCCCGGATTATGAGCTGCATTTTGGTGTGCAATAACTGATGTTTGACACATTTTTAATGTCCTTGCTTTTGACTTTAATGCATCAAACACCGTAAAGACTGAAACATATCAAACACAAGAAACATTATTTCAGCTGTGGACACAAAATTCTAGTATTACAGAAATTAAATCATACTGCATACACACAAATGTAAACATTTATGATCTCAAATTGATAGATTTTTTAGGTTTACTGAGTTGTTGCAAGAAAGCTACCAGCAAAAATTATGCAGCATTTACTGTAAACAATACAACAGATTATCAAATCCACATTTAAAATTGTATGGCTTGTGCACATCAGATTTTCATATTAAAAACACACACAAAAGTTTCTATTCTTTGGACATGTGCATATTCAAACAACCATCATTAAGCTTCAACAGAGTTAAACATTTCACTAACCACTTTGCCGGGTCGCAGCCTTCCGAGGGCAGAAATTCCTTGCAGGCTCTCACATTTGTCTGCAATTAATAGCCCGGAATAAATACCTTGTAAATTGGTATTTCAGCTAATTTAAAGTCAAGATGTCAATTCAAAAACATAACAATAAAATTGACTAGAACTAGGCATCCAGTAAATAATGAAGGATTGCCAGATTTGCACTTCTAAAAGCTACCAAGGCCATGCAGGCCGGAAGTTGTAGCAGTGACTGACCAGAATAATACTGCATTTACTTCAAGTCAAAAATACATCCCTATTCACAGAATGAAGCTTCAAAAATTACTTTCTCACAACTATTACAATTTTTCGCACATGCATGGAGACTAGGTGAAATGTTACATAGGCATGGATTACCACTGACAGTCACATGGTCTAGTCACACTTCAACAAACTTCAAAAATATCATCATCTCTCAAACAACCTACAAAATATCGGGTAGATAATTGGATATGAGGGATTATTTCGTCATTATGACAGTTTCACCCTACCTGGGCTGAGGTAAGCAGCTGGATGGCTTTGGATCTTTGTCTTAGCCAGCCATGCTCAATCCGTCCGTTGTCATATTCTGATGGGCAGGAAGTCTCAAATCGTCTACTTCCTGTTGTGAATAATGCTTATACCTCATGTATTTTTGATGACAAATTATTTCAATAATTTTTAAATCTCAAAGGACAAATTTCCAAACCTAGGTTTTTAAAAGAAAATATGGAGGGAATAAATAAAAAAAAAAAGGTAGGGAATTCCCAAGGGATTCCCCAGAGGTCAAAGGTCATTTCCATGTTGGGGGTTCCCCCAGACACAAAGTAAACAACTTTTGACTGGCACACAGAGCCAGGCTGTGAGTATATATACCTGCCAAAACAAATCTTTGGGAGGCATTGCTGTACAACCAAAGGTCAAATACTAGAAAGGATGTCACTGTTGACATATATAGCGGGGAAATTGCAACAGTCACAAGAATTGCCATGTTTCTCACATGGATCAAACAAACACAGCTGCTGCCGTTACACTTGTGGCTTATATTATTCATATATCCATACCTACATATGTATAGGCATAAGAGGAATGTTTAGAGATTGCATATGTAGAATGACCTCACATCTCAGAGCAGGACAAGAGGTCTCGACCACCGGCGAAGATCAACGAGCAGACGGAGCCGCAGCGGTGGAAACCTGAACGAACTTCCTGACCCCCCAGGGTCAGGTGGAGGAGAGAGAGGACAATGGAGAGGGATTACGCTGATGCGGGATGTCGGCTTTGATATGCAATGTCTTTTGTTGTGTGTGGGTATAAGTATGAAGGTCTGACTGCGCTCAGTCTCTTCCTTCTGCTTCTGCATCGAGATGAGACATGTTAGGGACTGGAAGCTGATAATAAAACTTGATTTATAAAATCACTTCGCTTCCTCATTTCAAGCTCCCTACATTGGTGACCAGATGTGAGGATGGACCAAAGACGTTCTCCCGCTACAAGCTCATCAGAGGCGACCCAGGCAAGCGCCGTCGCCAACGCAGACAGGGGAACGGATGGAAGACGTTCCCCCACAGCAGAATCGTCAGAGAGGGCTCAACCGAGCACCGTCCCCACCCCTGCCGTGAGAACGGAAGAAAGGCGTTCTCGCCCTACAGACTCATCAGAGGCGGCCCAGGCAAGCGCCGTCACCGTCAAACTCCCAGAGTTCTGGCAAAATGACCCGAGCTCGTGGTTCCAGCAGGCTGAGGCTCAGTTTGCACTGGCGGGGATTACGGCGGATGAGACCAAATTTTATCACATCGTCGCCAGACTCGATGCTGCCACATCAAAATGCGCGCGGAGCGTGATACAACAACCGCCCGCCCACGACAAATACAAAGAACTGAAGGCGACCCTCATCGAGAGCTTCGTCCCCTCGGCCGAGGAAAGGGCCGGGAGGATTCTGGCGATTTACGGCCACGGAGGACGCAGACCGATGGTCCTCATGGAAGACATGCTGCAGCTGAGGGAGGCAGACAATGACAACTTCCTCTTTCAGCATATCTTCCTCAGCACTCTGCCGTCGCACATGAGAGGGATCCTGGCCAACATGCGGTGTAGCACCCAGCAGGATTTCCGCGCGCTGGCCCGAGAAGCGCAGTGGCTCATCAACTCCTGCGGCGAGCAGATGGCCACAGCAGCATCTGCAGATCTCGGCGCGGAAGCCCAGAGCAGCGGAGAGTCACAGACGATGGAGCAGAACCCGCCCACCATGGCAGCGACGCGACCAAGGCGCAGCAAGCGGAATGACCTCTGTTACTATCATTAACGTTTCGCCGAGAGGGCGTACAAATGCGTGCCCCCCTACAATTTCAAGAGCTCGGGAAACACCAAAGCTGAGGAACCGTTAGCAGCTACGGCTCTCGGCGAGACAAACAAGCTGCTCTACGTGACTGACGGACGCTCCGGGAGACAGTTCCTCATCGACATCGGAGCTCAGGTGAGCTTCATCACCCCGTCCAACGCAGACCGGGCAACAGGACCCCGGGGAAACGGAGCGATGGCAGCTAACGGCTCGATCATTGACACTTTCGGTGAAAGAAACCTGCCTCTGTCCATTCACGGCCGCAACTATAGGTGGACATTTATTATAGCGGCGATGAGTTTTAACTTGTTGGGCGCTGATTTCTTATGTGCACATGGGTTGTTAGTCGATCTTGCAAACAGACGCTTGGTTAATGCACTGTCATTTTCTTCTATCCCCTGCTCAGCTCGAGTCTCTCCACCACCCGTGCAGGCCAGCGTCACCTCAGCAGGAGGTAAGTTTGACCAACTCCTCACCCAATTTCCAGCACTCACAGTTCCCAAATTTTCAGCAACAGTAGCGAAACACGGGGTTGAACACTTCATCCCCACAACAGGCCCACCTGTTTTTGCCAAAGCTCGGCGCTTAGATGCAACCAAGCTCGCCATAGCACGCGACGAGTTTGCCAGCCTGGAAAACTGGGCATTATTCGGCACTTGAAAAGCCCTTGGGCATCGCCACTACATATGGTCCCGAAAACCGACGGTTCTTGGAGACCTTGCGGTGATTACCGCAGATTAAACAATGCGACAGCGCATGACCGCTACCCCATCCCTCACATCCAAGATTTTTCACTACATCTGGCGGGTGCGCGCATTTTTTCTAAAATAGACCTGGGCCGCGGCTACCACCAAGTTCCGGTCCGACCGAAGGACGTTCCTAAAACGGCTGTAATAACCCCTTTTGGTCTTTTTGAATTTTTGCGAATGCCGTTTGGCCTCAAAGGCGCTGTCAAACTTTTCAGCGTATGATGGACGCAGTATTACGCGACCTCCCCTTCGTGTTCGTCTACCTCGACGATATTCTGGTAGCCAGCACGTCGGAGGAAGAACACGAACAACACCTCACTACGGTTTTTCAGAGGCTAGAAGAGCATGGGTTAATAATTAACCCAGCCAAATGCCGATTCGGCGTGTCACAAATTGATTTTTTAGGACACAGAGTTTCACCAGAAGGGGCAGTCCCATTGCCGGACAAAGTACGCGCGGTAGCAAACTTCCCCCGACCACAAACGGTCAGATCGCTACAGGAATTTTTAGGAATGGTAAATTTTTACAACCGTTTCCTCCCTCGCGCAGCTCAACTCATGCAGCCCTTATATGCCGCGCTCAGAAAACAAAAACCCTCCAACGCGGTCGAATGGACCCCGGAGCGGGAACGCGCCTTCGCGGAAGTAAAAGGAGCACTAGCGGATGCCACATTGTTGGTCCACCCCGATCCCTCGGCCCGCATAGCGCTGACCACAGACGCTTCAGACCTGGCCATAGGGGCGGTTGTGGAGCAACATGTCGGCGGAACCTGGCAACCGCTAGCATTTTTTAGTAAATCCTTAAACCAAACCGAGTGCAAATACAGCACTTTTGACAGAGAGCTGCTAGCGCTTCATTTATCCATCCGCCATTTCCAGTTCTGGCTGGAAGGGCGGCGTTTCACGGCTTTTGTAGACCACAAACCACTCACTTTTGCGATGGCTAAAATTTCAGAACCGTGGTCAGGCAGGCAACAAAGACAGCTGGCTGCAATTTCAGAGTTTACCACAGATATCCGACACGTGGCAAGCAAACTTAATGTGGTGGCAGATTGCCTCTCCCGCGCCGTGACATCGTCAGGGCACGAGGAAGCAGATTATACTACCACAGCCGCAGAGCTCATGGCCAACGCGGACGCGTACGCGGCCCCAATTCACGTAGGGATAGATTACGCGGCCATGGCAGCAGAACAAAGCAGTGACGCGGATGTGCACGCGCTCCAGTCTGGACCAACAGGGTTAAGGCTGGAGGAAAGAGGTTTGTGTGACGGTGTGCCCCCCCTAATCTGCGACGTGTCAACCGGTCGACCTTGCCCGGTAGTCCCAGCTGCGTGGCGCCGCCGCATTTTTGACTTGGTGCACTCCCTCGCGCACCCAGGGGTGCGCGCCTCGGTGAAAATGGTCGCGGAGAAATTTGTTTGGCCAGGCCTGCGTAAAAATGTAAAGGAGTGGGCGAGGACTTACATGTCTTGCCAACGCGCCAAAATTCACAAACACACAAAAGCTCCTCTAGAACCTTTCCGAATCCCAGCCAGGAGGTTTGACCACGTACACGTCGACCTCGTGGGCCCACTACCATCGTCGCAGGGGTTCACACACCTTTTAACAATGGTAGACCGTACCACACGCTGGCCAGAAGCGGTCCCGCTGGCGTCAACCACAGCCGCGGAAGTCGCTTGCGTTTTTTTAACAACCTGGGTGGCGCGTTTCGGCGTCCCATCGGACATCACGTCCGATAGGGGGCCCCAATTTGTCTCAGAACTGTGGTCAGCCATGGCCAGCAGCTTAGGGGTGACAATTCATCGCACCACCGCGTATCACCCTCAGGCTAACGGGTTATGCGAGCGTTTTCATAGGTCTTTAAAGGCCGCCCTCAGGGCCTCACTGATGGATACAGATTGGGTGAATAAACTTCCCTGGGTTTTATTAGGGTTGCGTTCTGCGCCTAAGGAGGCTCTAGAAGCCTCCCCGGCAGAATTAGTTTTTGCACAACCTCTCAGGCTCCCGGGTGAGTTCTTACCAGAACATCCAGAGCCCGGGCACCTACCAGCCCTGAGGCCCCTAAACAGCACGGGACCGGACACGCTCCCCGGACCCGTACATCACTCTTTTCCGCGGGTTTTTGTTCCCCAAGCTTTGAAAAATGCCGAGTTCGTTTTTGTTAGACACGAAGCTTTAAAACCAACCCTCCGCCCACCATATGACGGACCATTTAGAGTGCTGGAACCTGGTGATAAGCATTTTGTGCTTGATTTAGGGGACAGAAAAGAAACAGTCAGCATTGACAGACTTAAACCTGCTTTCATGTTAAGCGACGAAACTGCACGGGTGGCGAGAGCACCTCGACGGGGTAGACCCCCCAAGAGAAACAACTCAGGCCCCCCGCAGGGACCAAATAACCACTCTCCTCCCCAAGCTTCAGATCCCTTACAGGACGGCCCCGCCAGTACGCCAAAGCGGGCCTACAGCAGATTCAGGAGAAGATTGAAACCCAGACGACACATAGACTGATGTAAAATTGACAAAGGGTTGTTAACTATGCTGTCGGATTGTGCCGTTACAGTTTTAAGGCTGACTTATGACATAAACTATACTGTTGTTGTTACCACTGAATTTTTAACAGGAGCATGCTACATAGCTTGAAGGTTAACATGACTGCTGAAGATATTTTTCCTTTTTCCTGTTGAGATGAATAACGGTATAATACGTCATGGATGTTATCTTAAGCTGTAAACTTAATTTGATTGTCCTTTTCTTAGACGTTTGGGGGGGGGGCTGTGGCTTATATTATTCATATCATATCATATATTATATATTATATTATTCATATATCCATACCTATATTATTCATATATCCATACGGCTGCACGGTGGCGCAGTGGTTTAGCACTGTGGCAGCACAGTTTTACCCTCGGCCGGGGGACCGCGGGGATCATGAGATCGTGGGTTCGATCCCAGCCCCCGACAAACAGTGAACTGTGTGGAGTTTGCATGTTCTCCCCGTGTTGCGCGGGTTTACTCCGGGATTTCTCCGGTTTCCTCCCGCACACCAAAAATATGTAGGTTTAGGGCGCTTGCGCACGCAGCGACCAGCAGCCGGTGGCTTGTCACCAGACTGCAAACCAAGTCTACCTACGGGTACAAATAAGTAACAAAAAAAAAACAAAACAAAAAAAAATACCTACATATGTATAGACATAAGAGGAATGTTTAGAGATTGCATATGTAGAATGACCTCACGTCTCAGAGCAGGACAAGAGGTCTCGACCACCGGCGAAGATCAACGAGCAGACGAAGACGCAGCGGTGGAGACCTGAACGAACTTCCTGACCCCCCAGGGTCAGGTGGAGGAGAGAGAGGACAATGGAGAGGGATTACGCTGATGCGGGATGTCGGCTTTGATATGCAATGTCTTTTGTTGTGTGTGGGTATAAGTATGAAGGTCTGACTGCGCTCAGTCTCTTCCTTCTGCTTCTGCATCGAGATGAGACACGTTAGGGACTGGAAGCTGATAATAAAACTTGATTTATAAAATCACTTCGCTTCCTCATTTCAAGCTCCCTACAGTACTCCTAGAAAAGATTGAAAATAGGCCATAGGGACATGAACATGACCATAGGGACATGTTCAACCAAGATGTGTCCTCTAATTAACATCACAGGTGTCTACAAACTTGTAATCAATTGGCCTATTTAAAGGGTGACAAGTAGTCACTGTGCTGTGACCATTGTGGGTTTTTCTTTCATTAACAGAGGGGTACCAACAATTTTGTCCACGTGTGTGTGTTTGGAGTATTTCTTCCTTTAGTTTTTGTTTAAATTGTCCAAGCTTTGTACATGATTTTAATTCAGGTCCAAAAGCGTTCCACAGTCTGACTCCTTGCACTGAAACACAGTGTTGCTTGGTAGTAGTTCTCAGACCCCAGGGCAGACCCAGAACTCACTGGAGAGACAACGTCTCCCAGTTGGTCTGGGAACACCTTGGTATCCTCTCTGAAGATCTGGAGCAGGTGGCTGAGGAGAGGGGAGTCTGGGCTTCTCTGCTTGAACTGCTGCCTCTGCGACCCGGACCTCTGGAAAAGTGGTAGAAGATGGATGGATGGATGTCATGTATGGGAGCATTAATGAATGATACAAAGTCTATAGTGTGGGCTGATTCAGCAAATATTTCACTCTGCGCAGTATTGTGACTGATTTGCATATTTTACCTTTAATATAATTAATATGTGACTTCCAACACAGTTTATTATCAATTATTACACCAAGGATTTTAATTTTGGAGACCCTTTCAATCTCTACACCATTTATACTGAGTTTAAATACTGAGTTGTTATGATGGTGTGAAATAACGTTATCAATAAAATTTAGCCACCGCTGTGTCGCCCTGGTTTCAAGTGTGGGTGGTGTTTTGTGCTTGTATTGCTAAAATATAAAAGGAAGCACTACAATGGGTCTCAAATATTGGTAATGTGTTCTATTACTGAATGAGTTTAAAGATGAAATACTATACACATATAAACTAAATTCTAATGGTGACTGAACATCTCCCATTCCCCAAAGTGCAAGATACACTATTATGACTATAACTCATAAAGGATCACAGAAATGATCTGATAAAAATAAATAAACAAGCGGTTTATTTTATGGTGGCTGCTATTGGATGTGCCATTCATTTTCAATTACTCTGTAATTAATATTCACACAAATAAATCTCAGTTCAGTCCCTTTCATATTAAGTGGAAATTGTGCTACTTTAAATTTGGCACTTTACCTAAACTTTAACTTAAAGCGAGGTAGTCGGATCTGGGAAAAAAAATGCTTTTTTTGTGTGCATGGAAAGAAAATCCTACAGACACATATAGCGCGATTGCGAGTGTGAATGACCTGTCCCACGAGCAAATGTACGTTTTTTGGTCCGTGGCTGTTTAAATTGAATTCTTTCCTCCCGAAAATATCATTTTTGAATATTAATTACAGCTAAACGGGAGCAGTTTCGATGCCGACATTTCACATCCTAATATACTGTACGTGTTCTATACACCATCGGCTTTTGCGTATCCAACTACCTCGCTTTAAAAAGCAAAAGATGTGACTATAAATATGATGTGTTGTTTACCTGTCATTGGTGTCAAAACGTCGCCATTCTGAGCAGATCCTGTTTGGACTCTACAATGAAATACACACAAATTAAGTACATGCACAGCACGAAAGTGCAACATGTAAAAAAAAAAAATAAAATAAACTTTTTAACCAGGATTACAACTAGCTTATTTCATCAGATATTGTCAACACAAAAAAGCAACATACTAGGACGGACGTAGCATTGAGCTAGGTCATTGTTTAAACACGATTAAGTTTTCGTCTGTCCACAGTGAACTTTCCACTGTTGGAAAAAATAACATAAAGCATGAATATCACATCACTCACCGTCCTGTATATCACAATATCACGGCTTCAACTGCTGAAGTTGGGTGCGTCGCGGCTGTACATTCAATTCAATTTGGGTGGCTAGGTCTAATTCCCGGTGCGTCTCCGTCTATTTTGTGGTGGGTCTGCTTGTGCGCCCCACTGCAAGCTCAGTCTGCTTCCCTCTGCATTCTCTCATCAGCTGAAACGCACAGGAAACTCTGCTGGACCGCGGTGTTAGATTTCTGTTCAGCCATTCTATCGTTGTTGTTTATAATATTACTTGTTCGTGGGCTCACTGACGAAAAATTGCAAATGGCGGCCAGCAAGCGATTCTCGAAAGTCAGCGTAATGCCCACTCTCATGACGCTACGCCCAGACCAATGAATGGCCAGCAGTGGCGTGACAAAACGGGGCCGGTACCCTTCGGACCTACTCTCGATTGGTGCCGATAAAAGTGGAACAGTTCCGAAATAACAGAACTGTTAGGCCATTGGGTGCCGAATAGAAAAGCGGACAAAGGAGGCCGAACCGTGCCAAACAAGGCCAAACTGGGCCAAGTGGAAAAGCGCCTTTACAAACCCCAATTCCAGTGAAGTTGGGATGTTGCATAAAAATGTAAATAAAAACATTATACAGTGATATGCAAATCCTTTTCAATGTTTATATTCAATTGAATACACTACAGAGACAAAATATTTAATTTTAAACTGATGAATTGTTTTTTGTTTTTTTTTCAAATATTCACTTATTTTGAATTTGATGCCTGCAGCATGAATACTGGGACAGGGCATGCTTACCACTGTGTTACATCACCTTTCCTTTTAACAACACTCAATAAGCATTTAGGAACTGAGGACATGGATTGTTGAAGCTTTGGAGGTGGAATTCTTTCCCACTCTTGCTTGATGTACGACTTCAGTTGCTCAACAGTCTGGGGTCTCCATTGGCGTATTTTACACTTCATAATGCGGCACACATTTTCAATGGGAGACCGGTCTGGACCGTGGGTGGGCAGTTTACTACCCACTGAGCCTTGGAGCTCAAATAGCTACATTGCAGCTAGTTTAGCCAGTGTTGCCAGCTCTCACTTTTTCACCCTCCTGCTCACAATACAAACCCTATTTCTCACTCCAAAATAAGGAAAATACTGCCAATATCGTGTTGACTTCCTTCAGCTTTTTACACAATAAGAGCTCTCAAGGCAGTGGTGTAGTGAATATTCTAAAACTTTCTGTGAATTAAAGAAGTGTATGTGTGGAAAAAAAAATTGTATGCATTATGTGTATGCCAAATCACTCCACCCCTACCCCACAGTCTCCCCCGTGTAAAATTCCCTCTCAATCTCACTCCAAGCTTTTGTGAAAAGTTGGCAACTCTGGTGATATTAATATCATTATGCCTAGTGAAACGGAGGCATGCAGTAATCGGTTAGTGTGGCTGTTTGTGGTTGTGTGTATCTGTCTGTCCGTCTGTCTGCCTCTCTGTTGCAACTCACCCGGTCAAAATTAAGTGGAACTAAAGGCTTGTATCATTGCACCACCATATTTTCTTGACTTTTAATTTGCCACACTTTTGAAATAACATTTTATTTTTGAAATAAACACAAATTTATCTCACTATTTCTGTCAATGCTGCAGCAAAAAAAGGTATTGTAATAAAAAGCACCAAAGTGCTGTGCCATAGTAGCATGGGCAGCTGTAAAAAAGTGGCACTCCGACCTCTACTGGCTGGGTATAGTTATTACACTTCCTGTTTTCGTGGCTGCATTGACAGAAATGGGGAGTTAAAATTGCGTTTATTTTGAAAACAAAGCCTTATCTCACAATTATGGCAAATTAAAAGTTGAGAAAATATGGTGATACAATGATATAAGCCTTCATTTCCATTTAACTTTGACCGGGCGAGGTGAAACAGAGAGGTGGACAGACAGCTACACACACCCACACAGCCACAAACAGACCCACTAACTCAGAGGTCCCCAACCCCCAGGCCGCGGACTGGTACCGGTCTGTGGGCCATTTGGTACCGGGCTGCACTGGGCCGCACAGAAAGAATAAATAACTTATATTACTTCCGTTTTATTTATTATCTGAGTCGGAATCATGTTTTATTTTGAAAAATTACCGGATTCTCTCCGTTACATTCGTCTATGGCTCACTCTTGATGCACGTCAAGACGCTTGTCTCAGTGACGTGATATGTTACCGCTAACATTCAAGGCCGGGAATTAGTGAATCAAAAACCCAGGTGCAGGAGTGGTTTCGTGTGTCTTATTGAACAAAACCCCAAAACGTGTTAATGGGAATGAATGAAGTGTGGATGTGTGTGAAACAAACGAGCTGCCAGGGAGTGAGGGACCCAAAGGGCTCCCTGACGCTTATATATCAGGAAAACTGAAATGGTCCTTTTGTGCTCTCCAAGTTTAAACAATGTGTAGACTTTAAGACCAGAGGAGAGAATATGTTGGACTTAGCGTACACAAACACAGATGCATATAAGGCAATACCCTGTCCCCATCTCGGCCTTTCTGACCACGTATCCGTGATGCTGGTGCCTGCCTACAAACCTTTATTGAAGCGCAGCAGGCCAGCAGTGAAACAAATCAGGATTTGGCCAGAGAGTGCAACCTCTGCACTGAAAGACTGTTTTCTGCACACAGACTGGGAGGTCTTCAAAATAGCAGCCTCCCAGGAAAACAAGACTGATGTGGAGGAGTATGCTGAAACGGTCACCAGCTACATCGCGAAGTGCACAGAGGATGTCACTACTGTGAAGACCATCACTGTACGGGGAAACCGTAAGTCCTGGATGACCGCAGAGGTGCACTCGCTGCTTACAGCCAGAGATGCAGCCTTCAGAGTGAAGGACAGGATCGCCCTCCACTCAGCCAGGTCTGCGCTGTCAAAGGGAATTAAAACGGCGAAGCGTGCCTATGCGGAGAAAATCCAGGGACACCTCAGTGACACTAGGAACACCAAGCAGATGTGGCAGGGAGTTCGGACACTGACGGGCTATAAGTCTAGGCAGGGGGTCGATGATGACGACGCTTCGCTTCCAGACAGGCTCGATGACTTATTTGCACGTTTTGAAGCATTAAACCAGACAACAAGAGGGAGGGCTGGCCTATCCCCACCATCGGTCGGACCAGCTTTCACCATCAACACAGCGGACACACGGAGGACCCTAACCAGGTCAACCCACGTAAAGCTGCAGGTCCGGACAACATTCCAGGATGTGTGCTCCGAGACTGCGCGAGCGAGTTGGCAGATGTCTTGACTGACATTTATAACATCTCCCTGAGTCAGGCCATCGTTCCCAGATGCTTCAAGACCTCTATCATAGTACCGGTGGCAAAGAAACAAGTTGTGTCCTGTCTGAATGACTATCGTCCTGTTGCACTGACACCAATTGTGATGAAGTGTTTCGAACGACTCGTCAAACCACACATTACAGCCTGTCTCCCTGCATCACACGACCCGCTCCAGTTTGCATATCGTTCAAACCACTCCACGGAGGATGCTATAGTCACCACCCTGCACTCTGTCATCACCCACCTGGATCAGAAAGACACCTACGCCAGACTCCTGTACATTAATTTCAGTTCAGCATTCAACACCATTATTCCCCAGAGACTGATGGAGAAATTACTCCTTCTTGGTCTGAACACCGCCACATATCTCTGGATCCTGGATTTCCTGACTGAGAGACCTCAGTCTGTCCAGGTTGGAAACAACATCTCCAACTCTTTCACGCTGAGCACCGGATCCCCCCCAAGACTGCGTACTCAGTCCACTGTTGTTTACACTTCTAACACATGACTGTGTATCCAGACACGAGGGGAACCAGATTATTAAGTTTGCAGATGACACCACAGTGGTGGGACTTATTCAGAGGGATGAGGAATCAATGTACAGGGAAGAAGTGAGAGACCTGGAGGGCTGGTGCTGGGAGAACAATCTGGTGCTCAACGTGGACAAAACGAAGGAGATGATTACCGACTTCTGGCGGCCTGAACACGTCCCCCTCAGCATCGGCGGCCATTCAGTGGAGAGAGTGGAGAACATCAAGTTCCTCGGAGTGCAGATCTCGCAGGACCTGACCTGGAGCAAAAATTCCTTGGGGATCAGGAAGCGGGCCCAGCAGAGCCTGCACTTCTTGAGGAAACTCAAACAGGCCTCTCTCCCCATCTGCATCCTCAGGACCTTCTACAGAGGTGTGGTGGAGAGTGTTCTGACGTAATGCATTGCTACATGGTACTCCAGCTGCAGTATGTCAGACAAAAAAGCCCTGCAGAGGATAGTTAAGGGAGCTGAGAGGGTAATTGGAGTCTCCCTCCCCTCTGTCCAAGAACTTTTTCAGAACCGTTGCAGGAGCAGGGCACTGAACATTGTCAAGGACCGTTCTCACCCTCTGCATAAACACCTTGAACTCCTGCCATCTGGCAAACGATTCTGGAGCATCAGAGGCAGAACCACCAGACTGATTAACAGCTTCCTTCCACAAGCTGTTAAGATGCTGAACAATTGATACGGAATCTCTCATACATACTACTGCACCTACGGACATTATGTATATTATTTGTATATTATAGTTCTGGTTAGTTTTCAAGTATGTCTCAGGGATGTGTGAATGGATGTGGTGGGGCGGGGGTGAGGGTGTGTGTGAGTGTGTCTTAAATTATGTTCTTTTACGTGTATGGATGCCGAGAGAAACGCAATTTCATCTTGCCTGCACTACAGTTGTATGTACAGCAATATGACAGTCAAGGTTGATTTGATTTGATTTGATTTTGTGTCGGCATATGCACAGACGGAGCTGCTGCCATGACCAGAAGGCTGTCTGGTTTAACTGCTCGGATTAAGCAGGTTGACCCTGAGTGTGAGTCAACGCATTGTGTCATTCACAGGGAAATGCCGGCTACCCGAAAATCGCCACCGGAACTTAACAGCGTATTGAATGATGTAATTAAAGTTATTAACCACATCAAAGCACATGCCCTTAACTCGCGCCTGTTCGAGCAGCTTTGTGAGGAGATGGAGGTGGAGCACAGACACCTTCTCTTATACACAGAAATAAGATGGTTATCCCGAGGGAGATCACTGGCCAGAGTGTTTGAATTATGAGAGCAGCTGCAGATTTCTCTCAGAAAAAAAGTCACCGCTGGCAGCACATTTCAGTGACGAGGAATGGGTCGCAAAACTCGATTACTTGTGCGACATATTCAGCCTGCTCAGTGAGCTCAATCCGTCACTTCAGGGGAAAATGACAACTGTCTTCAAGTTGGCGGATAAAGTAGCTGCATTTAAAGCCAAATTAGATTTGTGGGGACGGCGCGTGAATGGAGGTATATTTGACATGTTTCAAACATTAGCGGGGATTTTAGAAGCAAATGAGCCCGAGCCTTCATTCTCCCAGCTGGTGCACAATCACCTGTCTTTGCTTTTAAAAGAGTTCGAGCGCTACTTTCCAACCACAAAAGATCCACGAACTGCCAAAGAATGGATGCGCAACCCATTTCTGAATAAACCAGGTGAATCCAGCATGTCTGTGTAAGAAGACGATCAACTGCTGGAGATCGCAAATGACAGCGGCCTTAAAAGTATGTTCGAGACAACAGCTCTGCCGGTGTTCTGGATTAAAGTCATGACTGAATACCCTGACATTGCCACAACAGCACTGAAAATGCTGTTGGCATTTCCGACATCCTATCTGTGTGAAGCGGGGTTTTCTGCGGTGACAGCAACCAAAACAAAACTACGAAGTAGACTGGACATAAGTAGAACACTTCGGGTGTCATTGTCTCCCATTACCCCGAGATGGGACCGTATCGTTGCAGAGAAACAAGCTCAGGGCTCCCACTGATTCAGCGTTACAGTGAGTTGTATTTTTTTATGCACTTTATATTTGTGCTTGTGACGTATCTTATTTTGAAGGCAAGTATAACATTACCATAGCGACCAGAGAGTATTGTGGGCAGAGAGGATGTTACTCATGTTTTGTTGTTGCGATGTTAAGAGGACGTTCATGTTTATTATTATATTTAGAAAATACCACAGTTCTTATGGTGGTCGTATCATGCTCTTTTGTTGTATTTATCCGCCACACCTTAAAGGCCGGTCCCTGAAAATATTGTCTGACATTAAACTGGTCTGTGGCGCAAAAAAGGTTGGGGACCACTGCACTAACTGATTACTGTATGCCTCTGTTCCACCAAGGCATAATAACTATCCTGGGCCAGTAAAGGTCGGAGTGCCACTTTTTTACAGCTGCCCATGCTACCATGCCACAGGCACAAGGCGCAGCACCTTGGTGCTTTCATTAATGGGTCAGTTGTAACCATATAAAGTTATTTATTTCAACACATGCACTTTTACACAGTCGTGCTGAATAAATTTGTAAGGTAAATTGATCTTTAGGATAAGACAAGTTTACCCAACGTTACATACTGTAAACTACACAAACAAAAGTACATACAAACCTCTGGTTGCATCTACCATCATGAGATCTATTGCAGCAGTGCTGTAAAAACAAGTTATTTTGACTACACAGTTTAGCGGTGCGTTGAGAGCTTTTATTGTGTAAAAATCTGAAGGATTTGTCAGTATTTTCCTCATTATGGAGTCAGAAATAAGGTTTGTGGTGTGAGAGAGAGAGGGCAAGAGTGAGAATCACACCAAAAGAGTGAGAATTGGCAACACTGCAAATACTCAACTTTAAATACACACTCTGTAAACTGCTGCTTCTGTTAAATAAACAAACATATCATGACATGACTTTTTAACACAAATAACATCAGTGTTGGTCCTGTCAAATCCTCCTGCAATAAAATGGTCCCCAAAGTAGCTTCAGCATGTTGAAAAAGTGTGGATGCATTTTAACGCTTGTAGACATCACATACTTCAGGATAAATGGTTTAAATTCCACAAATTGCTTCTCATGCACTAGGTTCAACTAGAAATATTTACATGCATCAAATAAATAGATTATTGGGCAGTAAACTACTTGAGTTAATGGGATTTTTCAGAACCTGATAATGCCTTTTGTTTGATCATTCCATTTACATGACGACTTGAATAATCAGATAACTCTAGAAAGCCGATTATAATCAGTTTATTAGTATGCATGTTAACATGACCAATGTCAAAATGAAGTGTGTTTGTGAGACCAGAGTTTCTTCAGTAAAAGGTTTGCATAAGTCTGACATCTAACCCACAGCAATAACTACAACTCACTTATTTACCACCATGAGTTGTAAAATGAATAGAAAATATAGTCAAGACATTGACAAGGTTAGAAATAATGACTTGTATTTGAAATAATTTTTTCCTTCAAACTTTGCTTTCGTCAAAGACTCCTCCATTTGCAGCAATTACAGCATTGCAGACCTAACATGATTGCACAAGGGTTTTCTAATCATCCATTAGCCTTCTGACGCAATGAGCAAACACATTGTACCATTAGAACACTGGAGTGATAGTTGCTGGAAATGGGCCTCTATACACCTATCTAGATATTGCACCAAAAACCAGACATTTGCAGCTAGAATAGTCATTTACCACATTAGCAATGTATAGAGTGTATTTCTGATTAGTTTAAAGTTATCTTCATTGAAAAAAAGTGCTTTTCTTTCAAAAATAAGGAAATTTCTAAGTGACCCCAAACTTTTGAACGGTAGTGTATGTACTGTTCATTTAGTGACAAAATGAGTTCAATTCTCTTTACAGCTAAATGACAGGGTAGTAGCCGTACAGGGCGATGCCACACTGGTCATCTTTGTTGCGCACCATCTTGACGTAGCCATCTTCTCCATATTCAGTCCCCCAGCCGGATGAAAAGAGGAAAAAGAAAAATATGATTCGTGGAAAGATTTCCATATTATTTCTTTATAACTTATCTACCCTGTTATGTGTTGACACATTTTTTGATAATGAGACAAATAGTTTAAAAATAATGAAGTTAGATGGCCTAAAAAAATCTTGAACTGCTTCAAAACAGGAAAAAGTTGGTTAAATTTATAGAACTGTGCTTAAATATGTGACAATCTGCATATTTGTTTGCTATATGGGTATTTGGTTTTCCAAATATGGTATTAGAATATTTATTTTCTTTTCACTAATGGCTCTGTTTCATCAAACAAGTTATGAATGCAAAAATCAGAAAATTTAGGAGAAAACATTAACACACCTAAAGGAAACTAGCCTGTCAGTGATGGAGTAGCTCATTCTGGCCTGATGAAATCACCTCAAGAGTGGTCAGATTCCCTGACTGTTGACCTTGAGCACAGCTTAGATGCAGACCCACTTGAGGATCACCGATCGTGAGTTTGCACAACATTGGGGAAATTGCCTAGGAGGAGTAACGATTTTTGTGAAATCATAAATGCCCAAATCTTGACCTTCGACGATGACCTTGAGCTCACTACGGATGCAGACACACCTAAGGGTCGCTGTGAGTGAGTTTAGTAGGCATTAGGGCAATGGCCTGGGAGGAGTAACAACTTTCACAGAATCATATAAACACTGAGATCTCCTGACCTTTGACCCTGAACTTGACCTTGAGCATAACCTGGATGCAGACCCACCTGAGGATCATTATGAGTGAGCTTGGTGAGCATCGCGGCAATTGCCCAGGAGGAGGAATCATTTTTCTGAAATCACTTATCTCCTGACCTTGACCTTGAGCTAAACCTGGATGCAGACCCACCTGAGGATTATTGGGTGTGAGTCTAATGATCGAGGAAAATGCCTAGGAGGAGTAGTGATTATATGAAATTCAATTCAATTCAATTCAACTTTATTTATATAGCGCCATTTCACAACAACAGTCATCTCATAGCACTTTCAACTGTAGGGGGAACCCCCACAGTTGCAGAAAGACCCCAGCAATCAGGCGATCCCCTGTGAGCAAGCACTTGGCGACGGTGGAGAGGAAAAACTCCCTTTTAACAGGAAGAAACCTCCAGCAGAACCAGGCTTAGGGAGGGGCAGTCATCTGCTGCAACTGGCTGGGGGGTGAGGGGATAGAGAAGAAGAAAAGAACAGACATGTAGAGAGCAAACAGCACGATGGGGACTCAATCTATGGGAGAGAACAAACAGATGTTAATGACCAGCAAAAAAAAAAAAAAAAAAAAATAATATGGACAGAAATATGGACAGATGACGAACAGCATGCCATCGCATTAGCTTCTTTCAGCTTTGTTGGAATGAGCTAAAATTACAAGTAAAAAGCATGAAGTTGATGATACCAAGTAACAAATTTACCCAAAAGCCACAAATTGGCATAAATAAAAAAATATTTCAAATAATTTAAATATAAATTTACAAGTCATACATTTCAAAAAACGTCACATTTCTGAAGAAACAATATTGCACAAAAACAAGAAAGAAATCTCAAAATTATTAGAAAAAAAGATCATTTATGAAAAAAACACAAGTTTGTAAAAATAAAACTTGCAAATTTAGATTAAAATATACAAAATTCATCAGAAAAGTGTTACATTTCTAATAAGACTTTCTGATAATATCAATCAGTCCACTGAGGGAGAAGAAAGAATGATACAGAAAATTTAGTTATTCACACTGGATTACAGCAGAATATTTAATACCAAAAACTGTTTTTTGGCCTGTCAAAATATCTAGACCTTCCCATATCTTAAAAGAAACATTCTCTTGATTACACATTAAAAATATGTGAAATGGTCTCATATACTTTAATGAAGAAATCTTAGGTAAACATTGCTTGTTGGTTTTTGGGAAGTGACAAGTAGACAGCAGACAGAGCGGGAATCAAACCCATGACCCTCCAATCAGTAGTCGGTCACACTACACCTGCGCCACCGCTGCCCCCATGATATTGATGAAGCCGCTGAGGTTACCGTCATGCAATAGCCCTTGTTGCTTCAGCTCTCCCTCCATCCATCAGAGGAAGACAGAAGACAGAGAAAGAGAGATGCAAAGATAGAAATATCAGAGGAGGTGAGCATCACCAGGAGGCAAGCAGCATTTCACCTTATCACTCTGACGGATGACATCAAATCAGCCCAACGCCGACAAACCACCTTCACTCCATCTCAGCGGGCGCCATGAGACACCTGATGCCATTCGGACAGCTGCCGTGTCCCACCTGTTCTTGACAATCTGATACTGCTTCCCTTTGGTGGCTGCTTCGTTGTCCACTGCCAGGGCAGTGATTGATTTCATCTGGATCAGGGGCCACAAGGAGCAGGAGAAACAATGGGTGTGTCAGAGAAGAGACATGCATACAGGTGCATCGTAATAAATTAGAATATCATTGAAAAGTTGATTTATTTCAGTTATTCAATTCAAAAAATCCATCTTCTACCGCTTTTCCGGAGGTCCGGGTCGCGGAGGCAGCAGTTCAAGCAAAGAAGCCCAGACTTCCCTCTCCCCAGCCACCTGCTCCAGCTCTTCAGAGAGGATACCAAGGCGTTCCCAGACCAGCTGGGAGCTGGGAGACATAGTCTCTCCACCGAGTCCTGGGTCTGCCCCGGGGTCTCCTCCCAGTGGGACGTACCCGAAACACCTCAAGTGGGAGGCGTTCAGGAGGCATCCTAATCAGATGCCCATACCACCTCAACTGACTCCTTTCAATGTGGAGGAGCAGCGGTTCTACTCTGAGCCTCTCCCAGATGACTGAGCTCCTCACCCTATCTCTGAGGGTGAGTCCAGCAATCCTACGGAGAAAGTTCGTTTCAGCCCCTTGTATCCGCGATCTTGTTCTTTCGGTCATTACCCAAAGCTCGTGACCATAGGTGAGAGTAGGAATGTAGATTGACTGGTAAATTGACAGCTTTGCCTTAGAACTAAGCTCCCTCTTCACCACAACAGACCGGTACAACATCTGCATCACTGCAGATGCTGCTCCAATCCATCTGTCAATCTCTCGCTCCATTCTCCCCTCACTTTTGAATAAGACCCCAAGATACTTAAACTCCTCCACTTGGGGCAGGAGCCTGTCCCCAATCCAGAGAGGACAATCCACCTTTTTCTGGCTGAGGACCATGGACTCGGACTTGGAGATGCCGATTCTCATCCCAGCCGCTTCACACTCAGCGGCAAACCATCCCAGCAAGAGCTGTAGGTCATTGCTGGATGAAGCCAACAGGACAACATCATCTGCAAACAACAGATATGAGATCCTGTGGTCTCCAAGCATGACACCCTCCATTCCCTGGCTGCGCCTAGAAATCCTGTCCATAAAAATTATGAACAGGATCAGTGACAAAGGGCAGCCCTGGTGGAGTCCAACTCTCACTGGGAATGACTCCGACCGAGTGCTGGTAATACGAACCAAACTGTCACATCAGTCATACAGAGACCGAATAGCTCGTAACAACAAGCCCGATACCCCATACTCCCGAAGCACCCCCCACAAAAATCCACGAGGGACGCGGTCAAATGCCTTCTCCAAGTCCACAAAACACATGTAAACTGGTTGGGCAAACTCCCATGAACCCCCGAGAATTCTCGAGAGGGTAAAAAGCTGGTCTGATGTGCCACGGCCAGGACGAAAACCACATTGCTCCTCCTGAATCCGAGGTTCGACCAACGGCCGGACTCTCCTCTTCAGTGCCTTGGCATAGACCTTCCCAGGGAGGCTGAGGAGTGTGATCCCTCTAAAGTTGGAGCACACCCTCCGGTCCCCTTTTTTGAAGAGAGGAACCACCACCCTGGTTTGCCATGCCAAAGGCACTGCCCCCGATCTCCATGCAATGTTGCAGAGGCGTGTCAACCATGACAGCCCTACAACATCCAGGGCCTTGAGGTACTCAGGGCGAATCTCATCCACCCCTGGGGCCCAGCCACCAAGGAGATTTTGAACCACCTTGGAGACCTCAGCCCCTGTGATAGGCGAGTCATCTCCCTCGTCCACAAACCCTGCTTCCTCTGTGGAAGGCGTATCAGTGGGATTGAGGAGATCCTCGATGTATTCCTTCCACCGCCCGACGATATCCCCAGTCGAAATCAACAGCGCTCCATCCACACCATACACTGTGTGGACAGGGAGCTGCTTTCCCCTCCTGAGCTGCCGGACAGTTTGCCAGAATCTCTTCGAGGCCGACCGAAAGTCTTGCTCCATGGCCTCACCGAACTCCTCCCATACCCGGGTTTTTGCTTCAGCAACCACCCGAGCTGCACTCCGCTTGGCCTGCCGGTACACCTCAGCTGCTTCGGGAGTCCCACAAGCCAACCAAGCTTGATAGGACTCCTTCTTCAGCTTAATGGCCCCTCTCACCACTGGTGTCCACCACTTGGTTCGGGGGTTGCCACCACGAGATGCACCGACCACCTTGCGGCCGCAGCTCTGGGCCGCTGCTTCAACAACAGAGGTGGAGAACATGGCCATTCAGACTCCATGTCTCCAGACTCCCTCGGAATGTGGTTGAAGTTCTTCTGGAGGTGGGAGTTGAAGACCTCCCAGACAGGGGCCTCAGCCAGACGTTCCCAGCACACCCTCACTATACATTTGGGTCTACTGGGTCTGAATGGCTTCCTCCCCCTCATGGATCGTCACCTTATCGTGGTGGGGGGGTGGGGGGGTTGTGTGCCCCAGTGATCCCAGGATCTATGTTGTCCGGGGCAATTTGCCTCTCATAGAGTCACCCAAGACAAACTGGTCCTGGGTGAAGGGCCAGACTAAAAACGATCCAACAGACTCTCATGATAAATTCTAGATCAAGATGGCAATTCAAAAAATAAAACTCCTATATTATATAGATTCATTACACACAGTGACATATTTCAAGAGTTAATTTCTTTTAATTTTGATGATTATAGCTTACAGCTAATGAAAAGCCCAAATTCAGTTTCTCAAAAAATTAAAATATTACATAAAATTACAGTATGTTGGTTTTTTTAATGGATTTTGAATAGAAATGTTGGCTGACTGAATAGTATCTCCAGGTACACACTCAGTACTTGGTTGAGGCTCACTTTTGCATGAATTACTGCATCAATGTGGTGTGGCATGAAGCCTGTGGTACTGCTGAGGTGTTGTGGAAGCCCAGGTTGCTTTGATAGCGGCCTTCAGCTCATCTGCATTGTTGAGTCTGGCGTCTCTCATCTTCCTCTTTGTTACGACCCGAGCGCCGGTCCTGTCCATGCTCGGGCTATGTATATTCGCTGCTGGCTTTGACAGCTGTGGGTTATATTCTGGCTTCACCAGGCTCTTATTGTGAAGGCGCTCGGTGGGGTTTCCGGCTGTCAAAATCGGTCAGCTGTTTGTCATTACTGCTCGTTAGCGCTCGGCTTTATTAGGCGGGTGCTGACGGTAGTCTAGTTGCAGGAGTATCGTCTAAACCTCGTCAGGCATTCATCGTCCTCGTCATGTCAGGTTCGTGTGTATATTCTCGTGCTTATGCTTGCTCATGTCTTGTCATGTTTTAGATTGTAAGTGGCTGGGATTAGCCTTACGGTCCCATGCTCTATGTTTAGTGTATCTTCGCCACTGTCTCTCATAGTCTTGTGTCTTGTTAATAAATTACCATCAGTGCAAAACTCACCGGTGGACTCTTGGCGTCTTATGGTGATCCGCGAGGGTCACTGCATGACAGTATACTCCTGCCAGACGTCTAAACGGAGACGCCACACCGAGACGCCTTTTTCACCGTGAGTTTTTGCTTTTTTGGACGTTTGTTCTTTTCCTGTCTGGGTACGGTGGGCTGGAAGAATGCCGTCGCGGAGGGGCCATGCTCGAAGTCCGAGCCACGAGCTGGCGGACGTCCTAGAATACGTGGATGAAACGCTCATCTCTGCTTCCCTCCTCGACTATGACTGCGATGTACGCTGGTACCTGGACTGCGCTGAGGATGCGCTTAATCATCTTTCTCCCTGCTACGCTGACCACCCTGAAGTCGGCGCGAGGAGAGATGACATGGCCGCACAGCGTGAGATACTCCGTATGGCGGAGGAGGACTACAGCAGGAAGCAGCGGAGGAGGCATCCTCGCTCCCCGTGCTGGGATCCCGCTCCTGCCCTTGACCCGGTCCAGGAGTTCGCGCCATCTGGGGGCCGACGACGACGTCGGCGCCGCGGCCCAGGCAATCCTCAGCAGAATCCCCAGCTGGACCCGCTGCCGGCAAAGCCCGTCAGCGAACTTCTGAGAGCAGCTCCACCTCGTCCTTCCAGGGGGCCCTCTGTCACCATCCAGCGGGGAGAAGGAGGAACAACGTCCCCTACAGCAGAAACCATCTCTCCTCCGAGAGAAAGGCAAGTGCATGTTAATTTATTACATCATGATTGTAACCTGCCTTGTCTGACTCCAGGGGGCGGAGTTCGGGGTTCGCAGCCCCCCGAGCTCCCTCCACCTGCTGTAGAGATAATGACTAAACCTGCTGCCTCTGTGTCCCCCCTGTTGAGCGGTCCGTGACGCCAGGCCTACGTCGTCGGATGAAGAGGGGGCCTGCAGTGCTGGGAAGCCTGGATCCGGCCCTGCAGCCACGTCGTGGACGGAGGAGAAGAGCGGACTGCGGCCCAGAGCCTGAGCCGACGATGACGCGTCCCCGGGTCTCCTCGCCGAAGCAGTCCGAGCCAGTGGGTCGAGTGTCCTCTGCCCCCACGCCATATGGGTCATTGGCGTGGACAGCAGCGCGGGAGGAACCTCAGGCTACAGACCACATCTTGCCAGCTGCGGAGCCCGACGCAGCTGAGTTGGAGCCTGCTGATGAGAGTCGCCGCCCTGAACCTGGATCGTCGAAGTCCTGGGTGGCAACAGAACCCGAGTGCAGGCAAGTCCTCCCTCTTGTGTCTCTGTCCCCTGTTTTGGAGCATTTTTGCCTGCCTCTCGGGGAGGCGAGTGAGGAGCAGCCGCCTGCTGTGCCCGAGCTCGTCTCGCTGGGTTCTGTTGCTACCAGTGATTCTGATCCCGGTTTTCTTGTTGTTTGTGAGCCTCGTTGCAGTGTCGCCGGCATGGAACCAGTCGGAGTCACTGGGTTGGAGGTCCCAGGTTCGGGGGTGGAGATCGTCAGCAGAGCTGCACCGACCCAGTCGGGGTCCGTCGTGGAGGCTGCTGTGGCCCAATCGGGGTCCACCGCAGGTGCGGTTCTGGCGAAATCGGTGCCCGACATGGGTGCGCCCGGGGCCCAATCGGGGTCCATCGCGGGAACTGTTTTGGCCCAATCAGGGTTCGACGTGGGTGCGCCAGAGGCCCAATCGGGGTCCACCGCAGGTGCGGTTCTGGCCCAATAGGGGTCCGACGTGGGTGTGCCAGAGGCTCAATCGGGGTCCACCGCAGGTGCGGTTCTGGCCCAATCGGGGCCCGACGTGGTTGCAGCTGGGACCCAATCGGGGTCCAGCGGAGGTGCAGCGCTGGTATGGTCCACGGACGGAGGAGGAGCTGCAGGCCCTTCACCGCCTGACCCAGTATGGGCCCATCCTTGCCTTCCAGTCCCTCTTGTGAGTCATCGCCCCTGCACATCATCGCCGGGGGCCGTGGGGGTCCCTTTTCGCTCGCCCCGGCTCTCCCGAGTTTTGTCCCCGCCAGGGAGGCCACCGCGGGCTGTTTTCCCCCGGTACTGGTGGCTGAGGGACGCGGGTCGGCCGCCTGAGGAACTGCTTCGCCGGTTCGGCGCCTCGGATCGGCCACCCGACATATTATGTGTTTTGCTGGGCTACCTGGTTCGGCCACCAGAGGTGTGAACGTGCTGGGCTTTGGACTGTGGTGAGCCGCCCGGTCATGTTCCGCCTCCCATGACCACCCGTCGGCTGTTGGAAGTGGGGAGACCGCCTGAACTGTTCCTATGGCGCCTGGTCTCCACCGGTCGGCATAAACTGTCGGGGGGGTAGTGGTCATTTTCTGGTGATGATCTGTCCCAGTAATTGTTCTGTTTTTTTTCCCCTTGCTATCCTGTGTGCTTTGTATAATGGTCATTTGGGTGTCTGCGGGTATTTGTTATGTCTTGCAGTTGCCCTATTTTGTTCTGTGGGTATTTGTGTCTATGTCTTGCAGTTACCCTAGTTTGTTTTGTGTGTAGTTAGGTATGAGCCAGTAATTGCTCTGTTTTTCTGTATTTGGTTATTTGAAAATTCACATGAGGATTCACATAGGTGGGAAGCCATTTTCTTGTGAAACATGTGGGCAAAGATTTTATTTTCTCTTGCTGTCCTGTGCTGTTTTCTGTAACTGTTATTTGGGTATCCTTGGCAATTTGTGTTATGTCCTACAGTTGCCTTATTTTCCTCCGTGTGTATTTTATCTGATTTGAATGTTTGGTATTTTTTGTCATTGTACTGTGTTTAGTTTTTTTGCCTTGTCTGGTCTGGATTTTGTCTTTTTCCTGTACTGATTCTGTGTTTGGTCTTTTTCTCCCTCCGGACCTACCCCCATCTGCCCACCCTGGAGGGGGGGGGGGCAGGGTGGTCTATGGGCGTTCTGGAAGCCCGCCCTCGGAGGGAGGGTACTGTTATGACCCGAGCGCCGGTCCTGTCCGCGCTCGGGCTATGTATATTCGCTGCCGGCTTTGACAGCTGTGGGTTATATTCTGGCTTCACCGGGCTCTTATTGTGAAGGCGCTCGGTGGGGTTTCCGGCTGTCAAAATCGGTCAGCTGTTTGTCATTACTGCTCGTTAGCGCTCGGCTTTATTAGGCGGGTGCTGACGGTAGTCTAGTTGCAGGAGTATCGTCTAAACCTCATCAGGCATTCATCGTCCTCGTCATGTCAGGTTCGTATGTATATTCTCATGCTTATGCTTGCTCATGTCATGTCATGTTTTAGATCGTAAGTGGCTGGAGTTAGCCTTACGGTCCCATGCTCTATGTTTAGTGTATCTTCGCCACTGTCTCTCATAGTCTTGTGTTTTGTTAATAAATTACCATCAGTGCAAAACTCACCGGTGGACTCTTGGCGTCTTATGGTGATCCGCGAGGGTCACCGCATGACACTCTTGACAATAATCCATAGATTCTCTGCAGGGTTTAGGTCAGGAGAGTTTGCTGGCCAATCAAGCAGAGTGATACCATGGTCATTAAACCAGGTACTGGTACTTTTGGCAGCATTGGAAGGTGCCAAGTCCTGCTGGCATAAAACTTGTCAGCAGAGGAAAGCATGAAGTGCTCTAAAATTTCCTGGTAGACAACTACACTGACTTTAGACTTGATAAAACATAGTGGATCAACACCAGCAGATGACATGGCTCCTCAAATCATAACTGACTGTGAAAACTTCACACTAGACCTCAGACAAATTGGATTCTGTGCCTCTCCACTCTTCCTCCTTACTCTGGGACCTTGATTTTAAAATGAAATGCAAAATTTACTTTCATCTGAAAAAAGGTCATCTGTATAAGGCTATTCTTCTGTGGCATTCCACGGGAGAAAACAATCAACTCTAGCACACCTGTCCTTCATTATATGTTCTCCCCTCACTGCAGGAGCCAAGACAAGCGGTTAAAACTGTGTAAAAACTAATATATTGACACATTTTCTGACAAACTTTTTTCCCCTCCAGGAGGACATAACACAGCTAAACAAGATTCAGGAGTGGCCTTCTTCCCCCATGAGTTTGTTTCAGGTTAATTTAGACAACCAGAAGTATTTTGCATTCTGTGAGAAGAAAAGGCATTAGCCAAGGACCACTTATTTTTTTACTTACAGTAAGTTTGTATGAGCTCAGTGGAAATTGGCTTTGATTAAATATGCCACATGGCATGGTGTAAATACAAACAATGTGGGGTGTTTTATACAAATAATGAAGGTATTATCTTGTATTAAATATAAATTAATTTAATAGTTCAATTCGTGAGCAATATAAACTGAATAAATGCAGGCATTATTTTGTATTAAATCCAACCATTGATATAGATTACGTCTTCTTTGTGTCTTTTAGTTTACAGACATGCAAAGCTTTAGTTTTAACTTGTTCTTTAAAACAAACTATGTCTTCCTTTGTAGAATCAAGTACTTATAAGTTTTATGACTCTGATACTAAAGACACAATTTGAACATGAGTTATATACATTTAACTTTGTTTTTTCACTTTTTTTTGTTTAAATTTGTAAAAACATGGTCTGAAATGTATGTCTTAAATGAGCTTGTTTGCATATTTAGTCCTAAATGTGTTGAGATGTTTTAAACAAAGAACATCAGCACTGCTTGTGCTGGTTACAAATAGAATGAATGTCTGTGTTTTTTTATTTTTACCATTAATTTAAAAATTACAGTACTGTAATTTGAACTTTACAGTAACTATACTGAATTTCAGTTTTACAGTAAGTCAGAGTTACTGTATTTAAATTACTGTATACAGTGGATATAAAAAGTCTACACACCCCTGTTCAAATGCCAGGTTTTTGTGATGTAAAAAAATGAGACCAAGATAAATTATTTCAAAACTTTTTCCACCATTTGTCACGCGGTGGCCCTCGCGAGCCACCATAAGACGCCAACAGTCGCCAGTGAAGTTTGCATGTTTATTAATGAAGATGAACACAAGATAATACACAAAGGAACAGAAAGTAATGAGTCTCAGTGGGCAAAACACACAACACTAGATATGGAAACCGCAAGGCTGAACAAGCTCACTTACGATTCTGGATTAGGACGAAGGATGATCATGGACGTGGAATCAATAAGGAATATCGACGTCTGAGACGAGGAACACTCGCTCGACGTCTGATGAGGGAATCATCGATGAGACTGCTGCATTGTACCGCTCTTCAGCGCCTGCTTAAATGCCGGGCTGCTGATGAGCCGTAAATGCAGCACAGCTGTTCGGTTTTGACAGCAGGAAGCTCCTCCAAGCGCTGTCACAATGAGAGCTCGGGGAGCCAGAAGGTAACCCTGTTGTCAAACCTGGTGGAGAAGATGAATGGCCCGAGCGCGGACGAGATCGGCGCTCGGACCATTACAGTACCCCCCCCCCCCCGAGGGCGGGCTACGAACGCCCAGGGACACCCAAGCCCCCCCACCCCCCCCAGGGTGGGCGGATGGGGAAACATGCCAGGAGGGAGAGGCCCAGCCATAGACCAAAAGACATGATGAAAACAACGCACAGAGACAACCAGAAAAAAAAAGACAAAACTCCCAAATACATGAATCACAGAACACAGGGCACGATAACGGAAAATACAACGTTCCCAAATGCAAAAACCATGATTAAGGCAGACAGCAAATGAAACAATTACAGGGCACAATAACAGAAAATACAATATTCCTAAATGCAAAAACCAAGATTAAGGCAGACTGCAAATGAAACAATTACAGGGCACGATAACAGAAAATACAATATTCCTAAATGCAAAAACCAAGATTAAGGCAGACTACGAATGAAACAATTACAGGGCACGATAAGAGAAAATACAATATTCACCAAAGGCACAAAAACACACAGGACAACCAAGACAGGGAAAAAAAACCACATTAACACAGGCAGAACATAGAACAAGATTATCACCCCGCATGACCTTTAACCCAAACAATACAGGAAAAGGGGGACAGGCAGAGACCAAAAACCCATGGGGACAGTTCCGGTGGTCTCCCTGCGTCCCAAGGCCAATGGGGGAGTATGAGGATCAGTACGTGATCGGGCAGTCTTCCCCAGTCCCAGGCCCGGAAAGTCGAATTCTCTGGCGGCCGAACCAGGTCGCCCCGCAGCAAACACAGAATGTCGGGTGGCCGACCCAAGGCACCGAACCGGCGAAACAGTTTCTCGGGTGGCCGACCTGCTTCCCTCAGCCACCAGAACCGTGAAAAAACAGCCCGCAGCGGCCTCCCTGGCAGGGAAAAAACGTGGGAGAGCAGGGCCGAGCGTAGAAGGCTCCCAACGGCTCCCGGCGATGATGAGCAGGGGTGGTGACTTGGATGAGGGGAGAGAAGATGATGACGAGCCCGTCCAGTGTCAGGTAGCAGGGGATCTGCAGCTCCCTCACCGACCTTGAACCCTACTGGCGCCGCACCCGCGATGGACCCCGACTGGGTCGGCACAGCTCCAGGACCGACCTCCAACCCCGAACCCGGAACCTCCGGCACAGCGATCGGCACCAGCTCTGCACCGGTGACCCTGGGAGAAGGCTCAGGAGAAAGAGAAGAACCGGGATCAGGATCACCGGTAGCGACAGAGCCCAGTGAGACGAGTTCGGGTGCAGCAGACGGCTGCCCCTGGCTCGTCTCTCCGAGAGACAGGCAAAAGTGCTCCAGAATAGAGAGGAGAAAAACAAAGTAGAGCACTTGCCTGTACTCGGGTTCTGTCGCTGTCCAGGACTCCGACGATCCAGGCTCAGACGGAAGGAGATTGTCTTCCAGCTCCCACTCAGCTACGTCGGGCTCCACAGCTGGCATGATGGTTTCCGCAGCCTGAGGACCCTCCGGCACTGGTGTCCACGCTGACAACCCGCACGGCGTGGTGGCAGGGGGCTCCCGACCCGCTGACTCGAACTGTTCCAGCGTGGAAACCTGGGGACGCTTTGTCGTCGGCGCAGGCTCCAGGCTGCAGTCCGCTCTTCTCCTCTGCCCTCGACATGGCTGCAGGGCTGGAACCAAGCTCTCCAGAACTGCAGGCCCCCTCCTCGTCCGGCGACGTCGGCCTGGTGTCGTGGACTGCTCAGTGGAGGGAGGCACAGGGGCAGCGGGATTAGCAATTAGTGCTACAGCAGGTGGTGGGAGCTCGGGGGACTGCGAACCCCAAACTCCGCCCCCAGGAGTCAAACAAGGCAAATCATAGCAACGAGGAAAAGAATGAACTTGCACTTGCCTGCTTCCCGGAGGTCCGATGGTGCCTGCTGTAATGGACGTTTCTCCTCCCTTTCCCCGCTGGATGGTGACAGAGGGCCCCCTGGAAGGACGAGGGGGAGCCGCTCGCGATGGATCAGGAATGGAGCTCGCCGAAGCAGGATTCTTGGCACACACAGCAGCCGGGGAAGGCGTCGAGGAGGAGGGGGCGACAGCCGAGACAAACCAGGCACGGAGCGCTAACGGAACAGCAGGAGAAGATGACCCTGGGGGAGAGGCTGCGGGGATTCTCTCCTGGCGAGGCGCTGAAGAGGCAGCTGACTGTGCGGTTGAGTCATGCTGGCGGCCCAGAACCGGATCTGGACGGGGTTCTCGCTGAGGTTGACCTTGGCCGTGGTGCCAATGTCTCCGACGGCCCCCAGCTGGTGCAAACTCGTGGACTGGATTGAGGACAGGAACGGGATCCCAAAGTGGGGAGTGGGGATGCCTCCTCCTCTGCTTCCTGCTGTAGTCCTCCTCCATCATACGGAGTATCTCGCTCTGTGCGGCGATGTCATCCCTCCTCATGCTGACTTCAGGGGGGTCGGCGTAGTGAGGGAGATGATTTAAGGTGTCCTCAGCGCAGTCCAGGTACCAGCGTACGTCGCTGTGATAGTCGAGGAGGGAGGCGGAGATGAGGGTTTCATCTACGTATTCCAGGACATCCGCCAGCTCGTAGCTCAGACTCTGAGTGCGGACCCTCCGCGAAGGCATTCTCTCTGCACGCAGTACTCAGACAGGAAAGAGCAATGTCCAAATGCAAACTCACCGGGAACGGCGTCTCTGTTTGGCGCCTCCATTTAGGCGCCCTGGCAGCAGTCTACTGTCATGAGGTGGAACTCGCGAGCCACCATAAGACGCCAACAGTCGCAAGTGAAGTTTTCATGATGTTTATTGATGAAGATGAACACAAGATAATACACAAAGGAACAGAAAGTAATGAGCCTCGGTGGGTAAAACACACAACACTAGATACGGAAACCGCAAGGCTGAACAAGCTCACTTACGATTCTGGATTAGGAAGAAGGATGATCATGGACGTGAAATCAATAAGGAATATCGACGTCTGAGACGAGGAACGCTCGCTTGACATCTGTTGAGGGAATCATCAACAAGCCTGCTTCATTGTACCGCTCTTCAGCGCCTGCTTAAATGCCGGGCTGCTGATGAGCCGTAAATGCAGCACAGCCGTTCGGTTTTGACAGCAGGAAGCTCCTCCGAGCGCTGTCACAATAAGAGCTCGGGGAGCCAGAAGGTAACCCTGCTGTCAAACCTGGTGGAGAAGATGTATGGCCTGAGCGTGGACGAGATCGGCGCTCGGACCATGACACCATTAATGTGACCTACAGTATAACCTGTACAACCCAACTGAAAATTAAACTGAAATCTTTTAAGGGGGAAAATAAAAAATAAAAAACTTACAATAACCTGTATGCATAAATATGCACACCCTTAAACTAATACTTTATTGCAGCACCTTTGGCTTTTATTACAGCAATCGGTCTTTTTGGATAGGAGTCGATCAGTGTGGCACATCTTGATGTGACAATATTTGTCCACTCTTCTTTACAAAAACGCTCCAAATCTGTCAGATTGATAGGACATCTTCTGTGCACAACCTTCTTCAGACCACCCCACAGATGTTTGATTGGATTCAGGACTGGACTCTGGCTGGGCCATTCCAAAACCTTAATCTTCTTCTGGTGAAGCCATTCTTTTGTTGATTTGGATGTATGCTTTGGGTCATTGTAGCGCTGAAAGATGAAGTTCCTCTTCATCGTCTACTTTCTAGCAAATGCCTGAAGGTTTTGTGCCAACAATGACTGATATCTGGAACTGTTCATAATTCAGTCCACCTTGACTAAGGCCCCAGTTCCAGCTGAAGAAAAAGGGCCCCAAAGCATGATGGCACCACCACCATGCTTCACTGTAGGTATGGCGTTCTTTTGGTGATGAGCAGTGTTGTGTTTGCGCCAAATATACCTTTTGGAATTATGGCCAAAAAGTTCAACCTTGGTTTCATCGGACTTTAACACATTTTCCCACATGCTTTTGGGAGATTTCAAATGCGTTTTTGCAAAATGTTGCCGGGCTTGGATGTTTTTCTCTGTAAGATAAGGCTTCTGTCCTTGCCATCTTAGACGGGAGATTGTTGTAACATGTACTAAACAGCCAGAAATTCTTGCAGCTCCTTCACTGTTGCTTTCGGCCTCTTGGCAGCCTCCTTGACCAGTTTTCTTCTCGTCTTTTCTTCAATTTTTGAGGGACGTCCAGCTCTTGGTAATGTCACTGTTGTGCCATATTTTCTCCACTTAACAATGACTGTTTTCACTGTGATCAGTGAAGTGTGATCATGTTCTCCCTGTGTCTGCGTGGGTTTACTCTGGGATTTCTCCCGTTTCCTCCCACATGCCAAAAACATGCAAGTTAGGTTAATTGGCATCAACTAGGGATTCTAAATTGTTCTTAGGTATGACTGTGAGAGTGAATGGTTGTCTGTCTCTCTGTGTTGGCCCTGTGATGAACTGGCGATCTGTCCAGGGTGTGCCCTGCCTCTCCCCCAAAGATGCTGGGATAGGGTCCAGCCCCCGTGACCCGAAAAGGATTAAGCGGAAGAAGATGGATGGATGGATGTCTTCACTGTGTTCCATGGTATATTTAATGCCTTGGAAATTCTTTTGTATCCTTCTCCTGAAGAATACCTTTGAACAATGAGATCCCTCTGATGCTTTGGAAGCGCTCTGCGAACCAAGGCTTGTGCTGTAAGATGTGACCACAAAAATGTCAGGAAAAGCCTACTAGAACAGCTCAACTTTATTTGGGGTTAATTAGAGGTACTTTAAATGGTGGCAAGTGTGTGCTGACTCCCATTTAACATGAGTTTGAATGTGTTATTTCTGAACACAGCCACATCCCCAGTTATAACAGAATGTGCATATTTATGCAAACAGGTTATTGTAAGCTTTTTATTTTGTATTTTTCCCCTTAAAAGATTTCAGTTTGTTTTTCAATTGGGTTGTACAGGTTATAGGTCATATTAATGGTGGACAAAAGTTTTGAAATGATTTATCTTGGTCTCATTTTTTTACATCATACAAACCTGGCTAGGGCAGCGCGGTTGTGGAGTGGTTAGCACTTCGGCAGCACAGCAACTCGCCCTTGGTCGGGGGATCCTGGGTTTAATCCCAGCCCCCGACCAACAGTGATCTGTGTGGAGTTTGCATGTTCTCCCTGTCTCTGCATGGGTTTACGCCGGGATTTCTCCGGTTTCTTCTCACATGCCAAAAACATGCAAGTCAGGTTAATTGGCATCAAACTCGGGATTCTAAATTGTCCGTAAGTATGAATGTGAGAGTGAATGGTTGTCTGTTTGTCTGTGTTGGCCCTGTGATGGACTGGCGATCTGTCCAGGGTGTACCCTGCCTCTCACCCAAAGATGCTGGGATAGGCTCCAGCCCCCCCCCCCCCCGACCCGAAAAGGATTAAGCAGAAGAAGATGTATGGATGGATGGACAAACCTGGCATTTGAACAGGGGTGTGTAGACTTTTTATGGAATAGAATAGAGTAGAATAGAATAGGCTTTATTTTCATTGTACAGTTGTACAGCACAACAAAACTGTGGAAATTCTTCTTTTTTTTTTAATTTCCTGGAGGAGTGGTGGGGGCCAGGTCTGACTGTTTGTGTGCGGTTGGTGAGAGAGTTTTTTATCCAGGAGCAGGTGGTGGTGGTGGTGGGGGTCTGGAGGAGGTGCAGTTTGTTGATCAGGATGTCCGGGATGATGGTGTTAAGTTGAGCTGTAGTCCACAAAGAGCATCCTCACGTAGCTCCTTGGGTTCTCCAGGTGGCTCAGTGCTCTGTGGAGAGTGGTGGAGATGGTGTCTTCTGTAGATCGGTTCTCCCTGTAGGCGAGCTGATGGGGGTCGAAGGAGGAGGAAGACAGTCTCTGATATGCTGGGACATCAGTCGCTCAAAACAGTTCATGACCTCATACCTGAGTGCTATGGGTCTGTAATCATTCAGGCTGTCAATTGCGGCCTTTTTGGGGATGGGGATGATAGTGGAGGCCTTGAGGCAGGAGGGAATGGTGGCGTGCATCAGGGAGAGGTTGAACAACTTGGTGAGGACTCCTGCCAGCTGGTCTGCACATGCTTTGACCACCACTCCTGGGATATCCACTGTAGTACTGCAATTCTGAATTATAGTAACTTACTGGCAACAGTGTCGCCAGTTCTGCCATTGTGTAACAGTATACCTTTGTAATGCTTTTATCTTTACTGACATTTTTGTCATGATTTGTGCCCCGGGAAGACAGCAGAACTCAGATGCGTAGTGAGCGTTAAACATTATTTATGAACATAAACAGCTCGGAAGCCAAAACAAAAACTAAATACAGACTTGGCAGAAAACTCACTAAATAGGTCAGATCAGACAAAACTTACTAAACAGGTGAGATCAGGCAGGAGCATGTATGAAACTCCAGGAATGACGAAGATGCAGCACCGGTGAAATGAGCTGCGCCCCTTAAAAAAGGATGGACTAATTAACAGAAATGCAAAACAGCTGTGAATAAGCAAGAATTCAAATGCACACAAACCAGACAAGACTATGGTGAAAATAAACACACATTAGATACAAACAAGGTAGAACATAAATATAAAAATCAAAATGACAGACAGGACCAAGATAATAACAATAATAAATACAAGGACCCAGAAAATAAGCTTAATGTGAGGATGTGGGTTGGAGAACATGTCCTGGTGGCAAGAAATAAATTAAAACACAAGGTGAGAATGTGGCTCCAACCCATACCCTGACAGTATCCCCTCTCAAGGGATGGCTTCCAGATGACCCAAGGTAAGATAAGATAAGATAAGATAAGATAAGATAAGCCTTTATTAGTCCCACAACGGGGAAATTCCAGGATTGCAACAGCACAGGGATAGCAACACTCAGAGCAACAATCAGAAGGCAAGAAAAAAAACAAGCAAGCAAGAGCAGCTAATATACATATGTACATATTACTATAAAATATATATATACACACACACACACACAGACACACAGTGCAGAGCATTGTAGCTGGATGGAATAAATATATGAATATATGAACACACAGTGCAGAGCATTGTAGCTAGATGGAATAAATAAGATAAGATAAGATAAGCCTTTATTAGTCCCACAACGGGGAAATTCCAGGATTGCAACAGCACAGGGATAGCAACACTCAGAGCAACAATCAGAAGGCAAGAAAAAAAAAAATGTAAATATATAAACACCCACAGTACGGAGCATTGCAGCTAGGTGGAATAAATATGCAAGTATATAAACACACACAGTGCGGAGCAATGTAGCTAGATGGAATAATATGTAGATATATAAAAACACAGTGCGGAGCATTGTAGCTAGATGGAATAAATATATAGATATATAAATATAAACACACCCAGTGCTGAGCATTGTAGCTAGATGGAATAAATATGTAAATATATAAACACACACAGTGCAGAGCATTGTTGCTAGGTGGGATGAAACAGCATAACCGTCTATTTAGTTATCCTACATGGTATGATTATGTGCCCATACATATTCTCACCCTCCATAGCGACCGGTATGTTCCTAGTTGTATGCTGGAGAGGACCATTGTGTAAGTTTATTGCATCTTTTGCATTCAAAAAAACTATTAGTTTGTTACGTCTTTTTACGTAACACCAACAAACAAAAGAGAAAAGCACCCCCTCAGGGTGGGTGGTGGGGGTTCAAGGCCAGGTGGGCCAAAACAAACTCTTACCCCCTTCCTGCAGAGTCCAAAATGAAACATCCCTCCAATACTCAAGTCCAAGACCCAAAAATCCAACAGAAACTGAGTCAAGCAGTCTGCCTCAGTCCATGGACACCCGGACCAAAAAGAAAGGTGGATTGGGTGGCCTTCCAGCGTCCCTGAGCCACCAGATCACCAGACAAAATAGGTCAGGGGGTCTACCTGAGTCTCCCGACACAGATGCAGAAATTTCTAGCTCAGGGGACACGGAATCAGAATTTTCCAGCCCAGGGGACACAGATGCAGAAATTTCTAGTCCAGGGGACACAAACGCAGAAATTTCTGGCACAGGGGACACAGACACAAAAATATCTGGCTCAGGGGACACAGATGTAGAAATTTCTAGCCCAGGGGATACAGATGCAGAAATTTCTAGCCCAGGGGACACAAATGCAGAAATTTACAGCTGAGGGGACACAGATGCAGAAATTTCTAACTCAGAAACACAGATGCAGAAATTTCTAGTTCAGGAGACACAGATACAGGAGTCTTTAATTCGCAAACAGATGATGGGTGAGCTGTTCGTTCTGTAGCAGGTGGCTGAGGCCCACTACCCTCAGAAACAGCTGACAGAGGTGCACCAGCCTCCAAAACAGCAGGTGGTGGTGTGCCAACCTCTGGCACCACGATAGGTCCCAACAAAACAGGCTGATCTGCGGAAACCTCAGATGTAGCACGCAGATCAGTAACCCCAAGTGGCAATGGCTGCAAATCCTCGAAACCTGACGCATGGGTGTCCACCCCCAGCACAGCCAACTCAGATGGAGGAATGAATGTTTGACCAGGCCACTACCAGCCTCAGTAGTGGAAATTGGTGGAACAAACGGCAGATGCACATCGGCCTCAGGAACCGAAGATGGATGTGCATCAGTCTCAGGAACAGATGACGGCCCCTCCTCCTCTGACATGAAGGCATTCCTGTCCAGATGCAGGCAAAGGGTGTAGCACTCCTCCACCTCCCTGATGAAACCCTGCAGCTCCCAGCGGCGAGTGACATCATCACGCCTAATGCTCCTGTCCAGACACAGGCAAAGGGTGTAACACTCCTCCACTTTCCTGATGAGATTCTGCAGCTCCCTGTCATATCCTGGTGAGCGCTTGCCCCCTCCATCCTGTTCTCCTGCCTCCCTGCTAATCATCTCACCTGGGAGGATTGACGCACCGGCTGCTTCTACTGAGCCAGCGTTTATAAGGACCATTTCTTCTGTGATTCAACGCTGGCTCGTTTGGGTATACTGCCTCAGAGTAGAGTTTATCGCAAACTAGTAAGTTGTCTTGTGTTTATGGTTTGTTACCTAAACACTTTTCTCCTCCTTCTCCTTCAGGTTGCTGCCATTGAAGCGGTGTGTCTCCAGGGATCACGGTGCACTCACCAGCCTGTTGTTCACCCCGTTGCAGCTCCTCATCTCCACCCGGTCAGACTCAGCCCTTCATTCCCCAATCCCAGCACTTTCATCCTGCTGGTTCGTCTCTCCTAGCTGGGCTCTGTGCTGGGTTCTCTCATTCCCCACGTAAGTGGCATAATTAGTATTTCCACTCACTCCTCCATTCCTCTTCCTAATCAGTTCTCGTCTTTTCTCTGCAGGCTGCTGCTGCTCTGGCGAGTGACTGTTTTTCTCTAATCCTGCCCCTTTTGAGATTTAATAAATTGTCAAATGTTTCTGTTTGTTTTCTGTGTTTCCTTTGGTGTTGCACCCTGCACTTAGGCTCAGTCCAGTCAATATGACAGAACGAGCCAGCCATGGTCACAGCCTAGCGGGCGCTGCACCAACGGAGCACTCCGCACTCCACCGCCTCGATGTTACAGAGAGGGAGGTGGGTGAACTCGCTCAGCAGCTGCAGACCATTATGCAGCAGCTGAGCGTGGTTTCTGATCCTTTGGCCCACATGTCTGCTCCGGCTAGCCTGGCCCCTCCTGTACCCTCAGCTTCTTCTATCGTCCGCCGGACCACCTCCGTGCCTTCACCAGCCCCATAAGCGGGAGAGGTGGGGGGATGCAGGGACTTCCTTTGTCAAGTCCGGCTTTATTTGGCAAAGGTGGGGAAGGAGTACCTGGACGACATGTCCAAAATTCATTACTTCATCCTTCTGCTTCAGGGCCGAGCTCTTAGTTGGGGCTAGTCCGTGCTTGATTGTCTGAAGGACGCACCCCCAACGTTTGATTAATTTGTGGTCGACTTCTCCCGCACATTAGACCATATGGAGAGCGAGGGAAATATCATGAGCCGCCTCTTGTCGCTCCATCAGGGTAGCCGGTCGGCGGCCAACTACTCGGTGGAGTTTCGAGTCGAAGTGGCAGAATCGGGGTGGAACGACGTTGATCTATGCAGTGCATTCCTCTTTGGTTTAAATCATCACCTATGCGACGACTTGGTGGTTTATGCTGCTCCCGCCTCTCTGGATGGTCTGATCGATCAAGCAGTCAGGTTGGATAACAGGTACCGTGAGTGCACTAAGGAGCGTGTCTCCTTCTCTCACCCGTCTGCCGTGTGAGCGACATTAACGGCTGCTGATACAGGTGTCTCTGATCTGGCCGATCCTTCTAACCGATGGAGGTTAGCTGGGCCCGCCTCCCTCGGGAGGAAGTTGAGCGGCAGAGGCGGATTGGTGCGTGTGCGTGTTTTGGCTCTTAAAAGCCCAAATGGGATGCATGCCACCTGTGGCCAAAAGACGGGGCCGTCAGTAGCTGTGGGGAGTCTGGCGGGCGGGACTCATTCTCATTCTCCTGGTAACTTCTCTATTTCAGCCCTGGTCCAGTTTTTGGGGGTTGAGAGGAGAGTCTCTCTGCCCACATTGATTCAGGGGCAGAGAGAAATTTCATCTCCTCCCAGCTCGTTCAGGAGTTGGGGATTCCGATCACTAATTGGGCTGCACGGTGGTGCAGTGGTTAGCACTGCGGCAGCACAGTTTACCCTTGGCCGGGGGATTGTGGGGATCGTGGGATCGTGGGTTCGATCCCAGCCCCCGACCAACAGTGATCTGTGTGGAGTTTGCATGTTCTCCCCGTGTTGCGTGGGTTTACTCCGGGATTTCTCCGGTTTCCTCCCACATGCCAAAAACATGCATGTTAGGTTAATTGGCTGTTCTAAATTGTCCCTAGATATTTGTTTCCTATAGGCCCTTAGAATAGAGGGTTAGTATTAATGAAAGCGCTTTGAGTGGTCTTTGTGACTAGAAAAGCGCTATATAAGTGCAGGTTAGTTAGTTAGTTAGTTAGTAATTTGAGATTGAGATTCAACTTTATTGTCATTACACATGTATGAATACAAGGTAACGAAACGTGACTTGGCATTTGGGCACGCTCTGCAGAGCGCATCCAAGGCCGGGGCAGCCGCTAGGCGCCAGTCATATTTGTTGGTTCCCTGTAGTGTAACCACCCTATCTGGCCAGAAGGTGGCGTCTGTTACCCGTTGCACGGTGCAGATCTCCATCCTTCTGTTCAGCAACCACCGGGAGAGGTTGTCTTTCTACATTTTCCCCAGGCCTCTCACGTGGTGGTTTTAGAGTATCCGTGGCTCTGGAGGCATAATCAGATTCTTAATTGGGCTCAAAATTCCATCACCTCCTGGAGCCCTAACTGTTTGGCTGGTGTCTAAGTTCGGCCGAGTGTTCTCTGTCCCTATCCATCTCCTCCCCTCCGTTCGAGCTGCCGGACCTCAGCCTTATGCCCAAGGCCTATCACGTCCTTGGGGAGGTATTTAGCAAGTCACGAGCGTTGGCGCTTCCCCCGCATCACTTGTACAACTGTGCTATTGACCTCCTCCCGGGCGCGGTTGCCGTCCAGCCGGCTCTATAACATTTCTGGGCCGGAGAGGGAGTCTATGGAAAGGTACATTAAAGATTCTTTGAACGCCAGCCTCATTCAGCCATCCTCGGCTTCTCTCGGGGTGGAGTTTTTCTTTGTTGGTAAGAAGGACGGGTCTCTGCGTCCGTGCATCAACTACCATGAACATAATGCCATCACTATCAAAAATAAATATCCTTTGCCCCTGATGAACTCCATGTTTGAGCTCCTGCAGTGTGCGTGTGTGTTCTCCAAACTCGATCTGAGCAACGCTTATCACCCGATCCGAATACGCGAGGGGGACGAATGGAAGATGGCATTTAAAACCCGTTTAGGGCAGTTTGAATATTTAGTTATGCCCTTTGGCCTCACCAACGTCCCTGCCGTCTTCCAACGCCTTATTAATGACGTCCTCCGAGACATGATTAATCAATCAATGTTGAACTGTATAATCAGTGGAGTTATTGTCTAATTTGACCTTGTTGGATTTTCTTTCCCCCTTTGTTATATTATTCTGTTTCTTTTTTTTTAAATCTTTACTTTTAATCTGTCCGGAAATAAATAAAGATTCATTCAATTTGTCTTTGTCTGTTTAGATGACATTTTGATTTTTTCTTGCTCGCCAGAGGAGCATCAGGTCCACGTTAGAGCCGTGTTACAGTGGCTCTTAGAGAACCAACTCTACATCAAGGCAGAGAAGTGTGAGTTTTCCAGCAATTCCACTTCTTTCTGTCAGGAGCCGAGCCGGCTTGGTTTCCCCTGGCTCGGTCCTGATCTCTCTGTGGGTTTAGGTGCCACTGTGTATGTGCATATTATGTATTCTGTGCCGTTTTCTTACCCATAGCCACTGTTTTCTGGCTGGCAGTGGTGAGGGAGCCTCTTTGGCTCACGCTGGTGTGAGCGCTGTCTGACTGTCTGCCGGTCCGACCACGCCCCCTCTCTAATTACCGTCAGCTGTTCCCACTCCTGTTATCCATCTCCCCGCTCCTCGCCCAGGTGCGATCAATGCTACCATCTTCAGCAATGTGTGTACTTAAGGAGCCTTTTGCCAGTCACGCATTGAGCATATTCAATGTCTTGTGTATATTGTTTCAGGATCGTCTGTTTCATGAAGGAGTTTTCACCACACTGTCGCTGTTCCCCTTGGTGTGTGTAAACCGTCTCTCTCGCGTAAATCCTCATCTTTTCACCCCTCGCCGTGCACAATGGTGAAGCACATGGGAGGGTTTATGACACTTTCCTTGGGTTTGTAGTAGCGGAGGGAGAGCTGAGAGCCCACCCGGCCAAGGCGAAGGCTGTGTTGGATTGGCCAACACCCCACTCCCGTAAGGAGCTGCAGCGCTTCTTGGGGTTTGCAAACTTTTATCGCAGGTTCATCAGGAACTATAGTGGGATCGCACAGCCTCTGACCCAGCTGACCTCCATTAAGGTGCCATTTAAATGGACCCAGGCAGCTGAGCAGGCCTTTCTAAAATTAAAGGACCTGTTCTCTAACAAACCCATCTTGGCGCAGGTCGACCACCAGCTCCAATTCACCCTGGAGGTGGATGCCTCAGACACAGGGGTGGGTGCAGTGCTTTCCCAGTGCTCATCCTCCAACTTGAAGCTGTACCCATGCGCGTATTTCTCTCGGCGGCTCACCCCAGCCGAGAGGAATTATGACATCGGGGACCGGGAGCTTTTGGCCACTAAGTTGGCCTTAGAGGAATGGAGACATTGGCTGGAGGGAGTGATTCACCCTACAGTCATGTGGACCTACCACAAGAACCTTGAGTATCTGCGGTCGGATCGCCAACTAAATTCCAGACAAGCCCGCTGGTGCCTTATTCTTCCACCGGTTTAATTTCACTGTCACCTATAGGCCCGGCTCCCGTAATATTAAACCTGACGTTCTCTCCAGGCAGTTTAGCCCGGACTCTGCCGCCCCCCCTTCCCACTCCCAGCCTATTCTCCCACCTTCACGTGTCTTGGGAGCCCTTACCTGGGGAATTGAGTAGAGGGTCTGCCAGGCCCGGTTCTCTGAGCCCATACCAGTGGGGTGCCCCCCAATCATCTGTTTGTCCCTGCCACCCTCTGCAGCGAAGTCATCCAGTGGGGGCACACCAGTTGCTTCGCCTGTCACCCTGGTGTAGTGTGCACTATAGACCTCATTAAGCGGGTGTTCTGGTGGCCCACGCTGTGGAGGGACGTGCAGGAGGTCATCAAGGCCTGTCAAACCTGTGCCCGGAATAAATCCAGTTCCTCACTCCCCACTGGCCTCCTTCATCCCCTTCCTATTCCCAGCCGACCTTGGTCCCACATTGCAGTCGACTTCATTTCTGGACTTCCCCCCTCCCACGGCAATACGGTCATTTTTACCATAGTGGACAGATTTTCCAAAGCCGTCCACCTGGTCCCCCTCCCTAAGTTGCCGTCCGCTATCAAGACTGCTGAACTCCTTTCTTCCCATGTCATCAGACTCCACGGCATCCCCATGGACATCGTGTATGACCAGGGGCCCCAGTTCATCTTCCGAGTTTGGAAGTCATTCTGCCACTCTCTTGGTACCTCTGTCAGCCTCACCTCCAGATATCATCCTCAGAGCAACGGGCAGGCTGAGAATGCCAACCAGTCTCTGGAGGCTGCCCTTCGTGTGTGGCAGCTGATAATCCATCCTCCTGGAGCTCTCTTCTGACCTGGGTGGAGTATTCACTCAATTCCACAGTCTCCTTGGCCATGGGGCTCACGCCATTTGAGGCCTCCGTGGGATACAATCCCCCCCTGCTGCCCATGGTGGAGAGAGAGGTTGTGGTGCCATCCGTGGGAGCCCACTTTCCCCGCTGTCGCTGAGCCTGGAGGTCCACCTGAGCTGCCCTCCTCCGGGCTACTGAACGCAATCGCTGCTATGCGGATTGGAGGAGGGTCCTGGCGCCGGAGTACAAGGTTGAACAGCAGGTCTGGGTGTCAGCTAGCCAGATCCTGCTGAAGGCGGAGGCCAAGAAGCTCTTGCCTTTCTCGTGGGCCCATCCCCTGTCACTGAAGTCGTGGGTGACTATGCTGTCCGGCCCCAGCTTCCAGGGGCACTCCACGTACAGCCCACCTTTCAAGTCTCGTACATCAACCCTCTCTCCGCCAGTCCCCCCCCTCCCCGCCCGAAGCCACCTCCTCCTCCCCGAATCCTCGACAGTCACATTACTCACACCGTCCGCAAGATCCTGGACGTTCGCCATCAGGGCCAGGGTCTCCAGTACCTGGTGCACTGGGAGGGCTACGGCCCAAAACACAGATCTTGGATCCCGAAGTCATCTTTCCACGACAAAGGCATGGTCCGGGCCTATCATCAAGCTCACCCAGAAAAGCCTTGTGGACCACCAGGAGGCGTTCCTTGGTGGTGGTGGTGGTGGTGGGGGGGGCTGTCATATCCTGGTGAGCGCTTGCCCCCTCCGTCCTGTTCTCTTGCCTCCCTGCTAATCATCTCACCTTGGAGGATTGATGCACCTGCTACTTCTACTGAGCCAGCATTTATAAGGACCAGCTCTTCTGTGATTCAACGCTAGCTTGTTTGGGTATACTGCCTCAGAGTAGAGTTTATTGCAAACTAGTAAGTCGTCTCATGTTTATGGTTTGTTACCTAAACACTTTTCTCCACCTTCTCCTTCAGGTTGCTGCCATTGAAGCGATGTGTCTCCAGGGATCACGGTGCGCTCACCAGACTGTTGTTCATCCCATCGCAGCTCCTCATCTCCACCTGGTCAGACTCAGCCCTTCATTCCCCAATCCCAGCACTTTCATCCTGCTGGTTCGTCTCTCCTAGCTGGGCTCTGTGCTGGGTTCTCTCATTCCCCACGTAAGTGGCATAATAAGTATTTCCACTCACTCCTCCATTCCTCTTCCTAATCAGTTCTCGTTTTTTTCTCTGTAGGCTGCTGCTGCTCTGGTGAGTGACTGTTTTTCTCTAATCCTGCTCCTATTGAGATTTAATAAATTATCAAACGTTTCCATTTCTTTTCTGTGTCTCCTTTGGTGTTGCACCCTGCATTTAGACTGACAGTCCAGTCAATATGACACTCCCGGCAGCGGGTGACATCATCAGGCTTGACAGGTGGAGGTCCTTTGACCTCAGGCTCAAAAGCAGTTGTTTATTAATATTAAGAAACACAAGTGAATTATTGTTTTTTATTATTTTATTACATATTGCATATGTCACCAAAGATTTATTAAATTGAAAGGTAATGATGATGTTATGATTCCTTGTTAATTTGGCAAATCTAATTCCTGGTGTAAGCTAAAATAATAATAAAAAAAAATGTTTGTGAATGCTTTGCCCTTTCCTTTTAAAAACAAAGAATAAGGAATAGCAGAAAAACCTTTAAATCACACCTAAAGCTTCCACAATTTGAATGTGAGTTCGCTACTCACAACAAGTATTCACTAAATATTCTGTGAATCAATTAAGGTTTTACCAATTGACATGGGTAATCACTTAGTTTAGGATTATATTCAAACAAAACAGTATCATATATTAAAAGCCTTAGATCAGTGTAGCATTTAGAATTAGTAACTGCAGGTGTAAACCTAATCTCTGTTTTCAGGAATTTATGGCACAGGACCACAATCTGTGGCCTGTGTGTTTTTTCCCTTTGAAGGCTGATTCTGTCTATTCTTATCTAGGTCAGACTGACACAACTCACTAATCAGTCTTAGTTTACCATTGAAATTAAATTCCCTTTCTCCATTTTATCAGAATTCTTGTGCTATTTTCTTTTTTTTTTTTTTTTATTTATTTTCTATTTCTTTTCTGTTCATAAATTTACCATCTTCCGAAAATAAAAACTTCATCATCATTTTGCTATTTTCTTTAGGAGGGAAAAAAAAAATGACAGCATGGACTATCTCAGATCCTGCTCTCGCGTTCCCCCCCCTCTTTTTTTTTTTTTTTTTACATGGTCAGGCCTAGGGTTGAAATGTAAATAAGACTGCAAATGTCATTTATTAAAAGGTGAGTATAGTATTATTTAAACAAAGCAACAATATAACATACAATTACCAAGACCTCTGTTTGATAATCCGTAGTCTCTGGCAAATCATATGCACAAACTCATTAATTATCAATCTCTTTTGAACCTCTATGCTTTCAATCATGCAATAAAGGGTATACATAAAGCCTTCAGTGATTAGGCATTATTAAGTGACAGCAGGATATTGTAATATTCAATTAATTTCATCATTGTCATGCTGATAACATTGATTAAGATGTAAACATTTGTACTTAACTTAGTGTTCTATGTACAGTACCTATGGTCACATCGAGGGAGGCATGGACAGCTGAGAGGAAATCATTAGTCCTGTGTCCTTTTTCCCTGTAAAGTGCACTGTTAAGCTTCAGTCAAAGAAAAAAGTTGGTGATACGTCAAAAAATTGCTTTAAAAAATATGTAAATAATTTATCACATACGCAACATTAGTTAAAAACCCGCAAAGTTAGACTGAAAAAGTAAAACCTCAAAACTTTGCAAAAATACCCATATTTAGATTGCTTCTCTTTCACTCCCTGTCACACAGGTCAGCACCCACACAGCCTGTGTTTTTTCATTCTCTTTTTTTTTCTCAAGCAAACACACACACACACACACACACACACACACACACACACACACAGAATTGCTCCTCTCTCCGTTATCTCCACAAGGTCGAAGCAGCATGAAGGTCCTTCCATTTTTTCTACACTGCCGTGACACACACAACACTAGTCGACTCCTTTTGCTCAAAGCTACTATTTTCAAATACCTATAATTTTAAACATTTCTCAAAAGGATAACAATTAATTAACCAACTCTTTTACACTCCACAAATATCAAAAAGGAAAAAAAAATCACAAACAATTTCACAGCCTGCTCCCCCCGCCTCCGCGGAGAATTCCCTTTTTTCTCTTCCACACCAGAGCAGATTACACAAAGACAAAACAACCCAAACTGCAATAGTCCACATAAACGGCTTTGTCTGATTTATTTGGTAGCGGGCCCCCCATATTGCCAAAAAAGCTATCTCTTTGTAACCAATTTACCCATGTTTTAAGCTGTTTTCGCTCTTCATTTACTTTCTCTCGACACACAGTGGTTTTTAACACTTCCTCCATCTCCTTTACAGCATATCCCAAACTTCCCGAAGGGTATTCAGAGCTGCATTTATCATTATCATTATTATCCATTTTATCATTGTCTTTATCGTTATCCAGTCTTGTTGCCATTTTAATCCAATGGTCTTTAAATGTTATAGTCTAATATCAATATCTTATAAAATAGAATGAAATTATTATTATGATCTTATTTATTTCCACTTCCTCACGACAATATTGTCTCACAAATCACCGTGTTTTTTTTTACTATGATTAGTTTAGTTATAGTATTATATACTGTATCACCTATGAACCGATCGTCCCGATCGGGTTACTTAAAACTTATGTGCTTATTTCACACACAGTAGGTTCCTAACTAATAGGGTAAGACCAACTATATTTTAGAGACGCGCCCGTTACAATTTTCTCAAGGAGTTACAACCTTTTAGTCTGAGCTAAATACGCTAGGGGTGCCAACTCTACTTTTTGAAATTAAGCAATAATTCCAAGGGGTTTAAACCTTTTGGCAAAGCTATGTACCAGCCGAATAACACCTCTTTTTCGGTAACCCTATATCAGTCACCCCGGGGTTTGAACCTTTAATCCGGACTGTACAATGCACAACGGGGTAACTCTACTTTTCAGTGGACCCAATAAATACTTTCCACTGTGGGGTTTAAACCGATTACCCAAGCTATCTCCAACTCTACTTTTAGGGACAGTATTAACGCGTCTGACTTATCCCTCGGGGTTAAAACCGTTTGGAGATTTCCTCATCAAACTCAGTAAATATATTTCTTAAAACAACATATCATGAATTCAAGACCATATCTCAGTTTCATTCCACAAATAAAATCACACGTGCATGAATATTTAATCTCTACAGAAAGGGCTGTCCCCAAAGGGACAGGCAGAAATTTATTGAAAAAGGTCTTCTGCTCACCACTAATAATGTTGCGGCCGCCAGGCTGTAGAGAAAAAATCCTCACGTCGTTTACAAAACTAAAATTAAAATTTAGCCTCGTAACCGGGCGGAAACACCAAATTGTTGCGTCTAAATACCTTAACCCCCAGTTCTTTTATACGAAGGCCAAATAACCAGACTGAGAGATGAAGTATACTTTCACTTATTTTACTGAAATTGAGATATGGATACAAGCATCGCTAGAACACAACTCTTTAGGCAATTCCCTGAGAGAGTGCTACCCAAAAAGTGGGCCCTATAGTTTTTATAAAGCTTAACCACTCCCTCATGCAAGAGGGAGGGGTTTTTCCTCAGTGTATCAGTACATTTCCGCTTTTGTGACAGTTCGGCTGTGTGCAGAACTGATTCTGACTGGTTTCAGCGAGTGAATTATAGGGTGCACCCTAAATTCTGCAGTGTAGTGTGTGAAGCAAGCAGATAAAGAAGTGTGAGAAAGACAGGCCAATCATGTCATTTTTTTGACAACAATGAAATCTTAACATAAAGTGCATCACTTTGCACGAAATAAGTGTTGTCACTAAATTTTCACGTTTTTAGATTTTCATGAATTATAATGTAACAATTCCAGCATCCCAATATTACTGTACAGTCATGATCAATTGATTCAAATGGCCACTGAAAAGGGCACTTTGGAAACTTTGGAAAAGGGGACGGGATTCCAGCCTCTAGAGCACCCACTCTGTACGTGCATGGTGGTGTCAAGACACCTGTTAGTTCTGGTTCTTTGTTTTTGGCCCATGCTGGCCCGTGACCACCATAAGCATCCAGGGAGCAGAATGGTTATCTGTTTTCTCAAGTTTGAAACGGACTGTATGTGAAGGACTGGTGTAACTGTGTCACCCATTGACTTATGACTGTTGGGTTTCAGATGACATAAAATAACTGATGTGCTTTAAAACTTCTGTGGACTTTTATGCAGGAGCTTGTTAGGCTACCCATGTGCTAAAATTATTATAAATGCAATAAATCTCTGATAATTTAGAGGTGAAGTAAATTCATATATGGTAATATACATAGAAAGTAAAAAATAATTATTTCATAGATAAACTCTACAAAGTTGACACTGAAAATGAATATTAAGGTTTTAGAGTAACATAAGGAAAACTGAGTAAAATTTACTACCAATGGATAAGTATTTTTTTTTTTTTTTTGCCTGAAAAATAAAGTTCTTAGAAAACTTTACTAGAATATATTCATAAAATTTACTTGGGCTTAAGAATAAACTCAGTAAAATTTGTTTGATTTGTTGAGTAAAAATACTAGACAAGTTTTTTTTTTAATTTTTTTTTTTTTAAATACTGCTCCTAATTCATTCATTGTAACCTACACATATTGTTAACAAATCTTGTTCCATGTGCCTCTTTTTTGAAATTTGAGCCCCTGCCCCTCAGATGGTCTCTGCACGGCCCTGAGTGTAACCTCTGGTTGGGACCAGCATTATTCAACCTGTATATTGACGTATGTTACATGTGTCAAAATCACTGAAAACTATTTTATTTGCTGATGACACAAATTTACTAAAAAAAAACCCCAACTCCTCGATACTGTAGAAATTGAATTTAAAAACATGAAGAGATGGTTTGATGCAGACAAACTAACACTCAATATAAGAAAAACAAAATACATTATTGTTAGCAATTGCAGAACTGATTTGAACAAAAAATCATGATAATGAGCATGATAAATAATGTAGAAATTTTAGAGATGACCAAAACCAAATTTCTTGGAGTAATAAAAGACAATAAATTAATTGGAAACCACATATAAATTATGTAAGAACCAAAATATCTAAAAGAGTCGCCATACTCTGCAAAAGCCAAGAATTTTCAAAAATTGGCGTCATTGTATACGTTCTACTGTTCCCTCATACTTCCATACATTATCTACTGTGTAGAAGTGTGGGGCAACACATATACTGTAAAACTATCACATACTGTATCCACTAGTCATTCTTCAAAAAAAGAGCAACAACAAAAGTCAATAAATCAACCTATAAAGCACCACCAAACCCACTCTTCATCAAATTAAAAACATTCAAATTTAAACACCTGTTGGACTTTAAAACCACTCAGATCATGTTCAGACACATGGGGCCGGCCCTTCAGTGCCTGTGTAAGTGATCCCATGGCTTTAAAACTGTATGGACATGCTCAACACACTTTGAGCAGTGGCCTGTGGGGCCCGATCAGGAATTTTTTAAAGTTAAATATGACTTCCTTTCAGCTCATTTGTGAGCATTGTTTTGTCTTGGTTTTAAATTATTAGTAGAAGGGGAAAAAAGCCATCTTTGCTTTGAAATTGAGATTGAACAGATACTGTATGCTAATAAAGAAGAAACTGACAGTAATTTATATTGACTTTGACTTTTATTGTCCCCAAAGGGAAATTCCTTTTCACATCACTGCACTCATTTGACAACAAATACAACAACAACAACAACAACAACAACAACAACAACAACAAGAGACAAGGTCCTTCAATACAGAAATAGTTCTAATCACACTCAGCGGGGTCTCTTGGTGAGGTGTATGATGGTTGATGAAATCAGAGGTACATATCTAGATTGACATAATTCAGTTGTGACCATCAGATTAAAGGGAATCAAATTCAGAGAAATGCAGATGACAGCACTTTCTTGTTCCTTCTCTTTTCTGTCCACTCGGGGGCAAACTTGGACAAATCTGACAGAAGACGTGATGGCATGTTGGAACAACAACAACAGACTAGGACTGTCTCTTTACTGCACATCCAGACACACACAGTACAATTGAATTCACAGTAGAGAAAAACTTAATCATTTCACATTTATGATCCCTTTAAACTTAGTATTTAAAGAACAGGAAAAAATAATAGAATGTATGTATTGTTCATTTAGCAACAGAATGCATTTCTTTTGCAGCTAAATGATGGGGTAGCAGCCGTAACTGGCGATGCCGCACTGGTCACCCTTGTTGCGCACCATCCGGACGTAGCCGTTTTCTCCCCATTCAGTCCCCCAGCTGGTAAAGAAGGGAAGAAGAAAAACATGACCTTGGCAACATTTCCAAGTTATTTTTTTTTTTCCACAATATCTTTATTGAACCTTTTCTTTTTTTTTTTTTAACAAACATGATACAAACAATCAAACACTAACACTAAAGTACTACAAAAAAAAAATGCACTAAAAACACCAACAACCACCAACAAAATCAAGTCTTCAACAATGCTCCTCTGTTTAGTCTAGACAATCCAATACATAAGTATACATATTATGTTCACCAGTTTGGAATTTACAAGGTCCACACACATCATTCACCTTCTTCTTCAAGAGTTATGTTTAAATTTTTTACATAATCAATAAAAGGTCTCCATATATTCTCAAACACAATTTCCTTTGATTTTAGTATATATGTTATTCTTTCTAATGGAAGGTTTGTTAACATCTGTCTTAACCACTGAGTCACATCTGGTCTATGAGTCTTTTTCCATAATAGTGCAATACATTTTTTGGCATTAAGCAAACTGAGGTCTATGAATGTTCTTTCACTTTTATTAAAATTATGCTTTTCTGGGTACAGACCCAACAAAAACAGTTTAGGATTCAATATGATTTGTTTTGAGATTATTTTTTCAATTGTTACCCTCACCTCTTCCCAAAACATTCTTATTAATCTACATTCCCATAAACAATGAAATAGGGTTCCTTTACTTTCCATGCATTTTGTGCATGTATCTGGTATATTTTTGTTATATCTATTTAACTCCTCCGGTGTAACATACATCCGCATTAACCATTTGAAATGTATCAATTTAAGGCGTGCATTTATTGATTTGGTTTGAGCTTCTGTACAAGCCAATTCCCATTGTTCCTCTGAAATTTCAATTTGCAGATCTTCTTTCCAGTAGTTTAATCTTTTCAGTGAATTTTCACTTGAAGATAGTGTCAATGAGTTATAAAACTCTGAAATAATACCCTTTCTTTTACTATCTTTCATCATCATTTTTTCCAAGGATGAATAAATAGGTCGAGTGAGAGCTTTATTTTGATTTGATCGAATAAAGTTTCTAAGTTGAAGATATTTAAAAAAATGTGTTCTATTGAGATTAAATTTGATCCTCAGCTCTTCAAAAGACATTATGTTGTCTGCACCTGGCAAATATAAATCCTGAATCTTTTGTATCCCTTTTAAATTCCATACTTTAAATACAGCGTCCGCTCTCCCTGGTTTAAAATATTGATTACCCCATATTGGACTAAATTGTGACAATAACTGTGGTTCTTTTAAATAGTTTTTAGCTTCACACCATATTTTGATCATATGCTTTACAAATGGATTTTTAACTTGTTTTTGTAATTTTTTTGCCGAATCTGAGTATATGAATATGGGAAGAGGTAAAGGTAAATTGTATGATTCCATTTCAGTCCAGTGAGGGAGATCATTTGATGAAAAATAATATGTCATAGACCTCAGTTGTGCCGACCAATAATACAACATAAAATTTGGACATTTCAGACCTCCACGATCAAATGGTAAATATAATAAAGACAAACGTAATCTAGCCCTCCTGTTGTTCCATATAAATTCCACTAACTTTTTTTTTATTCTTGAGAATAGATCTAAAGGTGGTGATAAGGGAATGTATTGAAATAAATAAAGTATTTTAGGTAAAATATTACTTTTAAGTATATTGATTCTCCCGATCATCGACATTGGTAGTGACATCCATCTCTGAGTTAACTCACTGATATCTGACATTAAGGCTTCATAGTTGACACTGACGACTGATTCTAGCTTAGGCATAATTTGGATTCCTAAATATTTAAACTGATTTACAACATTGAATTGATTTACCTCAGGGGCTGGGTAATTTCTCTGGGTCTCATTTAGCATTAATATTGAAGATTTAGTTTTATTTATTTTATATCCTGATATTTCCCCAAAATTCTTTATTAAATTCAACAAGGTTGGAATTGATTTTTTTAGATTCGACATAAACAAAATTATGTCATCGGCGTACAGGGAGATTTTATGTTCTGTTGGTCCAACTTTAATTCCATATATTTGTGAATGTAAACGTATCGCTATCGCTAAAGGTTCAATTGCCATAGTAAACAGTAAAGGTGAAAGTGGACAGCCTTGTCGACATCCTCTATTGATTTTTATTGGTTTTGAAATATTGTTATTTGTTAGGATTTCTGCTGTAGCATTATTGTATATTATTTGAACCCATTTTATGAAATTATTTCCAAGTCCAAACCTTTGTAGTACTTCAAAAAGAAAGGGCCATTCAACTCTATCAAAGGCCTTTTCGGCGTCCAATGATAGGAGAGCTGTATCCGGTGCTTCTTTATTAAAATAAATAATATTAAATAGTCTTCTTACATTATGGAAGCCTTGTCTACCCTTTATAAAGCCATTCTGATCTCGATTAATAATATTTGGTAAAATTTCTTGTATTCGTCTTGCTAAAATTTTACAGATTATCTTAAGGTCGGCGTTTAATAGGCTTATTGGTCTCATATTTTCACATTTATTAGAGGGCTTACCTGGTTTTGGCAGCAGTATAATTAAGGCATTATTTATGTATGATGGTAAATTATTATTTTGAAATGCTTCTAAAACCATTTCCAAAAAAGGTTTTATTAATTTATTCTTAAATTTTTTTTAAAGGTCAACTGGAAGACCATCTGGTCCTGCACTTTTTCCTGATTTCATATTATCAATGGCTAGCCCAACTTCTTCTTGACTAATTTTAGACTCCAATATCTCCCTGTTTTCATTTGGAATACACGGTATAGATAGTTCGTTCAAAAACCCATTTAGTTTTGTTAATTCAGGTTCATTTTTGGTATCATATAATTTTTCATAGTAATCTCTAAAGGCTCTATTAATTTCTAAAGGATCTATAACTACCTGTCCATTACTTATAATACTGGTAATTGGTGTTTTAATTTCCAATTGTTTAATCTGCCATGCTAATAATTTTCCTGATTTTTCACCTTGTTCATAAAAAGATTGTTTCAATCTTAGAAGACTCGAGGCAGCTCTATTCGCTGATTTTTTGTCGTATTCAGCTCTCAAAATCAGTAATTCATTCTCCAACCTTGGGTCACTTCCTGCATACACTTTTTCCTGAAGATTTTTATTTTATGTTCCAATTTAGCTCTCTCCTCTCGAGTCTTCTTAGATTTTGATCCTGTATAACTAATAATATGTCCCCTAATAAAAGCTTTGAAAGCCTCCCACTTTACACATGCTGATGTTTGTGTAGTATTGATGTCAAAGAACTCGTCTATCTGTTTTTCTATATACTTGACAAATTCCTCATCCTGAAGCCATTTATGCTGAAATTGCCATCTACCTGATTCCTTTATCAATTTTTTATCTACATATATTAGACAACAGGGTGCATGGTCAGAGATCACGATGTTATCATAAAAGCAGTTTTGAATCTTGGACCTTAATTCTGTGGAAATCAAAAAATAATCAATACGTGAGAATGTCTTGTAGGTACTGGAATAACAAGAATAGGCTTTAACTTGTGGTTTCATTTCTCTCCATATATCTAACAATCTCAATTCTTTCATAAAATGATTAATAGTCATCCTACATCCAATGTGCGTACAATCCAGTCCTGTTGATCTATCCACACCTGGATTCAATGTACAATTAAAATCCCCTGCTATTATATGTTGCCCTGTAAGTGATGATAAGATGAGAAATAAATTAGCAAAGAACTTCTGGTCATCTATATTGGGACCATATAAGTTCACAAGATTTATATTTTCTAATAGCAAAGAACCTTGAATGATTACATATCTTCCAAATTTGTCTCCAATTACATTTTTCACTTGAAAAGGAACTGATTTATGTATGAGAATCATAACTCCCCTGGCTCGGGATGAAAATGAAGAGGTGAATACACTTCCCTGCCATCTACTCCTAATTCTTTTAACATCCTCCTCTATCAGATGAGTTTCTTGTAAAAACACAATTCTTGAACCCATGTCCTTTATTTTATTCATAACTTGTTTAAGTTTTTTTAAATTTTGTAGACCTCTGCAATTCCATGAAGTTAAATTAAGATTAACACTTTGGTCCATGATCAATGGAGAGTTTGGGATTACCTTGCAGTGTAAACATGCTCATACAGAGAAGCAAAAACATGAGTGGTTGAACATTCATCCTACAAACTACACACAAACAAATTCCCCCTTCCCACACTTGTGGCAAACCCCCCAAAATCAAAAGAAAAATTCTGTCTCCCGATATAGCCATCGACTGTTCCACATCCACGGGGAACAGCCTAAGCCACTCCTTCTTCATCCTCCCAATCACCCTAACTCTACTGCTTTTAATGACGTAACATTAACTCTCCTCTGTAGTTTTCCAACTTAACTCCAAAATTTTTACCAACTTTGTACATCCTAGTTTTTTTTTTTTTGTTTGTTTTGTTTTTGTTTTGTTTTTTTTTAATATATAATACAATCTATATTTTGTAAACTTACTATTTACTTCAAGTCAGTCAGATGCCTGTGCAAATGCTTAGTTATTCTACCTTATATTTTGTTCATGCTTAGCTCCCACCAGTCTCTTCTTCTTCTTTGATCTTCTTGATGAACTCCTGCGCCTCCTCTGGGGTCTTGAAGATGTGGGTTCTGCCCTCATACGTGGTCAGCAGTCTCGCAGGATAGATTACACCATGACGAATCCCAAGGTTGCGCAGCTCCTTACGTACGGGATCAAACTGCTTCCTCAATTGCTGGATTCCTGTGGCCAAATCTGGGTAGAACCGCACCTGCTGGTCCTGGTGTTTAATCTCTCCTTTAGCACGTGCAGCGTTGAAGATCTTCATCCTGTCTCTGTTGCTTAGAAACTTCATAATTAAGGTCCTCGGCGGTCCCTCATCTCTCCGTGGGCCAATACGATGTGCTTTTTCCAGAACCACTGCTGATTGCAACTCCTCGCTGCCCAGCACCTCCGGAATCCACTTTTCCAGAAAGGAACATACGTCCCGACCTTCTGATTCCTCTGGAAGACCCACCAGCCTCAAGTTATTCTGTCTCGACCGAGATTCCAAATCCAAAATATTATCTTCCAGAGATTTATTTTTTTTTTCCAAAGTGCGCACCTTTAATTGAAGACGGGTGACGTCATCTTCAGCACTAGCGAGACGGAGCTCCATCTGCGCCGTTCGTTCTACACAGTCACCCAATTCCTTTCTTATTCCTTCCAGCGCTGTCATAATCCCATCAAATCTAGAGGAAAAGTCCGCTCTCATTGAACTCATGGCAGCCATCAGCGCATCTGCGCCATTCCCCGCAGAAATCGCACCGCCGCCAGCTTCCTCCGCCATATATGGAGCCTTGTTTGCTGCGTCACAGACCTGAAAGTCCGTTAATTTGGACTGTTTCGGCGGCTCGCTTTTTCCTTTTCCTGGTTTTCCAGCCTTAGGCTTCGCCGACATATCCTCGCCCAAATGCTGGGATACGTTCTGTCCCAAATGAGAGAGTTATTTGCCGATTTTTTTTTTCCAGGAGCAGAGCAGAGCGAGACACGTCCGTCCTACGTGGCAGCCATAACCGGAAGTCCATTTCCAAGTTATTTAATTTTAAATAAACTAAACTGTTATGGGTCGGAACATTTTATTTTAGAATGAGCAAAACAGTTTGAAGGGGATGAAGTTGGTTGACCTACTGCAGCTCCAAAAGTGCAGTCATTGGATTATTTGCAATAAGATGAAATGTGCTGGTGAAGGATCAGTTATTATAATAATAATAATAATAATAATAATAATAATAATAATAATAATAATAATAATAACAATACATTTTATTTCTAGGCGCCTTTCAACTCCCAAGGTCACTTTACAAAGAGCATTAAAACATTAACAACAGATTTAAAATGCAATCACAAAACTTAACAAACCAAAAACAGTGAATTAAAGGCAGATTATCAAAGACAGTAAGCTTGTTTAAACAAATACGTTTTGAGTCTGGATTTAAATAATGGAAGAGAGTCAATGTTGCGAATGGCTGGTGGGAGTGAGTTCCAGAGCTGGGGAGCAGAGCGGTTGAAGGCTCTATACCCCATAGTGATGAGGCGGGTAGAAGGAAGAACGAGGTGAAGGGAAAAGGAGGACCTGAGAGAGCGGCTAGGGGTGACGATGTGGAGGAGTTCAGACAGGTATGGTGGGGCCAGGTTATGAAGGGCTTTGAAGATGAGGAGCAGTATCTTAAGTTTATTCTGTCCTTTATTGGGAGCCAGTGAAGCTGCTGAAAGACAGGGGTAATGTGTTCTATGGATGGAGTACCAGTGATGATCTGGGCAGCAGCGTTCTGAAGGAGCTGCAGATTGTGGAGGGATTTATTTGGGAGACCAAAGAGAAGTGAGTTGCAGTAGTAAATGCGGGAAGTGACAAGGCTATGGATAAGGATGGGAGCAGTGTGCAGAGTGAGGGAGGGACGCAGTCGGTTAATGTTATGAATATGAGAATAGGCGGACCGAGTGATATTATTGATATGAGACTGGAATGATAGAGTGCTGTTGAAGATGACACCCAGGCTCTTAACCTGAGGGGAAGGGCAAATGGGAGAGTTAATATCAATGGAGAAACTGGGGGATTTAGTTAAGATGGAGGGTGTACCAACAACTAAAATTGATGTTTTATTATTATTATTCATAGTTCATATAGTTACTCATCGTGAACAGGAGGGTCACAACAAATTACAAATAAATCAGCAGAGTGGATGAATGTGTGCTTGACTGATGATGTTTATACAGTAATATAAACTTGATTGGATCAGCTCACTTAAAATGGCTGTCACCTATTAATACTCAGTACCGTGTGTTCATTATCTACAGTGGTGTGAAAAAGTGTTTGCCCCCTTCCTGATTTCTCATTTTTTTGTATGTTTGTCACACTTAAATGTTTCAGATCATCAAACTAATTTAAATATTAGACAAAGATAACACAAGTAAACACAAAATGCAGTTTTTAAATGAAGGTGTTTATTATTAAGGGTAAAAAAAATTCCAAACCTACATGGCCCTGTGTGAAAAAGTGATTGCCCCCTGTTAAAACATAAATTAAGATAAGATTAGATAAGCCTTCATTAGTCCCACAATGGGGAAATTCCAGGATTGCAACAGCACAGGGATAGCAACACTCAGAGCAATAATTAAGAAGATAAGAAAAATAAGAGCAGTGAATATACATATGTACACATAAATATATAAATATATATACACAGTGCGGAGCATTGTAGCTAGATGGAATAAACGGCATAACCGTCTACTTAGTTATCCTACATAGTATGAATATGTACCCATACATATTGTCACCCTCCGTAGCGACTGATATTGTGCTAGTTGTATACTGGAGGGGACCATTTGTGTAAGTCTGTTGCGTCTTTTGCATTCAATACTATTAGGTCGTCACGTTTTTTTGCTACCTCTGCGAGCAGCCCTGCTTAGGTTATACAGTCTGATAGCCGTAGGTAGGAAGGACCTGCAAAACCTCTCGGTTACGCACCTAGGACGATGTAGTCTACTGCTAAATGAGCTCCTCAATGCGTTCAGTGTGTCCTGCATAGGGTGGGACTCGGACTCCAGCAGAGATGACAGTTTAGCCACCATCCTTCTCTCTCCTATCTCCTCCACTGGGTCAAGGCGTTGCCCCAGGACAGAGCTAGCTTTCTTGATCAGTTTGTTCAGTCTCTTCCTATCGGCTGCTGTAATGTCACTGCCCCAGCAGACCACTCCAAAAGTGATGGCTGATGCCACCACCGTGTCGTAGAATGTCTTCAGCAGCGCCCCTTGTACACCAAAAGACCTGAGCCTCCTCAGTAAGAACAGCCTGCACTGTCCCTTCTTGTAGAGTGTGTCGGTATTGTGTGACCAGTCTAGTTTATTGTTCAGATGAACACCCAGGTACTTGTAGGATGTCACCATCTCAATGTCTGTTCCCTGGATGTTTACTGGTGCTGTGAGGGGTTGTCCTTGCCTGTGGCAGTCCACCACCAGCTCCTTAGTTTTCCTCGCGTTGATCTGGAGGCAGTTCCGATGGCACCAGTCCACAAAGTCCTGGATAAGTCCTCTGTACTCAGCTTCATCTCTGTTGGAGATGAGGCCGACGATCGCAGAGTCGTCAGAGAACTTCTGTAGATGGCAGTGTGTTGTGTTGTGCGAGAAGTTCGCAGTATAAAGGGTGAACAGGAAGGGAGCCAAAACCGTTCCCTGGGGGGCCCCCGTGCTACTGGTGATCGTGTTGGACACACAATCCCGGGTTCTCACAAACTGTGGCCAGTTAGTGAGGTAGTCCAGGATCCATGATGACAGGTGCTGGTCCACCCCTGCACACAGCAGCTTGTCCTTCAGGATCATCGATTGGATGGTGTTGAAAGCACTGGAGAAGTCAAAGAACATGATCCTCACCGCATTCCCGGGCTTCTCCAGGTGGGACAGGTGGGTCACTGCATCCTCCACCCCAATGCCATGCTGGTAGGTGAACTGGAGTGGATCCATCGTTGGTCCCACCAGGGGGCGGAGGTGAGCAAGGAGCAGTCTCTCCAGGGTCTTCATCATGTGAGACGTCAGGGCCACTGGTCCGTAGCTGTTCAGATCTTTGGGGTGGGAAGTCTTTGGTACAGGTACCACACAAGATTTTTTCCACAACTGTGGTACCCTCCCCATCTTCAGGCTCAGGTTGAAGATGTACTCCACAATCCCACACAGCTGGTCTGCACAGGACTTGAGGAGCTTCCCACTGATGCCGTCCGGTCCCGAGGCCTTCCTCGCCTTGATCTTCCTCAGCTCCGTCCTCACCTGGGTCTTAGTGAGGGTCAGGTTGGGGGGCTGTGTGCTGGGAGTGGGGGGGGGGGGTGTTGGTGGAGTGGGGTGTGGACAGCAGGTCTCGATGACTTTAGAGGCAGTAGTGGTTGTTGTGCAGTCGGGGAGGAGGGCGGCTGGTCAAACCTATTAAAAAACAGATTCAGATTGTTCGCCCACTCCCTGCCCCCCGTGGCTTGGGAGGAGGTATTCTGGAGCCCAGAGATGGTTTTAAGGTTTCTCCAGACCCCACCGATGTCGCTCTGTTGCAGCTTGTCCTCCATCTTCTTCCTGAAGCTGTCCTTGCCTTCTCTGATCTTCCTCCTCAGCTCCCTCTGTACGGACTTCAACATCTCCCTGTTCCCCAACCTTAAGATCCTCTTCTTCTCTCTCAGAAGTGTTTTTATCTCAGGGTTGATCCAGGGTTTGTTGTTCGAGCAACACCGTATGGTCTTGGTGGGTACGGTGTTGTCCACAGAGAAGCTGATGCAGTCTGTGATGGTGTGAGTGAGGCCATCGATGTCCTCACCATGTGGATCGCAGAGCTGCTCCCAGGCAGTGGTTTCAAAACAGTCCTTTAGAGCGTCCATTGCCTCCTCAGACCATAACTTCAATGTGCGCATGACTGGCGGTTGTCTGTGTACTAGGGGTTTGTACACTGGCAGGAGATGAACCAAGTTGTGATCCGATCTCCCGAGTGGGGGGAGTGGTGATGAGGTGTACGCCTCCTTAGGATTTGCATAGAATAAATCCAGTGTTTTATTGTCTCTAGTGTGGCATGTGACATACTGGGTGAACGTGGGTAGAATGGGGGACAGTGAAATATGGTTGAAATCACCTGAGACGAGGAGAAGAGCATCTGGGTGTTCTGTCAGCAGCCTGCCAGTTACTGAGTGAATGACGTCACGCGCTGTCCCAGCATTCGCCGTCGGATTTGCATAAATAACAATGCAGATCACGTGTGAGTATTCCCTCAGGAGATCGGTAGGCCGCATGCTAACAGCTAGCAACTCAATGTCTTTGTTGCAGTGTTGTTGTTTAACCGTGATATGTCCTGGTCTGCACCAGCTGTTATTGACATACATTATCACTCCTCCACCCCTTGCCTTGCCACTGTCTGGTGTCTGGTCTGCCCGTATTGCGTGGAAACCCTCCAGTTCGATGTTAACTGTGGTTTGTCACATCTTTGGAAAGCTGAGTTCAGTTTCTCTAGCCACACCCAGGCCTGATTACTGCCACACCTGTTCTCAATCAAGAAATCACTTAAATAGGACCTGCCTGACAAAGTGAAGTAGACCAAAAGAACCTCAAAAGCTAGACATCATGATGTGATCCAAAGAAATTAAGGAACAAATGCGAAGCAAAGTAATTCAGATCCATCAGTCTGGAAAAAATATAAAGCCATTTCTAAAATTACCCCAAGAGTGCAGCGACGACTCATCCAAGAGGCCACAAAAGACCCCACAACAACATCCAAAGAACTGCAGGCCTTACTTGCCTCAGTTAAGGCCAGTGATCAATGGCTTCACCACAAGAAAGAAACTGGGCAAAAATGACCTGCATGGCAGAGTTCCAAGATGAAAACCACTGCTGAGCAAAAGGCACATAAAGGCTCGTCTCAGTTTTACCAGAAAACATCTTGATGATCCCTAAGACTTTTGGGAAAATACTCTGTGGACTGACGAGACAAAAGTTGAACTTTCTGGAAGGTGTGTGTCCCATTACATCTGGCGTAAAAGTAACACAGCATTTCAGAAAAGGAACATCATACCAACAGTAAAATGTGGTGGTAGTGTGATGGTCTGGGGCTGTTTTGCTGCTTCCGGACCTGGAAGACTTGCTGTGGTAAATGGAACCATGAATTCTGCTGTCTACCAAAAAATCCAGAAGGAAAATGTCCGGCCATCTGTTTGTGACCTCAAGCTGAAGTACACTTGGGTTCTGCAGCAGGACAATGATTCAAAACACACCAGCAAGTCCACCTCTGAATGGTTTAAGAAAAACAAAATGAAGACTTTGGAGTGGCCTAGTCAAAGTCCTGGCCTGAATCCAATTGAGATGCTGTGGCATGACCTGAAAAAGGCGGCTCATGCTTGAAAACCCTCCAATGTGGCTGAATTACAACAATTCTGCAAAGATGAGTGGGCCAAAATTCCTCCACAGTGCTGTAAAAGACTCATTGCCAGTTATCACAAATGCTTGATTGCAGTTGTTGCTGCTAAGGGTGGCCCAACCAGTTATTAGGTTTAGAGGGCAATCACTTTTTCACACAGGGCCATGTAGGCTTGGAGCCTTTTTTCCCTTCATAATAAACACCTTCATTTAAAAATGGCATTTTGTGTTTACTTGTGTTATCTTTGTCTAATATTTAAATTGCTTTGATGATATGGAACATTTAAGTGTGACAAACATACAAAAAATGAGAAATCACGAAGAGGGCAAACACTTTTTTACACCACTGTATAGTGATACAATAAATAAATTAAAAAAAAAACTTTAAAGGCTTCAAAATAAAAAAAAATGTATCAAGTTTATAGAGCTGGGCACAAATATTTGATAATTTGTATATTTGTTTTTTCATATTGGTATTTGTTTTCCAAATTTGGTATTTGGATATTTGCTCTTTTCAGCTAACTGCTCTATTCTGACAAATTATGAAAGCAGAAAATCTGCAAATTTGGAAAAAAAAAAATACAAATCTATCAGAAAAAATAAAAGGCAGGAAATTGATGATAGCAAGTAACAAATTTATCCAAAAGTTACAAAAGTTACAAATATGAATGAATAAAAACTATGACAAATATGCCAGGAAAAAATGGTTCATATTTCTGTGGAATGAAATGCAAATTTGCATTAAAAATGTAAATTCACAATTAAAAATCACATATTTACAATAAAATGTCACATTTCTTGAGACAAAAAATTGCAAATAAATAAAACTAGAAATAGAAATAGAAACTAATAATTTATGATAAAATACAGCTTTTCAAGAATAATAGTTGCAAATTTAGATTAAAATGTTCTAAATTCATAAGAAACATGACAGATTTCTAATAAGGCTCTCTGATAATACTGATTCAGTCCACTGAGGCAGAAGAGAGAATAGGGCTTATACAGAATATTACATTAGTCACACCGGATTACTGCAGAATATTCAGTGCCAGAAAACTGTTATTTGGGACAGAAGAAAAATCTAATGGTCCTTTCAGACCTTGTTTTCCATATCATAAAAGAAACATTCTCTCTACTACATTTGAAAAATATATGAAACTGTCTGATATACCAGTGTTTCCTCTGGCTTAAAGACCTTGGTGCGGTGGCAACATATTTTTCCGGGGGCTGGGGGGGGGGGGGGTGCAGAAAACACATGACACGATTGTAACCGGAATATGTTAATTTTACACAATTTCTTTTAATTTTTTAAAAAAATTTGCACAGTTATATTGCATAATGGAACTTACCATTTCATGTATTGTACAACCAAGGCTTGAATGTTGGCATATTGGGCCAGTTGGGGTCCCACCCAGATGTCCTGTGTTTGGACTTTTTACTGGTGTCATCCTTCTCTCCTCCCTCTGCTCTCACCTCTCCTGGACCCTCTGCCTGAACACTTTCCTCTCCTTCGCTCATCTCTTCTGTCTCATCTTTCCCTCTCTGAGCCCTGTCTAATTCAGGTTCTCTCTGTCTATGTCTATGGTGTCTATGGTGGTATACAAACAGGTTAGAAAATACCAAGTGTCATGTTTTGTCCTGCAGGATTTTTTTTTCATGGTTTACATAAATAACCAAAATGTGTATTTTTTGTATTTTTATTCTAGTATTTCTTTTTTTCCATTGACGAAGAGTAGGAAAGGGAAGGGGCAAAAAAACCATTGATAATAGTAATTTACTGATTCATACTTACATTTTATGATCAGAGTTGGGTCTAGTAGCCAGAAATTCTGCTCATGTAAAAGCAGTGCTATGAAATTAATAATTAAAAGTAGACAACCAAGAATTTCTAGTTGAGTTAAGGGTACAAAGAGCACCTACTTAAAAACTTGAGTAATGACTTCAGTCTTGAAGGTCTGAGGTTTTTCTCTAAAATTTATAACAATTTTCTTGGAGTTTTCTGCTTTTCTCTGTAAATTTATTTAAATTTTAAACCATTTTCCTCAAATTTGTAATTTTCTCTTGTAAAATTATGACTTTTCTTGTACATTTAAGACTATTATAAATTTGTGGATTATCTTATGGCTAATGTTTATCTTTTTTTAATCCAATCCAACTTTATTTATAAAGCGCTTTAAAAACAATGACAGTTGACACAAAGTGCTGTACATCAACGATAAATAAAATATAAAAACAATAAAATACAGCTAAAGTACAAAACAGCACAAACAAAACAATAGTCGTACAATAGAGACAATAAGAACAAATAAAATCAATGTCTCAAACTGGGTCAAAAGCCAGAGAATAAAAATGGGTTTTAAGAGGAGTTTTAAAACTGGATAGTGAAGAGGCCTGTCTGGTGGACAAAGGCAGATTATTATAAGATTACTGCTTTTTTTTAATAACTTTGAAACAGAATGTGACAATTTTTTTTTTACTTTTTTCCTCATACAATTTAAACTTTTGACCATAATTTTGTAGAGCCAGAACAGAACAATAACTTTAACTCTGAATTCAAAGAAATATAATTACTAAAATTATTTTTAAAGAAATAAATTAACTTAAATAACCAAATATGCAGTTATTTCTGTTATAGTATTTCTATATATTTATAGTTTTTTAGAACTCTCCTCACCAACCAGACAGCAGGAAAAACTTCCCTTATTTTGAAATCCAAATATTGGCACGTTTAGTTTGTCTGAAGGCTGCTAACGGATTAATGTCACTGACTTCGTGAATTTTGGTCATCTTAACTTGCCAGGTACATAATAATGAACATAAATTATTAGTTAATATTGTAGTAGCTGGTGAAGTAAATCCTTAGCAATTCATCAGTCACTCTTGCCTTTCCCTGCAATGAAGCCTAACCAGACTTGTTAGCTAAGCGACTCCTCATTGTTGTTCCAGTTACAAGCTGGTTAAAACCACCATGAATGCCTCCACTGCATATATATCTCTTGTACTTTTTTCCACGTTTAAATTACTTTAATAAGCTCATGCTTCTCTCGGACAGCAACGCTAGAGAGACACTCTCTGTCTGCAGAAACGGTCACGTGGGCGGGGTGCTTTTGCACGGGTGACAGTCACACGCGTTGTTTGTGTGCGCGCTTGCGGAGCGTTTCTTTCATATTTAATTTTTCTTAAATTAATATTTCATTGGCGTGGCCGCATACTTCCTTAGGGCGGTGGGCCGCCACACAGAAATGTTACCAGAGGAAACCTTGTATACTGTAATGAACCAGTTGTGTGTAATCATTGCTTGTGCATGTTTTTTCTTTTTTTTTGTGTGTGTGTGTGGGGGGGGTGACATATACTGTACTGTCAGTAAAAAAATTATTAACATGCAACTTTTTTTTTTAAACTTCCCTGTTTTACTTCTCGTTTGTCCTTCAGACACAAACCCAACGCAGCACACGAGTATGGTGGGAGAACACACATAATGCATAGATAGACAAAGGTTGCATGTACAGTAAGTATGTATGTGCCACATGGGGATTCAAGGGCAAACAGGACAAGTAAAAATGTCTCACCTGTTCTTTACCAGCCAATAGTCTTTCCCACCTTCGGTACCGTAGCCCACAAGAAGCACTGCATGGTTTACTTCCTGGTTGCATGAAGGGTCATCGTACACTCCTGAAATGATGGAGGTCAAAGTCAGGAAATATCCATATACAGTATAAATGTATGCAATGTCATCTCAAAACCATTTAATGCTCAAAAATACATTTTTATGACTATTTAAATGATAACTTTGTTCATGACTCACTAACCTCCCTTGTAAAAACGAAAGCTATCAAGCATAGCATCGATGGCCACAGAAATGGGTCCAACGGTGGCAACAGCCTGTTTCAGATCATTCTCGTCTCCACTACGCAAATTGCGAAAACTAGAGCAGGTGGAAGCTCTGTACTTGGGGTTGTAGCGGCATTGTCCATCCTAATATCACAAGACAAATTTGTGGTTTTAAAAAAATCTGATATACAGTATATGGACAAACGTATTGGGCCACTTACACATTACTCCTTTACAAGGTTTTATGGCATCACTTTCTAAATTCATACAAATTAAGATGGAGGTTTGTAACTACAACTTCAGTTCTTCTGTGCACATGCATGTATGCTGACCTAAACAGAGAGGGGAGCAGATCAAACAAATTTATAGGGGGTAGAATAGTGAATTAGAGCCCAGTGTTTCCATTCATACATGTCTCAGCCTTCTCTAGCAGAGGAATCCTACCTAAATTCCTTCTCAGTAACTGACTTGCAGCTACGCTTCTTCTAGTGACCAGAAGGGGTCACTAAAACTAGAATTTTCAAAAGTTCCATAGTGCAGAATTTCAGCTTTAATAATTTGTAGAAACTTTATTAAATATACTCTTGATTCAATGTGATGTAAGTGTAAGCATCAGAGTCAGAGATTTCCAAACATTTTTTGACATCTGAATATTGATACTGGCAAAAAGTCATAAATTTGACAAATCTATTGTCTACTGTTTTCCCATTTCCATTTTTTTAATCAAATTGAAATTTTACCTCTTAAGGGATTATTTCAAAGGAAAACTGCATAATGGCTGCTGTATATGTACTGAGTATAACAGGTCCCATTTGATGTTTTTGTCTGTAACTACTCACCCTTCCTTCATAAGGGTATGACGCTTCAGAGTCGATGCCGTGGTTCGCAATGATGTATTGGAAGGCTTGGAAGGGCATGCCTCCATTGCATCCGTAGTTGCCATATTCACCTGAGCAGTCCACTAGATTTTGGGGACTGAGGTCCACCAGTTTTCCTGTTGTCTTGGCCAGCTGTCCCTCCAGGGCCCCCGCAGCACTGAAGGCCCAACAGGAGCCACACTCACCCTGAAATTAAAACAGTAAATATGAACAATCTGAAATATGTTTAACAATTACCTGAAAAAAATATACGAGTGGTCATGTGTTTCCTTCAAACTTGGGTCCTCTGTCAGAGGCCTGGACGTCTGAGGGCCGTATTACTGTATAACGACAGGGTCGGTTGATCAGTTGTCACTGATGCAGAACATGTTTATGGCATTTCCAAATTCATTTCCTTATCACAATGGCGTAAAAACAAACTTTCCACATGACGCAAAGAGGCCAGTCTAATCATTCAGAGGTGTGTTGTGGATAATCCAATCCAAAGCACTCCTTCCCCTCCCTTTAATGCAAAGAGGCACATTATCTAAAGTGAACTGTCATCATGACCATTTAAGATGGGTTTTGTGTTGACCAAAGCCAGTGTGTGTGAGCCAAAATGCACCCGACAGTAATACTGCTTGGTAATAAGGAAGACATCAATCACAGTTGATGCCCAGTTAGTTACGTTAGAACAAACAAACGGGGAAGGATGGTCTGAAAAATCAGCTGAATGGTTTAATGTGTGTGCATGGATGCAACACACAGACATGAATGGGTTTGAAACTTTTGGAAAAGAGGATGATGCCTGTGCAAACTTTCATAAACTTTCATTAACGATGGTACGGAAATCGCTCTGTACCATCGTGGGGAGATGGAGGAAAGGAGATTTGGTGCGGCTTCCCATCTGTGGCGCCCCTGGCCACAAAGCGAGTCTACTTTTGGCAGCTTCTGCCGGCCCCTGATGGGTGCTAATTGGGGAGCTTGGTGGCGGAGAACCGCAGCCCTTGGCGCGGTGCAAGCGCCAGCTGGAAACCCAGGGCGCGCAGCCAAGGCAGATGTGTGGACGCATCTCCTGTCTCTGTGGGGAGTTACAGTGAAAAGTAAAACATTGCACACTCCTTGTTCATTCATTCATTCCCCTAAAGATTAACGCATTAATCTCTAATAAGGCCGTGATGAAAACGAAAATGTGAATGTAATACAAATCATCAAACCAACACTCCCCCATGCCACACATCACAATGCCTGTTCATTTATTCATTCCCCCCCAAAAAATCCTACATTAATGCTTAATCTATAGACTCCAAAAGTCCGCAATTAAAATGAGTGTAGATGGAATAAAAAAAAACTAGTGCACGATCATCATATAATTAAAATGATGGGTGATTATATGATAACTGTTACAACTCTATTAAAATAAGATCAGCGCATACTCCTCATAAGCTCCGGCGCTGTGCAATTTCAAAGCACGCCACTGAAATATCATTAAACAATACGCTTCTGAAGATACACCTCCTTTTTCCTGATCAAAAGCGGCTTCTCATGGAATGCACTATAATAGTAATGCGCATTAGTGCGCACCACCACACCTCTTTGAAATGACTCTCCTCCTCCCAACGCATTGTGGGCACACTGTTTACTGGTAATTTGATGGTGTGACGCAAGGCATAAAACACAGAAAATACGCTGACAGAAACTAACAAATACACTGGCGTATGGCAGAAAGTCTGTCGGAAAAGTGTGCGGATTACCGTCAAAAAGGGGCCTTAGAGTTCTGTGCAGTATTTTAGCTGTTCTCAGGATGGTGCTATCCTGATCTGAGACCTTGTGCCTGGAGTCTGTTGGAGCGACTCTCCAAATTTGAAGGTTGCAGTTCTGAGTGCTCCAATCACCACTGGTAATACTGATGCCTTAACTTTCCATAATTCTTCTAGTTCCTCTATAAGCCCTTGGTATTTTTCCAGCTTCTTGTGTTCCTTTCACTTTATGCTGCAGTCAGTTGGGATTGTTACATCTATTACAACTGTCCTTTTGTTTGTCAGCCACCACAATGTCCAGTTAGCTAGCCATCGCCAGTTTTTAAATCTGGATCTGAAAGTTCAGCAGAATCTTAGTTTGATCATTCTCAGTCACCGTTAGCGGTGTCTTAAAGTTGATTTTAGGACTTCAAGCTAGTACTTCCCACAGACACTGTAGTAACCACTTTGTTGTGAGTTCTATCTCTGCTGTAGCTTTGCGCTGTTTTTTCAGACCAATTTTTTCCAGTCACTGGTAGGACTTCTCAATATAAGACACTTTTTTCTTTCTGTCAGTAGTCTAAGCTGTGCAGAGGCTTGTCTTTCCATGATGGTTCCTCCATTTCCTCCAGGACAGACTGGTCTCAGCTTGACAGCACCTGGTGATGGTCACAGCCACTGTAGACTCTGCTGGGATTGACTGAAATGCGATGCTCTTATAAGAAACGTTTTGCTCAGCCACTGTGATATTTGTGTAGTTGTGATACAGACAGTTGTCTGCTGCAGCTTCAAAATAAATATTATCTGTCAGAATAATGATGGACAGCCTTCAGATTCCTTTGCACTCGCTGTGCTGTGATGTGATGACTGTCACACCTACTTCATCATACTTTCATCTGGGTTGTCCTATTCAAATGTCTGCCAAGCAGAGGTGAGGTGGGCAACAACATGTAAAGGCATGAGTAAATAGGCCCAGATTTCACACTGAGTGAATATAAATAAATAACAAGACTAAACTGGGGGCAGCAGTGGTTCAGGAGGTAGAGCAGGTCGTCCAATAACCACATGGTTGGTGGTTGGAATCCCGCTCTCCCCAGTATCCTGCCGTTGTGTCCCTTTGCAAGACACTTCACCCCCAATTGATCCTGGTGGATCTAGAAGTGCCATGTTAGGCAGCATGCCGCCATCAGTGTGTGAATGTGTGTGTGTGTGAATGGGTGGATGGCAGGATCTGTAAAGCGCTTTGGTCATCAAGAGATGAGAATAAAAACGTTATATAAGTGAACACCACTTACCATTTAAATTGTGATTACATATGCTGTAATTGGCTATGATGTGTCATTTCATAACATTTTTGGTTGGTGATTAAGATGGCGGCAGTGCGCATGGACACAGCGGCCCCTCTTGGCATCAGCAAGTGTGAGAGTTTTGAGTGTTTTGATCTTCCCAGACGTACATTCTGTAAAACTTACAACCGTGAGACCTTATTAAACATCAAGGTACTGTACGCTGCAAGAATCGCGGCGATTGGTTGTGATTTGGACATTCTACGCCAGCATGGAATTCTGGCGGAGTCCCCGCTGGAAGCTACCCGAGAGAGGAGGAGGCGTAAGCAGAGCGAATGCAAGCAAAAGTGTGGAGAAAGGGCCGGGATCCATGCTAGGCTAAAGGCTAACCCCTCCAGACCAGCGGTACCATCGCTCCTTCTCTCTAACGTCCGCTCCCTCGAAAACAAGCTGGACGAGCTGCGTCTGCTGAGAGAAACCCGGAGAGAGTGGAGAGACTGCTGTGTGCTTGTGTTCACGGAGACATGGCTCTACGACAACATTCCTGACGAGGCCATTCAACTGGAAGATATGGCGATGTTCCGTGCTGACAGGGAAACGGCGAGCTCCGGTAAGAGGCGGGGGTGGGGGGTGGGCTATGCATCTATGTTAACAAGAACTGGTGCGTTAATGCCACATTAGTGTCTAAACACTGCTCTCCGTTGGCGGAGTTCCTTATTGTAAATTGTCGGCCATATTATTTGCCGAGGGAATTCAGCAATGTGTTTGTAGCGGCTGTTTACATAGCGCCGAGTGCTAACGCTAACGCTAATGCTAAGAAGGCACTCGGGGAACTGCACAATGCGATTAGTGAAATCCAAACTTCACACCCGGACAGTTTTGTGGTGGTTGCGGGGGATTTTAACCACACCAGCTTAAAGACTGTGCTCCCCAAGTTTAAACAATGTGTAGAATTTAAGACCAGAAGAGAGAATATGTTGGACTTAGTGTACACAAACACAGATGCATATAAGGCAATACCCCGCCCCCATCTCGGCCTTTCTGACCACATATCCGTGATGCTGGTGCCTGCCTACAAACCTTTATTGAAGCGCAGCAGGCCAGCAGCGAAACAAATCAGAATTTGGCCAGAGAGTGCAACCTCTGCACTGAAAGACTGTTTTCTGCACACAGACTGGGAGGTCTTCAAAATAGCAGCCTCCCAGGAAAACAAGACAGATGTGGAGGAGTATGCTGAAACGGTCACCAGCTACATTGCGAAGTGCACAGGGGATGTCAGTACAGTAAAGACCATCACTATGCGGGGTAACCATAAGCCTGGATGACTGCAGAGGTGCGCTTGCTGCTTACAGCCAGGGATGCAGCCTTCAGAGCGAAGGACAGGATCGCCCTCCGCTCAGACAGGTCTGCGCTCTCAAAGGGAATTAAGGTGGCAAAGCGCACCTATGCGTAGAAAATCCAGGGACACCTCTGAGACACTAGGAACACCAAGAAGACGTGGCAAGGAGTTCGGACACTGACGGGCTATAAGTCTAGGCAGGGGGTCGATGATGATGACGCTTCGCTTCCAGACAGGCTTAACGGCTTCTTTGCACGTTTTGAAGCATCAAACTCGACAATCAGAGGGAGAGCTGGCTCACCCCCACCATCAGTCGGACCAGCTTTCACCATCAACACAGCGGACACACGGAGGACCCTAACCAGAGTCAACCCACGTAAAGCTGCAGGTCCGGACAACATCCTGGGACGTGTGCTCCGAGACTGCACGAGCGAGTTGGCGGATGTCCTGACTGACATTTATAACATCTCCCTGAGTCAGGCCATCGTTCCCAGATGCTTCAAGACCTCTATCATTGTACCGGTGGCAAAGAAACCAGTTGTGTCCTGTTTGAATGACTATCGCCCTGTTGCACTGACACCAATTGTGATGAAGTGTTTTGAACGGCTCGTCAAACCACACATTACAGCCTGCCTCCCTGCATCACACGATCCGCTCCAGTTTGCATATCGTTCAAACCGCTCCACAGAGGATGCTATAGTCACCACCCTACACTCTGTCATCACCCACCTGGACCAGAAAGACACCTACACCAGACTCCTGTACATTGATTTCAGTTCAGCATTCAACACCATTATTTCCCAGAGACTGATGGAGAAATTACTCCTTCTTGGTCTGAACACCGCCACATGTCTCTGGATCCTGGATTTCCTGACTGAGAGACCTCAGTCTGTCCGGGTTGGAAACAACATCTCCAACTCTTTCACGCTGAGCACCGGATCCCCTCAAGGCTGTGTACTCAGTCGACTGTTGTTTACACTTCTAACACATGACTGTGTACCCAGACACGAGGGGAACCAGATTATTAAGTTTGCAGACGACACCACGGTGGTGGGACTTATTCAAAGGGATAAGGAATCAATGTACAGGGAAGAAGTGAGAGACCTGGAGGGCTGGTGCAGGGAGAACAATCTGGTGCTCAACGTGGAAAAAACGAAGGAGATGATTATTGACTTCCGGCGGTCACAGCCTGAGCACGTCCCCCTCAGCATCGGCAGCCGTTTAGTGGAGAGAGTGGAGAACATCAAGTTCCTCGGTGTGCAGATCTTGCAGGACCTGACCTGGAGCAAGAATTCCTTGGGGATCAGGAAGCGGGCTCAGCAGAGACTGCACTTCTTGAGGAAACTCAAACAGGCCTCTCTCCCCATCTGCATCCTTAGGACATTCTACAGAGGTGTGGTGGAGAGTGTTCTGACGTACTGCATTGCTACATGGTACTCCAGCTGCAGTATGTCAGACAAAAAAGCCCTGCAGAGGATAGTCAAGGGGGCTGAGAGGGTAAATGGAGTCTCCCTCCCCTCTGTCCAAGAACTTTTTCAGAACCGTTGTAGGAGCAGGGCACTGAACATTGTCAAGGACCGTTCTCACCCTCTGCATAAACACTTTGAACTTCTTCCATCTGGTAAACGATTCCGGAGCATCAGAGGCAGAACCATCAGACTGATCAACAGCTTCCTTCCACAAGCTGTCAGGATGCTGAACAGGTGACCCGGAATCTCTCATACACACTACTGCACCTACGGACATTTTGTATATTATTTGTATATTATAGTTAGTTAGTTTTTTCCCAAGTATGTCTCAGGGATGTGTGAATGGATGGGGGGGTGGGGGTGGGGGGGTGAAGCTATGTGTGAGTGTGTCTTAAATCATGCTGCTTCTATTTATATGGATGCCGAGAGAAACACAATTTCATCTTGCCTGCACTACAGTTGTATGTACAGCAATATGACAATAAAGTTTGATTTGATTTGATTTGATATGCTACAAAGTTTTTTCAATGTAAAAAATATGACTTGGCTTAAAAAAGGTTGAAAAACACTGAAGAAATAATGGGCCATATTACAATGACACAGCCCATAATCAGTTATCAGAGGCACGGGGCATTTCCAAGTTCATTTTACTATTACAGCTGTGCAAAACCAAATTTTCCGTTAAGCACAAAATGCAAAAAGGCTGTCCGAATGCTCTTAATTATTCAGAGGTGTGTTTGGGCATAATGTGAAATAAGCCAATCACCATCCTTGCTCTCATTACCTTTAATAAATGTGGCTTGAGATCAAATGCTTAATACTAATATGACAGTGTTTAAATTGGAGGACAAATCTGTTGTGTCCGTAAAAGAGGAGGAGGCGAGGTGACAGTTTACACACTTTATTAATATCAACGGGGATCAAGCAGGAGTCACTCCGTACAGGATCAAGGGTCCGCAGCAAAGAGGCAGAGCCTCTTCCGCCATGGCCTCTTATACTCCCCGTGACGCCACCACCGGAAAGGCAGGCCGTCACCTCCCACTACACCCAGGGCACTGCCATATTGGTACACCTATCTTAAATGGTAAATGGCATTCACTTATATAGCACTTTAATTCTCATCTCTTGATGACCAAAGCGCTTTACAGATCCTGCTATCCACCCATTCACAAACTTAATTTCTAACATTTCACCCCCCTGTAGAAAAATAGTAAACACACCAAATGGGCCCTCCCCAAAATTTACAGCCCGACTCACTCTCTAAGCATCAAAATATACAAATATACAAATCTATCCATGCACACAACAAAACAACTCTAGAGGGACCAGGTAGACGACCGGTGCCCCCTACACGGCCCAGCGGATTATTTTGCCGCTTCAATTATTACAGTCCATGAACATAAAATGGCCGTGTATAGAACAAAATAATCCCGAAGTATCTATATACATTTCTAAAACACATCAAACTGTAAATACTATTGAACAACATGTACATCAACCTAATGGCGGCCCCTACATCCCCCACCTCAGCACTCCCACCCCACAACATGGGTAATTCAAACACAGTGCTGAGGTATTTTACATTTCACACATTTCTTTTGTTTTACACACACACACACACACACACACACACACACACACACACACACACACACACACACACACACACACAGGGAAAATTACACCTGAGCTACATGGCTTCAAAGACTAAAACAGTATCAACTTTAACATAACATAACATACCGCTAAACACCCCCCCAAAGTCCCTCTAAGGACCCCCTGGAGGCCCACCTGTGAAATGTCCGTCAGGCGGCTCTCTCCAAGAGCGTCTCCGTCGCTTCCTCTCTGGAGACGGGCTGCGCTGGCGTTTCTTCTCCCCCACACACTGCAGCTCGTTCAGGTGCCTCCTGGATCAATCACTCCTTCTCGATGCCACAGGCTATCGAGAACCCGAGCCCATAGAACAGGTCACAGCCCATCAGATTTGACCCCTCGGTGGACACCACAAACTCAACACCACACATTGCTGCTGACCTGTATCTTCGGTCCCCTTGCTCAAAATTCTTGCAGGCCCTAGCAAAGTGGTGGAACAGACTGCACTTTCCACAGCGCTTCCCCTTTGCTGGACAATCTCTTGCCTTGTAACGGTGCCTGGTGGACCCACAATCACAACACCTTGGAGTCGCTGGGGCGGACCTCACTTTTACAGCGGCAGCAAATTCCTCATCACTCGTGCTGTCTTCACTGTCCAGGTCCGTGGCCAGCACCGTCCACTGCTTCTCATCCCTCTGCAGCTTCTCATCTTTGCCAAGATTTTTGGCCAGCTTATTCGCTGCCTCATTGTTTCTCGGCGCCACACCAGTCGGCTGCCTTTTGCAACAGCGGCTCGATTCCGAGTTTTTTTTCCCTTCCTCTCTCTTTTGATCACTTTTTTTTTCACCCCACTTATATCACGGACACACAGATCATCCCAAATGTCTCCTGAGCCGGTGGACGGAGCCACTGTTTATAGCAGGATACGATATAACAGGGAAGAGCTGCTAGCATTTAACCGCCACCCGGTCCCACTGGAAAAACTCGACATACCGAGAGAACTGAGGCGAAAACGCCGCGGCTGCCGGGCTGGAGTAAGGCGGAGGACAAAAAATATAAGGTACAGACCCTCCCTTCCATCTGTTGTCATGGGAAATGTACGGTCGATACTGGGAAAGTTAGATGAGCTAGCGGCTATCTCCCGTTATGATAGCACTTACCGGGAGTGCTCTCTCCTTTTGTTTACTGAGACGTGGCTAACTGAACTAGCAGCAGATGCTAACATTGAGCTGGAGGGTTTTCACACGATACGAGCTGACCGAACACCAGAGAGTGGCAAAACTAGGGGCGGTGGAGTGATCATGTATGTTAACAACAACTGGTGCAGACCGGGACATATCACTGTTAAACAACGACACTGCAGCAAAGACATTGAGTTGCTAGCTGTTAGCATGAGGCCTACATATCTCCCGAGAGAACACTCACACGTGATCTGCATTGTTGTTTATGCAAATCCGACGGCGAACGCTGGGACAGCGCGTGACGTCATCCATTCAGTAACCAGCAGGCTGCAGACAGAACACCCAGATGCTCTTCTCCTCGTCTCAGGCGATTTCAACCACGTTTCACTGTCTCCCATTCTGCCCACTTTCACCCAGTATGTCACATGCCACACTAGAGACAATAAAACACTGGATTTGTTCTACGCAAACACTAAGGAGGCGTACACCTCATCACAACTCCCCCCACTTGGGAGATCGGATCACAACTTGGTTCATCTCCGACCGGTGTACAAACCTCTAGTGCACAGACAACCTCCGGCCATGCACACTGTGGAGTTATGGTCTGAGGAGACAATGGACACTCTAAAGGACTGTTTTGAAGCCACTGCCTGGAAGCAGCTCTGCGATCCACATGGTGAGGACATCGATGGCCTCATTCACACCTTCACGGGCTACCTCAGCTTCTGTGTGGACAAATCCGTTCCCACCAAGACCATACGGCGTCACTCAAACAACAAACCCTGGATCAACCCTGAGATAAAAACACTTCTGAGAGAGAAGAAGAGGATCTTCAGGTCGGGGAACAGGGAGATGCTGAAGTCCGTACAGAGGGAGCTGAGGAGAAAGATCAGAGAAGGCAAGGACAGCTTCAGGAAGAAGATGGAGGACAAGCTGCAACAGAGCGACATCAGCGGGGTCTGGAGAAACCTCAAAACCATCTCGGGGCTCCAGAATACCTCCCCCCAGGCCACGGGGGGCAGGGAGTGGGCGAACAACCTGAATCTGTTTTTCAATAGATTTGACCAACCGCCCTCCCCCCTGTCTGCACAACAACCACTGCTGCCTCTAAGAAATCAAGTCCTGCTACCCACTCCCCACTCCACAGACACCCCCCCCACTCCCAACACACAGCCCCCCATCCTGACCCTGACCAAGACCCAGGTGAGGACGGAGCTGAGGAAGATCAAGGCGAGGAAGGCGTTGGGACCGGACGGCATCAGCGCAAAGCTCCTCAAGTCCTGTGCAGACCAGCTGTGTGGGATTGTGACGTATATCTTCAACATGAGCCTGAAACTGGGGAGGGTACCACAGCTGTGGAAAACATCTTGTGTGGTACCTGTACCAAAAACTTCCCACCCCAAAGACCTGAACAGCTTCAGACCGGTGGCCTTGACGTCCCACTTGATGAAGACCCTGGAGAGACTGCTCCTTGCTCATCTCCGCCCCCTGGTGGAACCAGCGATGGATCCACTCCAGTTCGCCTACCAGCATGGCATTGGGGTGGAGGATGCGGTGATCTTCCTCCTTCACCGTTCTCTGTCCCACCTGGAGAAGCCCGGGAATATGGTGAGGATCATGTTCTTTGACTTCTCCAGTGCTTTCAACACCATCCAACCGATGATCCTGAAGGACAAGCTGCTGCGCGCAGGGGTGGACCAGCACCTGTCATCATGGATCCTGGACTACCTCACGAACCGGCCTCAGTTTGTGAGAACCCGGGACTGTGTTTCCGACACGATCATCAGTAGCACGGGGGCCCCCCAGGGAACGGTGCTGGCTCCCTTCTTGTTCACTCTTTATACTGCGGACTTCTCACACAACACAACACATGGCCATCTACAGAAGTTCTCTGATGACTCTGCGATCGTTGGTCTCATCTCCAGCGGAGATGAAGCTGAGTACAGAGGGCTTATCCAGGACTTTGTGGACTGGTGCCATCGGAACTGCCTCCAGATCAACGCGAGGAAAACTAAGGAGCTGGTGGTGGACTGCCGCAGGCATGGGCAGCCCCTCACAGCACCAGTAAATATACAGGGAACAGACATCGAGATGGTGACATCCTACAAGTACCTGGGTATTCATCTGAACAATAAACTAGACTGGTCACACAATACTGACGCACTCTACAAGAAGGGACAGCGCAGGCTGTTCCTGCTGAGGAGACTCAGGTCTTTTGGTGTACAAGGGGCGCTGCTGAAGTCATTCTATGACACGGTGGTGGCATCAGCCATCACTTTTGGAGTGGTCTGCTGGGGCAGTGGCATTACTGCAGCCGATAGGAAGAGACTGAACAAACTGATTAAGAAAGCTAGCTCTGTCCTGGGGCAACGCCTTGATCCGATGGAGGAGATAGGAGAGAGAAGGACGGTGGCTAAACTGTCATCTCTGCTGGAGTCCGAGTTCCACCCTATGCAGGACATACTGGATGCACTGAGGAGCTCATTTAGCAGCAGACTACATCATCCCAGGTGCACAACCGAGAGGTTTCGTAGGTCCTTCCTACCAACGGCTGTCAGACTGTACAACCTAAGCAGGGCTGCTCGCAGAGATAGCAAAAAGACGTAACAAACTAATAGTTTTTTTTGAATGCAAAAGATGCAATAGACTTACACAATGGTCCTCTCCGGCATACAACTAGGAACATACCGGTCGCTATGGAGGGTGAGAATATGTATGGGCACATAATCATACCATGTAGGATAACTAAATAGACGGTTATGCTGTTTCATCCCACCTAGCAACAATGCTCTGCACTGTGTGTGTTTATATATTTACATATTTATTCCATCTAGCTACAATGCTCTGCACTGGGTGTGTTTATATTTATATATCTATATATTTATTCCATCTAGCTACAATGCTCCGCACTGTGTTTTTATATATCTACATATTATTCCATCTAGCTACATTGCTCCACACTGTGTGTGTTTATATACTTGCATATTTATTCCACCTAGCTGCAATGCTCCATACTGTGGGTGTTTATATATTTACATATTTATTCCATCTAGCTACAATGCTCTGCACTGTGTTCATATATTCATATATTTATTCCATCCAGCTACAATGCTCTGCACTGTGTGTCTGTGTGTGTGTGTGTGTATATATATATTTTATAGTAATATGTACATATGTATATTAGCTGCTCTTGCTTGCTTGTTTTTTCTTGCCTTCTGATTGTTGCTCTGAGTGTTGCTATCCCTGTGCTGTTGCAATCCTGGAATTTCCCCGTTGTGGGACTAATAAAGGCTTATCTTATCTTATCTTATCTTATCTTATACTGCTGCACTAGCTCCATGGCAGTGATCAGCATCAATTCTCCGGTGAACGTCAGGAGATGTGCCCTCCTGGAGGAACTAATAACATGCTCCGCCAGCTGGTCGCGGACCATCTCTTCCTCTAAAACACCGAATTGGCACTCCCCTGCCAGCTGCTGCAAGTCGGCAACGAATTCTTGTACTGACTCCCCCGGCTGCTGGCGGCGCTGTCGAAACTGCATTCTTCTGACAATAACGGTTTCCGGGGTGCAAAAATAGCCCACCATTAGCTGCACCACATTGTGGAAACTATCACCACCTCCAAGCGTACTAAGAATGCTCTGGCCCTCCATTCCGATATTATGGACCAGAATTGCCTTCGCAAGCAGCTTTTCAAGCTCACCGAGGTCTAGAGCGACCAGATAGCTCTCGAAGGCTGCATATCATCTGACCCAAGGCACGGGCGGCTCCCCTGGAGCCTCCAGAAATGGCTGAAAAGCAGTAGCAGCTAACTCCATACCTTTTGTCCTCGTCGCCAAATGTTTTGTCTGTAAAACAGAAGGAGGCGAGGTGACAGTTTACACACTTTATTAATATCAACGGGGATCAAGCAGGAGTCACTCCGTACAGGATCAAGGGTCCACAGCAAGGCAGAGCCTCTTCCACCACGGCCTCTTATACTCCCCGTGACGCCATCACCGGAAAGGTGGGGCGTCACCTCTCACTACACCAAGGGCACCGCCATATTGGTACACCCAACTTAATGTCTAACAAAATCCATTTTCTGCTGAGGACAATGTAGGCTCATTCACAACTGAAAATGCATTTAAGAGGAAGGAGCTTTTAAGGAGCTTTTTAACCTCCTCTACAGTCTTGTTAGCACTGGGAGACTTGATCATAATTGTGTACGGATGAGAACTGTAGGCCACAATTCAGAAATTATGCCAGTATTTCTCTTTTGGACAGAGTTGTAAGATTTCCTTCAGCTATGTTATCATTTATCTGAACTTCTCTTTTGAAATGAGCTCCATTAATCTCTTTGAAATGAGCCTCCTGCTCCCAATGCAAAGCTGGCACGCTGTCTACTGGCATTTAGACAACATGAAAGTGTAACAAAACCACTGGCGTAAGGTGGGAAGCGTGGTGCAAAGACACACTGTGGATTCTCATAATTGGCCCCTATACTTTTCAAGGGAAGGCTTGAACACTTTACCGGCCTTTCACAGCTCCAGTGGAGGAGCAGCAAGCAAGAGTGACGAGCACAGGTGCCACAACGCACACGGTATACATCACAGAGTCGTTTGATAGACAGGGGTGAGGGTCTAATTCAGTGTCTGTGTGTGTACGTGCAGTGACAGGTCAAGTCTGGTGAGGTTTATATCGCAAACCAGGTCAATTAACAGTCCAAGAAGGAAAACAAAGCAGTATGGGACCCTAAAAAATGTCTATTTTCACCCACAAAAACCCCCAAAACAAAAAGATGATCTTGATTCCACATCTACAGATCTTTCTAAACGGCTTCATATTTAACCAACCAATGTTGGTATTCCCAGGTGAGTGGGTTGGTATAAATAGATAGGTATTGAACAAACTGTAGTTTTGGTTAATCTGATTCAAAAAATGAGGAACATCAACAATGTGTGAGATGAGAGTAGAAATGATGACACTGCTAATTATGGGACAGTGGAAGAGGCAATCTTATTACTGTCACCATTAGTTATAGGAGACACTGATCTAATGTGAATCCCACTGTGTGTGCCTTGTTTTTTACCTGGGTCTTTACACGAGTCACATATCCCTGCTGTCTCCAGTCTACAGAGTCTGGTAGGGCTGCTCGTGAGCCATTGAGAAAGGTGGAGGGCGCCCTCTGGAGGTTGGTGGGAGCAGTTAGAGGGGCGTAGAACCGCCTGATCTCATCTCGTGTCTTAAAACAGGATAAGCAACAGAGATTAGCTCTAAGGGCCACATCATCATAATAATACAGTGGTTTGAAATACAGATAAGAAATGGAAAATCACTGCCTATATTTGTACAAACATTTCAAATCAGTTTATTTTCTAAATGGATGTTTCATTACTCCTGTCTTTTTTGTTTTGTGGCTTCATTTTTTTTTAATCATCTAAGAGTTACATGAAATATACTGTAGTTATTTACCTTTACCAAGGACACTTTGTTCTTTGGTAGTTGGACATTAAAACGTTACGATAAGTATGGCTGGACCAGATTTGTAGATTTGTAAATCCAGATCCATGTTTGGATAAAGGCATGCTTAACCTACTTTGTCAGATATGGTAAAACAGAACATTTCTTGTCATTTCTTCCCAAACATATACTTAATTATTTAATATAAAATTAGGGAACATAAAGAAGGAAAACAATTAATGTTTCATCTGGTTGTTTATAGCTTATACTGACATATTTCATTCTGGTTGACTTTGCTTTAATAATTATTATAATGAAAAATGCACAAGCACTTATAATCTGTCAGTATCTGTGATGACATATTATTAGTATATAGTTAATTTTTTACTATATATGACCCTGCCAGAGAAAACAGAAAAAGATATGTGACTAAATCTCACACATAGACATAATGTAACTACTATGGTGAACATATTTTGACTGCAGATGCATAGCACAGGATTGAGATGCTTGGGATTGCATGTGTATTCTGTAACCTCAAGTCTTTGAAGGAACACTGTGTCTGGACCTCCTGGGGATTACAGCAGGAGGTGGAGGTGCCGTCGGTGAAGGCGGTGAGAGGATTTCCTGACCTCCTGGGGCCATATGGAGGACGATGGGACTTGGGGGGGATGTGATGACTATGTGATTCTGTCTTTGATGTGACAAGTATAAAAGTGGGGGTTTGGGGGAGTTCGGTCTCTTTTACTGATGAGAGATTGCTGGAGATGTGAGATCGACAATAAACCTGAATTGAGAAATAATTCAGCCTCTTTATTTCCCGCTCTCCACATTGGTGACCGAAGACGTGCAATGTTTAGAACCAATTCCCCCGAACCAGACTCGTCAGGGACCGCTCGAGCAAGCGCCATCTTGATCAAGCTACCAGAGTTCTGGCAGGACAACCCAGACTTGTGGTTCCTCCAGGCCGAAGCCCAGTTCGCACTCGGGGGAATAACGGTGGATGACACAAAATTCTACCACGTCATCGCCAAGCTCGACAACCGCACAGCTCGATGCGTATGGAGCCTGGTGCAGCAGCCGCCCGCTGGCGACAAATACAGCGAGCTGAAGGCTGCCCTCATCCAGTGTTTCACGCCCTCAGCCAAGGAGAGAGCTAGGAGGCTCCTGGCTCTACACGATTTGGGAGGACGCAGGCCAGTCGACCTGATGGAAGACATGCTACAGCTGAGGGACACAGACAATGATGATTTCCTGTTCAAACACATTTTCCTGAGAACCCTTCCGACGCAAATGAGGGCGACCCTGTCGGGCACTCATTGTGTGACCCAGCGGGACTTCCGTGCGCTGGCCCGAGAAGCGCAGCGGATCCTTGACTCCTGCGGGGAGCAGGCGGCCACCGCAGCAGCAGCAGACCTCGGAGCGGCGGCCGGGAGCAGCGGAAGGCCAGAGGCAGCGGAATCGATTCCGCCAACAATGGCAGCGGCGCGGTCCCGACGCAGCGGAGGAGACGACCTCTGCTTTTACCATTGGCGTTTCGCAGAGAAGGCGCACAGGTGTGTGCCGCCGTGCCACTTCAAGAGCTCGGGAAACGCCAGGACCGGGAGTCGTTAGCAGCATCGGCCCTCGGCGAGCGGAACAAGCTGCTCTACCTCACGGATGAGCGCTCTGGGCGGCACTTCCTCGTGGACACGGGTGCCCAAGTGAGTTTCATCACCCCAACCTACGCTGACCGGCTCGCAGGCCCCCGTGGTGACGGAGCAACAGCGGCGAACGGCTCGAGCATTAAGACCTTCGGCGAAAGGACTCTGCTTCTGTCCTTGCACGGCCGCACTTATGAATGGACTTTTATTATAGCGGCGGTGAGTTTCAACATGTTAGGTGCTGATTTTCTGTGCTCACATGGGTTGTTAGTTGATCTTGCCAACAGGCACTTGGTTAATGCACTCTCCTTTTATTCTATCCCTTGTGCAGCTCGAGTGTCCCCACCACCAGCACAGACCAACGTCGCCACAGCAGGCGGTAAGTTTCACACACTCCTCACCCAGTTTCCAGCGCTCACAGTTCCCACATTTTCGGCAACAGTTGCGAAACACGGGGTGGAGCACTTTATCACCACAGCTGGCCCCCCCGTCTTCGCGAAAGCTTGGCGCTTGGATGCAGCTAAGCTCTCCATAGCGCGAGGAGTTCGCCAACCTGGAAAGGCTGGGCATCCTCCGCCGTTCAAACAGCCCATGGGCCTCCCCACTGCATATGGTCCCTAAAGCTGACGGCTCGTGGAGACCTTGCGGCGATTACCGCAGGTTGAACAACGCCACAGCGCATGACCGCTACCCAATCCCACACATTCAGGATTTTTCAGTGCATCTGGCGGGGGCGCGCATTTTTTCTAAAATAGACCTGGTCCGCGGCTATCATCAAGTCCCAGTCCGGGCTGAGGACATTCCCAAAACAGCAGTGATAACCCCGTTTGGACTTTTTGAGTTTTTGCGTATGCCGTTTGGCCTCAAAGGCGCCGCGCAAACCTTCCAACGCATGATGGATGCCGTGTTACGCGATCTCCCTTTTGTGTTTGTCTACCTCGACGACATTTTAGTCGCCAGCATATCCGAGGAGGAACACGAAAAACACCTCACAGCAGTTTTTCGGAGGTTGGGAGAGCACGGGTTAATAATCAATCCAGCCAAGTGCCAGTTCGGGGTGGCGCAGATCGATTTTTTGGGGCACCGCGTTTCCCCAGAAGGGGCGGTTCCGCTACCGGACAAAGTGCGCGCGGTGGCAGATTTTCCCCGGCCACAAACGGTCAAAGCGTTACAGGAGTTTTTAGGAATGGTGAATTTTTATAACCGTTTCCTTCCCCACGCAGCGCAGCTCATGCAACCACTATATGCCGCACTTAAAAAGCAAAAACCCTCCAATGCAATCGATTGGTCCCCGGAGCGGGAGCGCGCATTCGCGGAGGTAAAAAAAGCCCTGGCGGACGCTGCGTTGTTAGCTCATCCTGACCCAACGGCCCGCATAGCGCTCACCACTGATGCGTCGGATTTGGCCATAGGGGCGGTTGTGGAGCAGCACGTTGGCGGGGTTTGGCAGCCGCTGGCCTTTTTCAGCAGATCCTTGCACAAAGCCGAGCGAAAATACAGCGCGTTTGACAGGGAGCTGTTAGCGCTCCACTTAGCCATTCGCCACTTCCAATTCTGGCTGGAAGGTCGGCGTTTCACCGCGTTTGTCGACCACAAACCGCTCACTTTTGCGATGGCCAAAATTTCGGAACCTTGGTCGGGCCGGCAGCAGAGGCAGCTGGCCGCGATTTCGGAATTTACAACTGATATTCAACACGTAGCGGGTAAACTCAATGTAGTGGCAGACTGCCTCTCTCACGCGGTAACAGCACCAGTCCGCGCAGAGGTAGATTATACTACCGCAGCCGCAGAGCAAAATAGCAGCGCGGAAGCGCACGCGGCCCCAGTTCACGTGGGGATAGATTATGCGGCCACGGCAGCGGATCAGGGTAGAGATGCGGACGTGTGCGCGCTCCAGTCTGGACCAACAGGGTTAAGGCTGGAGAGCAGGAGCTTACAAAATGGTATGCCCCCCCTAATCTGCGATGTCTCGACCGGGCGGCTGCGCCCGGTGGTGCCGGCCACTTGGCGCCGCCGCGTTTTTGACTCGTTCACTCCCTGGCACACCCGGGGGTGCGCGCGTCTGTGAAATTGGTTGCAGAGAAGTTTGTTTGGCCGAGCCTGCGCAAGCACGTGAAAGAGTGGGCAAGAGCCTGCATGGCTTGCCAGCGGGCCAAAATTCACAAGCACACAAAAGCCCCCTTAGAGCCTTTTCACATCCCGGCCAAGAGATTTGATCATGTGCATGTCGACCTCGTGGGCCCCCTACCGTCGTTGCAGGGGTTCACACATCTTTTGACAATGGTGGATCGAACCACGCGTTGGCTGGAGGTGGTTCCACTGGCATCAACCACGGCTGCAGAGGTGGCTCGCGCATTTTTGACGGCTTGGATAGCGCGTTTCGGGGTTCCGTCGAATATTACGTCCGACAGGGGACCTCAATTTGTTTCTGAGCTTTGGTCAGAGATGGCCCACAGCTTAGGTGTGACAATTCACCGCACTACCGCTTACCACCCCCAGGCTAATGGTTTATGCAAGCGTTTTCATAGATCATTGAAAGCAGTCCTCAGAGCGTCGCTTACAGATGCAAATTGGGTAAACAGACTGCCATGGGTTTTATTGGGGTTGCGTTCTGCGCCTAAGGAGGACTTAAAGGCCTCCCCAGTGGAGTTGGTTTTTGCACAACCTCTCCGGCTGCCAGGCAAGTTTCTGCCAGATCATCCGGCGCCAAGGTGTCCCCCTGCTCAGTGGTCACTGATCGGCACAGGAGCGGACATGCTTCCGGGCCCCGTTCATCATACTTTCCTGCACGTTTTTGTTCCCAAATCTTTAAAAAATGCCGAGTTTGTTTTTGTCAGGCACGGGGCTCCGAGCCCAGCTCTGCGCCCGCCTTACGACGGACCATATAGAGTGCTGGAAACGGGTGATAAGCATTTTGTGTTAGATTTGGGGGGCAGACGGGAAACAATTAGTATAGACAGACTTAAGCCTGCTTTTGTGATGAATGACGAGTCTGTACAGGTGGCGAGGCCTCCTCGACGTGGCAGACCCCCCAAGAAGCATGTCCTGGGGCCCCCGCAGGGACCAAATAACGGTTCTCATTCCCAGTTAACAGAATCACTGCAAGACGGCGCCACAGGGGCGGCGAAGCCTGCTTACAGCAAGTTTGGGAGACGCTTGAAGCCCAGACGGCATGTGGACTAATGTGTGGTTTGATTATGTTGTGTGGATTATGCTGCATTGTTTCATTCTTCGACGTTTGGGGGGGTGATGTGGTGAACATATTTTGACTGTAGATGCATAGCACAGGATTGAGATGCTTGGGATTGCATGTGTATTCTGTAACCTCACGTCTTTGAAGGAACAATGTGTCTGGACCTCCTGGGGACTACAGCAGGAGGTGGAGGTGCCGTCGGTGAAGGCACTGAGAGGATTTCCTGACCTCCTGGGGCCATATGGAGGACGACGGGACTTGGGGGGGATGTGATGACTATGTGATTCTGTCTTTGATGTGACAAGTATAAAAGTGGGGGTTTGGGGGAGTTCGGTCTCTTTTACTGTTGAGAGATTGCTGGAGATGTGAGATCGACAATAAACCTGAATTGAGAAATAATTCAGCCTCTTTATTTCACACTCTCCACACTACAAGCTAATTAATCTTAATTGTCTATAACACAAATTCCCTCTTTTCCAAATTAAATTAAATCTTAAATCTATTAAACAAATATCCAGTAATAAAAATTCTTTAGTACCATGTTCAATGATTGGCCAAGCCTGGATTTAAAAAAAAAAAATTCACATAATTTGCATATTTATGTGAAAAAAGTGCAAAGTTGCATGAAAGACTGCAAATTTAGGAGAAAAAACCCCTCAAACTTATGAAAACAGCAATATATAACAACCTATAAATCTGTAAATTACAAAGTTTGCTAATTTATAAGATAAAAGTTTAAATTTTATGTGGAAATTATTTCTCTAATTTATGAATAAAAGGTAATTTTTTTGAAAAAAATTATGAGAGAAAAGTTATCTCACAAAGTGGCAAATGCAGATGAACATCGTGATCTCTGGATTCACCAACTTTTCTGACAAATTTTAGCGAAAATCAAGATAGTTCCTCGTGGTGCGGCACAGAGCAGTGAATGCTGGTGAACGTTGCTCTTTTAGGGTTTTGTCAGGGTTTGTAAAAGGCTGCAAAACAGTTTATCAACGGTTTTTAAGGTTGCAAGCAGTTTTGTTGTACACTGTAAAAAAATAACTAGCATATTTCTACTTAAAAAAAGTGTCCAGGCTGCTTTAAAATTTTAAGTTGACTGAACTTGAGTTTATATGTTTTAAACTTTACAACTTATGTTCTCAAGTTCAGTCAACCTAAAATTTTAAGGCAGCCTGGACACTAACTTTTTCAAGTTGAGACAACTTTTTTTTTTACAGTTGCTAGTGTTCACTACTTGACCAAAAAGAACTTTAGCAACACATGCTACAACCATTTGCAAACACAACTATTTTGCAAACGTTTGCAACAGTTTGAAGAACATTACATTTTGAACATGTTCAAAATGTTTGAACATGGTTAAAATTTTTTGACGACAAGAAAAACTGTTGACAAACTTAGCAACATTTTACGATCCCTGACAAAACCCCAAAGACGCAGCGTTCACCAGCATTCACTGCTCTGAGTTTTTAAGTTTGCAAAATAAACTGTTGTAAACGGTTGTAACAATGTTTGCAAACGGCTGAAACACAAGTCACTAAAGTTGTTTTTCGTTCACCAAGTAGTAGAAGTAGTTAAGAACCTTTACAACAAACTTGTAAGTGCTTTTTGAGTTTTGTCAGACTTCATAAAAGGCTGCCAAACAGTTTGCAAACAGTTTTTAAGGTCGCCAACAGTTTTTCTTGTCACAAAAAGTTTTTGAACATGTTCTAAAGTATTTCTGCGCAAATGTTTGCAAAATAGTTGTAAACATTTGCAAATGGTTGTAACACGTGTTTGCAAACAGTGCAAACTTGTGTTACTAAAGTTCCTTTTGGTTCGGCGAGTAGTGAACACAACCAACTGCTAGGACCTTAAAAACTGTGCAAACTGTTTTGCAACCTTTTACAAATCCTGCCAAACCCCCAAAAAGCACAGCGTTCATGAATGTTCTTCAGTGTTCGCTGCTCCATGAGGTACTAGCTTGATTTTCTCCAACATTTGTCAGAAAAGTTGGCGAATCCAAAAGTCGCTGCAGTCATCAGCATTTACTGCTCTGTGAGATGGCACCCTTACATATCAGAGAGGGAACATCTCCCCTCATGTGTCTATTACAATTTGGGTGTTTTACCTTTATTTTAAGTAATATATTTGTTTTGCGGTGCTATGCAGGTTTTGTAGCCTAAGGTTGCTGACCTCGGATCTAATCTACAGTCCTCACCAGATCTCCCAGGTGATTCATCCCCACTTCGTAACTGTGAAGCCCCAGTGACACCTCCAGGTTGTGCATGGTAACAAACATCAGGTTCTCCTCCCATATTGCTCTGCGGCGCACATTCTCCACCTCACATACACAAAGACCGGGGCAAATACATTAATGTTAAACTTGCATTTTGATTTCTTGCACACATATATTTTTCTCTTTGCACTGCATACCTCATTTTCATAGTTCTTCTTGTGCATTTTCTTCCACAGCTCCCAGTGGACGTCAAGCTGGCCTTCAAACATGGCTGCTGCTCCCATGCACAGGGAGACCAGCAATAAACTCCCCAACATCAGGTCTGCAAACAAGCATTAAATGTTGGGAGGACTGGCATTGGACATATAAACAACTACACTGATAGTCTATTAATTATTTCTTTATTAACTGGACATAGATACATCAGCCAGAAATTGCACCCAAGTAAAAGTAGCATTAGATTATGATATTAGTCATGTACAAGTGAGAACACCCCGCCGTGGATCACCACCTTATCGTAGTGGAGGGGCTTGAGTGCCCTTATCATCCCAGGAGCTATGTTGTTGGGGGCAACTTGCACCTGGTAGGGTCTCCCAAGGCAAACAGGTCCTGGGTGAAGAGCCAGACTAAGAGCGGTCCAGCGGATCTCCATGAGAAACATTACATCAAGGACCCAATGTACCAAAAGGAGTCACATGAGTCCGCCCTCCAGTAGATGGATGGATGGATGGATGGATGATGGAGTAAAAGTAGCCACAAAAAAAAAAAAAAAAAAATCTTTGAGTAAGAATAAAATTCAAAGAATCACTAGAGGGCACTCAGAGAGCATATATCTCTGCCAAGGCTCTCAGTTGTACAAAAAAAGTGTAGCTAAAAGCTTCACATTTATGTCAAAACAGAACTTTTTGAGAATCTACTTTAGGGGATAGTCTCACGCAACTTTTCATTGACTACTGACACTCAAGCATGCTAACTGATAATGTTCAGAACAATTTCTGGCTAGTCTACCAACCTCTGATTATGTTCCTAAAATAAAAGACACATTTTAAGTCATACAGGTCTTTGTGGAGCATGAACATGTGACCAATGGGGAAATAAAAAAAAACAGAACTTCCGAGAACAACTCGTCATACAAGATGTTTCACAAATTGACCAACAAACTGGAGATACACAAGTGTGCTTTATGTGGTACTTTCATTCTCTTTAAAACATTAAAATTTTATGATTTAAGAGATTTTAAAGTAATGCAGATTATGTATGAAGTAAAAAAAAAAAAAAACAGCTACCTCCAGGTATCCAGGATTTGTTTCAGAGTAGAATTTTTTTCCCCAAAAAAACCCAAAATAAGAACAAATGTAAAAGAAAACATAGTTTCACTGTTAATGGAGTAAACTTATGGAATAATGGCAGTGATGACTTAAAGTTATGTGACACTGTTGTTAAGTTCAAATTATTGCTGAAAAACATGTTAATTAATAAACAAATAGATACTTGATTTATTAGAAATTAATATAAGTGCAAAATGCTGTTTTTTTGTTGTATTATGACTGAGGTCGGCTGTATATTTGTATTATGTGTGAGGGGTAGACACAGAGAAGCTGCTGCTTCTGCCTACACCCTTTCTGTCTGAAATATGTTGCCTTTTTTTCTTTTTCCTTTTTGTCTTGTTATGATCTGACAGAAATAATGAATGAATGAATATGATAAAAACGTGTAATTACAATATGATCCTAATTGTACATCAGTTTATCTGACACGATTTTTCATCAGAATCTGAACTCCTAGTTGACTAAATTACAAAATAAAAGAAGAAAAACAGTAATAATTCATTTTTGTTCTTTTGAACACGATACTAAGCAGAATTTGCACCACTTAGATCTAATCAGCAACAGACTGATAACGCTGGTCCTGCATATTAGATTTTTATAAAGTTGCTGTTAATCCTCAGGCTCACATTTACACCGTAGCAGGTTAACAGCAGCGTTATAAAGATTGTAGAGGTCTGAACACACCTGCACACCTGAACACACCTTGAAAAGGACAAACAATAACATCGAAAGTTAACTCTCTTTGGCGCTTTTTATTTAATCCCACGTTGTCGGATTATCTAACATGACAGTAAACAGATTATCACCATCAAACGTGTGTGTGAAAAGCGTTTCACTTGCCTTGAGCAGTCGGGCTCATTCTTCTGCGCTCCAACAGCCTCAGGAACTGTGCGTCGCTTTTCCTGGCTGGCGCTTTCTCAATGAAGAAAAGGTCACGTGATCAGTGGCTTCTTTGAAACCCACTCTGAGTTTCATGACATCACGGATGGAGAAAAAGGGGAAGGTGTTTATGCAGGGATGGAAGTTGATTCCCCTGACACTGAGGTAGAAGATAATGTTGTGGAGAAAGGAGGCAGGCGAGGCAACGAGCTGAATGACACAGAAACTTTATTCTTTCTCCAACATGAAGTACAGCAATCAGCGCTCCCGGGTCTCTGCGCATTCCACTTTTATCTCTTCATTTCCAAGCGTCGAGACCCGGAACTTCCGTCCATACACATTGCTTCTTAAACAAAAGAATGTGTGGCACATTAACATGACATTACTCCAGGGCCGCTCTTACACCCGTCTACCCTCAGCGGCTCCGGCAGCTTTTACTCTCCCCGGGGGGGGGGCGCATACACCCAACAGTCCCGACTGATACCCGCCGGTGACACCTCCTCCTTCGGTCCATCGTTCCCCCTGCCCTCTCTGGGTGGAGAAACCCCCACCATGTCCCCATAATGTATAGTATAATGAAAAAAACATTAATTTGTTTTTTTATTGAATGGTATGCACAAGGTAGGATCTTTTCTGTATAAACAAGATGTAACTTGCACAAAATAATAATTTTGTTCCTACATCATGTTTGGAATATGAGGACACAATATGTCAGAATGACAGGAGAAACCATGGGCCACTTTTTTTTTCATTTTTCTTTAAAACTTGCAGATTACTTGGAAAAAAAAAAAAATAAAAATAAAAAAATAATATATATATATATATATATATATATATATGTATGTAGGAGTCAAGAACTGAGGAGACTGGATGATTTTTCCAGTAACTGCTTTAATTCTCACTCATCCTACGTCCTCTCTCGATCGGAGTGAAAAGAGCCAGGACGCAGTCACACACATACATTTATACACTCATCTCTAACAATACATCACACAAAAGTCTCAATACTCAGCTACATCCTTTCATCTGTAATAGAACACCCAGAGTCCTTCTGTTCTCCTTTCCGACCCCCAAAGGTCAGGCCGGGTAATCTTCTCCCCTCTCCTGAGTCCCCAGGGGGTGCAGACACGTCTTCCTCTTGAGGTGTGAAGTCAATACACATGGCTTGCTCAAAGTCTCTCTTGGCTGAATTCAGCCAGCCACATGTGAGTTACATAGGTTATAACTATGGGCTCCACATCACTCCCCCCTTCCACACGAAAGACTGGGCACCCACATACAGTCATACAACAGTCATACAGCACGTCACCCCCCCAACAGAATCTCACAGCAACCTAAACAACCTGACCAAAAAAACACATCATCCTGCATGCAGCTTAGGTTTCAATCTTCTCCCGAATCTGCTGTATGCAGGTCTCCTGCTCTGTGTTGGGCCGTCCTGCTGTGCATCTGTGGAGTGAGGGGGAGAAGGGTTATTTGCCCCCCGTGGGGGGTCCCGGGGCCACCCCTTCGGAGGCCTGCCGCATCGTGGCGCGCCTGCCGGCCGTACAGACTCGTTATGCAACACAAAAGCAGGCTTTAATCTATTGATACTGATCGTCTCCCTCCTGCCCCCCAAATCTAGCACAAAATATTTCTCCCCGGTTTCCAGCACTCGAAATGGACCATCGTAAGGCGGGCGGAGGCTATGCCGCTGAGCATAGTGCCTTACAAAAACAAACTCTGCGTCTCGTAAAGCCTGGGGCACGAACACACGCGGGAAAGAGTGATGAGTGGGGCCCGGGAGCATTTCTGCTCCCGTGCTACTCAGAGACCCCCGGATCGGGGGGGGGGGGGCCCTGGTGCTGTGTGGTCGGGTAAAAACTCGCCTGGCAGCCTGAGCGGTTGTGCGAAGACCAATTCTGCTGGTGAGGCATCTAGATCCTCTTTGGGTGCCGAACGCAACCCCAATAAAACCCATGGTAGTTTGTTTACCCAATCTGTATCCGTGAGCGACGCTCTGAGGGCTGCCTTCAATGACCTGTGAAAACGCTCGCATAAACCGTTGGCCTGGGGATGGTAAGCGGTCGTGCGATGTACCGCCGCTCCTAAGCCGCTGGCCACTGCTGACCACAGTTCCGACGCAAATTGAGGTCCCCTATCAGACGTAATATCTGACGGGACCCCGAACCGCGCTACCCAGGCTGTTAAAAAAGCGCGTGCCACCTCTGCCGCTGTGGTCGATGTTAACGGGACCACTTACGGCCAACGAGTGGTTCGGTCCACCATTGTCAAGAGATGCGTGAACTCTTGTGAAGTGGGCAGGGGGCCCACGAGGTCCACGTGCACATGATCGAACCTTTTAGCCGGAATGTGGAACGGTTCTAAGGGCGCCTTAGTGTGCCTGTGAATCTTAGCGCGCTGGCAAGCCATGCAGGTTTTAGCCCACTCCTTCACGTGCTTGCGCAGGCTCGGCCAAACAAACTTCTCCACCACCATTTTCACTGAAGCGCGCACCCCTGGGTCCGCTAGGGAGTGCACGGTGTCAAAAACGCGACGGCGCCACGCGGCTGGCACCACCGGGCGCAGTCGCCCTGTGGATACGTCGCAAATAAGCGGGGGGAAACTGGTTTGTAGATTTCTGCGTTCCAGCCTTAACCCTGTTGGTCCAGACAGGAGCACGCGCACGTCCGCGTCCTCGCTCTGCTCCGCCGCCATGGCTGCATAATCTATTCCCACGTGGACCGGAGCCACGCGCATGTCCGCGCTGTTACCGCGCTCTGGGTAAGCGGCCGCGCACTCCGTTTCCACGCAGACGGGTGCTGTTACCGCGCGTGACAGACAGTCTGCCACCACATTGATTTTACCGGCTACGTGCTGAATATCGGTGGTAAATTCAGAAATTGCGGCCAGCTGTCTCTGTTGCCGCCCTGACCACGGTTCTGAAGTTCTGGACATCGCAAAAGTGAGCGGTTTGTGGTCGACAAACGCGGTGAAACGCCGCCCTTCCAACCAGAACTGGAAATGGCGAATAGCCAAGTGGAGCGCCAGCAGCTCCCTGTCAAACGCGCTGTATTTTCGCTCAGCCTCGCGTAGGGATCTGCTGAAGAATGCGAGTGGTTGCCAAACCCCGGCAACCTGCTGTTCCACTATGGCCCCTATGGCCACATCTGACGCGTCTGTGGTTAGCGCTATGCGGGCTGCCGGGTCTGGGTGGGCCAACAGTGCCACGTTTGCCAGTGCCCGTTTAACCTCTGTGAATGCGCGCTCCCGCTACGGGGACCATTCAATCACATGGGAGGGCTTCTGCTTTTTGAGCGCAGTGTACAAGGGCTGCATAAGCTGCGCTGCGTGGGGTATGAAATGGTTATAAAAATTTACCATCCCCAAAAATTCTTGCAACACTTTTACCGTTCGAGGCTGGGGAAAATCTGTCACTGCATGTACTTTGGCCGGCAGAGGAACTGCTCCCTCCAAGGAAACGCGGTGCTCTAAAAAGTCGATTTGTGCCACGCCAAAATGGCACTTGGCCGGGATGATTATCAACCCATGCTCTCCTAACCTCTGAAAAACTGTCGTGAGGTGTTTTGCGTGCTCCTCCTCGGAGGTGCTGGCTACCAAAATGTCGTCTAAATAGACAAAAACGAAAGAGAGGTCGCGCAACACTGCATCCATCATCCGTTGGAAGGTTTGTGCGGCGCCTTTAAGGCCAAAAGGCATTCGTAAAAACTCAAAAAGCCCGAATGGGGTTATTACGGCTGTTTTGGGGATGTCCTCTGGTCGGACCGGGACTTGGTGATAACCGCGGACCAGGTCTATTTTAGAAAAAATGCGCGCCTTCGCCAAATGCACTGAAAAGTCCTGGATATGCGGAATCGGGTACCGGTCCTGCGCTGTGGCATTGTTCAACCTGCGGTAATCGCCACAAGGTCTCCATGAGCCGTCAGCTTTAGGTACCATGTGGAGGGGGGAAGCCCAAGCGGACTTCGAGCGGCGAATTATGCCCAACCTTTCCAGGTTGGCGAACTCCTTGCGCGCAATGGAGAGTTTAGCTGCATCCAAGCGCCGAGCCTTCGCAAAAACGGGTGGGCCACTTGTGGTAATAAAGTGCTCCACCCCGTGCTTCACCACCTTAGCTGAAAAAGTAGGAACTGTGAGTGCTGGGAACTGGTGTAGAAGGCTGTGAAACTTACCACCTGCTGTGGCGACGTTGGTCTGAACTGGCGGCGGGCACACCCGAGCTGCACAAGGGATAGAACAGAAAGAGAGTGCATTTACTAGTCGTTTGTTGGCCAGATCAACTAACAAACCATGTGAACACAGAAAATCAGCACCTAACATATTGAAGCTCACTGCCGCGACGATGAAATTCCACTCATAGGTGCGGCCGTGGAAGGACAGAGACAAGGTTCTCTCTCCGTACGTCTTGATGCTGGAGCCGTTGGCCGCTGTCGCTCCGTCTCCGCGGGGTCCCGCGACCCGATCAGCATAGGTGGCAGTGATGAAGCTCCTCTGGGCTCCGGTGTCCACTAGGAATTGCCGCCCGGAGCCCACGTCTGTAAGATAAAGCAGCTTGTTCCGTTCGCCGAGAGTGGAAGCTGCTAACGGCTCCCGGCCCGGTCGTTTCCCTGCTTTTTGAACTTGCAGGGCGGGATGCATTTGTGCGCCCTCCCAGCGAAACGTCGATGGTAAAAATAGAGGCCATCATCTCCCCTGCCACGGAATCTCGCCGCTGCTGTCGCCGCTGAGGTGGTCACTGCCGTCTCTGGCTCCACACTGCCCCCGGCCGCCGCGCCGAGGTCTGCCGCTGCCACGGAAGCCTCTTGTTCCTCGCAGGCGTTGAGGAGCCGCTCCGCCTCTTGGGCCAGGTCGCGGAAGTCCTGCTGGGTCAAACATCTCCTGCTGGACAGGGGACCTCTCGTGTGCGCTGGGAGGGTTCTCAGGAAAATATGTTTGAAAAGGAACGCGTCGTTGTCCGTCCCGATCATTTGCAGCATGTCCTCCATGAGGACAGTCGGCCTGCGTCCACCTCTGTCGCGCAGGTCCAGTAGCTGCCTGGCTCTTGCCTCAGACGACGGCACGAAGCTCCTGATGAGGGTGGCTTTCAGCGCGTCGTATTTGCCGACAGCGGGTGGTTGCTGCACCAGGCTCCGCACACACCGAGCTGTGCGGCTGTCGAGCGTCGCGATGACATTATGGAATTTAATGTCATCCGCTGAAACTCCCCCGAGCAGGAACCGCGACTCCACATGCTGGAACCACGAGTGCGGGTCGTTTTGCCAGAACTCGGGGAGCTTAATCAGTCTTGTGCCCCTGCTGGCATTCCCCGGTGAATCCGGGTCTGAGCGGCTGTCTCCCAGCTCTTCCATATTGATCACGAGGCTGTCCTCCAGCCTCGGCGTGCTCAGATTCATGCGTAGGTCACCAATTGTAGGAGTCAAGAATTGAGGAGAATGGATGATTTTTCCAGTAACTGCTTTAATTCTCATTCATCCTACGTCCTCTCTTGATCGGAGTGAAAAGAGCCAGGACGCAGTCACACACATACATTTATACACTTATCTCTAACAATACATCACACAAAAGTCTCAATACTCAGCTACATCCTCTCATCTGTAATAGAACACCCAGAGTCCTTCTGTTCTCCTTTCCGACCCCCAAAGGTCAGGCCGGGTAATCTTCTCCCCTCTCCTGAGTCCCCAGGGGGTGCAGACACGTCTTCCTCTTGAGGTGTGAAGTCAATACACATGGCTAGCTCAAAGTCTCTCTTGGCTGAATTCAGCCAGCCACATGTGAGTTACATAGGTTATAACTATGGGCTCCACATCTTTATACAGTGATCCCTCACTTATCGCGGTTAATGGGTTCCAGAACCGACCGCGAAAAGTGAAAAACCGCGAAGTAGCGTCAACCCTAATGACGTCGTCCATAAATAATACGTACGTTCATTCTCTCACTCTCTCTCTCTCATATGATACGTGTGTGTGTGTGTACGTGTACATACATACGTAGATGTAAACAAAGTGTACATAAATATGTTTTTAGAACTCTTTTATTCTTATAACAAGATACGTAACTCAAGATGAAAATGATTTACTGCACAGGTTAATGAGAGCTTTACTGCTCCTCAGGTGACGCCTCATCGTGAGATGCTGGAGGCGCAGCATCGTCGAGGGCAGCTTCCGATAGAGCTGAAGCTGGAGTAGTGCCTCGACGGGAAGACTATTTCGCACAAAATGGCACAAGAGAACAGCAAAAAGTTCCACGCGGCGAGACTAAGTAACACGAGCGATAAAAAGCAATGAATGCGGTCTTCCTTTCCTTCATGGGTGCTCGGCAGGGAGAGGAGGTGGGTGAAACGTCTCGGCCAATCAGCTTGCGGGGTGAAACGTCTCGGCCAATCAGCTTGCGAGATTTCCAAGCCGAGCCAACACGAGAACAGCGAACAGAGAGTTGTGCAGCTCTCCGTGTTGACACCTGATGGTCTAATGTAGTCTCCCTGCCTTCTGCTAGTGCCCGCCCATTATTTCTCAATTTTGAATTTTTGATGAATATTTTTGAAAAATCCGCGATGCACTGAGGGCGCGAAAGGTGAAGCGCGAAGTAGCGAGGGATCACTGTATATATATATATGTTTTTTTTTTTCAAATTATACGCTCATCAACAAGGACAAAACCAGAATATTCATATTAAAGGTGCTGAAGCGGCATGAAATAAAGCAGCGTTGGTGAAGGTTTTAAGTAGAGTTTATTAAATCATACCGCCTTCACGGGAACTCGGCTCCAGCCCATAGTGTGAGCAGGCTGAAGCTGAATTCCTCAGGCTCTCAGAGAGGAGACACAGTGTGTGTCAGCAGCAGTTGCAGGAATCAGATTGAGAGTGAGAGTGAGAGAGAGTGAGCATGGATTACAGTGCAGTATATATACCCAACTACAACAATACATAAAAGAGCATTCCCCAGCAGTTGGTATGATCAAAGAGATTGCAGAACAGGCATGAGACATTTGCATTTGAGAGACATACATCACAATAGGCAGATTGCTGGCCTCTGCTCCAGCTGCAAGACAAAGAGGTTACAAGGCACATCTACATATTGATCTCAGTCTCTAGGTCACAGTAAGGACAGGATGCATGAACACAATGCATGAAAGGCACATTAACATCACAGTAGTGAGCCAGAAGAAGCGGGGCTGCCTGTAGACATTAATACACACATTTCACTGTTCTGTTAATTGCTCTAGCCGAGCGCTGTGTCTGTCCAGTCTGTTGTGGGGGTTACACCAACCTGCCACATGCTCCCTCCCAGAGGGCTCGGCAGGCGGCCGAGGTCTCGATCATGCAGCTTGGGCAGCGAGCAGGAGAAGCTCTGTGCAGGCGGGGGGGTGGGGTGGTAAGTGCCGGCCGGGAATGGTGAAATTGTCCTGGCCGCGCAAAAATTGCTTGTTGTTCCGTGATGTCGAGGGGCTGTCCCGTTGAACTTGTGGAGATCACAAGAAGAAAAATTAGTCTCTGACTCCTCTCGTGGCCATGAAGAAAAGCAGGAGCGGCTGTAAGAAAAAAAGGAACAAAAGCAGAGGGACTTGGCGTGTTGACTTTAGATGCAGGCGCAACCCTAAAGCCTTGGGAACCGCAGACAGCTGAATTCCCCTTGTGTGCCATGGCAAAGACCATAAAATCCAGTGAGCAAGCTGCGTGCCTCAGGTGTACGAGCAAGCCTGAAGGGCCAGTGTGCAGCAGAAGGAAGGCGGTCAGTGGAGCCGTATGTGTCCCGTGCGTGGTGCGCCGTCCTCGCAACTCCCCGGTGCGTGCGCCGGGGTTCCGTGATGGGTGGGCCAGCTGGAGAGGAGAACCAGGGTCAGGAATCTTGGTGGAGATCGCCGATAAACATCTATGATGAGCTGTGGCTGCAGATTAGTCATGGTGCGTTGGAGCGTTGAGGGGAGATAGACGATCTTTGTTCCTCAGGCTCGGGTAGATGAGTAGGATCGCTGAGAGGGAGGAGTAGCGGTGAGAGGGAGAAAACGTTCTGTGTCCCTCGGCCGGTCCAGCATGGACGTCTCGATCTCAGGCGAGGGTCGCGCCATGACGTTTTCTGCAGTTTTCTCGGTTGTGGGTGATGTCCGGAGAGTAGCTCGCCTGTGTTGGCTCTGCGTCGAGGTCTCCCTGAAGCAGAAGGGAGGGCAGCTCGTTTGCGTCAGGCTGCTGTGTTCGCTGGCAGCGTGTTTTTTTTAGCGTCGGGTCGCCAGGGTGGCCGTCCAGACCAGAAGGTTGCGTTGCACAAAGCGTGTGCATTCTTGAGGTCACCAGTGAAACGGCATGAAATAAAGCGGCGTTGTGAAGGTTTTAAGTAGAGTTTATTAAATCATACCGCCTTCACGGGAACTCGGCTCCAGCCCATAGTGTGAGAAGGCTGAAGCTGAATTCCTCAGGCTCTCAGAGAGGAGACACAGTGTGTGTCAGCAGCAGTTGCAGGAATCAGATTGAGAGTGAGAGTGAGAGAGAGTGAGCATGGATTACAGTGCAGTCAACCTGGCCCTCCACTCCATCCTGCAGCACCTGGACTCCCCGGGAACCTACGCCAGGATCCTGTTTGTGGACTTCAGCTCCGCATTCAACACCATCCGCCCCGCTCTGCTCCGGGACAAGCTGTCCCTGCTCAACGTGCCTGACTCCCTCTGCAGGTGGATCATCGACTTCCTGACGGACCGGAGGCAGCATGTGCGGCTGGGAAAGACTGTCTCAGACTATACTAGCATCAGCACCGGATCACCCCAGGGCTGTGTACTTTCCCCCCTACTCTTCTCCCTTTACACCAACTCCTGCACCTCCAGCCACCAGTCTGTCAAGTTGATCAAGTTTGCGGACGACACCACCCTCATCGGGCTCATCTCCAACGGCGACGAGTCCGCCTACAGGAGAGAGGTGGCCCAGCTGGCGTCCTGGTGCAGCAATAACAACCTGCAGCTGAACGCTCTGAAGACAGTGGAGATGATTGTAGACTTCAGGAAAGTCACTACTCCTCTGCCCCCCCTCACCCTCTCAGGCTCTCCCATCACCACTGCTGATTCCTTCCGCTTCCTAGGCACTACCATCACCAGGGACCTCAAATGGGAGCTGACCATCAGCTCACTCATCAAAAAAGCCCAGCAGAGGATGTTCTTCCTGCGGCAGCTGAGGAAGCTCAAGCTACCCACCAAGATGTTAATGCAGTTCTACACAGCCATCATCGAGTCCATCCTCACCACCTCCATAACCGTGTGGTACGCAGGAGCCACTGCCAGGGACAGACTAAGGCTGCAGCGCGTCGTGCGCACTGCTGAGAAGGTGATCGGCTGCAAGCTCCCATCTCTCCAGGATCTGTACATCTCCAGGACCCGGAGGCGTGCTGGCCGGATCATAGCCGATCCCTCACACCCTGGTCATGTACTGTTTGCCCCCCTCCCCTCTGGTAGAAGACTTCGGTCCATCCAGACTAAAACCTCCCGTCACATGAACAGCTTCTTCCCCTCTGCCATTAGACTGCTGAACACTAAGTGACTCTCGTGCACCATGTACAGCAGCTCAACCAGACTCATGTCAATCATCACTGTTTTCTTCCTGCATTACCGACTGCACTATATAGTTCTCCACAGTATCTGCTGCTGGCTAATATATATTTTAACTGTTGACCAGTATCACTTAATCTTATCCTACACTTTATTACATGTATAGTTTATTTCTCTTATCTTATCATGTTTAATGTTGCAGCATTGTACCGAGACAAATTCCTAGTTTGTGTACTACATGAACAATGGCAATAAACCTGATTCTGATTCTGATATACCCAACTACAACAATACATAAAAGAGCATTCCCCAGCAGTTGGTATGATCAAAGAGATTGCAGAACAGGCATGAGACATTTGCATTTGAGAGACATACATCACAATAGGCAGATTGCTGGCCTCTGCTCCAGCTGCAAGACAAAGAGGTTACAAGGCACATCTACATATTGATCTCAGTCTCGAGGTCACAGTAAGGACAGGACGCATGAGCACAATGCATGAAAGGCACATTGACATCACAGTAGTGAGCCAGAAGAAGCGGGGCTGCCTGTAGACATTAATACACACATTTCACTGTTCTGTTAATTGCTCTAGCCGAGCGCTGTGTCTGTCCAGTCTGTTGTGGGGGTTACACCAACCCGCCACAGTGCCACATTTAAAGTTTTGCACTTTTTTTTATTGCAATGAATGGACAATTCAAATCTTCAGTGGTGGCTGAGTGCTGTCAGCTACTGCTGAGCCCAGATTCCCCCTCACTTTCCTTCTGTTTATTCTCAGACTCTTGTTTACACTGCTGCTGCTCATTTTTCTTGTGCCCTCCCCTTGAAACATTTGGCCCACCTCTGTTGCTCATCAGCATGACGTCCAGTACCATCGTGCCACAAAGGCTTATGTCAGAATGTTGCCATATTGTGCAGCTAGGATGCCATTTACTCAAGTTATTAAACATTTATCCATTCCAAATAACACTGTACAGGCTCTAATTAACCTGTGAATCCCACCAAAACATGTATCTTACTCGCGTGCTGTTACATAGCCTATGTTGTTATCTTACAAACCCCAATTCCAGTGAAGTTGGGATGCTGCATAAAAATGTAAATAAAAACATTATACAGTGATGTGCAAATCCTTTTCAATGTTTATATTCAATTGAATACACTACAGAGACAAAATATTTAATATTAAACTGATGAATTGTTGTTTTTTTTCTTCAAATATTCACTTATTTTGAATTTGATTGATGCCTGCAGCATGAATACTAGGACAGGCCTGTCATGACCCAAGCACTATGCCTTTGTGCTCGGGTTATTCTCGTCAGGGTTTGACAGCGGCATTATTATTCTAGCTCTCCGAGCTCTTATTGTGATAGTGCTCGGGGAGGCTTCCGCTGAGCTGTCAAACCCTCAACAGCTGTGCTGCATTTGTGGTCGTTAGCGCTCAGGCTACTTTAACCCGCGCTGGCGGCCGCATCGGCGCAGCAGTGTCTGTTAACTCTCTGTCACGTTACGGATGCTTAGGATTTATTCCTACCACGTCTGCTTGGTTTGACCATCGTGCCCCTGGACTGGTAAGTGTGCTGTATAGCCTTACCCCTCCCGGTGTGTATCGATCTTTGTGAGTCTCTGCCTTAGCAGCCGGTGTTATTATTATCACCAACCTCGTCTGTCTGTACTTGACTGTCTCCTTCTCTGGACCTGTAGAGCTGTTTAGCCTATGCCTCCTGTTGTGAGTAGACTCGAGTGTCAATGTCTCAGCAGCTTGTGTTGTCACTATTCTCACCGTTAATAAAACTCTCACTAAACTCTCTGGTGACTGTGTGGCGTCTTATGGTGGCTCGCGAGAGCCACCCGTGACAGTACACTGCTGCCAAAACGGCGTTTACGGTGACGCCAACCCGAGACGCAATTCACCAGGGAGTTTTGAGTTTTTTGGACGCTGCTGAAGACGTCCTTCGTCATCTCCCTTCCCGCTGGGCCGACTACCCGGAAGTCGACGCGAGGAGGGAAGATATCGCCGCACAACGCGAGATTTTCCTGATGCTGGAGGAGGAACGCGGCATGAAGCAGGAGAAGAGGCACTCCTGCTCTTGGCCTACGGATCCTGATCCCGTCCTCGATCCAGTCCTGGAGTTCGCACCATCTGGGGGCCGGCGGAGGCGTCAGCGCCGCGGCCGAGCACGTCTTCAGCAAGCTCCTGCTCCGGATCCAGTTCCGGGCCGCCGGAATGACCCGCTCAATCAGCCAGCTGCTGAGAGTGAGCTGAGTCCTGTGCCGGTGAGCTCTGTCCATGGGTCCTGGGTTACCATCCAGCGAGCGAGGGAAGGAGCAACGTCCTCTATAGCTGGCACCCTCTTCCCTGCAGGAGACAGGCAAGTTCAATTTCACTTACCTATCCATCATAGTGATCTGTCTTGTCTGACTCCTGGGGGTGAAGCTCGGGGTTCGCAGCTCCCCGAGTTTCCTTCTCCAGCAGTAGCCAGTAATACTGAACCTGCTGCCTCTGTGTTTCCTCCTGCGGAGCGGTCCTCGGCGTCAGTCCCACGCCGTCGAACGAGGGGGAGGCCTGCGGCTCTGGGAGATATCCCGGCCCTGCAGCCTAGTGTTGGACAGAGGAGGAGAACGGACTGCGGTGAGGAGCCAGAGCCGACGAGTGAGCGTCCCCAGGGTTCCTCAGAGATGCAGCCCGAGTCAGCAGGTCGAGGGTCCTCTGCCCCCACGCCATACGGGTTACTGGCGTGGACACCAGCGCAAGAGGATCCAGCTGCAGAGACCATCAGGCCGGCTGTGGAACCCGACGCAGCCGAGTGGGAGCCCGACGACGAGCGTTTGTCTGAACCTGGATGGACGAAGTCCTGGACAGCTCCAGAGCCCGAGTGCAGGCAAGTGCTCTTCCTTGTTTTCCTTTATGGTGTGTTAGAGCATTTTTGCCTGCCTCATGAGGAGGCGAGCGAGGGGCAGCCGTCTGCTGCACCCGAGCTCGTCTCGCTGAGCTCTGGCGCTGCCGGTGGAACTGATCCCGGTCCTCTCTTGTTCTCTGAGCCTCTCCACAGCGTTACTAGTCTAGAATCTGTCAAGGTCACGGGATTGGAGGTTCCAGGTTCGGGGATGGAGGTCGTCGCCAAGGTGACCCAGTCGGGGTCTGACACGTGGGCCGAGGTGACCCAGTCGGGGTCCGACTCAGGTGTGGCTGTGACCCAATCGGGGTCCGACGAGGTCCAGTGGGGGTCCAGCTCAGGTGTGGCTGTGACCCAGTCGGGGTCCGACGTGGGTGCAGCGGTGACCCAATCGGGGTCTGACGTGGGTGCAGCGGTGACCCAATCGGGGTCCGACGAGGTCCAGTGGGGGTCCAGCTCAGGTGTGGCTGTGACCCAGTCGGGGTCCGACGTGGGTGCAGCGGTGACCCAATCGGGGTCCGACGTGGGTGCAGCGGTGACCCAATCGGGGTCCGACGAGGTCCAGTGGGGGTCCAGCGCAGGTGCGGCTGCGACCCAATCAGGATTCAAGAAGGTTCAATTTTTGGATTGTTCCCCTCTCAGGAGCCACCAGCTGGGGGCCGTTGGAGGTTTTTGTCTGGCAGACTTGCGCTCTCATGTATTGTCGTCATTAGGCGGGCTGCATGCTATTCCTCCATGGTCCTGGTGGTTGTGGGATGCGGGTCGGCCACCCGAGGAACTGCTTTGTGCGTTCGGCATCTTGGGTTGGTCGCCCGATAAACTATGTTTGTTACTGGGTGACCTGGTTCGGCCACCAGAAATCAGAATCAGAATCAGAAAAAGATTTATTGCCAAGTACATTCACAGTAAATAACTGATAAATATACGAGGGATTTGACTTGACACTGAGAACGACATAGTTGACATTTTCAGTGACGCGGCAGCGTCAGTGACGCGCCTGTCAGCAGAATGGGAACAGGAAGCAATGGGGGAGAAAGAGGATAAACACAATAGGAGAGAGAAAAAAGCATTGTTTGTCAGAATACAGTTCATATATATGATCAATATTATGATTACAAGAAAAAAACTCTCAATGCACAAATAGCAGACAATAGAATCCATACAATGACACAAAGAGAGCAGTGAATGAGTAATCTTCACGTCAGTATAGTGAGTCAGTGTGAGTGAGGGTGTTGAGTGAGGGTGTTGATATCAGTTAAGGACAACAAAGTCTCTTCAGCAGCAGATGTTATGTCTACCGTCTGGGCAAAGGCGCGTGTCCTTGGCACGGCAGATGGAATAGTTTGCCAGACAGTTGGCTGTCCTTGAGAGTCAAATGCTGCCCGCCATGTTATGAAAACAAGTAAACTGAAGATAATCTGGAGGACTGTGTGCTGAGGGCGTCAAAACAGGTCGAATAGCACTGACTTCAGAGAAAAAACTTTATATTCTCTTACAGATTCAGTGCTCAAATCCTTCATGGCTGGACGTTGAAATTATCATGGACGGCTCTCAGCGTGATCGTGATGTAATCCATTTTCCTAGACAGTTCTCCATTAGCCGCTGTCAGAGTCCTGCCCAGTTGGTCAATTTGATGGTTAAGCCTCGCCGGGTCCGCTTTTTGATAGGCTCCATCCATCTTCTTCAATTTGCGGTACACCAGAACAATCCCAGATCCAATCAGTAGAATTCCGATGACCATTGCTACGAAGAGGTATAAATCTTCAACATCTTCGATAGAGAGATCACACAGGCACAAGAGTTTCCAATTACTTGTGTCCTTCAAATAACCCGCAGCAGCTGTTCCTGCGGGGCAAATCGGCTCCCCTGGGCCACTTTTTCTCGTTGAAAAAACAGTGTCAATTGCGTTCAAAGCCCAGCTTATTAAATCCATAATTTTGTTTGATAATCAGCAGTAAAGACACGCAGACAGACAATAGCAAGCTGGGATCCAGTCAGTTAGGGAGGAGAGAGATAAGAAGCCGGAGCTGGGAGAAAAAGCGTCTGCTCTCTTTGGAGGACTTGTCTCTGGGGGCCTGGGACTGGGGCAGGCCACCTGGCCATGTACTGTTTTGTGGGACTATCCATGGGCCATCGGAGGCAGGGAGGTCGCCGGAGCTCTGCCTGGGGGGCGTTGGATCTCCGCCGATCATCTTTTTTTGTTTTGGCCCATACGGTATCCGGGTTATGTCAAGTTACGTTAAGCAATTTTGATTGCCTCATGTGTTTTGAAATCCATTGTCTAGTCATGTCAAGTTATGTAAAGCAATTTTTTATTGCCTCATGTGTTTTGAAAGCCATAGTCAAGTCATGTCAAGTTATGTAGAGTTATTTTCATTGCCTCATGTGTTTTGAAAGCCATAGTCAAGTCATGTCAAGTTATGTTAAGCAATTTAGATTGCCTCATGTGTGTATTTGAAATCCATAGTCAAGTTATGTTAAGCAATTTTTATTGCCTCATGTGTGTATTTGAAATCCATAGTCAAGTCATGTCAAGTTATGTAAAGCAATTTTTTTTATTGCCTCGTGTGTTTGAAATCCATAGTCAAGTCATGTCAAGTTATGTAAAGCATTTTTTTTATTGCCTCATGTGTGTTTATAGTCCATAGTCGTTTTTTTTTTTTTTTTTTTGTTTCGTCCTCCCCTCTTCCTTTTGAGGGGCTATGGTCAAGTTTTTTTTGTTTTGTTCTCCCCTCTTTCTTTTGAGGGGCCATAGTTTGGTGTTCTCATTTCTTAGTTTCCAGGTGTGTGCATTTATTTCTTGTTTCTCTTTCATAGTTACCATGTGTTAGTGTGCATTTTTTTTTCTTGGTCATAGTCATGTGTTTGCATTTACGTCTTGTTTTTTTTCCATAGTTATCATGTTTGCATTTATTTCTTGTTTCGGTTTCCAGGGTCATTGTGTGTTTGGGTTAGGTTATGTACACTGGAGTTAGGCGGGTTGTCTGTGGTCTCGGAGGGAAAACTTTCAGTGTCAGGTGCTTTTTTTGCTTTGTTTGTTTTTCCCTTGTATTGTAGTCATGTCTTGTTTTGTTTTGTTTTTTCTCTGGTTTTTTTTTCCTCTCGTCATTGTTCTGGGGGAAATGGGATGGATATGTCAGGTGATGTGTTCTTTTCCTTTTCTGTTTAGGGTTTTGTTAGGTTTTGTTAGGCTCCTTCCTTGCCTGTTCCTCAATCCACTCGCCCTGTGGTTGGGGGGAGGGGGGGCAGGTGTTACTTGACGTTCAGAGCCCGTCAAGTGAGGGGAGGCTACTGTCATGACCCGAGCACTATGCCTTTGTGCTCGGGTTATTCTTGTCAGGGTTTGACAGCGGCATTATTATTCTAGCTCTCTGAGCTCTTATTGTGATAGTGCTCGGGGAGGCTTCCGCTGAGCTGTCAAACTCTCAACAGCTGTGCTACATTTGTGGTCGTTAGCGCTCAGGCTACTTTAACCTGCGCTGGCGGCCGCATCGGCGCAGCAGTGTCTGTTAACTCTCCGTCACGTTACGGATGCTTAGGATTTATTCCTACCACGTCTGCTTGGTTTGACCATCGTGCCTCTGGACTGGTAAGTGTGCTGTATAGCCTTACCCCTCCCGGTGTGTATCGATCTTTGTGAGTCTCTGCCTTAGCAGCCGGTGTTATTATTATCACCAACCTTGTCTGTCTGTACTTGACTGTCTCCTCCTCTGGACCTGTAGAGCTGTTTAGCCTATGCCTCCTGTTGTGAGTAGACTCGAGTGTCAATGTCTCAGCAGCTTGTGTTGTCACTATTCTCACCGTTAATAAAACTCTCACTAAACTCTCTGGTGACTGTGTGGCGTCTTATGGTGGCTCGCGAGAGCCACCCGTGACAAGGCCATGCTTACCACTGTGTTACATCACCTTTCCTTTTAACAACACTCAATGGAATTTCCCCATTGTGGGACTAATAAAGGCTTATCTTATCTTATAAGCATTTAGGAACTGAGGACATGGATTGTTGAAGCTTTGTAGGTGGAATTCTTTCCCACTCTTGCTTAATGTACGACTTCAGTTGCTCAACAGTCTGGGGTCTCCATTGGTGTATTTTACACTTCATAATGTGGCACACATTTTCAATGGGAGACCGGTCTGGACCGTGGGTGGGCAGTTTAATACCCACTGAGCCTTGGAGCTCAAATAGCTACATTGCAGCTAGCTTAGCCGTGTTGCCAACTCTCACTTTTTCACCCTCCCGCTCACAATACAAACCCTATTTCTCACTCCAACATAAGGAAAACACTGCCAATATCATGTTGACTTCCTTCAACTTTTTACACAATAAGAGCTCTCAAGGCAGTGGTGTACTGAATATTCTAAAACTTACTGTGAATTAAAGAAGTGTCTGTGTTGGAAAAAAAAAGTTTGTATGTATTATGTGTATGCCAAATCACTCCACCCCTACCCCACAGTCTCCCCCGTGTAAAATTTCCTCTCAATCTCACTCCAAGCTTTTGTGAAAAGTTGGCAACTCTGGTGGTATTAATATCATTATGCCTTGGTGAAACGGAGGCATACAGTAATCGGTTAGTGCGGCTATTTGTGGTTGTGTGTATCTGTCTGTCCGCCTCTCTGTTTCAGCTCGCCCGGTCAAAATTATGTAAGTGGAACTAAAGGCTTGTATCATTGCATCACCATATTTTCTTGACTTTTAATTTGCCAGTATTTCAAAATAACATTTTGTTTTTGAAATAAACACAAATTTAACTCACCATTTCTGTCAATGCTGCAGCAAAAAAAAGGTATTGTAATAAAAAGCACCAAGGTGCTGTGCCTCAGTGCCTGTGGCATAGTAGCATGGGCGGCTGTAAAAAAGTGGCACTCCAACCTCTACTGGCTGGGTATAGTTATTACACTTCCTGTTGTCGTGGCTGCATTGACAGAAATGGGGAGTTAAATTTGTGTTTATTTTGAAAACAAAGCCTTATCTCGCAATTATGGCAAATTAAAAGTTGAGAAAATATGGTGATACAATGATATAAGTCTTCAGTTCCACTTAACTTTGACCGGGCGAGGTGAAACAGAGAGGTGGACAGACAGCTACACACACCCACACAGCCACAAACAGACCCACTGACTGATTACTGTATGCCTCTGTTCCACCGAGGCATAATAACTATCCTGGGCCAGTAAAGGTCGGAGTGCCACTTTTTTACAGCTGCCCATGCTACCATGCCACAGGCACAAGGCGCAGCACCTTGGTGCTTTCATTAATGGGTCAGTTGTAACCATATAAAGTTATTTATTTCAACACATGCACTTTTACACAGTCGTGCTGAATAAATTTGTAAGGTAAATTGATCTTCAGTATAAGACAAGTTTACCCAACGTTACATACTGTAAACTACACAAACAAAAGTACATACAAACCTCTGGTTGCATCTACCATCATGAGATCTATTGCAGCAGTGCTGTAAAAACAAGTTATTTTGACTACACAGTTTAGCGGTGCGTTGAGAGCTTTTATTGTGTAAAAATCTGAAGGATTTGTCAGTATTTTCCTCATTATGGAGTCAGTAATAAGGTTTGTGGTGTGAGAGAGAGAGGGCAAGAGTGAGAATCACACCAAAAGAGTGAGAGTTGGCAACACTGCAAATACTCAACTTTAAATACACTCTGTAAACTGCTGCTTCTGTTAAATAAACAAACATATCATGACATGACTTTTTAACACAAATAACATCAGTGTTGGTCCTGTCAAATCCTCCTGCAATAAAATGGTCCCCAAAGTAGCTTCAGCATGTTGAAAAAGTGTGGATGCATTTTAACACTTGTAGAAATCACATACTTCAGGATAAATGGTTTAAATTCCACAAATTGCTTCTCATGCACTAGGTTCAACTAGAAATACTTACAAGCATCAAATAAATAGATTATTGGGCAGTAAACTACTTGAGTTAATGAGATTTTTCAGAACCTGATAATGCCTTTTGTTTGATCATTCCATTTACATGACGACTTGAATAATCAGATAACTCTAGAAAGCCGATTATAATCGGTTTATTAGTATGCATGTTAACATGACCAATGTCAAAATGAAGTGTGTTTGTGAGACCAGAGTTTCTTCAGTAAAAGGTTTGCATAAGTCTGACATCTAACCCACAGCAATAACTACAACTGTCTCTTTATTACAGATCCAAAATCACGCAGCGCATAACCAGAACAACCAGAAAGAAGCAAGGAAATAGTCTCATGAGGGGGCCTATAATTGACAATATTGTAAAGAAAAACTTAATCCTTAATCATTTATGGTGGCTTTAAGCTTAATATTTGAAGTACAGCAGAATTTATGTACTGTTCATTTAGTGACAAAATGAGTTCAATTCTCTTTGCAGCTAAATGACAGGGTAGTAGCCGTACAGGGCGATGCCACACTGGTCATCTTTGTTGCGCACCATCTTGACGTAGCCATCTTCTCCAAATTCAGTCCCCCAGCTGGATGAAAAGAGGAAAAAGAAAAATATGATTCGTGGAAAGATTTCCATATTATTTATTCATAACTTATCTACCCTGTTATGTGTTGGCACATTTTTTGATAATGAGACAAATAGTTTAAAAATAATAAAGTTAGATGGCCTAAAAAAATCTTGAACTGCTTCAAAACAGGAAAAAGTTGGTTAAATTTATAGAACCGTACTTAAATATGTGACAATCTGCATATTTGTTTGCTATATGGGTATTTGGTTTTCCAAATATGGTATTAGAATATTTATTTTCTTTTCACTAATGGCTCTGTTTCATCAAACAAGTTATGAATGCAAAAATCAGAAAATTTAGGAGAAGGGGAGACGCGGGCAGTGGAGATGGCTGCTTAGGTGAGGAGCACCGCAGTGCAGACAGCCTTTTTACTTCTACAAGGGCGTTTTTCTCTTGCTTCCTCGGCTGAAACTTCTACTACTACTACACTTTGCATTGAGACTGCATTTGTGAGAACAGGATTAAAATGTCAACGAAACAACAGAAACTTAGTATTCGCTCCAAAGCCGGTGCTAGCATGGGAAATCTGGCTAAAGCTGGCGATACCACAACGAGCCCTCCTCCCTCTCCGCCACCTTCAACAGATGCAGGTGATTCTAAAGACCAAATGGCGGAGGACATTTCTAAGATCTATGCACTGTTGAAGGAAATATTGGAGAGGCAAGACGCTAAGCTTAACTCTATTGAGGCGTCAACGAGGGCGGTGAATACCAAGTTAACGGAGTTAGCCACCCGGCTGGGAGACGTGGAATCTCGCATTGCCTTTCTCGAAGATGCTAATGTAGCTCTGGATGCTAATCCCCCCGCAACCCAGATGCAGGTGGAAGATTCACTTCTGAAGCTGGATGACTTGGAAAATAGATCACGCCGAAACAATCTACGCTTTGTTGGCTTTCCAGAAAACTGTGAAAAGTCAGATGCCCTTACCTTCATGCACAAAGCTATCCCAGATCTGCTGAAAACTGAGTTCCCTGGAGGGCTGGAAATTGACCGTGTGCATCGGAGCCTCGCCAGACGCAAACCTGACGGCCAGCCACCCAGGGCTATCCTGATTCGACTTCTGCGCTTCCAGGATAGGGAGCATATTGTGGAGGCAGCGCGCGGGATGGGAAAGCTGGATTGGAATGGTCATCACATCATGATTTTCCCGGATTATTCCAGACGAGTATCCGAGATGAGGGCGGCGTTCAAGCAGTGTAAACACCTGCTGCACCAGAAGAAAATTGCATTCTCTCTCAGGTACCCTGCAGTTCTCGTTGTGAAGATGGCAAGTGGTAAACAGGAGTTCACTGACCCTAAGAAAGCATTGAACCTGATTTTTTCACTACCGTGAGACATTGGTGAACAATGGTATGAATACATGCTATATGTTTATTTGTTATATATCTTTGACGGAGGATTTGATGCAGTATTAATGTAAGGTTCCATTTTTTTTTTACTGCCCACACTGTATTATCTGTAGGCATGAGGCTGCTGCGATGTTGCGGCTCTCCCTAAGTTTGTTGCACTGTTCACAGTCACGGTCCTAGAGTTTTTTATTTTCTTTTTTTTGGTTGGTGCTGTTTTTGTGCACCCATGGGTGACATTGGTTTTAGGTCACCGTTTATGTTACTTTATGATTAAGTGGTTTTCGTTTCTTTTTTTTTGCATTTTTAATTTTTATTGTGTTTGTCTTTTCCCCAGTGAGGGGTTTTTTGGTGGAGAATTGCTGGATATTTTGGATGGTAATATGTACCGTTTATGATGTTGGCTAATTGTCAGAGCTTTCTTAACCTTATTACTTGGAATGTTAAAGGCCTTAACCACCCAATTAAGAGGAAAAAAATTTTGGCGTTTATTAAATCAAAAAAAGTGGATGTAGCATTGCTTCAGGAGACCCACCTCACTAAAACAGAATCTAAAAATCTCTGTCGGGATTGGGTGGGCCATGGGTTTGCGTCTTGCGGTAATAGCCAGAGCAGGGGAGTGGCAATCCTCTTTCATAAACATTTGCAGTTCAAGTGTCTAAAAGAGGTTAGTGATGATGATGGACGACTCCTTATAATTCTTATAGAAATTCAGGGCCATAGGATGATACTCGCTAATGTTTATGCACCAAATATAGTTGATTGTGCATTTTTTGCACAACTGGAACACGAACTAAGCGAAATGGGTAATTATCCCATTTTAGTAGGTGGGGATTTTAATCAGGTCATGGACAACATTTTAGATCGGAGCACCCCCTCACAGCGTTCATCTAAATCTGGCTCTATATTGAAAGACATGTGCAATGCAATTGGTTTGGTAGACGTTTGGCAGCTTTTTAATCTGTCTACAAGGGATTACACTTTTTATTCCACTGCTCATAATGTGTTTTCCAGGATTGATTACTTTTTAATGTCAAAATCCTCTGTTTTCTCTGTAAATTCGAGCTTCATTGGTAGCATAATACTATCAGATCATGCCCCTGTTTTTTTTACATATGATCCCGCCTTGTCAGTTAAAAAAAAAATTCTAGATGGAGGCTTAATTCAAGCTTTCTTCTTAATCCAGATTTTGTGTCCTCTTTGAAAGCAGAGATCTCTTTATATCTTGAGACAAATTGGGATTCTGCTCCCTCGGCCAGTGTTGCTTGGGAGGCCTTTAAGGCATTTATTAGGGGACATATTATTCAATATGCATCTTTTAAAAAGAAAACTAACATTGCTAAACAGATTGATTTGGAGAGGAGAATAGCTATATCAGAGACTGCATTCAAACAGGACACAAACCTAGTAAATTTGTCACCCCTTCTGAAGCTTAAGTATGAGCTGAATTCAATTCTAACACAAAAAGTTGAATTTTCCCTATTTCGCCTTAGGCATAAACAATTCGAGGAGGGGGACAAAGCTGGCAAAATGCTGGCTAGATATATTAAAATGAAAGAAGCTCAGTGTACTATATCTGCTATTAGGACACAGGATGGTACTCTGGTGTCAGACTTAAATGAAATAAATGGTGCTTTCAGAGAATTTTACACTTCGCTTTATTCTTCTGAAATGGAGGCTGGAACTCAAGAGATCTATGCATTTTTGTCATCCCTGTCTTTGCCTTCCCTAACGAAGGAACAAATAGACTTGCTTGACGCCCCAATTACTAAAGAGGAAATTGTGAAAGTTATTAAGAGCCTTCTGACTGGAAAAGCACCGGGTCCTGACGGATTCACTGTAGAATTTTACAGCGCCTGTGTTGATGAGCTTTCTCCTTTACTTTTAGAAATGTTTGCGGAATCTTTTGAACAAGGCCGTCTGCCCCCTTCTTTAACAGAGGCTTTCATTTCGCTTATTTTAAAAAGCAATAAAGGTCTGTTAGATTGTAAGAATTATAGACCAATTAGTCTTATAAACTGTGACTGTAAAATTCTCTCCAAAATTTTGGCATTAAGATTAGATAAAGTAATGATATCTCTTATAAATCCTGATCAGGTGGGTTTTATTCGTTGCAGGGGTGCGGCAGACAATATTAGACGATTTATTGATATCATATGGTCAGTTCAAAATGATCTCTCACTTGCACACCTCTCTCCAGTAGCAGCCCTCTTCCTGGATGCTGAAAAAGCATTTGACAGGGTTGAGTGGCAGTATCTCTTTGCTACTCTAGAGATTTTGGTTTTGGTTCAAAGTTTCTTTCTTGGATTAAATTACTATATAATGAACCTAGAGCTTCAGTGATATCAAATCGAGTTACATCACAGCCTTTTAGACTCTATAGGGGTACACGCCAGGGCTCCCCTTTAAGTCCCCTGCTTTTCGCTTTGGCATTAGAACCATTAGTTGTTGCTATCCGCAAAGACGGCAATTTTCCAGGTATTCAGGTCCATGGCAGTACCCATAAGATAATGTTGTATGCTGATGATGCATTGGTACTGATTACACAACCTCAAAAATCAATTCCAGCTCTCCTTAAAATTATTAACCAATTTTCACGTCTGTCTGGTTATAGAGTTAACTGGATAAAATCAGAAATTCTCCCTGTAACATCTTATTGCCCTAAAACACTGTTTACATTTGGTCAAAATATTGGCTTTTCTTGGCCAAAATTAGGAATTAAATATCTTGGCATCCTGTTTCCTCATACCTTATCAGATCTGATTCAGATTAATTTTGAGCCTTTGCTCGAAAAATTTAAAATAGACATAGAGAGGTGGTCGCCTCTTTTTTTTGTCTCTTTGGGGCAAGGTCAATGTTATCAAGATGATTTGTGCACCCCGATTTAATTACCTTCTACATGTCATGACGGCCACTGGGCCGTCATCTGCCTCATCAGCTCCAGATGCGCACAGACCAGCAGGTGCTAATCAGCGGCTGTTAAAAGCCAGTGTTGCTGACAGCCCGGCACGGAGTCGTCTGTCTTCCTCGTCTGAGTTTGAGCCAGAGCTTCGTTCCACTGTCAAGCCAAGAACGTCGCGTCAGGATCGGCCACGTAAGAAAACAATTTGCTTTTCTACCCTTTGCCTTTACCCCTGTGCACAGGTGGACCTCCCAGGTGGCGGACCAACTTCCCCAGCCGACGGGGCATTGCCACCTTCTTCACGGAGCTCCTCGTTACCACCACAGCTACGGGTACAACCATCACCACAGCTACAGGAGCTAGCATCAGTACAGCTACAGTAGCTATCGTCATCACGGACACTGGTACAACCACCACCTCTGCTACGGGAGCAATCATCATCACAGCTACAGGTGCAATCACCACCACGGCTACGGACACTATCACCACCACGGCTACGGGCACTATCACCACCATGTTGCACGGACACTGGAAGTCAGCAGAACATTACCTGTGGTATATCCAAGTAAGCCTAACCACCCACAATTACCCGCCATCGTTGAACAGCTGTAATTGTTTCTGCTTGTGTGTTCCAGGGTTGCCAGGTCGCCATCTGAACTGCTCAGTTCCAGTGACCAGACTTCTATATTTGCACTCACACACGCACTACACTCTCTCACTTTACAATAAAGAATAATTGCCTATATCTGCTCGTGTCAGTGTCTGTTTCCTGGGTCCAGAACATGTCACTACAATCCCTTCCTCTTAGGATCCCAGTTGGTTATTTTCGACAATTTGATAGGTTGTGCAATAAGTTTTTATGGAATGGTAAGCGCCCTAGATTAAAGTTGAAAAGATTACAAAAGTCTACAGATTCAGGAGGTTTGGGAGTCCCAAATTTAGTTTTATATCATTACGCTTTTAGTCTTAGACATTTGATTCATTGGGCTCTCCCCCCTGAGAGAGCTCCCCCTTGGTTTTATTTGGAGAGTTATCTGAGCAGCTCTCTTTCCCTAGTACATCTAATCACAATCAAACTTCATTCTGAATTTCAGTCGCATCCTATTGTATCTTTTTTACAATACGTTTGGAAGAGGGTTGCTTCTATACTAGAGTTTAGCTCTCATCTTCATTCTTTGGCTTCTATTTGGCTTAACCCAAGTCTCCATATTGGAAAATCTCCATTTATTTGGAAAATCTGGGTGAAAAAGGACATCTTGATGTTAAAAGATCTATATGAAGGGGGAGCTCTCAAATCATTTGATGTTCTACGGGCACAGTATGGTCTACCCCAGAATCAGTTTTGGAAATATTTACAACTTTGACATCTGCTGTGTCAAATCTTTGGATCTACAACTACCCCTCCTACTGATGCAGATTGGCTCATCCAGGCATTGAGTTCCTGTGGTAAAAGATGTAAGGCCTCAAATTTCTATTTAATGCTCCTTAAGAGCTCAAATAAAGATTCTTCATCCCTTAAACACATATGGGAAAAAGATCTGAATTCACAATTTACTGATGCTGAATGGGTAAATATTTTAAAGAATGGGAAGAAAGTGTCTAGGGAATTGAAAACCAGACTTGTTCAATTTAAAATTTTGAATCGATTCTACTGGACACCTCGTAAAATGTTGAGAGCAAATCTAATTCATTCTTCAAGCTGCTGGAGATGTCTACAGGGGGAGGGGACATTAATCCATATGATCTGGAGTTGTCCGGTAATACAGGACTTTTGGTTGCAGATCCATAGATATATTATGACAGTTGTTAAGCAAGAAGTACCATTCATTCAGAGACTTTTTGTCCTTGGGGATCCATCAACTATTCAGGACCCAATCTCTGATGCCGAGTGGATTCAGACTGCTCTGATGGTGGGCCGAAAGTTGATTACTTCTTACTGGAAATCTTCCTCTGCCCCACCTGTAGCTCAATGGCTCAGGGAGCTGGGCAAGCTTGCTGCACTAGAACACCTCTCATATAAACTTCTGGACAGGATGGACAGCTTTTACAATAAGTGGGGATCCTATCTTACCTTTATAGGTGTTGTAGATTAACCCAATCATCTTAGGAGTATTGGGGTGGAACTGGAATGTTTTATCCTCTCAGTGGGTATATTTGTATTTGTTTTTGATGGGTTTTTTTATTTTTATTTTTTATTTTTTTATTTTTTTTTGCTTTATTTTCTAAATTGAAAACCCAATAAAATTCAAATTACAAAAAAAGAAAATTTAGGAGAAAACATTAATACACCTAAAGGAAACTAGCCTGTCAGTGATGGAGTAGCTCATTCTGGCCTGATGAAATCACCTCAAGAGTGGTCAGATTCCCTGACTGTTGACCTTGAGCACAGCTTAGATGCAGACCCACTTGAGGATCACTGATCATGAGTTTTCACAACACTGAGGCAATTGCCTAGGAGGAGTAACGATTTTCGTGAAATCATAAATGCCCAAATCTTGACCTTCGACATTGACCTTGAGCTCACCATGGATGCAGACAAACCTAAGGATCGCTGTGAGTGAGTTTAGTGGGCATTAGGGCAATGGCCTGGGAGGAGTAACAACTTTCACAAAATCATATAAACACTGAGATCTCCTGACCTTTGACCCTGAACTTGACCTTGATCATAACCTGGATGCAGACCCACCTGAGGATCATTATGAGTGAGCTTGGTGAGCATCGCGGCAATTGCCCAGGAGGAGTAATCATTTTTCTGAAATCACTTATCTCCTGACCTTGACCTTGAGCTAAACCTGGATGCAGACCCACCTGAGGATTATTGGGTGTGAGTCTAATGACCAAGGAAAATGCCTAGGAGGAGTAGCAATTATATGAATAACGGACAGATGACGGCCAGCATGCCATCGCATTATGTCAATCATCACTGTTTTCTTCCTGCATTAGCGACTGCACTATATAGTTCTCCACAGTATCTGCTGCTGGCTAATATATATTTTAACTGTTGACCAGTATCACTTAATCTTATCCTACACTTTATTGCATGTATAGTTTATTTCTCTTATCTTATCATGTTTAATGTTGCAGCATTGTACCGAGACAAATTCCTAGTTTGTGTACTACATGAACAATGGCAATAAACCTGATTCTGATTCTGATTCTGATTCTGCATTAGCTTCTTTCAGCTTTGTCGGAATGAGCTAAAATTACAAGTAAAAGGCAAGAAATTGATGACACCAAGTAACGAATTTACCCAAAAGCCACAAATTGGCATAAATAAAAAAATATTTCAAATAATTTAAATATAAATTTACAAGTCATACATTTCAAAAAAAATGTCACAGTTCTTAAGAAACAAAATTGCACAAAAACAAGAAAGAAATCTCAAAATTATTAGAAAAAAAAGATCATTTATGAAAAAAACACAAGTTTGTAAAAATAAAACTTGCAAATTTAGATTAAAATATACAAAATTCATAAGAAAAGTGTCACATTTCTAATAAGACTTTCTGATAATATCAATCAGTCCACTGAGGGAGAAGAAAGAATGATACAGAAAATTTAGTTATTCACACTGGATTACTGCAGAATATTTAATACCTAAAACTGTTTTTTGGGCTGTCAAAATATCTAGACCTTCCCATATCTTAAAAGAAACATTTTCTTGATTACACATTAAAAATATGTGAAACGGTCTCATATACTTCAATGAAGCAATCTTAGGTAAACATTGCTTGTCGGTTTTTGGGAAGTTTTGGAGAACTACTGTACTGTCAGCACAAATTTTGTTGATACCATGTGATTTTTTCCTCCTCACAACCTTAACTTCCCTGTTTTACTTTCTGTCTGTCCTTCAGACACAAACTCAATGCAGCACCTCAGTATAGTGAGAGGACATATATTGCCAATATATGAACATAGGTTGCATGTACAATAGATATGTATGTGTTACAAGCAGATTCAAGGAAACTGGACTACTAAAAATGTCTCACCTGTTCTTTACCAGCCAATAGTCTTTCCCATCTTCAGAACCATAGCCCACAAGTAGCACTGCATGGTTTATTTCCTGGCTGCATGAAGGGTCATCATACACTCCTGAAATGATGGAGAGTGAAGTAAGGAAATATCTATATTTAAATGTATGCAAAACTGCATAATGTTCAAATCTCTAAATTTCTCAAAGGATATATTTGTTATGACTGTATTTTGAAATGATAACTTTGTTCAGGTCTCATTTACCACTCTTGTATAGGAAGAAACTCTGTTGAAAAGCATCAATGCACACTGAGATGGGTCCAACGGTGGCAACAGCCTGTTTCAGAGCATCCTCATCCCCACTAGGCAAGGAGTTATATTGGGAGCAGGTGGAAGCGTTGTATGTGGAACTGTAGTGGCATTCTTCATCCTAAAGTCACAGGACAAGTTTCTGGTTTAAAAAAATCCAATATACAGTACATGGCCAAAAAAGAGGTGATGAGGAAGTGCTGGGTAGGTATGGTGTTAAAGAGAGAAATGTGGAACGACAGATGGTTGTGGATTTTGCTAAAATGATGGAAATGGCTGTAGTGAACACATATTTCAAGAAGAGAGAGGATGATAAGAAAGAAGAGGAAGAGAGTGAAGGCAGAGCCAAAGATTAAATGGGAGAAGTCAGAGAAGGAAGAAGGTTACACAGAGTTCAGGAAGGAGTTGATACAGGCACTGGGTGGTAGGGAAGAATTACCAGAGGACTGGGAAAGTACAGCAAAAGTATTGAGGAGAGTAGTTGGAAAGGTATTTAGTATATCACCTGGCCAGAGGAAAGAAAACAAAGAGATATGGTGGTGGAGTAAAAGTATTCAAAGGAAGAGGATGGCAAGGAAAAAGTGGGATAGTCAGGAAGATGAAGAAAGTAGACAGGAGTACCTGGAGTCTAGGCAGATGGCAAAGAGAGAGGTAGCATTGGCAAAGGCATATAGTGAGTTTTATGACAGGCTGAATACTAAGGAAGGAGAAAAGGACCGGTATCAATTGGCTAGCTGGAAAGGATGTGCTGCAAGTTAGGTTGATTAAGGGAAGAGACAATAATGTACTAATGAGTGAAGAATGTGTTGAGAAGGTGGAAGGAGAACTTTGAAGATCTGATGAAAGAAGACATTGAGAGAGAGAGAGGAGGATGGAAGAAGGAAAGGTAGTGAACAAGGAAGTCCCGAGCATAAGCGAGGCAGGTGTGAGGGGATCTTTAAAGAGGATGAAGAATGGAAAGGCAGTTGGTGCAGATGACATACCTGTGGAGGTATGGAAATGTTTAGGAGAGATTTCAGTCAACTTTTTAACCAGATTGTTTAACACAATTTTGGAGAGCGAGAGGATGCCCGAGAAGTGGAGAAGAAGTGCAGTGGTACCAATTTTCAAGAACAAGGGTGACGTTCAGAGCTGCGGTAACTACAGAGGCATAGGGCCCTATTTTGACAGTCATCAGCAGGCTTTTCCGCCAAACCTTTCCACTGAGAGCCAGTGTTTTTGTTAGTTTCTGTCAGCACATTGTCTCGTTTTTATGCTTTACATCACGCCATCTAATTACCAGCAGACAGTGCGCCTGCTTTGCGCTGGGAGGCAGAGGCTCATTTCAAAGAGGTGTGGTCTCGTCCGCATCACTATTAGGCTGCGTGTCCACCAAATGCTTTTTTTCTCACCTGACCGCCCTGAATGTCTTCTTTTCAGCTCTGGAAAAAAGTCTGTGCCCTGTATCCCAGCAACAGCTTGTCACTCACAGTGCAGCACTTCTTCTTCTTCTACCTATTTTTTAATAGCAGTCTCTAAATAACAATGGACAGGAAATATATTCTAACATTGGTAGCAGCTCTGGATACAAAATATGATGACACAGAAAACAGAAGTCTGAGTACAGACTGTATCGGCACCCTATGTCCCGCCCTTCCTTATTCTGATTGGCTGCTTAGAAAGGTCTGGCATTGATGAGCTCAGCTGTAGTCTGAAAAGTTGAAATTTTTTCAGCTCTGAGCACCCTGAGCGCCGCGACAAAAAGCGTCCACCGGCAAAAGCAGTAGACGCTGAACTACATAGAGAATGAATAGAAAATAGTCGTCCACAGCTGAAAAAAAAAACGTGTTTGGTGGACACGCAGCCTTTATGGGGCACTTCATGACAATCCGCTGTTGATCAGGCAAAAGGAGCTCTGTCGTCAGAAGTGCATTGTTTAATGCTATTTCAGTGGTGTGTTTTAAAATCACGCAGCTCTGGAGCTCATGAGGAAACAGTGCTCATATTTTCTGTTATTTTAATGGAGAAAATTTTAACAGTCATAATATAGTCGCCCATCATTTTATTTATAATATGATCACACAATAAATAGTTTTTTTATTCCATCCACACTCATTTTAATTGTGGACTTACCATTGGAGTCTATAGACTAGGCATTAATGCATTATTTTTTAATGTGAATGAATGAATGAACAGGGAGGATGTGTGCATTCCAGTGTGATGTGCGACACACAAGGAGAGGCGTGTCAGTCTGAAGTTTTTTATGCATCCACATTTTTTATTTTCTTCACGGACTTATTAGGCATTGATGTGTTTATTTTTAGGGGAATAAATGAATGAACAAGGAGTGTGTGGCATTTCACCTTTCACTGTAATTCCCCAGAGAGACAGGAGATGTGTCCACATCTGCCTCAGCCGTGCATCCTTGGGTTTCCACCCGGGCTGAGGCCCATGCTTACATCGCAGTTCTTTCCCAGCAAGCTTACCAACCACCACCTGTCAGCTCCCAGCAGAGGCTGCCAAAAGTGGGCTCACTTCTTAGCGGGGGTCAGCAGTAGATGGGAAGCTGCACCAGATCTCGTCTTTCCCTCGGTCGGGATGCCCCCTCCCCCCCAGTTGGCTGAAGCAAAAGGAGAAGGAACACTCCACCTCCAACGACTTCCACGCCCCAGTTAATGAAAAGTTTATGAAAGTTTGCAGAGGCATCATCCTCTTTTCCTAAGGTTTCAAACCCATTCATGTATGTGTGTTGTATCCATGCACACTACATTAAACCATTCAGCTGATTTTTCAGCCCATTGCTATTAATTTATTCTCTCTAAAATAACTAACTGGGCATCAATTGTGATTGATATCTTCCTTATTACTAAGAAGCGTTACCATAACGTGCATTTTTGCTCATATGCAGAGGCTTTGACCAGCACAAAAACCTGTCTTAAACAAGCGGTCATGATCAGAGTTCACTTTAGGTAATGTGCCTCTGTGCATTAAAGGGATGGGCAGGAGCGCTTTGGATTGGATTATTCAAAACACACCTCTGAATAATTAGTTCGGCCTCTTCGCACCTTGCACCCGATGGAAAATTCGTTTCTGCACTGCTGTGATAAGGAAATGAACTTGGAAATGCTCATAAACGCATTCTACCTCAATGACAACTGACAACTGACCATGTCCTTGTAATACAGTTGATCAGCCACACTATGAAGATATGGGAAAGAGCTGTTGAAGCCACGTTAAGAAGAAAGGTGCTGGAGAAGAATCGAGAAGTCAGAAGGAGTTGCAGTGTCTTTGTGGCTCTAGAGAATGCATATAATAGGGTGCCACACCAGAAAGTGTGGTACTGTGTGAGGAAGTCAGGAGTAGTAGTAGTAGTAGATTAGTTTATTTGACAGGAGGAGAGAAGTATGTGAAGGTGGTGTAGGACATGCACGAGGACAGTGAGACGGTGGTTAGGTGTGCTATAGGAGTGACAGATGGATTCAAGGTGGAGTGGAATTACATCAGGGATCAGCTCTGAGCCCTTCTTGTTTGCCATGGTGATGGACAGGCTGACAGATGACGTCAGGTAGGAGTCTAAGTAGACTATAATGTGATCTGTAGTGAGAGTAGGGAGCAGGTAGAAGAGAATCTCCAGAGGTAATGGCATGCTCTGGAAAGAAGAGGAATGAATGTCAGTAGACGCAAGACAGAATACATGTGTGAGAATAAGAGGGAGGTAGGTGTAACGGTGAAGATGCAAGGAGTACAAATAGTGAAAGTAGATGAGTTTAAATATCTGGGGTCAACCATCCAAAGCAATGGGAAATGCACAAGAGAGGTGAAGAAGAAAGTGCAGGCAGGGTGGAGTGGGTGGAGACGAGTGTCAGGTGGTGATTTGAGACAGAAGGATAGCAGCTTCTATTAGACCTGCTATTATGTATGGTTTGGAGATGGTGGCACTGACAAAAAGATGGGGGGGCAGTGGTGCTCTAATGGTTAGGGATGTGGACTGGTGATCGGAGGGTCACAGATCTGGGTGGGACAGATAATATAGCAGTGTTAGCCCCACCCTCCTAAACCCCACTGTGGTGTCCTTGAGTAAGGCACTTAACCCCAATTGCTCCAGAAGAGCTGCTTAGTGGCCACAGATCAGTCTGTGGTTGTACTGGGCAACTTCCAGGTCTGAATATGCATCTGTGTAAATGTGAACACGATGTCCTTGAAAAAAGAGAGGTTGCCTCTCAATGGATCTTCCCTGTATAACTAAAGGTTAAATAAAAATAAATGTAAAAAATAGGATGCGGAGGTGGCAGAGTTGAAGATGCTAAGATTCTCATTGGGAGTGATTAGGAGAGAAAAGATTCGAAATGAGTATATCAGAGGGACAGCTCAGGTTGAGCGGTTTGGAGACAAAGCAAGAGATGCAAGGCTGAGATGGTTTGGACATGTGCAGAGGAGGGATAGTGGATATATTGGACAAAGGATGTTGAAGATGGAGCTGCCAGACAGGAGGAAAAGAGGAAGATCACAGAGAAGATTCATGGATGTAGTGAAGGAGGACATGGAGAGGGTTGGCATTACAGAGGAAGATGGAAGGCTGAGATTGAGGCAGATGATCTGCTGTGGTAACCCCTACATGGGGTAATAATAATAATAATAATAATAACCAGTATATGGACAAAAGCATTGGTCCACCTACACATTAGGTGTGAGGGGAAAAAAAACTGATACAGCATAATACAGTATCATGATACATTTTGGTGATGAAGTATCAAAGTATTATGTTGCATCAATTTTACCCCGATACTGGAGTCTCTGATTCAATACAGTAGTACTGATTCAGAGACACCAGTATCGTGATACTTTATTAAAAAAATATTAATCAGTGTTGCAAATACAAACTTACCTATGTACTGTATGTACCAGAGTAATAAAAATCAATTGACTTTTCAGTCCATTACTAAGTGTGGATTCACACTACAACATTTGGACCAACTTTTACTGACATTCTGGCAAATCTCTGGCTCTGTTGGCAAACGTTAATGATAGTTTTTTTTCCCACAATATCTTTATTGAACCTTTTTTTTTAACAAACATGACACAAACAATCAAACACTAACACTAAAGTACTACAAAAAAAAATGCACTAAAAACACCAACAACCACCAACAAAATCAAGTCTTCAACAATGCTCCTCTGCTTAGTCTAGACAATCCATTACATAAGTATACATATTATGTTCACCAGTTTGGAATTTACAAGGTCCGCACACATCATTCACCTTCTTCTTCAAGAGTTATGTTTAAATTTTTTACATAATCAATAAAAGGTCTCCATATATTCTCAAACACAATTTCCTTTGATTTCAGTATGTATGTTATTCTTTCTAATGGAAGGTTTGTTAACATCTGTCTTAACCACTGAGTCACATCTGGTCTATGAGTCTTTTTCCACAGTAGTGCAATACATTTTTTGGCATTAAGCAAACTGAGGTCTATGAATGTTCTTTCACTTTTATTAAAGTTATGCTTTTCTGGGTACAGACCCAACAAAAACAGTTTAGGATTCAATATGATTTGTTTTGAAATTATTTTTTCAATTGTTACCCTCACCTCCTCCCAAAACATTCTAATTATTCTACATTCCCATACACAATGAAATAGGGTTCCTTTACTTTCCATGCATTTTGTGCACGTATCTGGTATGTTTTTGTTATATCTATTTAACTCCTCCAGTGTAACATACATCCGCATTAACCATTTAAAATGTATCAATTTAAGACGTACATTTATTGATTTGGTCTGAACTTCTGTACAAGCCAATTCCCATTGTTCCTCTGAAATTTCAGTTTGCAGATCTTCTTTCCAGTAGTTTAATCTTTTCTGTGAGTTTTCACTTGAGGATAGTGTCAATGAGTTATAAAACTCTGAAATAATACCCTTTCTTTTACTATCTTTCATCAACATTTTTTCCAAGGATGAGTAAATAGGTCGAGTGAGAGCTCCATTTTGATTTGATCGAATAAAGTTCCTAAGTTGAAGATATTTAAAAAAATGTGTTCTATTAAGATTAAATTTGATCCTCAGCTCTTCAAAAGACATTATGTTATCTGCACATGGCAGATATAAATCTTGAATCTTTTGAATCCCTTTTAAATTCCATACTTTAAATACAGCATCCGCTCTCCCTGGTGTAAAATATTGATTACCCCATATTGGGCTAAATTGTGACAATAAGTGTGGTTCTTTTAAATAGTTTTTAGTTTCACACCATATTTTGATCATATGCTTTACAAATGGATTTTTAACTTGTTTTTGTAATTTTTTTTGCCGAATCTGAGTATATGAATATGGGAAGAGGTAAAGGTAAATTGTATGATTCCATTTCAGTCCAGTGAGGGAGATCATTTGATGAAAAATAATATGTCATAGACCTCAGTTGTGCCGACCAATAATACAACATAAAATTTGGACATTTCAGACCTCCACGATCAAATGGTAAATATAATAAAGACAGACGTAATCTAGCCCTCCTGTTGTTCCATATAAATTCCACTAACTTTTTTTTAATTCTTGAGAATAAATCTAAAGGTGGTGGTAAGGGAATGTATTGAAATAAATAAAGTATTTTAGGTAAGATATTACTTTTAAGTATATTGATTCTCCCGATCATCGACATTGGTAGTGACATCCATCTCTGAAGTACAGTGGGGCAAAAAAGTATTTAGTCAGCCACCAATTGTGCAAGTTCTCCCAATTAAAAGATGAGAGAGGTCTCCAATTTTCATCATAGGTATACTTCACCTTTGAGAGACAAAATGAGAAGAAAAAAAAAATCCAGAAAATCACATTGAAGGATTTTTAATGAATTAATTGGTAAATTCCTCAGTAAAATAAGTATTTGGTCACCTACAAACAAGCAAGATTTCTGGCTCTCATAGACCTGTAACTTCTTCTTTAAGAGGCTCCTCTGTCCTCCACTCGTTACCTGTATTAATGGCACCTGTTTGAACTCTTTATCAGTATAAAAGACACCTGTCCACAACCTCAAACAGTCAGACTCCAAACTCCACTATGGCCAAGACCAAAGAGCTGTCAAAGGACACCAGAAACAAAATTGTAGACCTGCACCAGGCTGGGAAGACTGAACCTGCAATAGGTAAGCAGCTTGGTGTGAAGAAATCAACTGTGGGAGCAATTATTAGAAAATGGAAGACATACAAGACCACTGATAATCTCCCTCGATCTGGAGCTCCACGCAAGATCTCACCCCGTGGGGTCAAAATGATCACGAGAACGGTGAGCAAAAATCCCAGAACCACATGGGAAGACCTAGTGAATGACCTGCAGAGAGCTGGGACCAAAGTAACAAAGGCTACATCAGAAACACACTACGCCGCCAGGGACTCAAATCCTGCAGTGCCAGACGTGTCCCCCTGCTTAAGCCAGTACATGTCCAGGCCCGTCTGAAGTTTGCTAGAGAGCATTTGGATGATCCAGAAGAGGATTGGGAGAATGTCATATGGTCAGATGAAACCAAAATAGAACTTTTTGGTAAAAACTCAACTTGTCGTGTTTGGAGGAGAAAGAACACCATACCTACTGTGAATCATGGGGGTGGAAACATCATACTTTGGGGCTATTTTTCTGCAAAGGGACAAGGACAACTGATCCGTGTAAAGGAAAGAATGTATGGGGCCATGTATCGTGAGATTTTGAGTGAAAACCTCCTTCCACCAGCAAAGACATTGAAGATGAAACGTGGCTGGGTCTTTCAGCATGACAATGATCCCAAACACACCGCCCGGGCAACGAAGGAGTGGCTTCGTAAGAAGCATTTCAAGGTCCTGGAGTGGCCTAGCCAGTCTCCAGATCTCAACCCCATAGAAAATCTTTGGAGGGAGTTGAAAATCTGTGTTGCCCAGCGACAGCCCCAAAACATCACTGCTCTAGAGGAGATCTACATGGAGGAATGGGCCAAAATACCAGCAACAGTGTGTGAAAACCTTGTGAAAACTTACAGAAAATGTTTGACTTCTGTCATTGCCAACAAAGGGTATATAACAAAGTATTGAGATGAACTTTTGTTATTGACCAAATACTTATTTTACCAAGGAATTTAGCAATTAATTCATTAAAAATCCTTCAATGTGATTTTCTGGATTTTTTTTTCTTATTTTGTCTCTCATAGCTGAGGTATACCTATGATGAAAATTGGAGACCTCGCTCATCTTTTAAGTGGGAGAACTTGCACAATTGATGGCTGACTAAATACTTTTTTACCCCACTGTAACTCATTAATGTCTGTCATTAAGGCTTCATAGTTGGCACTGGCGACTGATTCTAGCTTAGGCACAATTTGGATTCCTAAATATTTAAACTGATTTACAACATTGAATTGATTTACCTCAGGAGCTGGGTAATTTCTCTGGGTCTCATTTAGCATTAATATTGAAGATTTAGTTTTATTTATTTTATATCCTGATATTTCCCCAAAATTCTTTATTAAATTCAACAAGGTCGGAATTGATTTTTTAAGATTCGACATAAACAAAATTATGTCATCGGCATACAGGGAGATTTTATGTTCTGTTGGTCCAACTTTAATTCCATATATTTGTGAATGTAAACGTATCGCCATGGCTAAAGGTTCAATTGCCATAGTAAACAGTAAAGGTGAAAGTGGACAGCCTTGTCGACATCCTCTATTGATTTTTATTGATTTTGAAATATTGCTATTTGTTAGGATTTCTGCTGTAGCATTATTGTATATTATCTGAACCCATTTTATGAAATTATTTCCAAGTCCAAACCTTTGTAAGACTTCAAAAAGAAAGGGCCATTCGACTCTATCAAAGGCCTTTTCGGCGTCCAGTGATAGGAGAGCTGTATCCGGTGCTTCTTTATTAGAATAAATAATATTAAATAGTCTTCTTACATTATGGAAGCCTTGTCTTCCCTTTATAAAGCCATTCTGATCTCGATTAATAATATTTGGTAAAATTTCTTGTATTCGTCTTGCTAAAATTTTACAGATTATCTTAAGGTCGGCATTTAATAGGCTTATTGATCTCATATTTTCACATTTATTAGAGGGTTTACCTGGTTTTGGCAACAGTATAATTAAGGCATTATTCATGTATGATGGTAAATTACTATTTTGAAATGCTTCTAAAACCATTTCCAAAAAAGGTTTTATTAATTTATTCTTAAATTTTTTATAAAGGTCAACTGGAAGACCATCTGGTCCTGCACTTTTTCCTGATTTCATATTATCAATGGCTAGCCCAACTTCTTCTTGACTAATTTTAGACTCCAGTATCTCCCTGTTTTCATTTGGAATACACGGTATAGATAGTTCGTTCAAAAACCCATTTAGTTTTGTTAAGTCAGATTCATTTTTGGTATCATATAATTTTTCATAGTAATCTCTAAAGGCTCTATTAATTTCTAAAGGATCTATAACTACCTGTCCGTTACTTATAATACTGGTAATTGGTGTTTTAAATTCTAATTGTTTAATCTGCCATGCCAATAATTTCCCTGATTTTTCACCTTGTTCATAAAAAGATTGTTTCAATCTTAGAAGACTCGAGGCAGCTCTATTCGCTGATTTTTTGTCATATTCAGCTCTCAAAATCAGTAATTCGTTCTCCAACCTTGGATCACTTCCTGCATACACTTTTTCTTGAAGAATTTTTATTTTATGTTCCAATTGGACTCTCTCCTCTCGAGTCTTCTTAGATTTTGAACCTGTATAACTAATAATATGTCCCCTAATAAAAGCTTTGAAAGCCTCCCACTTTACACATGCTGATGTTTGTGTAGTATTGTTGTCAAAGAACTCATCTATCTGTTTTTCTATATACTTAACAAATTCCTCATCCTGAAGCCATTTATGCTGAAATTGCCATCTACCTGATTCCTTTGTCAATTTCTTATCTACATATATTAGACAGCAGGGTGCATGATCAGAGATCACAATGTTATCATAAAAGCAGTTTTGAATCTTGGACCTTAATTCTGTGGAGATCAAAAAATAATCAATACGTGAGAATGTCTTGTAGGTATTGGAATAACAAGAGTAGGCTTTAACTTGTGGTTTCATTTCTCTCCATATATCTAGCAATCTCAATTCTTTCATAAAATGATTAATGATCATCCTGCATCCATTGTGCGTACAGTCCAGTCCTGTTGATCTATCTATACCGGGATTCAATGTACAATTAAAATCCCCTGCTATTATATGTTGCCCTGTAAGTGATGATAAGATAAGAAATAAATTAGCAAAGAACTTTTGATCATCTATATTGGGACCATATAAGTTCACCAAATTTATATTTTCTAATAGCAAAGATCCTTGAATGATTAAATATCTTCCAAATTTGTCTCCAATTACATTTTTCACTTGAAATGGGACTGATTTATGTATGAGAGTCATAACTCCCCTGGCTCGGGATGAAAATGATGAGGTGAAAACACTTCCTTGCCATCTACTCCTAATTCTTTTTACATCCTCCTCTATTAGATGAGTTTCTTGTAAAAACACAATTTTTGAACCCATGTCTTTTATTTTATTCATAACTTGTTTAAGTTTTTTTTAAATTTTGTAGACCTCTGCAATTCCATGAAGTTAAATTAAGATCAACGCTTTGGTTTATGATCAATAGGGAGTTTGGGATTACCTTGCAGTGTAAACATGCTCATACAGAGAAGCAAAAACATGAGTGGTTGAACATTCATCCTACAAACTACACACAAACAAATTCCCCCTTCCCACATTTGTGGTGATCCCCCCAAAATCAAAAGAAAAATTCTGTCTCCCGATATAGCCATCGACCGCTCCACACCCACGAGGATCAGCCAAAGCCACTCCTTCTTCATCCTCCCAATCACCCTAACTCTACTGCTTTTAATGACGTAACATTAACTCTTTTCTGTAGTTTTCCAACTTAACTCCAAAATTTTTAGCAACTTTGTACATCATAGTTTTTTTGTTTTTTTTAAAAATATATAATACAATCTATATTTTGTAAACTTGCTATTTGCTTCAAATCAGTCAGATGCCTGTGCAAATGCTTAAATATTCTACCTTATATTTTGTTCATGCTTAGCTCCCACCAGTCTCTTCTTGGATCTTCTTGATGAACTCCTGCGCCTCCTCTGGGGTCTTGAAGATGTGTGTTCTGCCCCCATACGTGGTCAACAGTCTCGCAGGATAAATTACACCATGACAAATCCCAAGGTTGCGCAGCTCTTTACGTACGGGATCAAACTGCTTCCTCAATTGTTGGATTCCTGTGGCCAAATCTGGGTAGAACCGCACTTGCTGGTCCTGGTGTTTAATCTCTCCTTTGGCTCGCGCAGCGTTGAAGATCTTCATCCTGTCTCTGTTGCTGAGGAACTTCATAATAAGCGTTCTCGGTGGTCTCTTATCTCTCTGTGGGCCGATACGGTGTGCGCTTTCCAGAACGACTGTTGATTGCAGCTCCGCACTGCCCAGCGCCTCCGGAATCCACTTCTCCAAAAAGGAACATGGGTCCCGACCTTTGGATTCCTCCGGTAGACCCACCAGCCTCAAGTTGTTCCGTCTCGACTGGGACTCCAAATCCAGGACGTTATCTTCCAGACATTTTTTTTTTTCCAAAGTGCGCACCTTTAATTGAAGACCGGTGACGTCACCCTCAGCACTAGAGACACGAAGCTCCACCTGCGCCATTCGTTCTACACAGTCACCCAATTCCTTTCTCATTCCTTCCAACGCTGCCATAATCCCATCAAATTTAGAGGAAAAGTCTGCTCTCATTGAACTAATGGCAGCTAGCACTGCACCTGTGCCGTTGCCCGCAGATACCGCACCGCTGCTAGCTTCCTCCGCCATATATGGAGCTTTATCTGCTGCGTCACAGACGTGAAAGTCCGTTAATTTGGACTGTTTCAGCGGCTCGCTTTTTCCTCTACCTGGTTTTCCAGCCTTAGGCTCTACCGACATATCCTCGCCCAAACGCTGGGATACGTTCTGTCCCAAATGAGAGAGTTATTTGCCGATTTTTTTTTCTCCAGGAGCAGAGCAGAGTGATACGTGTCCCTCTCACATGGCCACCAAAACCGGAAGTGAACGTTAATGATAGTTAGTGTTTGTTGGCACACTCTGGTGAAAACTGTGTTCTTTGAAAATTTTCAGCATGTTGAAAATTTGCTGACGTTTGGAAATACACGTTGGTGAAAGTTGTGCTCAGTTTGTAAAAGTTCCTGAGCACTAGGCTAAGTTGTGCAGTTTACCTAAGTTGGTCTAAGTTAAAGCTGGGTTCACACTATAGCATTGGAACTGACTTTGACAGACGTTTTGAAAAATCAGAGAAATTAGTCCAAACGTCAGGGAAATTACGTTTGTGAGCAGTTCTTTTTTTTTAATCCAGTGCACACCAACTTTTATGAACTTTTGCCAGCGCTGCATTCAGCATTGGCAAACTTTTACCAACTTAGGCTAGCGTATGTGTAGCTGTTGCCAACCTAGGTTAACTTAAACAAACAAATACTCAGCGCAGGTCAGCTGACATCAGCATCAGACGACGCTCATATAAAGATCAGCGTTTGTGGAGACTTCCTGCCATTCTGGACCTGCTTTTGGAGCGAACACATCTCCCTTGGGCATATGTTTATGTGTTGTGGGGCTGCACGGTGGCGCAGTGGTTAGCACTGCGGCAGCACAGTTTACCCTTGGCCGGGGGATTGTGGGGATCGTGGGATCGTGGGTTCGATCCCAGCCCCCGACCAACAGTGATCTGTGTGGAGTTTGCATGTTCTCCCCGTGTTGTGTGGGTTTACTCCGGGATTTCTCCGGTTTCCTCCCACATGCCAAAAACATGCATGTTAGGTTAATTGGCTGTTCTAAATTGTCCCTAGATATCTGTTTCCTATAGGCCCTTAGAATAGAGGGTTAGTATTAATGAAAGCGCTTTGAGTGGTCTTTGTGACTAGAAAAGCGCTATATAAGTGCAGGTTAGTTAGTTAGTAGTTAAATATGTTTCAGTATTTATTTTCGTTTTATATTCATATATAGTTACTTCAGCATACCCTTTTCCCCTGTTCATTCATTCATTCATTACTCTAAAAAAATCCAATAATGCCTATAGACTCCAACACTACGTCCACAATTAAAATGTGAATGTGGATGGGATAAAAAAAAAAAACCAAAACTATTTAGTGTATCATCATATAAATAAAATGACGGGTGATTATATTTTGACTGTTACAACTCTCTCCATTAAAATAACCTAAAATCTTGTTAAATGTCATACTTTTTGACACCACATCAGTACTGTTTGATTCCCTACAATGGAAGCCGAACCAAGAAATCTTGGAGAATGATTACGCATGGAGCAAAAAATTAAGAACAGTAAATTTCTCAGTGATGAGATTTTTTTTCTTTTGGGCTGTCTCATTTTTGGGAGATATATACAGTGGATATAAAAAGTCTGCACACCCCTGTTCAAATGCCAGGTTTTTGTGATGTAAAAAATTGAGACTGTGGAGTGTGTGAAATAAGAGGCAGATTCATGGACAGACGGTTTATTACACACTTCACATCTCACAAGCACGGAACAGAATGAATCATTTCAGCCAGCTCTCCTCTTTAACCCAAAACACTCTTCACACATTTCATGGCATTTCTCATCACACAGCATGACATTTACATTACACTGCATTCAACCCCCTATGTCCTTGACTCCTTCCTGCTATCTCGCCAGGAACCCCCTGGGCATTGTTCTCCCATGCTTATCCACTGTCTCTGTCTGAGATGTTAAATAATCTGACTTCCCCAAGGTCCTACACCGCCCCCCTCCCCCCCAGCATCTTAGATAGAACATCAGTCCACACGCTGTTTTGGCTTCCGTCTCCTCCCATATCTGCTGTAACTGGGGTTTACCGCCTCCATGGCACTGCTGTGCCGGTGGGGGGCTGCTGGGAGTGTGTCTGACTGCGGGTGGGCCGTGGTGAGGGGCGGGGGAACTTCGCTCTGTCCGTGTGACTGCTCTGGTGAATCGTTTCCCTGGGGAGCTCTCCGTGGGGGTCTTCCACGCCGAGGGGCCCTAGCCAACAGCACTTGCTCGTCCGCCACTACGAAAGCGGGTTTGAGTCTATCTATGCCAATTTTCTCCCGCCTACCCCCCAAGTCTAGCAAAAAATGCTTATCCCCTGTTTCCAAAACTCTGAACGGTCCATCATAGGGTGGGCGCAATGGAGGGCGGTGGGCGTCATGTCTGACGAACACGAACTCCGCGTTGTTCAAAGTTTTACGCACGAAAGCACGCGGAAAACAGTGGTGGGCAGGGCCCGGCAGCGTGCCTGTGTTTGCGCTACGCTGCAAAAGCTGAGACGGGCAGCTGTCCGGTGCGGGATTATCTGGCAGAAATTCCCCGGGCAGCCGTAGGGGCTGCGCAAAAACAAGCTCTGCCGAGGAAGCTTCCAAATCCTCTTTTGGCACGGAGCGCAACCCCAATAAAACCCACGACAACCTGTCCAACCAATTTGCATCCGTCAGTGAAGCCCTGAGTGCTGCTTTCAGTGATCTATGAAAACGCTCACATACCCTATTGGCCTGTGGGTTGTACGCGGTTGTGCGATGAATTGCAACACCCAGGCTGCGGGCCACCGCGGACCAGAGTTCTGAAACAAATTGAGGGCCCCTGTCGGACGTAATGTCCGACGGGACTCCAAAACGCGCCACCCATGCTGTTAAAAAAGCGCGTGCTACGTCCGCGGAGGTGGTTGCCGCCAGCGGGACTGCTTCTGGCCAGCGTGTGGTGTGGTCCACCACTGTCAGGAGGTGCGTGCACCCCTGTGATGGCGGGAGGGGGCCCACGAGGTCCACGTGAACATGGTTGAACCTCTTAGCCGGTACCCGAAACGGCTCCAAGGGAGCCTTCGTGTGTCTGTGTACCTTGGCTCGTGGGCACGCAACGCAGGCTGCAGCCCACTCTTTTACTTGTTTGCGTAGGCTTGGCCACTCGAACTTCTCTCCCACCATTTTGACTGATGCGCGCACTCCTGGGTGTGCCAGAGTGTGAATCGACTCAAACACGTGGCAGCGCCACGCGACCGGGACCACCGGATGCGGGCGTCCCGTGGAGACATCACAGATTAGGGGGGGCATGCCGTCTTGCAGCACCCTGCTTTCCAGCCTTAACCCTGTTGGTCCAGACTGGAGCGTGCGCACGTCTGCATCGCTAATCTGCTCCGTGGCCATGGCTGCGTAATCTATCCCCACGTAGACCGGGGCCACAACGGCGCACGAGAGGCAGTCCGCCACCACATTCAGTTTACCTGACACATGCTGAATATCGGTAGTAAACTCTGAGATCACGACCAGCTGTCTCTGCTGCCGGCCTGACCACGGTTCTGAAACCTTGGCCATCGCGAACGTTAGTGGCTTGTGGTCCACGAACGTGGTGAAGCTGCGCCTTTCCAGCCAGAACTGGAAGTGGCGTATGGCCAGGTGGAGGGCCAGCAACTCCCTGTTGAATGCGCTGTATTTACGTTCGCTGTCGCGCAAAGTTCTGCTGAAAAAGGCGAGTGGCTGCCAAGCCCCGGCAACGCGCTGCTCCACGACAGCCCCTATGGCCACGTCTGAAGTGTCGTGATGAGCGCTATCCGGGTCGCCGGGTCCGGATGCGCCAGCAGTGCGACGTTTGCCAGGGCTGCTTTGACCTCCGAGAACGCCCGCTCTCGCTTCGGGGTCCATTCGACCCCATCCGCAGGTTTCTGTCTCTTGAGCGCGGTGTACAATGGTTGCATGAGCCACACCGCACGGGGAAGGAAATGGTTATAAAAGTTCACCATCCCCAAAAATTCCTGCAGCACCCTGACCGTCTGAGGCCGGGGAAAATCTGCCACGGCGCACACTTTGTCGGGCAATGGAATCGCTCCTTCCGGAGAGACGCGGTGCCCCAAAAAATCAATCTCCGTCACACCGAACTGGCATTTCACCGGGTTGATTATTAACTCGTGCTCCTCCAACCTCCAGAAAACCATCCTGAGGTGGGTTTCGTGTTCGTCTTCGGACGCGCTGGCTACCAGTATATCGTCCAGGTAGACGAACACGAACGGGAGATTGCGCAGCACTGCATCCATCATGTGCTGGAACGTCTGTGCCGTGCCTTTTAACCTGAATGGCATGTGCAGGAACTCGAATAAACCGAACAGAGTTATTACCGCTGTTTTGGGTACGTCCTCCGCGCGCACGGGCACTTGGTGGTAACCGCGGACCAGGTCTATTTTGGAAAAAATGCATGCTCCAGCGAGGTGGACAGAAAAATCCTGTATGTGGGGAATCGGGTAGTGGTCGTGTGCTGTGGCGTTGTTCAACCTGCGGAAATCACCGCACGGTTGCCACGATCCCTCAGCCTTAGGGACCATGTGTAGCGGGGATGCCCATGGGCTGTTCGAACGCCTGATGATGCCCAACCTTTCCAGGTTGGCGAACTCCTCGCCCGCTATGGCCAGTTTAGCTGCGTCCAAACGCCGAGGACTTGCAAAAACGGGCGGCCCGGTGGTGGTGATAAAGTGCTCCACCCCGTGTTTAGCGATGGCCGCCGAAAACGTCAGGACCGTGAGTGCTGGGAACTGAGTGAGCAGTGCATGGATCTTACCGCCTGGAGCTGTGACGTTTGCTTGTGCTGTTGGCCGGGTCCTTCGAGCTATACAGGGGAGAGATTCAAAGGACAGTGCATTAACCAGGCGCCTGTTAGCAACATCCACAAGTAAACCATGCGCACACAGAAAATCAGCGCCCAGAATCGGGCAACACAGTGCTGCTATGATAAAAGTCCACTCGTAAGAGCGGCCATGTAGAGATAAGGCCAGTGTTCTCTCACCGAACGTCTTAATCTCCGAGCCGTTTACTGCCACAAGTCCGGGGCCGCTAGGTCCTGCCAGCCGGTCAGCGTAGGACGGCAGGACGACGCTCTTCTGGGCTCCGGTGTCGACGAGGAAGCGTCTCCCCGAGCGCGAGTCCGTCACGTAGAGCAGCTTGTTCTCTTCACCGGTGGTCGCAGCTGCTACCGACTGCCAACCTTGGCGTTTCCCGAGCGCTTGAACTGGCACGGTGGCGCACATCTGCGCGCGTTCTCTCCGAAGCGGCGGTGGTAGAAGCAGAGCGTGTCTCTCTGGCGCTCCTTGGCCCCCGCTGCCGCTACCGTCGGTGGCTCCTCTCCTCCTCTGGTCGTCTCGCTGGGCTCCGCCGCCGCCGCGTTGACTGTGATCGCCCTGGTGGTGAGGATGATCCAGTCTGCCTCCTGGGCTAGCACACGGTAGTCACGCGCAGCCAGCAACGGTGAATTGGCCAGAACCGCTCTCACCTCTGTTGGAAGGTTCCGGAGGAAAAGGTGGGCAAACAGAAAGTGCCCGTCATCCGTGCCCATTAACGCCAGCATCTTCTCCATCAGGTCGACGGCCGAACCATCTCCTAACTCGGTCCGCCCCAGGAGCCTCTCTACTCTCTCACATTCCGAGAGCGTGTAGTGCCGGGTGAGCGCAGCCTTGAGTGCCTCGTATTTGTTGCGGGCTGGAGGCTGATCGAGCAGGCTCGCTACCTGCTGGGCTGTGCGGGCGTCCAGCACTGCTACCACATGGTAGAATTTGGTGTCGTCTGCTGTTACTCCCCGGAGGGCGAACTGGGCCTCGGTGTGGTGGAACCAAGAGCGCGGGTTGTGCTGCCAAAAGTCCGGTAGCTTGACTGAAACCGCGCACGCGTTACTGGGGGTTCCAGTCCGGGCTGTCTGTGGGATGGCTGCTGCGTCGCTGGGGCTTCCCGACCGGGCCGGCTCCGGGGTTCTTGCCTCGTATTCCATAATTCATCTAGCGCCCATAATTCATCTAGTGCCCTTAGCTGCCATTTTAGAGTTGAGACTGCTTGATGTCTCAGAGTGACGTCATTGGGTTTCCTCTTCCAGGAGTGGAGGGGAACTGCCGCCATCTTTCGGTAAACCATAGGGACTGCATCTTTTAACAAAGTATTTAAATTTTTTATCAATAAAGCCGATTTATAACCAAATTAAGCCTTCAAAGTAACTTCAGAGCAGTCCAAATTATTTGGAATGACAGAAATTTAACACCAATTTAAAGTTTCTATGCAAAAAGAAGCGAAAAAGAAACCTGTTGGCTGTTGAAAGGTTTTTCTCAGTGGTGTGATAGCTTCTACATACAGTAGAAATGCATAAAAGCATCCACATTGTATTTAATCACTTGTGTAACCACACATTGTAATCTTTAAAATTAAAAGAATATATATTTACACAATTTATGCAACAAATTGCAAACTTTTGAAGCTATATGTATGTTTATTTTACTGTTTTTAAATGTAGCATTGTGTGATTCCCTCGCAGGAAATCCATTTCAACTGAACCTCTTGCGCTCCGTTGTACCGCGGGCGGGCAAGTCTCTGCGTCCTAGAGCGCACGAGAGCGCAACCTGTACGCGGGTTGTTCGCCGCGTACAGACTGTGAACACCCCCCCCACCCCCGCTATTCTTCTGCAGCGAGGGGGGGGGAAGCCGCGGTGATTGTGCTGCTGTCCCACATCACCACATGAGGCTAATCCGTTGTGTAGCGATGGCCGAAGTCCATCCTCTGTAGTGAGCGGGGGGGGGGCAACCCCCCCCACATACACACAGACAGCCCTGAGTGTAACCTTTCATTAGAGCCCAAAATGAAGCTTCTATATTGAATCATTCAAAAGTTAGAGACGTTTTTCCAAACTGTGCCATTTGGCACAATTTGGCACAGTTCCAAAATGCCTGGGAACTACCTGAGGAAAAAGCTGTGTAATATATTCATTTTTTGTGGTATTGTTACAAAATTTGGACCTCAGCTGGATAACACTTGGTTCTACATTTCTGTTGCATTTTCCAGCCCAGATCTGAAGCTGTGTGTTATTTGCAAGCATTTGCATCCAAAAAAAACACCCAGGCCAAATTTATTTTCTTCAAGTTCACTATGTTTAGATGACTGTAACTCAGTGGCCGGAGCACTTAGAGAGATCATGTTTTTTTTGCCAAAAAATTCAAAGTGTTTTCTTTTAAATGAGACCAACCCCATGAAGATGCTGCAAAGGGTTGAAGAACAGCTTTCGATTTACTTTGGGCACATTATTTTTTGGCGTTTTTAGGAAAATTGACTGGAGTGCAAGGGGTTAAGGATCCTAGCAAATGCTAACGTTTATTCAAAAGTGATTTTAAAGAAGTATTAACCCTTGCATGTAGATCTAGATTTAGTGAATATTTATCAAAAATTTTCAAATTAGGAAACCACATTAGGCAATCAACACTTAAAAGCTAGGTGTTATTTAAAAGTCATTGTGCTATTTCTTGGTTCATGTTTTCTCCACAGGAAACGGAAAACCTTTAACCAACTCATAAAATAATTTTTTTCCAGGATTTAAAAGAGAAAAAGTCAAAAGATGAAAACATTGAGTATTCTGTAAATAAGAAATTTTATAGATCACAATCAACTAAATCACCATTAGCTTTAATCCTAAGAAATCCTTAGTTCCAAAATATACAAAATAATTCACTTGTTTTCTAATCTGTAAATATTAAAACATTTAAAGCTTCAAATGAAAATATGCTTTAACAAATAAAACAAAAGTCTTTAAAGCCTCAACTTTAAAAGAAAGTGAAAACTTATAACCTTAAATCTTTAAAGCATTTAACCTTTTCTATTTTTGTTTTTCTTTTGTAAAAAAAAAATCCTCACTTTAAAGTGACATTCAACAGAAATTCCAAAGCTAGCTATTGATAAAAATTCAAGTAAAGAAGTCAATTCACACAATTTAAATTCTTGTTTTGTTTCTGTGAAACACAAATTCAATTCAATTTAAATCCAACTTGACTTATCAAAATACAGTTTCAACAAACAAATAAGTAGAAACATCTCCACATTTCTAAATAATTTCAAGATTCTACTTCCCTTCTTGCAAGCCCACAAGTTGGAACAAATTCTAAAAAGAACTTATAACTAACACTGTTGTAAAATAAAAACACTCAAGGTTAAGCCTTGACTAACAAATTAGCTATAATCAACAAGTTGATTTTTTAAGCTAACTGACAACAAACGGTAAAACATGGCAGGTCAACAGACAACCGACCGATTTACCAAACTGGATGACCTCCAAGCAACATTGGAAGGATGGACAACTGATTTTATATCTGGCTTCACAACACGGGTCAAGTAAACACCACCCGAAGATCTGAAGCAACTTACTGAAGAACTTTTGCGTGACCCACTGAAAGGCCACCAGAAGGAAAGGACCTCACCAGTGTGTTAGGTAAGTTCACGCTAGCATTAGCCGCGAGATTAAAGATAGCCGAGAACGAGCTAGCAAATCAACAATCAACAATCCTCTCTCTCCAGGAAGGGAATAACTCACTGAAGGAAAATTTGGAACAATCTCGAGATAAAAATGACAAAACTCAGGATCAACTTGATGAAGCGTTACAAGATTTGGACCGCGCAGAGTCAAGAAATAAACGCTTGGCGCATAACAATGACTTGCTTCACCAAGAGAACAGTGAACTTGAAGATGCCTTTCAAGACACAAAGAAGGAACTCAAAAGCGTTGAAGGTGAACTGGAAACTGTGAAATGTGACTACAAGGAATGTAAACTGCTCCTACAGGAAGCACATAAAGACTGGGACTTCTGCCGTGCTCCCTCGCCCGATTCCCGTTTTGAGTACAGACGATTGCGTGGACAGTGTGTGTGTGTGTGTGCCCCTTCAGACCGCGACCTTGACAAGATTGCGTGAAATGTCACGAAATTTGATCTAGGTCCTACGGGTTCACCTGATTCCAAAGTCTATTTACAGGATATTGATTACTACCTGCGCAAGTATCCTGATGCTACGGTTGACGATAGCATCTATTTGATTAAACTCACATTTAACAGGTCAGTATCAAAATTCATAGACAGACAGCCGGCAAACATCAAAGCAGACTACATGCCGCTCTGTGAAACCATTGAAAAGGAGTTCTCTGATGACTGCCTACAGGCAGGGCTAACCACAGCCTTAGCCGTATAGCAAGGACGCTCAGAGCCACCACAGGCATACTACCAGACTCCTCCTTGCATATTTCGGATCTCAAAATACACCAGGGATGGAGGAAGACCACAATTTTAAAACTCTCTTCATCCAAAACCTCCATCCCACTGTGAGTCACCACCTTGAAGTTACAGCTAACCCAAGGTCAAGCTCAATAAGTCAGCTGAAAGAGTACGCACATTATACATTCCAAAAACAGCAACAAAGTCACAACAATCATGCTGAGCCTGCCACCATGCTAGCTATCAGCGCTGCATCTGACACTTTGGAGTTGGAAGGAGCCCCTCCCTCTACTCTATCTCCTACACTGCGAGTACATAAACAGCCAAAACATCTTTCCAACCAACCTCATCAAGGTCAAAACCAAACTAGGTCCTAAGTTGGTCCTAAGTAAGGATCTTACTTAGGACCAACTTTGCAAAAACCCGACTACCGTCGCAGACCATATCCACCAGGTAGGTCACGAGAACACGGTACGGACTACCATGATGACAGATACCGGTACAAAGACACACGTAACCGTGACAAATGGTCTCCATCTCATCACAGAAGCTCAGAAGCAGAGACCAATCACAAACCTTGGAAGAAAGAAGAAACTCCTACTCTCAGTACAGAAGAGATCGAAGTTGTCAAACATTTTCTAGTGGAGATTCAAAGCAACAAAGAAAATAGAACTGCTGACATCCTAGCTATATCAGCTATGCCAACTCAGAACAAATGTTCTAAATGAAGAAAAGGCAAGAGGAAAAACCCTTCTGCAAATGGAGAACAACCAAAGGACCCAACGCAGTCCAGTGTTGTTATGGCAGCCCAACCTCAAGTCAAAGACCACTCCTCTAACAACAGTTCGCAACTCCATGTCAAACCACCGGTTCCACAATTTGTGTCCGATCTAAAGGGGGTGGTGCAAAAATTCTACCTTCCACTGATCTTTGAAGACGTGATGTGTCAGGACGCTGCTTTAGACACCACTGCTGACATCACTCTTATGTCACACAACCTTTTAGACAAACTACGTGTAGCCGCTAACCGTGCTCACAAAAATTTAAAACTGGAACCCTGTTCATTAGCCATGCGACCATATGTGCTCACTAAAACAACCCTGTTGGGCGTATCACTAGTGAAAATCTCCATTGGACCCATGACCTTGACACATCTGGTCTATGTGTTCAAACTTGACGCCATCCCATTGCTCGTCGACAAAGACCTACTGAACTGTTTTGAGCCACTGATTGATTTCAAGAATCTCAAACTATGGGCTCAAACTCAACAACCTCACCCATTTGACCTACCAAGGACAACTGAATCACAGTGCTTTGTTCTGAACACTTTGGACACCCCAAGTCTCACACAACTAGCACTGTTGGAACAATCGAAATTGATTGAAAGTGACCACAAAAACCAAGGTGAACACTGTCCTCAAGAAGTCAAAAGTCACCTTCAAACACAAGGTCAAGCCAAGAAAGTGAATGACCTTGGGAACTCACTGGCCAAGCAGAAAGCTCCATTCGGCCCCCTTGATACCTTTCACTCAATGTTGATGTCACCTCCTAAAGCCCACCCACCTGCCCCTGAGGCCTGCGTGGTCACAAGAGCCACACCATCTGGCTCTCTAGACCAGTGTTTTTCAACCTTTTTTAAGCCACGGCACATTTTTTACATTGACAAAATCCTGGGGCACACCACCAACCAGAATGATACAAAATGACACTCTATAGCCTAACACAGTAAAAATAATAAAATATAGTTAGCAATACAGTTTCTAAATGTATTTATGCTCACTCAGTGTGAACCCTGGGCCTGTTTAGATGAACACAAAGCTGATATCCTGGCAGGAATGGAAGAAAGACACACGGAGCTCTTCCTCAACAGCTCTCAGTCTCTCTCTGTTTTTAGTTTTTATCACAGTCAAGCTTGAAAAGCTCAGCTCACACAGGTATGTCATGTACCACTCATACTAGGGCCTTCTTCTTGGTCAGAATTTTGTCCAGAGCCTTGTTCGGACTTAGCCTTTCCCCTTGTCAAAAACTTCCCCATCACTGTCACTGTGACCTGTCACGTGCAGCTCTAATTCTATTGTCTTTTTACAGGCAATTAGCCTTCTGCTGCCATCCAGTGACATAAAAGAGTATTACTCTGACACTGGCCACAGTTACATGGGCAAAATTTCTTCAATCTGATTACAATTCAGATCAGAATTTTACTGTTTACATGGATCCTGAAAAACCTGATCTGATTAGGACGTGCGTTTTCATGTGTCACAGGTTTGAACGGAATAAATCATTTTGACATGCGCAGGTCGACATTTCGACATTCAAAAAATAGTAGAAGAAGAAACAACTTCCGGTGTTAGTGAGCCCCGCTTCGTGTCGAAATTGACCTGTATCATGTTATTCAGACTGCACTTTTGCTTCTGCTAGTCTCCGTAATGAAGCTACAAGTACATACTTCTGCATATGACGAAAAGAGGGAGACAGCAGGACGATACAGACCAGTTTTGTTTTACTCCCGCTATGTCTTCCACTAGCTGCTGCTAAGGCGGAAATACGTCACGTCAACGTGCGGCTGGTGTACAGACATGCGCAGTAAACATATTTTCTGCCCTGTGTTCGGAATAAGTGTTTTCATGCGCACCATTCGGATTAACAATCGGCATAACCCACCCCTCTCAATCGGAATGAAATTTTGATCCGAATGAGCGTGATCAGGTTAGAATATTCAGATTGCCATGTTTACATGAAGCATTTTTATTGCTATCAGGCTTTTAATCCGGTTACTTGTGTCCATGTAAACATAGCCACTCACTCGATTAATTAAGTTAAATTGGATAATTTTCCACGGCACACTTAATGATCTCTCACGGCACACTAGTGTGCCGCGGCACATAGGTTAAAAATCACTGTTCTAGACCATCCGCAACCTCAAGGTTATACATCGATAAATCTAAATTTTGCAAACACTAGGTGCGCATTTACACAAGCCCGTGACCCTGTGGTCCATAAAACAATTAAACACCAGTCGGATCCAAACGTACACGCGCTCCCCGCGTCTAATGCCTTTAACATACCAAAATTGAACACACTTCCTGCGATGCGACTTTCTCTGCAGTAACGCAATGGCAATCGTATTCCTGCTTCCAACGAACAATCATCGCCACCGCTCAAAGTTCCTCAAAACCAGAGGGGGGTGATGACTGCCAACGCCCATGACCTTCCAGCTGCAGAACACAAACGCGTCAAAACGCTCCCAAGGCCGCATTTCAAAAACATTTGGACCGATTCGCCAAATGACACAAAGCGTCCAATGACCAAAGAATCTCCCATGACAAACCTCAAAGGGGGGACAAGGTCTTCAAATACGCATTTGTACCACAAACACCACAAATCAATCTACAGAAATGAAAAATCACTCTTAAATTCCTGCCTGAGACATTGTCAACAACAAACTTTGGCCACTCAAGTGCCATTCAAAGAACAATGACAACATTCCATGTTCGCTCAGTTTTCCCAAATAAAGGCCTCAAACACCCTACAATTCGGACATCTGTGGAACCATGGTTTAGTCCAGCTAAACCAATTCAATTTGAACCTCCTTGAGTTACTTCAATATTGCTTAGCCTAAACCTCTACCTCCAATATGAGCAATAATTTTTGTAATTTTGCTTTTGAACTTGACTCCTAGAATGTTTGAGTACATGCATGCATATATACAAATACATATATATTCTTTGCACTCTATTTTGATTTTTATACACATTCAAACTATTTTTGTAAATTTTAATAGATGTTTTATGGCAAACCCAAAACATTTATCTCAGGTATGTCAAAACCACATACTTCTAGTTTATACTTTTGTAACCAGAATTTTAAGTCTTTACAGGCATATACAGGATTTTAGTATATTTTAGATAATTTTACAGTGTTTATATTTGGTCATATCAAAATTATTTTTGGAAATTTTCAGAAGTTTTTCAGTAAACCAAATTTAAGGATCTTAGGAATAGATACTGTTTACAAGCTTAAGGCTTATGGACATCAGAACCATTAGCTCAGCAGTTGGATCGAGAGTCGCCAGATTGGAAGCTGATGCCTAGGACTGACATCAACACTGACCAAAGCTCACCATTGATATCAAAGGGGGGAGCTGTAACATTATCTGGCTTTGGCTAAATCTATAAAATTATTCTCCATGTTAAAGACATTGTTTCACCCAGGAAAGTCTGATCTCAGGACTGTTTCTTCACCCCAGAACCACTGTGGAAAACAACATTCCTGTATTACCTGAGCCATAAGGAATGCTTTCAACGGAATAAGTCACATCATAAATAACAAACTTCCTTACTCACAAGGCAGTTTTACTAGTTAACAACTCTTGACATCCTCCAGGCCTGGAACTACACTTCATAAAGTCTCTAGGATTGATTCACCGCTCGACAGTACCCCCTGGTGGATGTCTCTGGAATAGACGTTCACTTTTGACTGTACACCGATGAACTGAAATTAACTCTCTTTCTTCAAGTTTCATTTCTCAGGACAATTCTAAGGACACTATTTGTTGACGATCACTGCCTCTGTGGCACTGATATTCTGTGTTGGACAGTCAGTCATTTGGGTTTGAAATGCTTATTAATCCTTGATTTTAAATGTGTGCATGAATGTTTTTAATGCTTCAATATGTTTTATTTTATTCTTGCATGTTAATTTTAAAAGTACCAGTTATAAGGTTGCATGCTAACTGAAGTAGTCCTAAACCACTGAAGCTAGCTTAGATTTTACACATAAGTATATTAGTGAATTTTCAGTGTTATTAAGATGTGTTTCTCATGTTGCCAAAATGTTCCTTGAGTCATATGACTGGGATCTGCCAGTCTCTGCTTAGCAGCAGCTCTCTCATTTCTATTGGTTGGTGACAAACAAAGGACTGGCTGCTCATTGGACTAAAGTTCATAACTCCTGCCCACGACGGGAAACAGTTGGTTATCGCTTGTGTCAATCACCCTAACCGCGCAAAACTCGGCTGAGTATAAAGGAGAGAGCGGCCATTATTTGGAGAGAGTTGCAGTTTTTACAGAAAATATGGAGTATTGTGTTTGTGCAAACGTCTGTGTTTTAATGTTTTTCTTTAAATGTCTGGGAATTAATTATTTTCCTTTTGAGCTCAAATCTTGACTAGGAGTTAAACTCCTGTTTCTTGGTGTTTCTATTTTCTATTTTTTTTTCTTTTAAACGTTTTTGTTAAACCCGTCGTGTGTTTTTTGTGTATTTAAAGAGACAGACTGACCAATCGCTCATTTCCACACTGGAAGCCATTTCAGCCAACTCCACGACATCAGGGTAACTTGGATTTTTGTGGCTTGAGTTTGTTTTGATCTTATCTCTTTGAATTTTGGTATTTGGATCAGATTTGAATTATTCCCGAATTTTGGGAAGAAGACGCTGGCCAAATAGAAGAAGAGGAAGCAGCCTCACGTTGCCTGACCTAAGCTCTAACTGGGATTGACACAGTCAAAATCTTATCTTGTGACTGTGGACTTTGAAAGCTGCTGGACCTTGTCCGAATATCTGCTGGCAAGATATTTTGGTTCTGGTACCACCTGTGAATAAAGCTTCGGGATCATCTCAACAACAACGCAACAATGCAAGGAGTCACATGAGTCATTTCTCTTCTGTCTAGAGTTCGGAAATAATTCAAAATCTGATCAGATACAGAATTCAAAAGAGAGTTAATAACTCTTTTTATTAAAATTCCATTTTTACTTTCTTAGAATAATTCAGAATTTTTCATATAATTAGTTAATTTTCTTTACAAATTTGCGTCCAATTTATTCATATTATCATCCCAGTGAATTCAGTTTACATTTTTACCATGGTTACAGATGTATTCACATTGTAACTCTATCCTCAGTTACAAATTTAATGTGATTGCTCAATGTTGATCTTTTCACCTGCTTACAAATTATTGGAATGTAATGTCATTTAATCAGTTTCATTTAAATAAATCTGTAAAGAGAAGTTGTTGGGATTTCTTTTCTGTGCCTTGTTTCTAAGTCCCCAGTATCGAATTCACTAATATTTTGAGACTGATTGATTAATTAATTGATTGATTAAAGGTATAAAGGTTGTTATTATTAATAATTGTTCATGATAGTGAGCTGGTGCTCCAAACGAGTGTTCATCTATTATTTTCTGGAGTGTGTGTGTGTGTGTGTGTGTGTGTGTGTGTGTGTGTGTGTGTGTGGACTTGGAGGCAAACTCCTGTTTCCACATACCCTTCTAAGTCTAAATTAAATAAACTTTATACCTGATCACAATTCTATTTGTGTGTTTACATTGAGTTATACTGTAAGATAAGATAAGATAAGCCTTTATTAGTCCCACAATGGGGAAATTCCAGGATTGCAGCAGCACAGGGATAGCAACACTCAGAGCAACAATCAGAAGGCAAGAAAAAACAAGAACAGCTAGTATACAAATGTACATATTACTATAAATATATATATATATATATATATATATATATATATATATATATATATACGTATATATATATACATATATATAGACACACAGTGCGGAGCATTGTGGTTGGTGGATGTGCAGCAGAAAGTCTAAGCTCTCTCTCCGCGGATGTGGCGGGCCAGCTAGTAGATGGCTCACAGGTTGGTGTCCTCGAAGAGACCCACCAGGTAGGCCTCGCTGGCCTCCTGCAGAGCCATGACGGCAGAGCTCTGGAAGCGCAGGTCGGTCTTGAAGTCCTGAGCGATCTCCCTCACCAGGCGCTGGAAGGGCAGCCCACGGATGAGCAGCCCCGTGGACCTCTAGTAGCGACGGATCTCCCTCAGAGCCACGGCACCGGGCCTGCAACGGTGAGGCTTCTTCACTCCGCCGGTGGCCGGAGCGCTTTTCCGAGCAGCCTTGGTGGCTAGCTGCTTCCTGGGGGCTTTTCCTCCAGTAGATTTACGGGCGGTCTGCTTGGTTCTTGCCATCGCTCTTTATTATTCTGTCTTATATTTCTTGCACGCCGCCCAAACTCCAGCCCGGCACCCGCGTCGTTTTCGCTTCAGTTCCCCGGTATGTCGAGTTTCTCCGTTAGCACCGGGTGGCAGTTGAGTGCTAGCTAGCTCTTCCCTGCTGTATCGTCTCCTGCTGTAAACTGTGGCTCCGTCCGCCGACTCGGGAGACTTTTGGGGCGATCTGTGTGTCCGTGATATATATATAGAGTGAAAGGTGTAGAAAGAAGAAGGAAGATACAAAAAAAAAAAAAAAAAAAAGGGGGGCAGTTGCAAAAGGCAGCCAACTCGTGTGGCGCCGGAACCGGAAGAAGTAATTGTGCTGTGCGAAAAATTCACCTGTTCGCGTTTGGTGTGAAGGCACCTTTAGAGCTTCAACACTTCCAGGAAGGCTTTCTATAACATTAAGGAAAGTGTCTGGGAGAATTTTTGTCCATTCATCCAGAAGAACATTTGTGAGGTTGGACATTTATGTTGGAGAAGCAGGCCTGGGACACAATCTCTGTTCTTCTGTCCCTTTATGGACCTTGTTTTATCAGCTACAGACGTGGAAAAATTTGTTGGTACCCTTCCACAACTATTTAATGGCCTCCCTTAGTGTTTATGTTATATTTAACACAAATCAGACTTTTTTGATAATTGATTCAGTTGAATATTTTATAGAAATAAACAAAGCAAAAACCATCCCTCCATTAATTTTCTACCGCTTTTTTGGGGGTCCTAGTCATGGAGGCAGCAGCTCAAGCAGACAAGACCAGACTTCCCTCTCCCTGGCCACCTGCTCCAGCTCTTCAGAGAGGATACCAAGGCGTTCCCAGGCCAGCTGGGAGATGTAGTCTCTCCAGCGTGTCCTGGGTCTGCCCCAGGGTCTCCTCCCAGTGGATTGTGCCCGAAACACCTCAAGTGGAAGGTGTCCAGGGAGCATCCTGATCAGATGCCCAAACCACCTCAACTGGCTCCTTTCGATGTGGAGGAGCAGCGGTTCTACTCTGAGCCTCTCCTGGATGACTAAGCTCTTCACCCTATCTTTAAGGGTGAGTCCAGCAATCCTATGGAGAAGGCTAATTTCAGCTGCTTGTATCCACGATCTCATTCTTTCGGTCATTACCCAAAGCTCATGACCATAGGTGAGGGTACGAACGTAGATTGACTGGTAAATCTACAGCTTTGCTTTAAAGCTCAGCTCCCTCTTCACCACGACAGACCGGTACAACGTCAGCATCACTGCAGATACTGCTCCAATCCGTCTGTCAATCTCTTGCTCCATTCTCCCCTAACTTGTGAATGAGACCCCAAGATACTTTTTTGCCATGCCTGGCATGGACAAAAATGATGGTACCATTAAATTTAATATTTTGTGGCACTACCTTTCACAGCAATCACTGCTCTCTACTTCACAATGAGATATCCACATTTGCAAACAGCCATTCAGCTTATTTAAAGGGGAAAAACATGCTACTGTGTAGTTTGGAATCATTGTGTGCACCACACTGAACATGGACCAGAGAAAGCAAAGAAGAGAGCTGTCTGAGGAGCTTAGAAGGAAGACTATAGATGACCATGTTAAAGGTAAAGGCTATAAGATCATCTCCAAGCAGCTTCATGTTCCTGTAAACACAGCTACCAATATTATTAAAAAGTATAGGGTTCATGCGACTGTAGCCCGTCCTCCATGATGTGGAAGCAAGAGGAAATGCAACCCCAGGTTGATCAGAAGGATAGTGTGTATTGTAGAAAAAGAGCCTAGGGAACGACCATCCAAAAACATTCAAGCTGAATTCCAAGGTCAAGGTATGATGCTTTCTGATTACACCATGGATCGCATTTTGAACAATATTGAGCTCTATGGAAGAAGACTAGGAGACCTCTACTACTGACAGAAAAAAATGCAAAAAAGCCAACCAAAATCAATGCTAACAAGCCCCCAAAGTTTCTGAGAGAATGTAATTTGGACTGATGAAGAAAAAAAAGAGCTTTTTGGCCAGTCACATCAGCTCTATGTTTTACAGAACAAAAAAACCCAAAGCTTTAAAAGAAAAGAACACCATACCTACTGTGAAACATGGAGGAGGCTTGGTCTTGTTTTGGGGCTGATTTCTGTATCTGGCATAGGGAACTTTGAGTCTTTGTAGCGCACAATGATATCTCAACACTACCAAGGCATCCTGAGGCAAAACATACTACCCAGTGTCAGAAAGTTCAGCCTTAGTCACAGGTCATGGGCCCTCCAACAGGCTAATGATTCAAAACATACAGCTAAAGGCACTCAAGAATGGCTGAGGGGAAAAAACCCCACACTGGACTATTCTTAAATGGTCCTCCATCAGATGAGTGCAGATCTTAATACAATTGAACATCTATGGAAATATCTGAAAATTGCAGTGTGAAGATGCCAGCCTTCAGTTCCGAGACAGTTTGAGCAGTTTGCACCGGAAGAGTGGGCCAAACTATTTGCTGGCAAATGCAGATGTCTCATTGTGAACTAGAGAGTTGGCAGTGACTGCTGCAAAAAATAGTGCCACAAAATATTAAATTAAGGGTACCATTTTTGTCCATGCCATTTTATCTTGTTTAATTATATAAAATATTAAACTGAATCAATAATCATAAGCAAAGTTTTCTTCTTTCTTCTTCTTTTAGCCACTCCCTATTAGGGGTTACCACAGCAGATCATGGGTCTGCATGTTTGATTTGGCAAGGATTTTAAACCGGATGACCTTGTGGTTGGGGCCAACACTAGAGCCCCTTTTCCACTAGTACCTACTCAGCCCTACTTGCCTCGACTCTACTCGGTTTATACGGTTTTCTATTAGTACCTGGTACCATGTACCAGGTACTTTTTTGGCACCTACTTCAGTGAAGTTCCAACCGTGCTGAGTCGAGATGGAAATGTGACGTCAACAGATTGCAGGCCACTGATTGGCCAGGACATAATATCAGTGGATGAAAGTGACGTCTTCACAAGATTCAAAACTGCCATTTGTAAATTCAGCTGTGAGCGTTTATTACCTCCGCCAAGGAGGTTATGTGATCATCGGCGTTGGTTTGTCTGTCTGTTTGTTTGTTAGCAAGATAACTCAAAAAGTTATGGACGGATTTTCATGAAATTTTCACAGATTGTCAGAAACGGGGTATCCTACAGATGATTACATTTTGGTGGTCATCCGGATCACCGTCCACAAGAAAACAGCCATTACGCAAAATGCCATTTTCATGAATAACTACTGAACCACTAATCTTATCATTGTGAATCCAATTGCTAGTCATATGTTTTCATGGTCAAGGAATCTGAAAACGTACACACAAACACTGTATGGGGGAACTGTGGCGCTTGGCGGAGGTCTGCACTCTCCGAGTGCTTTTCTTTTTTTCCACAATATCTTTATTGAACCTTTTTTTTTTAACAAACATGATACAAACAATCAAACACTAACGCTAAAGTACTACAAAAAAAAAAAAAAAATGCACTAAAAACACCAACAACCACCAACAAAATCAAGTCTTCAACAATGCTCCTCTGTTTAGTCTAGACAATCCAATACATAAGTATACATATTATGTTCACCAGTTTGGAATTTACAAGGTCCACACACATCATTCACCTTCTTCTTCAAGAGTTATGTTTAAATTTTTTACATAATCAATAAAAGGTCTCCATATATTCTCAAACACAATTTCCTTTGATTTCAGTATATATGTTATTCTTTCTAATGGAAGGTTTGTTAACATCTGTCTTAACCACTGAGTCACATCTGGTCTATGAGTCTTTTTCCATAATAGTGCAATACATTTTTTGGCATTAAGCAAACTGAGGTCTATGAATGTTCTTTCACTTTTATTAAAATTATGCTTTTCTGGGTACAGACCCAACAAAAACAGTTTAGGATTCAGTATGATTTGTTTTGAGATTATTTTTTCAATTGTTACCCTCACCTCTTCCCAAAACATTCTTATTAATCTACATTCCCATAAACAATGAAATAGGGTTCCTTTACTTTCCATGCATTTTGTGCATGTATCTGGTATATTTTTGTTATATCTATTTAACTCCTCCGGTGTAACATACATCCGCATTAACCATTTGAAATGTATCAATTTAAGGCGTGCATTTATTGATTTGGTTTGAGCTTCTGTACAAGCCAATTCCCATTGTTCCTCCGAAATTTCAATTTGCAGATCTTCTTTCCAGTAGTTTAATCTTTTCAGTGAATTTTCACTTGAAGATAGTGTCAATGAGTTATAAAACTCTGAAATAATACCCTTTCTTTTACTATCTTTCATCATCATTTTTTCCAAGGATGAATAAATAGGTCGAGTGAGAGCTTTATTTTGATTTGATCGAATAAAGTTTCTAAGTTGAAGATATTTAAAAAAATGTGTTCTATTGAGATTAAATTTGATCCTCAGCTCTTCAAAAGACATTATGTTGTCTGCACATGGCAAATATAAATCCTGAATCTTTTGTATCCCTTTTAAATTCCATACTTTAAATACAGCGTCCGCTCTCCCTGGTTTAAAATATTGATTACCCCATATTGGACTAAATTGTGACAATAACTGTGGTTCTTTTAAATAGTTTTTAGCTTCACACCATATTTTGATCATATGCTTTACAAATGGATTTTTAACTTGTTTTTGTAATTTTTTTGCCGAATCTGAGTATATGAATATGGGAAGAGGTAAAGGTAAATTGTATGATTCCATTTCAGTCCAGTGAGGGAGATCATTTGATGAAAAATAATATGTCATAGACCTCAGTTGTGCCGACCAATAATACAACATAAAATTTGGACATTTCAGACCTCCACGATCAAATGGTAAATATAATAAAGACAGACGTAATCTAGCCCTCCTGTTGTTCCATATAAATTCCACTAACTTTTTTTTTATTCTTGAGAATAGATCTAAAGGTGGTGATAAGGGAATGTATTGAAATAAATAAAGTATTTTAGGTAAAATATTACTTTTAAGTATATTGATTCTCCCGATCATCGACATTGGTAGTGACATCCATCTCTGAGTTAACTCATTGATATCTGACATTAAGGCTTCATAGTTGACGCTGGCGACTGATTCTAGCTTAGGCATAATTTGGATTCCTAAATATTTAAACTGATTTACAACATTGAATTGATTTGCCTCAGGGGCTGGGTAATTTCTCTGGGTCTCATTTAGCATTAATATTGAAGATTTAGTTTTATTTATTTTATATCCTGATATTTCCCAAAAATTCTTTATTAAATTCAACAAGGTTGGAATTGATTTTTTTAGATTCGACATAAACAAAATTATATCATCGGCGTACAGGGAGATTTTATGTTCTGTTGGCCCAACTTTAATTCCATATATTTGTGAATGTAAACGTATCGCTATCGCTAAAGGTTCAATTGCCATAGTAAGATAAGATAAGATAAGATAAGCCTTTATTAGTCCCACAACGGGGAAATTCCAGGATTGCAACAGCACAGGGATAGCAACACTCAGAGCAACAATCAGAAGGCAAGAAAAAAAAAAAAAAAACAAGCAAGCAAGAGCAGCTAATAAACATATGTACGTATTACTATAAAATATATATATATACACACACACACAGACACACAGTGCAGAGCATTGTAGCTGGATATGTATGTAAATGTAGTAAACAGTAAAGGTGAAAGTGGACAGCCTTGTCGACATCCTCTATTGATTTTTATTGGTTTTGAAATATTGTTATTTGTTAGGATTTCTGCTGTAGCATTATTGTATATTATTTGAACCCATTTTATGAAATTATTTCCAAGTCCAAACCTTTGTAGGACTTCAAAAAGAAAGGGCCATTCGACTCTATCAAAGGCCTTTTCGGCGTCCAATGATAGGAGAGCTGTATCCGGTGCTTCTTTATTAAAATAAATAATATTAAATAGTCTTCTTACATTATGGAAGCCTTGTCTACCCTTTATAAAGCCATTCTGATCTCGATTAATAATATTTGGTAAAATTTCTTGTATTCGTCTTGCTAAAATTTTACAGATTATCTTAAGGTCGGCGTTTAATAGGCTTATTGGTCTCATATTTTCACATTTATTAGAGGGCTTACCTGGTTTTGGCAGCAGTATAATTAAGGCATTATTTATGTATGATGGTAAATTATTATTTTGAAATGCTTCTAAAACCATTTCCAAAAAAGGTTTTATTAATTTATTCTTAAATTTTTTATAAAGGTCAACTGGAAGACCATCTGGTCCTGCACTTTTTCCTGATTTCATATTATCAATGGCTAGCCCAACTTCTTCTTGACTAATTTTAGACTCCAATATCTCCCTGTTTTCATTTGGTATACACGGTATAGATAGTTCGTTCAAAAACCCATTTAGTTTTGTTAAATCAGGTTCATTTTTGGTATCATATAATTTTTCATAGTAATCTCTAAAGGCTCTATTAATTTCTAAAGGATCTATAACTACCTGTCCGTTACTTATAATACTGGTAATTGGTGTTTTAATTTCCAATTGTTTAATCTGCCATGCTAATAATTTTCCTGATTTTTCACCTTGTTCATAAAAAGATTGTTTCAATCTTAGAAGACTCGAGGCAGCTCTATTCGCTGATTTTTTGTCGTATTCAGCTCTCAAAATCAGTAATTCATTCTCCAACCTTGGGTCACTTCCTGCATACACTTTTTCCTGAAGACTTTTTATTTTATGTTCCAATTTAGCTCTCTCCTCTCGAGTCTTCTTAGATTTTGATCCTGTATAACTAATAATATGTCCCCTAATAAAAGCTTTGAAAGCCTCCCACTTTACACATGCTGATGTTTGTGTAGTATTGATGTCAAAGAACTCGTCTATTTGTTTTTCTATATACTTGACAAATTCCTCATCCTGAAGCCATTTATGCTGAAATTGCCATCTACCTGATTCCTTTGTCAATTTTTTATCTACATATATTAGACAACAGGGTGCATGATCAGAGATCACGATGTTATCATAAAAGCAGTTTTGAATCTTGGACCTTAATTCTGTGGAAATCAAAAAATAATCAATACGTGAGAATGTCTTGTAGGTACTGGAATAACAAGAATAGGCTTTAACTTGTGGTTTCATTTCTCTCCATATATCTAACAATCTCAATTCTTTCATAAAATGATTAATAGTCATCCTACATCCAATGTGCGTACAATCCAGTCCTGTTGATCTATCCACACCTGGATTCAATGTACAATTAAAATCCCCTGCTATTATATGTTGCCCTGTAAGTGATGATAAGATGAGAAATAAATTAGCAAAGAACTTCTGATCATCTATATTGGGACCATATAAGTTCACAAGATTTATATTTTCTAATAGCAAAGAACCTTGAATGATTACATATCTTCCAAATTTGTCTCCAATTACATTTTTCACTTGAAAAGGAACTGATTTATGTATGAGAGTCATAACTCCCCTGGCTCGGGATGAAAATGAAGAGGTGAATACACTTCCCTGCCATCTACTCCTAATTCTTTTAACATCCTCCTCTATCAGATGAGTTTCTTGTAAAAACACAATTCTTGAACCCATGTCCTTTATTTTATTCATAACTTGTTTAAGTTTTTTTAAATTTTGTAGACCTCTGCAATTCCATGAAGTTAAATTAAGATTAACACTTTGGTCCATGATCAATAGAGAGTTTGGGATTACCTTGCAGTGTAAACATGCTCATACAGAGAAGCAAAAACATGAGTGGTTGAACATTCATCCTACAAACTACACACAAACAAATTCCCCCTTCCCACACTTGTGGCAAACCCCCCAAAATCAAAAGAAAAATTCTGTCTCCCGATATAGCCATCGACCGTTCCACACCCACGGGGAACAGCCTAAGCCACTCCTTCTTCATCCTCCCAATCACCCTAACTCTACTACTTTTAATGACGTAACATTAACTCTCCTCTGTAGTTTTCCAACTTAACTCCAAAATTTTTAACAACTTTGTACATCATAGTTTTTTTTTTGTTTGTTTGTTTTGTTTTTGTTTTGTTTTTTTAATATATAATACAATCTATATTTTGTAAACTTACTATTTACTTCAAGTCAGTCAGATGCCTGTGCAAATGCTTAATTATTCTACCTTATATTTTGTTCATGCTTAGCTCCCACCAGTCTCTTCTTCTTCTTTGATCTTCTTGATGAACTCCTGCGCCTCCTCTGGGGTCTTGAAGATGTGGGTTCTGCCCTCATACGTGGTCAGCAGTCTCGCAGGATAGATTACACCATGACGAATCCCAAGGTTGCGCAGCTCCTTACGTACGGGATCAAACTGCTTCCTCAATTGCTGGATTCCTGTGGCCAAATCTGGGTAGAACCGCACCTGCTGGTCCTGGTGTTTAATCTCTCCTTTTTTAGCTCGTGCAGCGTTGAAGATCTTCATCCTGTCTCTGTTGCTAAGAAACTTCATAATTAAGGTCCTCGGCGGTCCCTTATCTCTCCGTGGGCCAATACGATGTGCTTTTTCCAGAACCACTGCTGATTGCAACTCCTCGCTGCCCAGCACCTCCGGAATCCACTTTTCCAGAAAGGAACATACGTCCCGACCTTCTGATTCCTCTGGAAGACCCACCAGCCTCAAATTATTCTGTCTCGACCGAGATTCCAAATCCAAAATATTATCTTCCAGAGATTTATTTTTTTTTTCCAAAGTGCGCACCTTTAATTGAAGACGGGTGACGTCATCTTCAGCACTAGCGAGACGGAGCTCCATCTGCGCCGTTCGTTCTACACAGTCACCCAATTCCTTTCTTATTCCTTCCAACGCTGTCATAATCCCATCAAATCTAGAGGAAAAGTCCGCTCTCATTGAACTCATGGCAGCCATCAGCGCATCTGCGCCATTCCCCGCAGATATCGCAGCGTTGCCAGCCTCCTCCGCCATATATGGAGTTTTGTTTACTGCGTCACAGACCTGAAAGTCCGTTAATTTGGACTGTTTCGGCGGCTCGCTTTTTCCTTTTCCTGGTTTTCCAGCCTTAGGCTTCGCCGACATATCCTCGCCCAAATGCTGGGATACGTTCTGTCCCAAATGAGAGAGTTATTTGCCGATTTTTTTTTTCCAGGAGCAGAGCAGAGCGAGACACGTCCGTCCTACGTGGCAGCCATAACCGGAAGTCCTCCGAGTGCTTTTCTAGTTATTTATGTGATAATCAACGAAATAAATGGCTACACACAAATCAACACCATCACAAAACACTCACCATCTTCCCAGTGAGCAGCCATCAGCTTGGAGACCTGGTATTTCATTTCGGAACACACCACCAGTGCCGGGGCTGAAAAGTTCATAGGCTGAAAAATTCATATGGTGGTCAAATTTGACCAAATGTGGTTATTTTTCAACAGTCTCCCCATTGATGCGCACAGTTCTTCCATCGGTGTTGCAGCGCTTGGATCCCTGCACTTGAAAAATAAACTACATTTGGTCAAATTTGACAACTATTAACTTTTCAGCCCCGTCGGCCCTGCTGTGGTGGAGCGAGCCAAAAAGAAAAAGTATACCAGGAGGTCTCTGAGCTGATGGCTGCTCACGGGGAAGATGGTGAATGTTTTATGATTTTAAGCATCTTTTATGTTATTTATCAGTGAAAATGTCAGCATGTCAACGACATAACAAGATAACGGGCCGCCCTCCTGTACAGAATTCAATTCAATTCAATTCAATTCAACTTTATTTATATAGCGCCATTTCACAACAACAGTCATCTCATAGCACTTTCAACTGTAGGGGGGACCCCCACAGTTGCAGAAAGACCCCAGCAATCAGGCGATCCCCTGTGAGCAAGCACTTGGCGATGGTGGAGAGGAAAAACTCCCTTTTAACAGGAAGAAACCTCCAGCAGAACCAGGCTCAGGGAGGGGAAGCCATCTGCTGCGACTGGCTGGGGGGTGAGGGGACAGAGAAGATGAAAAGAACAGACATGTAGAGAGCAAACAGCACGATGGGGACTCAGTCTATGGGAGAGAACAAACAGATGTTAATGACAGGAAAAAAACATATTTCATTGAGAGTGAAGAAAGGAGTGAGGCCCAGTGCATTATTGGAGGTCCCCCGGCTGACTAAACCTATTAGCAGCATAACTAAGGGAGGGTTCAGAAACACATGATCCCTCCCTAATTGTAGGCTATATCTAAAAGGTAGGTTTTAGCCCTATTCTTAAAAACAGAGATCGAGTCTGACTCCCGAATCCAGATTGGCAGCTGGTTCCACAGGAGAGGAGCTTGATAACTGAAGGCTCTGCCTCCCATTGTACTTTTGGAGATTCTAAGTATTACAAATAATCATGCATTTTGGGAGCGTAGTGCTCTGTTAGGATAATACGGTAGTATCAGATCTTCTAAATAAAAAGGAGCCTGATTGTTTAGAGTTTTGTAAGTAAGAAGAAGGATTTTAAACTTAATTCTAAACTCTATGGGAAGCCAATGAAGGGATGCCAGAACCGGAGAGATATGATCTCTCTTTCTAGTACCTGTTAAAACTCTTGCTGCAGCATTTTGGATCAGCTGAAGACTTTTTAAAGATGTTTTAGGACAGCCTGATAATAAAGAATTACAATAATCTAATCGCGAGCTAACAAAAGCGTGGATCAGTTTCTCAGCATCACTCTGAGACAAGATGCTCCTAATCTTGGCAATATTACGCAAATGATAGAAGGTAGTCTTAGAAACAAATTTAATATGTGAATTGAAGGACAGATCTTGATCAAAAATAATTCCAAGGTTCCTCACAGAGCTATTAAGAGAAAGAGTAACCGCATCCAAACTGAAAGTTTGATTTGGAAAGGTATTTCTAAGGTTTTTTGGACCAACAAGAATGACTTCAGTCTTATCTGAATTTAAAAGCAAGAAATTACAAGTCATCCAAGCTTTGATTTCCTTAAGACAGGCTTCTAACTTGGCTAATTGATTACTATCATCTGGCTTCATTGACAGGTATAATTGTGTGTCATCTGCATAACAATGAAAATGTATACAGTGCTTTCTAATAATGTTGCCTAACGGGAGCATATATAAACTAAAAAGAGTAGGGCCTAGCACAGATCCCTGTGGAACTCCATGACTAAGCTTTGAGTTGAAAGAAAACTCATTATTGACATGAACAAACTGGAACCTATCAGATAAATAAGATCTAAACCACTGCAACGAAGTTCCATTAAGTCCAACATAGTGTTCTAATCTATCAAGTAGAATATTATGATCGATAGTATCAAAAGCTGCACTAAGGTCTAAAAGGACAAGTACAGAAACCAGTCCATTATCAGATGCGATGAGGAGGTCGTTAGTGACCTTCGCTAAGGCTGTTTCAGTACTATGATGGATTCTAAACCCAGATTGAAACTCTTCAAGTAAACCATTTCCCTGCAGGTGGTCAAATAATTGCGTAGCAACAACTCTAAGATTTTTGAAATGAAAGGGAGATTAGAGATTGGTCTATAGCTAACTAAAGCTCCTGGATCTAGCGTTTGCTTTTTGAGTAAGGGTTTAATTACAGCTGTTTTAAAAGCCTGCGGTACATGGCTTAAAGTTAATGAAGAATTGATTATATGAAGAATAAAGCTACCAATAAGTGGGAAGACTTCTTTAAATAACCTGGTAGGAATAGGGTCTAAAAGACAAGTTGAAGGTTTGGATGAGGAAACTATTTTGTCTAACTCACAAAGGTTGATTGGAGTAAACTCATCAAGACAGACATCAATTGAAGGAGTTGTAGTAGTTACTGCATTTAAGTTAACTGTGGGAAGAATCTGATTGATTTTATCTCTGATGGATGAAATTTTATTATTGAAAAAGTTCATAAAGTCCTGACTACTAAGCTCTAAGGGAATGCTAGGATTGACAGAGTCCTGACTCTTTGTCAACCTGGCTACAGTGTTGAAAAGAAACCTGGGATTATTCTTGTTCTCTTCTATTAATGCAGAATAATAACTCGTTCTAGCTTTTCTAAGAGATTTTTTATAAATTAAAAGATGATTTCTCCAAGCTAAATAGATTTCATCTAAATTAGTGGAGCGCCATTTTCTTTCTAATTGACGAGTCTTCTGTTTTAAGCTACAAGTTTCTGTGTTGAACCAAGGAGTTAGAAATCTCTGATTAGACTTTTTCTTTTTTAAGGGGGCCACCAAGTCTAGAGTCTGATGCAGAGAAGCTGTAACACTATCCACCATGTTATCAATTACAGAAGGAGTAAGCTGTCCATAGCTTATTTCCGTTGTGTTGACACATGGCATAGAGGAAACAATCTGCATAAATTTGGTAACAGCATCATCTGAGAGGCATCTACTGTAATAATATTTTTCTTTAGGAGCCAAATAGTCAGAAATAGTAAAATCAAAGGTTAACAGACAATGGTCTGACAGTACAGGGTTATGAGGAGACACTACAAGATTTTCTATTTCTATGCCATATGTCAGAACAAGGTCCAACGTATGGTGGAGATAATGAGTAGAATTTCCTACTTTCTGAGAAAACCCCATCGAGTGTAATACTGAATTTTTTTTTTTTAGATTTAGTATACTTTATTGATCCCCAGAGGGGAAATTGAGGGTCATCCACCATCTGGATGGATGAAGCAGCCACGATACGGCGCTATCCCTTAACCATTCACACACACATTCACACCTAGGGCCACTTTAGAGTCTCCAATTAACCTAACCTGCATGTTTCTGGCATGTGGGAGGAAACCGGAGAAATCCCGGAGTAAACCCACGCAGACACGGGGAGAACATGCAAACTCCACACAGATCACTGTTGGTCGGGGGCTGGGATCGAACCCACAATCCCACGATCCCCCAGCCAAGGGTAAACTGTGCTGCAGCAGTGCTAACCACTGCGCCACCGTGCAGCCACATTAAGGCAGTCACTATCTACTTCTACATGTATATTAAAGTCCCCTACTATAATTATCTATCTGATTTCAGCACTAAATCAGCTAAGAAATCAGCAAATTTGGATAAAAATTCTCAGTAGGTTGATGGAGGACGATAAACTGTGGCAAATCAAACTGGATTTAACTTAAAATTGCTAAAGTGCCCAATACTGAGGACCAGGCCCTCAAAGGAATTATAAGATGTTTTTTTTGCTTTACATTAACTAGTAATTTGGAATGGTAAATTGTTGCTACTCCTCCTCCACGACCAGAACTTCTGGGATTTTGACGGTTTAAATAACCAGAGGGAGTTGATTCTGTCACGCCGCGCCGTTCATCAGCGGCGCCACCTGCTCACACACCTGATCCTCATCAGCGGCGAAGGATAAAAGCTGCCTCGCCCGGAGGCTCGGCCTGAAGCCGTCAGACTTCGTTCCCTCACCGCCGTGAGCATTCCTTTCTTCAGCATCGCTATTCTGGGTAAGAACCCTTACCTCCTTTTCCAGTCTGCTCTCCTGTGCACAGGTGGATTCCCCGGCGGCGGACGTCTCCGTTCCATCGCCCATCCTTCGCTGCTGCACGGAGCTCTCCAGGTGGCTGTCTCCCGGACTACGTTCCCCTTGCTGTGCCAGCTATTCTGACAACTCAAGGTTGCTCGGCCGAACGGTCATCTGCCTCTGTGCCTGAAGCAGACGCCACCACCAACACATCTGCATCCCGCAGACACACACTCATTCACCCCTGCTGTTAATAAACTATTTGAACTACTCTAAGCCTGTGTGTGCGTGTCTCCTGAGCCGTGCGTTATGTCAGTACGGCTTCAGCAGAGCGGCTCGGCGGACGGCGGGCTCGCACACCGGCTTACCACTCTCGAGGCTAGAGTGGATCAAATTGCTTATCAACAGCAGGTTATCCTGAATCAATTGATAACTATCACTGGCCGATTGGACCGCCTGGACCCCCAGCAGCCGTTCCCCCCGGCTCCTCAGGGTGGCGCAGCTCCTGCTGTTCCGGTGGCCGTCCAGCCAGCTCCAGTGGCACCGGCCCGACTCACACCAATTCCGACCCCCGCCCGCTTTAGCGGAAAGCTCGGCGGAGCGCGGGGGTTTGTGATGCAGTGCGAGTCCGTGTTTGACCGTGTGCCCGGAGACTTTCCCTCAGATCACAGCCGGATCGGCTACATAGGGAACCTCCTGGAGGGGCGTGCTTTAACTTGGGCCTACGCTATTATGGCGAGACCCAGTTATGCCACCCTCACCTATGCCGAGTTCGTGAGGCGCTTCCTGGAGGTGTTTGATCACTCCCGTTCCGAGGCGGTCCAGGTCGATCGGCTTCTCGCTCTCCAGCAGGGAAGCCGGTCGGCCGCGGATTATGCCATCGAATACCGGGTAGCGGCGGAGGAACTGGGCTGGGAGGAGCGCTCCCTCTGCGGCCTGTTTCTCCGCAGCCTCAATAGTGATCTGAGGGATGAACTGGCTGGACGGGATATCCCCGGAACGTTAGCGGAGCTAACCTCATTAGCGATCAGCTTGGACAACAGGCTGCGCGAGCGCTCCTCAGGACGGAAGCCGTCTGCTTCTCGCCCTCGAGGAGTTCCGCTACGCCTGCCCCAAGCTCGCCCCCTGGCGACGCCGCCACCATCGTGCCCCGAGGAGTCGGAGCCGATGGTGACGGGCTGGGCAAAGCTCTCCTTGGCAGAGAGACAGCGCCACCGTGAGTTGGGTCTCTGCATGTATTGCGGAGACAATCAACACACGGTAGAGCTTTGCCCACAAAAGCCAAACGGTGGGATCCGCGAGTCACTGTAGGGGGCCTCGCGGACGTCAATCGGCAAAGTCCCCTCACTCAATTAAAGCTGCCCATCCGTTTTTGCCACAATTCCACTGGGCACCTCACCCACGCACTGGTGGATTCGGGCGCAGAGGGCAGCTTCATTTCACAAGGCCTGGCAACCCGATTGGGCATCCGCTGTCAGGCGCTCAAACACCCCATCTCCCTGGTCCATCTCTCCCGTGCCTCCCTTGGGAGAGTTACCCATCAAACCATTCCTGTCCCAGTCATCATCTCAGGGAACCACCGGGAGGAAATGGTTTTCTACGTCCTGCCCAACTCTGTATCGCCCGTCATCCTGGGGTATCCCTGGCTACGCCTCCACAATCCTGTCCTGGACTGGAGGTCAGCTGGGGTGTCGGCGTGGAGTACCTTCTGCATGGGCACCTGCCTTCAGTCCGCTGCCTGCTCCCCGTCCGTGGCTCCTCCTGTGGCGGATACAGCACCCCCGGACCTGTCACTGGTGCCCCCAGATTTTCACGACCTGGGTATGGTATTCAGCAAGTCAAAAGCTATGTCTCTTCCCCCGCATCGACCATATGACTGTGCCATCAATCTCCGCCAGGGGGCCCCCCTGCCATCTGGTCGGCTCTACAGCCTGTCGGCGCCGGAGAAGGAGACTATGAATACGTACCTGAAGGAATCACTGAGCGCTGGGATTATCCGCCCATCGTCATCACCCGTGGGGGCGGGGTTTTTCTTTGTAGGGAAGAAGGACGGTTCCCTCCGTCCCTGTATTGACTACCGAGCACTTAATGACATCACTGAGAGGGACCGTTACACCCTGCCCCTCATGGACACTGCCTTCCACTCCCTCCAGGGGGCGACCTGGTTTACCAAGCTGGACCTCCGCAGCGCTTACCACCTCGTCCGGATCCGGGAGGGAGATGAATGGAAAACAGCCTTCCGTACCCCGAACGGCCACTTTGAGTATCTCGTCATGCCGTTCGGGCTGACCAACGCTCCTGCCGTCTTTCAGCGCCTCATCAATGACGTCCTCCGGGATTTCATCGGCCTCTTCGTGTTCGTCTACCTGGACGACATTCTGATCTTCTCTCAGTCCAGAGACGAGCACCGGATCCATGTGAGGCGGGTCCTTCAAAGACTGCTGGAGAATCGTTTGTACGTGAAGGCTGAGAAGTGCGAGTTTTACGCTAGGACCACATCCTTCCTGGGATTCATCATCGCCCAAGACCAGGTGCTCCCGGACCCAGAGAAGGTGAAGGCGGTGGTGGAGTGGCCTACTCCCGCATCTCGGAAGCAGGTGCAACAGTTTGTTGGCTTCGCCAATTTTTACCGCCGTTTTGTCCCGAATTTCAGCTGGATCGTCGGACCACTGACCCGCCTCACATCCCCGAAGGTCCCGTTCCGGTGGACCGAAGAGGTCGATGCTGCCTTTAAGGCGCTGAAGGCGGAGTTCTCCTCCCCCCGGGTCCTTCGCCAGGTCGACCCCGCGCTGCAGTGCATTGTGGAGGTGGACGCATCGGACACGGGAGTGGGAGCAGTGTTATCCCAGCAATCACCGGACGATGGCGCCAAGCGACCGTGCGCCGCCTTCTCCCGGCGCCTGTCCCCGGCGGAGAGGAACTATGATGTGGGGGACAGAGAGCTCCTGGCCATTAAACTCGCCCTACAGGAGTGGCGCCACTGGTTAGAGGGGGCGGACCTGCCGTTTGTGGTCTTGACGGACCATAAGAATTTAGAGTATCTACGATCTGCCAAGCGCCTGAATGCCCGCCAGGCGCGCTGGTCTCTGTTCTTCGCCAGGTTCCGGTTCTCTATCACCTTCAGGCCAGGCTCCAAGAACGGCCTGCCTGACGCCCTCTCTAGACAGTTCACCCCCGCGGGGGCTGAGGAGACGCCCCACACTATCCTGCCCAGGTCGTGCGTCGTGGGAGCTATCTCTTGGGACATTGTGGACAAGATCCGGAAGGCACAGGAGGTGGAACCTGATCCTGGCGGCGGACCGGAGGGAAGACTGTTCGTTCCGTCTGCGGTCCGAGGAGAGGTCATCCACTGGCTCCACACCTCCCGGCTCACCTGTCATCCCGGCACCTCTCGGATGATCAGCCTCCTCCAACGGTCCTTTTGGTGGCCGGGCCTGCGGAGGGATGCAGCCCGCTACGCCCGGGCTTGTCCAATTTGTGCCACCAGCAAGTCGGGAAACGCCCCTCCAGCGGGTCTGCTCCAGCCTCTGCCCGTCCCTGGCAGGCCATGGTCGCACATCGCACTGGATTTCGTCACCGGGTTCCCAGCTTCCAACTCATTCGACACCATCCTGACCATCGTGGACCGTTTCTCCAAGGCGGCACACTTCATCCCCCTGCGAGGTCTCCCTACCGCCCTGGAGACGGCGGGCTTCCTCGTCCAACACGTGGTCAGGCTGCATGGGATCCCGGTGGACGTGGTCTCGGACCGGGGCCCCCAATTTTCATCCGAGGTTTGGAAATCCTTTTGCAACGCCATCGGAGCCAAAGTGAGCCTCTCCTCCGGCCATCACCCCCAGTCTAACGGGCAGTGTGAGAGGACCAATCAGGAGCTGGAGGCTGCGCTCCGCTGTGTTGCAAGATCCAAGCCGACATCATGGAGCAACCATCTCGCCTGGGTGGAGTACGCCCACAACACCGCCCGCTCTTCTGCAACGGGGATGTCCCCCTTCAAGGCGTCCCTGGGTTACGACCCCCCGCTGCTTCCAGCGCAGGAGAGCGAGGTAACTGTTCCGTCAGTTAGGGCGCATGTGAGGCAGTTCCGCTCCACCTGGGCCGCCGCGCGTCATGCGCTTTTACGCACAGCGGAGCGCAACAAGACCGTGGCGGACCGACGTAGAAGACCTGCCCCGGCGTACAGAGTTGGGCAACTTGTCTACGTTTCCACCCAGGACGTCACCCTAAAAGGCGAGAGGAGAAAGCTGGCACAGCGCTTCATGGGTCCCTTCCCCATCACCCGGATCATCAACCCGGTGGCTGTGCGCGTGGCTATTCCCCCCTCCCTCCGCATCCATCCCACCTTCCACGTATCAAAGGTGAAGCTGGCAGTCACTGACCCCCCTTTGCCCTCCTCCTGCAGCGCAACCCGCGCCCCGGATGATTGGTGGCCACCCGGCCTGGTCCGTCTCCTCCATCCTGGACTCCCGGCGCCGGGGTCGTGGGTTGCAATACTTGGTGGACTGGGAGGGCTATGGGCCCGAGCATCGACAATGGGTGCCCCCGTCGTTTGTGTTGGACCCATCGCTCATCGCGGACTTCCACCGAGCGCACCCGGATAAGCCATCGCCAGGAGGCGCTGCTAGAGGGGGGAGTACTGTCACGCCGCGCCGTTCATCAGCGGCGCCACCTGCTCACACACCTGATCCTCATCAGCGGCGAAGGATAAAAGCCGCCTCGCCCGGAGGCTCGGCCTGAAGCCGTCAGACTTCGTTCCCTCACCGCCGTGAGCATTCCTTTCTTCAGCATCGCTATTCTGGGTAAGAACCCTTACCTCCTTTTCCAGTCTGCTCCCCTGTGCACAGGTGGATTCCCCGGCGGCGGACGTCTCCGTTCCATCGCCCATCCTTCGCTGCTGCACGGAGCTCTCCAGGTGGCTGTCTCCCGGGCTACGTTCCCCTTGCTGTGCCAGCTATCCTGACAACTCAAGGTTGCTTGGCCGAACGGTCATCTGCCTCTGTGCCTGAAGCAGACGCCACCACCAACACATCTGCATCCCGCAGACACACACTCATTCACCCCTGCTGTTAATAAACTATTTGAACTACTCTAAGCCTGTGTGTGCGTGTCTCCTGAGCCGTGCGTTATGTCAGATTCATTTAAACCAACATAATCGTCTTGCCCCAACCAAGTCTCTGTAAGGGATATTAAATCAATCTGATGATCAATTAACAGATCATGGACTAACAGAGACTTGAGAGTTAGAGACCTAATATTTAATAAACCACATTTAATTTTTAAATTATGAGGAGGAACAGAGGCCAAATCATTCAATTTAGAGGCTTTATGTTTAATTTGAGTTTTACCAGTTTTTTTCTTAATCACTTTGGGATGCTTATATATCATATTTTTATTTGCTTTGGAGGGAGCAGACAATGATTCTCTGATGGGGAAGACAGGGGCTAAGTTGAGGGGTGGCGGATGAAGAGGAGCTGCAGAGAGGCATGTAAGACTGCGACTCTGCTTCCTGGTCCCAACTCTGAGTAGTCAATGTTTTGGAAATTTGGATAAAAAAGATGCCAGATTGTTAGATAAATGAGACGCACCATCCAAAGTGGGATGGACGCTGTCTCGTCTCATAAGACCAGGTTTTCCCCAAAATGAGCTCCAATTGTCAATGTAGCCCACGTCATTTGCAGGACACCACACAGACAGCCAGCGGTTCAAGGATGACGAGCAGCTAAACATGTCATCACTGGTCAGATTGGGGAGGAGCCCAGAGAATACTACAGAGTCCGACATTGTTTTGGCAAAGTCACACACCAATTCTACATTAAGTTTCATGACTTCCGACTGCCGGAGACGGATGTCATTAACGCCAGCGTGAATAACAATTGTGGAGTATTTACAGTTACTTTTAGCCAGCATTTTCAAATTTGACTCGATGTCGCCTGCTCTGGCCCCAGGAATGCATTTGACTATGGCCGCTGGAGTCTCTAGGTTCACGTTTCTGACTACAGAGTCGCCAATGATCAGAGATTTTCCTCAGCGGGTGTGTCGCTGAGCAGGGAAAAATTATTAGAAACGTGAACAGGTTGGAGGTGTACCGGGGCTTTGCGACTAGGCTTCCTTCTCACCGTCACCCACCCAGTCTCCTCGCTGCTGAGGAGAGCCGGAGGACCGCTAACAGGGTCAGCTATGCTAGCTAGCTCCGCTGCAGCTAAGGGGCGTCCGTCAAGAGTAACTGGTGCAGACGGTGTTTCAATGCAGCGGAGCCGGGATTCCAAATCAGACAACCTCGCCTCGAGCGCCTCAAAAAGACAACATTTATTACATTTACCGTTATCACTAAAAGAGGCAGAGGTGTAGCTAAACATCTGACAGAGAGAGCACACCAGAGGAGGAGAGGAAAGAGAGCTAGTAGCCATAGCTAGTGGCTAACCCAAAGCTCAGGAGAGTGAGGAGAGCAAACCACACGGACAAACAGCAAAACAGGAAGTGACGATACGTTACCACAAGTGACGTTCCCAACCCAATCCCACCCTCTTGAGGTAGTACTCAGTTAAAATGGAAAACCAATCACACCGTGTCGAGCCGAGTAGAGTCAAGGCGAGTCGGGCTGAGTAGGTACTAATTGAATAGGGGCTTAGCAGTCCAATGGCTTGTGACATCTAAATATTGATACTGGTCCAGGTCTGTTTTCCCATTTCCTTTTTGTTTATTTATCAAATTAAAATGTCATCTCTTAAGGGGATTATTTAAAAAAAGTGACATGTTGAGCACTGTACTAGTATTGCAGATAATAGGTCTCAGTTGATGTTTATGTGTGTAATTACTCACCATTCCTTCATAGGGGTATCCAGTTTCAGAGTCGATGCCATTGTTGTCAATGACATATTGGAAGGCTTTGTACGGCCAGCCTCCGCTGCATCCCATGTTGCCGTATTTGCCGGAACAGTCCACCAGATTTTGGGGACTGAGGTCTACCAGGTTTCCTGTTGCCTTCGCAAGTTGTCCTTCCAAGGCCCCTACTGCACTGAAGGCCCAACAGGACCCACAACCACCCTGAAATTAAAAGAAAAAAATAAGTTCACGTAAATAAACAATCTGAAACATCTTTAACAAATAACACCAGAAAAAAGGAAACTATATGGGTCATGCATTTCCTTCAAATTTGGTTCCTCTTTCAGAAGCACAGAAGTCTGAGAGTCATGTCCAGTAATTTAGCTGTTTCCAGGGCTGTGCTATGCTGAACGTAGATCTCAGCTTTTTGTGTTCCTTCATCTTTATGGATCAGTCACTTGGGATAGCTACTACAACTGGCCTTCTGTTTGTCAACCTTTGCAATGTCCAGGTAGTTACCCATCACTAGTTTATCAATCAGAATCTAAAAGTCCCTCAGGATCTTGGCTTGATGATGCTCACTCACCTTTGGAGAGGATTTTCGGCCAGTACTCTGCAGAGATACTGTGTTAGCCACTGCTGTACCTTTGTGCTGTTTTTTCAGACCAGCTTTTTCCAGTCACTGGCAGGATTTCTCAATATCACCTACTTTTTTCTTTCTATCAGTGGTATATGCTGTGCAGAGGTTTATCTTTCCATGATGGTTCCTCCATTTCCTCCTCATCAACACTGGATTTCTGCTGCCAGAAATTAATTGAACCCCCAGTTGCTCCTGGTGGGTCAGGCCAGCGCCGGTGCATGGCAGCTCCGCCACCATCAGTGTGTGAGTGTGTGTGTGAATGGGTGGATAGCAGGATCTGTAAAGCACTTTGGTCACCCTGAGATGAGAAAAAGCACTATATAAGTGAATACCATTTACCATTAATTTAACTGTTCATCCCTTGAGGTCATCTTTGTGATATATTCCTGGATCTTTGTTAGTGCATCCTCTATCATGGCTCTGACATCCACTAGCCCTCGGCCTCCCTTTATCCACATGGTACATACATTATGATAATCATGGGATTGCCTCTGTGAGTGGAGGAGGAAGTAAGCACAGTGGGAGAGCTGCAGGCAGAGAGAAGGAGCTCTTCAAGTGTTTTAGGGGTGTTTTTGCAGTGTTTTCTGTGTAAATAATAGCTTAGTGTTGTAAATAGTAGTATTAGTATTGTTTGTGAGAGTTTTGGAGTGTGGCAAGCACAAATGTTTGAGAAGATGTAAAATACGCTCAGTTTATCTTTGTAATCTCAAAAGTTTTGGTCATGTACATTTGAAATATTTATGACTTTATGACATTATTTTTCTCATCGGTAAAAACTATAAGTCTGACACTCCATCCATCCATCCATCTTCTACCGCTTTTCCGGAGGTCCGGGTCGCGGAGGCAGCAGTTCAAGCAGAGAAGCCCAGACTTCCCTCTCCCCAGCCACCTGCTCCAGCTCTTCAGAGGGGATACCAAGGCGTTCCCAGACCAGCTGGGAGACATAGTCTCATCCACCGAGTCCTGGGTCTGCCCCGGGGTCTCCTCCCAGTGGGACGTGCCTGAAACACCTCAAGTGGGAGGCGTCCAGGAGGCATCCTAATCAGATGCCCATACCACCTCAACTGACTCCTTTCAATGTGGAGGAGCAGCGGTTCTACTCTGAGCCTCTCCCGGATGACTGAGCTCCTCACCCTATCTCTGAGGGTGAGTCCAGCAATCCTACGGAGAAAGCTCATTTCAGCCGCTTGTATCCGCGATCTCGTTCTTTCGGTCATTACCCAAAGCTCGTGACCATAGGTGAGAGTAGGAACGTAGATTGACTGGTAAATCGACAGCTTTGCCTTAGAACTAAGCTCCCTCTTCACCACAACAGACCGGTACAACGTCCGCATCACTGCAGATGCTGCTCCAATCCGTCTGTCGATCTCTCGCTCCATTTTCCCCTCACTCGTGAACAAGACCCCAAGATACTTAAACTCCTCCACTTGGGGCAGGAGCCTGTCCCCAACCCGGAGAGGACAATCCACCTTTTTCCGGCTGAGGACCATGGACTCGGACTTGGAGGTGCTGATTCTCATCCCAGCCGCTTCACACTCAGCGGCAAACCGTCCCAGCAAGAGCTGTAGGTCATTGCTGGATGAAGCCAACAGGACAACATCATCTGCAAACAACAGAGATGAGATCCTGTGGTCACCAAGCATGACACCCTCCATTCCCTGGCTGCGCCTAGAAATCCTGTCCATAAAAATTATGAACAGGACCGGTGACAAAGGGCAGCCCTGGCGGAGTCCAACTCTCACTGGGAATGACTCCGACCGAGTGTTGGCAATGCGAACTAAACTCTCACAACGGTCGTACAGAGACCGAATAGCTCGTAACAACAAGCCCGATACCCCATACTCCCGAAGCACCCCCCACAAAAATCCACGAGGGACGCGGTCAAATGCCTTCTCCAAGTCCACAAAACACATGTAAACTGGTTGGGCAAACTCCACGAACCCTCAAGAATTCTCGAGAGGGTAAAGAGCTGGTCCGATGTGCCACGGCCAGGACGAAAACCACATTGCTCCTCCTGAATCCGAGGTTCGACCAACGGCCGGACTCTCCTCTCCAGTACCTTGGCATAGACCTTCCCAGGGAGGCTGAGGAGTGTGATCCCTCTAAAGTTGGAGCACACCCTCCGGTCCCCTTTTTTGAAGAGAGGAACCACCACCCCGGTTTGCCATGCCAAAGGCACTGCCCCCGACCTCCACGCAATGTTGCAGAGGCGTGTCAACCATGACAACCCAACAACATCCAGGGCCTTGAGGTACTCGGGGCGAATCTCGTCCACCCCCGGGGCCCGGCCACCAAGGAGATTTTTAACCACCTTGGCGACCTCAGCCACTGTCTGACACTCCTCGCCTCTAAAACATGCTGGACCACAGCAGATAGCTGAGCAAAGGAAAAACCCTTTCCAAGTAAGTTTTGTGCTTAAGATGAGATAAGCTAAGATAAGCCTTTATTAGTATTCCACAATGGGAAAATTACAGGATCGCAGCAGCAAAGGGATAGCAGCACTCAGAGCAATAGTAAATAAAATAATAAGGTAAGAATTGGTTAGCCAAAGCAGTAAATAAATATACATATGTACACAGATATATACACAGTGCAGGAGCATTGCAGCTAGATGGTATCAACAGCATTACAGTTTGTTAAATTACCCAGCAAAATATAAATATTGACCCAGACAGTTTATTTCACATTGAATGAACAGTGTTATTTTCACCCTCAATAATAATTGTAATTGTCTTAGTTGTGTATTGGACGGGATGATCTTTATTGTGCAGAGTTGTGACGTTTAATACGGCCTCTATGAGCAGTGTTTAGATTATAAAGTCTGACAGCCATAGGTAGGAAGAACCTGCGGAAACTCACCCTCGAGCACTTATGATGGCACAGCCTACTGCTAAATGAGCTCCTCAGTGCGTTCAGCTTGTCCTGCATGGGGTGGGACTCGGACTCCAACAGAGATGACAGTTTAGCCACCATCCTCCTCTCTCCTATCTCCTCCACTGGGTTGAGGCGGCACCCCAGAACAGAGATGGCTTTTTTGATCAGCCTGTTCAGTCTCTTCCTGACGGCTGCTGTGATGCCACTGCCCCAGCAGACCACTCCATACGTAATGGCTGATGCCACCACAGAATTATAGAAGGTCTTCAGGACTATCCCCCGCACTCCAAAAGACCCGAGTCTCCTCAGGAGGAACAGCCTGCACTGCCCCTTCTTGTAGAGCGCATTAGTGTTGTGCGACCAGTCCGGTTTATTATTCAGGTGAATACCCAGGTACTTGTAAGATGTCACCATCTCAATGCTTGTTCCCTGGATGTTTACCAGTGCTGTGGGGGGTTGTCCACGCCTGCGGCAGTCCAACACCAGTTCTTTGGTTTCAATTATGCAGCGATTTCAATATTAAAACACTAATAACTCCTACAACTGCTATATTTGATTCTTAAAGCTGATGCTACGTCACATTATTTTCCTTCCAATGTCCTATTTTTCTTCCATACTGGGGGCTGCTTGGTTGCATTCATTATGCCTCAGTGCAAAGCAACTTAGGCATACCAAAACCACTACATGTGTCTGTGTGTGTATCTGTCTGTCTGTTTGCTACCAGCTTTCCAGCTCGCCTGGTCAATATTAAGTGGAACTAAATTCTTGCATCACTGTATCGCCGTATTTATGCCTCGGTGAAACTGAGAGGCACACGTTAGTCAATTAGTGCATCTGTTTGTGGCTGTGTGTATCTGTCTGTCCGCCTCTCTGTTTTAGCTTGCCTGGTCAAAATTAAGTGGAACTAAAGGCTTGCATCATTGTATTACCATATTTTCTCAACTTTTAACTTGCCAGAATGTCGAAATAATGCTTTGTTTTTGAAATAAACACAAAAATAGCTCACCTTTACCATCAATGGAATGGTACTGCACATGCACCTGGAAACTCCCACCAGAGGAAAGTACTGAGTAGTGGTGGGCAGTGTTATGTATGGAAATACCTGGGTGAAGGTATTTGATGGTTGGCAAACACAGCTTTATTGGGATCTATGTACAAGCTGTGACACGGTATGCACCAGCAGAATCATCTGGCAAAGAGGCAAAATCTGGATGCCCTGTGCCTTAAATAGGGTGGTGCAGTGACATGACGGGAAGTGCACATCACTACACTGCACTTCACAATAATGTGCCATTTTATATGTATCAAAGGTGGATCAATCCAAATATCGATAATATCAATACTAACATTGTTATTGATATTGATCAATACCAGTGTAACAAGATCGATACTCTGTATCTGTGTTGCTGCTCCCGTCACAGCACGGAGCAAGCACACTCAGCCACACTTTACTCCTCTTCTTCTTGTGGTTTTACCTCCTCCCTCCTCCTCCCTTTTGTACCATCACGTGACTCAGCAGCGCCAGGTAAACAAGCTAGCAAGCAGCAGCCGCTGGCTGCTGGAGTGCTAGTGTTCTATAATTCTATGCTACTTAATGAGATGTGTTACCACAGTGTGCACAGACAGCACAGAGATGGAGCAGAAGAATGGCAGAGAGAAAGAGGAGCACCGTGTCGTGTGGCTATATTTCCAGGCCGAAAATGAAACAACGACAAGCTATACAATTTGGAAAAAGGCTGTGAAATACAGCGGTAACACAACTACCGCATACAAGTGGAAGTTGATTTTTCATACAAGCATATGAAAAATCATCCAAAAGACAATGCTGAGCTACAGAAACAGAGAGAGGAGGAGAGAAATACCCCACCCCGTGGCCCCAACAGACCCAGACCCCGACCCAGAGCAGAGATTATTGGTAGAGGCCTTTCAGTATGGCAGAGAACATCCTGGTATTTTAGTCATCTTCGGCATTAGTTTATATTAATTTTCAAAGTGCAACTGGTCATTTGTTACTTTAGCCAACTCAAGAAGTATAAATTATGCTCAGACCTTGGTATAATACATTTATCCCATTGAAATGTTTTATTTAAACAAATACATTTACTGAAATTGAAACAAATATACTGAATATAATATGGCTCAGATCTGATTGAATATAATTACACTTTTGTGTTAACTGTGAAAGTGATACTGTATGTATTTACCTCTAAACTTTGCCCGAATTCTGTCCTGGGTTTTAACTAATTAAAAATCCAAAGGAAAAATCACAAAACACTTAAAGGTCATGAAAATTCATTCAGACTTAGTAATTTGATGATGCCATCCACATTAATGATTGAAAAGTATCAGTATTGTATCGGTATCGGCAATACTTGCCCTGTATTTACTTGGTATCGGATTGATACCAAATCTTGCAGTATCGCACACCACTATTTCTCAGCAATCCGCCAATACTGGGTGAACAAATGTCTAACTTTTTGCCCATCTGTTTTCTTCCTCTGCCACTAAACAGAAAAACGCTCCTGTTCGTCCTGATTGTCATTGTATTCACGTACCTTCATCACTTCCGTCATTTAAAACGTCTGCCACCGTGCTCTTCTTTTGTTTAGATTGCAGCTGTTCAAATCAGTTTGGTGACTCCAAAGCTACTGGATGGATTTGGATAAAATTTTTTACCAGAGGTGGTCCTTGGGCTAGAGAGGAGCCCATAACATTTTGGTGATGATCCCAGAATGCATACCGCCACCAAGGCTCTTATCTTCTCACAGTGTGTTAGCAAGAATACTCCAAAACTACTAGATGGATTTGCATGAAATTTTTACCAGAGGTGGTCCTTGGGCTAGAGAGGAGCCCATAACATTTTGGTGATGATCTGAGAGTGCATACCTTTGCCAAGGCTCTGGCACTGAGGTATCAGCACCTTGGTGCTTTCGTTTATCAAATTTTATTTGGCACAATTTCCACATCCACATTTTTTTTTTTTTTCACTTCTGGCGCCACACGAGTCGGCTGCCTTTTTGCAACAGCGGCTCAATTCTGAGTTTTTTTTCTTCCTCTAACTTTCTGATCCGGCGACAACTTTCTGATCCGGTGACACCTTACACACCTTATACATCACGAACACACAGATCACCCCAAATGTCTCCCGAGCCGGTGGACGGAGTCACTGTTTACAGCAGGAGACGGTACAACAGGGACCAACTGTTAGCACTCAACTGCCACTCGGTGCTAACGAAAAAACTTGACATACCGGGAGAAATAAGGTGAAAACGACGTGGGTGTCGTGCTGGTGTAAGACAGCGGGCAAGGAATATAAGGTACAGACCCGCCCTCCCATCCATTGTTATGGGGAATGTACGATCGATATTAGGAAAGGTAGATGAGCTAGCGGCTATCTCCTGCTTCAATAGCATATACCGGGAGTGCTGCCTTATGTTATTCACTGAGTCGTGGCTAAATGAACTAGCAGCGGATGCTAACATTGAACTGGAGGGTTTCCACGCAATACGGGCAGACCGAACACCAGACAGTGGCAAGGCACGGGGCGGTGGAGTGATAATGTATGTTAATAACAACTGGTGCAGACCAGGACATATCACGGTTAAACAACAACACTGCAACAAGGACATGGAGTTGCTAGCTGTTAGCATGCAGCCTACATATCTCCCGAGGGAATACTCACACGTGATCTGCATTGTTATTTATGCAAATCCGACGGCGAACACTGGGACAGCGCATGACATCATCCACTCAGTAACTGGCAGGCTGCAGACAGAACACCCAGATGCTCTTCTCCTCATCTCAGTCAACTTCAACCATGTTTCACTGTCTCCCATTCTACCCACATTCACCCAGTATGTCACATGCCACACTAGAGACAATAAAACACTGGACTTATTCTACGCAAACACTAAGGAGGCGTACACCTCATCACCACTCCCCCCACTCGGGAGATCGGATCACAACTTGGTTCATCTCCGGCCGGTGTACAAACCCCTAGTGCACAGACAACCTCCGGTTATGCGCACAGTGAAGTTATGGTCTGAGGAGGCAATGGACGCTCTAAAGGACTGTTTTGAAACCACCATACGGTGTTGCTCGAACAACAAACCCTGGATCAACCCTGAGATAAAAACACTTCTGAGAGAGAAGAAGAGGATCTTCAGGTTGGGGAACAGGGAGATGCTGAAGCCCATACAGAGGGAGCTGAGGAGGAAGATTAGAGAAGGCAAGGACAGCTTCAGGAAGAAGATGGAGGACAAGCAAATTACCGGTCGCTACGGAGGGCGACAATATGTATGGGTACATAATCATACCATGTAGGATAACTAAGTAGACGGTTATGCTGTTTCATTCCATCTAGCTACAATGCTCCGCACTGTGTGTATTTATATATTTATATATTTATTCCATCTAGCTACAATGCTCCGCACTGTGTGTATTTATATATTTATATATTTATTCCATCTAGCTACAATGCTCCGCACTGTGTGTATTTATATATTTATATATTTATTCCATCTAGCTACAATGCTCCGCACTGTGTGTATTTATATATTTATATATTTATTCCATCTAGCTACAAAGCTCCGCACTGTGTGTGTTTATATATTTATATATTTATTCCATCTAGCTACAATGCTCCGCACTGTGTGTATTTATATATTTATATATTTATTCCATCTAGCTACAATGCTCCGCACTGTGTATTTTTTTATATATGTATTCCATCTAGCTACAATGCTCCGCACTGTGTGTCTATATATTTATATATTTATATGTACATATGTATACTCGCTGCTCTTGTTTTTTCTTGTCCTCTGATTGTTGCTCTGAGTGTTGCTATCCCTGTTCTGTTGCAATCCTGGAATTTCCGCACTGTGGGACTAATAAAGGCTTATCTTATCTTATCTTATCTTATCTTATCTTATACGGCTTTGTTATCAAAATAAACACAAATTTGTCTCACCTTTACCGTCACTGGAACTGGGAAAAAGGTACTGTAATAACTATGCCAGGCCAGTACAGGTGACAGTATGCCTTTTTTACAGCCCTCCCCATGCCTCCCTGCCACAGGCACCGGGACATCAGCACCTTGGTGCTTTACTTATAAAGAGAAATCTGATAAAAATTCAAATCCAATTTTTACTTTTTTGTTATCACACATTGTTTTAAGCATTTATAACATATAACAATTATGACAAATACTTGCCAGATTTTGGAAGTTACATTTCTCCTGAAAAAAGGGCAAAATGATTACACATTTGTTGAAAAAAGACGAAAAAAACAGGCGGACTATCACAATTATAGTACTAAAACGGTTAAGCTAAGACAGGACTGTTTGTGAATATGGGCCAATTAACAGTAAAACAAGGATGCACAGTGGAGCCAAAAAAAGTTATTTTAGATAGATAGATAGATAGATAGATAGATAGATAGATACTTTATTTCGAACAAAAAAGTATAACAAAAACAAAACAAATGACAAATGCAATAAAGTAACAGTATACAGTGTTCGAAAGGGAGAAGGAAGAAGTGAACACTTATTAATTCCATCTCCTCTTTTCCATAAATACACCCATGTGAATTATATACAAATTACCACATTTAAGACCCCAAGTAAACAATTTACTGTATTTTGTACATATCAACATTAAAACCCATCCATCCTAACATACATTGATGTCCATACATCAAAACCAGCCTCAAACAACACAGATATACACAGTGCTGTCCCACCCACCATTCCATAGTGTCCCATATTGTCCCAGAGTGAGCATAGTGAATCGTACATATAAATACTACCCTTCTAACATATATCCTTTCAGCAAATAATGTTTATACCTCTTTTTGAACTGAATTCTGTTTGTACATAGTTTCAGTTCCAGCTCCAGACTGTTCCACAAACCCACCCAAATCCAGATATGCACATACTTTTCTTGGTTGTTCGTATCTTGGGTTTTGTAAAGTTTAAATCTCCTCTCAAATTATGATCATTGTCTCTTTTTTTAAATATTGTTTGTTTATTAGTTGGGAGTTGATTATTAATTGCCCTGTACATTACTTGTGCTGTCTTAAATTTAACTAAATCGATGAACTTTATGACATGTGACTTTAAAAACAATGAATTGGTATGGTCTCTATATCCTACATTATTTATTATCCTTATAGCTCTGTTTTGTAATGTGCATATTAACTGTAGGTTGGTCTTGTAGGTGTTTCCCCAGACTTCTACACAGTAGTTAAGATAAGGTAGAAACAGTGAATTGTACAGTAAGACCAATGATTTATAGTCCAAGATGTGTCTTGTCTTCCCCAGTATGCCTATACATTTTGCTAACTTGGCCCGGATGTGACTGATGTGAGGTTTCCAGCAGATTTTATTGTCTAGCGTCACCCCCAGAAACTTATTTTCCTGTACTGTTTCTATTCTGGTATCATCTATCGTTACCATTATTTCATGATTTATTTTATAATTTCCAAACAACATAATCTTTGTTTTTTTTAGATTTAGAGATAATTTATTTTTGTTGAACCACTGCGTTAACCTTTTCATTTCAGTTGTGACCACCTCTAAAACCTGCTGCAAATTCTCACCAGTGCAAAGGATATTTGTGTCATCTGCAAACAAAATAAATTTCAGAATTTTTGATACTTGGCATATGTCATTTATATACAAAATAAAGAGTTTGGGTCCCAAAACTGACCACTGGGGCACACCACAAGTGATGTCCATGAAGGGTGATTTGTGCTCACCAATTTGTACAAATTGTTGTCTGTTACTTAAATAACTTTCCACCCAACTCAGTGCGACCCCTCTTATCCCATACCTTTCCAGTTTCCTTAGTAGTATTCTGTGGTCAATGGTGTCAAAAGCTTTCTTTAAATCTATAAATACTCCTACAGCAACCTTTTTTTTTTATCTATACAACTAGTAATTTCTTCTATAAGTTCGATCAGTGCCAAAGATGTAGATTTATCTGCTCTAAAACCATACTGGCTATCTGTAAGGAGGTTGTGTTTTTCAATGAAATCATCCAGTCTCTTAGTGAAGATTTTTTCAAGTATTTTGGAGAATTGTGAGAGTAAAGAGACTGGCCTGTAATTTGTGAAACAATGACTGTCTCCTGTTTTGTATAGTGGTATTACTTTTGCTATTTTCATTTTGTTTGGAAATTTACCAGTTTGAAATGACAGGTTACAGATGTGGGTGAGTGGCTTAACAATTCCTTCAATTACTTTTTTCACTATTGTCATGTCAATTTCATTCCAGTCCGTTGATTTTTTGTTCTTAAAAACGACACTACCCGTGCCATTAGACAGCGGGTCGGGCAGGCTGAACGGAGATGGAAAAAGGACAAATTACATGTGTCTCTGGTAATTTTTAGGGATTGTCTTGCTGATTATCAGAGGACCATGCAAAAGGCAAAATTTCAGTATCTCTCTGATATTATTTCCAGCAGCAGTCACTGTCCTAGAGTGCTATTTAACACAATTAACTCTTTTATAAACCCATGCACTCAGACTGTGACAGATGATTCGTTTACAACATGTGAGACTTTTCTTCACTTTTTTGTTGATAAAGTGGACTCTGTCAGACGAGTTATTAATAACAGTTTTAATGAAAGCTTGTCTATTGTCCCGGGTTACTCTGCTGTGCTTGAACAGTTTGAGTTGGTTTCTTTATCATCACTTGCTGATATAGTAAGGTCTCTGAAGCCTACAAATTGCTCACTGGATGTTGTTCCCGCTGGAATCCTGAAAAGGGTTTTTAATACTGTTGGGCCTGGTCTTTTGGTTTTTATTAATTCCTGCCTTAGTTCAGGATTTGTCCCACCTGCTTTTAAACATGCTGTGGTTAGGCCCCTTCTTAAAAAACCTCACCTTGACCCTTCAGTTTTATCTAATTTTAGACCCATTTCTCATTTGCCCTTTTTATCTAAAATTTTAGAAAAAGCTGTTTTTATACAGTTGCAGTCTTTTTTAGAAGACAATTCTATTTTTGAGAAGTTTCAGTCTGGGTTTAGATCTCGTCACAGCACTGAGTCTGCCCTGCTTAAGGTGCACAATGATATTATGATGTCTGTTGATGCCAAATGTCCTGTGGTCTTAGTGCTGCTAGATCTTACAGCAGCCTTTGACACTGTGGACCACACTATCCTTTTGTCATGCCTGAATCACTATGTTGGCATCCATGGCACTGCACTTAAGTGGTTTGAATCCTACCTTTCTAATAGAACTTTTTCTGTAATGATTGGTGACATGTCCTCTTCTAGTGCCTCTCTCTCCTGTGAGGTCCCACAGGGCTCTATTCTTGGCCCTATTCTGTTTTCATTATATATGCTGCCACTCGGGTCAATAATAGCCAGGCATAACGTGTCTTTCCACTGTTATGCAGACGATTTGCAGCTTTATTTACCTTTGAACCCAGAACAAACTAACTCACAAAGTGTTCTATTGGACTGCATCATTGATATTAAGTTGTGGTTAAGCCAAAATTTTCTCCACTTAAATGAAGAAAAAACAGAATGTATTGCGTTTGGGGATACTATAACGGCTGGCTTTGGTACCCTCTCTTTAATAAAGCAGACGGACAGACGAAAATTCAATATCGCTAATTCTTATCTCAAATTGTTGTCTGAGACGAGCTAAGTCAAACCGCACATGTTTTGGTGTCAACGAATGTCGCATAAGGTGACAATGCGCTCTTGAAGTACGCTGTCGTGCAGAGCTGTCTGACCCAGCCAAGCGATCAGCGGCTAAGATGGCCACTGACTGTGTGACGTCACCACCGGCAAACACACGCACACGGTCGGCGGCCAGTGCTGTGTTTTGCTTCATGCAACACTTGATGTTTACGTCTTAAAATCGGTGATTACGGATATTTCTCGGAATACTTGTGGATTACAAATAGATTATTTATGAAGATTAGGATTTCAGGAATCGAATTAATATGGTTTGGCGTTGTGTTGTCTACAGGTGCGATGGTATACCTGCTGTGTTTTGCTTCATGCAACACTTGATGTTTACGTTTTAAAATCGGCGATTACGGATATTTCTCGGAATTACCAAATATTTTCATGATCATAAGAACGGTTAGGGGAAAAAAAACATGCTGAAGAAAGACAGTTTAACTCACCGGTTGCTTATATTGGAAGTCCATCCTCCTGTGTTTTTTAGAAGCAAAGTTCTCAATTACAGAGACATACAGTGTTCCCTATTGCTTCAGCTTCTGTATTAAAGCAGACTCCAGTGAAATAGTACCCAGGTTTGTCAGTCTTTCTTGTCCACATATATTTTGCAGGTGTCACGGCTCGCCGCTCTCAGGCATCTGCCTCAGCTGCACGCACACCTGCACCTCGTTAGCGCCCTACATGTGCAGTAGACATTTCGTTGACAGCAATTTTGAGAATAAGATGCAATTTGCAAAAAGACTGGTGATAAAGAAAACGGCTATTCCAACTATATATCCCTCGATTCCCAAGTCTGACTGTGAGACAAGTGTCAGTGACAGTGGCGTGAAAAGCAAGGGTGATCTACTGATGCGATCAGCTGTCAGAAAACGAGAAGTAAACAGGGTAAGTTTGGTATTTTTAATATTCACTGCAAATGTTTACTAAACATTTTAAATGAATTCCAAGCAATGGATGATTTTCAAAATCAAACATGTAAAAGTAGAAGAAATTACCAATTACCAATGACAGTTCAGCTTTCAATTTTTAGGGAAGCAACATATTTGCTAAGAAAAACAAATATAAGCCTAAGATTGTAAGAGAAATGTGCTTTTAAAAATGGAACCCCAATTTTCTACCATAAAATGGTGCCCATTATAACTGTGAAATGTTATTTATTGGAATATAATAATTGCTATATCTGGAAACTAGTTATTTTCTTAATCTGTAGTGATACTCCATTGATTTTTGTATTTCTTTGTATATTTCTGCTGTGTTTTCAAACATTCATACAAAGGTGGTATAGTATGTAATATTTCTTTTCAAATTGAGAAGAATTTAGTGTGTTCAAATTATTCAAATGTATATGACATGCGATTTTGATGAATGCTGAACTATGAGAATTATAACATTGACATGAACATTAATAAACTCAATATATGATTTTACAAAACTTTATTTACATATCATTGTTCACAAATCTAATCTTGGTAGGCAAAATCCCTTGTAGTGATCAGATGGGAATGTTTCTCTGATGAGGCTCACTGCACAGGCAGGCAACATAACCCTCACTTCTTTCCTACAAATAAGAAGGCTGAATACCCCCCTCAGCACCACCCAAAACTACTTCATCATCCGATTCTTCATTTTCAATGTCATCATTTATATTGAGGTTGTCAAACTCGAGAAAATAATCGCTGTCCAAATCACTTTGCTCTCGTTCTGCCATTTTCTATTGCTGTTGTGACGTCACCAATGCCCGCACCTATCGAGAGATGGCGGTACTGCAGCCTCACTAAGTGAAGGCTGAGCTATGAGCAAATAAGGTCATTTATGGAAGCTGGTGACACATATTAAATCGCGGGAATAGACAGAATAGAATATTTTCATACAATCTGTTGATTGGTTCAATAAAAAAATGTCACTGTCCGTCTGCTTTAAGGTTCAGTTCAGCTGTCAGAAATTTGGGGGTGATTTTTGACAGCCATTTAAAATTTGATAAACAGATTGACAATATAGTCAAGATGAGCTTTTATCAATTACGTTTGTTATCCAAAGCCAAACCTTTCCTGAGCCGTCATGATCTTGAGATAGCCATCCATGCTTTAGTCACGTCTCGACTTGATTACTGCAATGCACTTTATGTTGGCATCTCTCAGTCTTCTCTCGGCCACCTTCAACTTGTGCAAAATGCAGCGGCCCGTCTTTTGACCAACACACCTAGGCGAGAGCTCATTACTCCGAGCCTTCATTCACTTCATTGGCTTCCAGTCCATTTTAGAATTAATTTTAAACTTTTGCTTTTTGTTTTTAAAGCTCTTAATGGCCTTGCTCCGGTTTATATGTCTGAGACTTTGACTGTCCGTGACCAAGGCAGAGCTTTGAGGTCATCCAATCAGCTTTTGCTGGATGTGCCTAGGTCAAGGTATAAACATTGGGGTGACCGAGCCTTTTCTGTTGCCGCCCCCAGGCTCTGGAATAATCTCCCCCCTGACCTACGTGCTATATCTGACCTGGCCCTTTTTAAATCAGAACTTAAGACATATTTGTTTAGGATGGCTTTTAATACCCAGTAGTGGTGATATTTGTTTTGGCATTTGTTTTTATTTTTTTAGGTTGTTTTTGTTTATGTTATTTGTTTTTAATGCTCTGTGTGTTTTTAATGCTGTTTATTTTCTGTAAAGCACTTTGGTCACCTACAGGTTGTTTTAAAGGGCTATATAAATAAAGTACATTACATTACATTAAATTTACTCACAGTCTCGATAATTTCCTTTTCAGTAACTGCACCCAAAAAGATTGTGTTTGGATTTCTATCTTCTATTTCATTTACAGAACCACTGTTGTTTGTTTCTGCTGTCACTATTGATTTTGCTAATTCAGGACAAGCGTTTACAAAAAATTTATTGAAACCACTGACCACATCCTCCATATTATTTATCAAATTGCCATTTTCAATAAAATATTCTGGATAATTAGCATTCTTAGGTCGATTACTAATAATCCCACTGAATACTCGCCATATTCCTCTTAAGTTATTTTTGTTATCCTCTAATATTCTGTTGTAATATTCTTTCTTAAAGGTCCTCATTATATTAGTAAGCTTATTTTTATATCTTTTATATTTGATCTCAGCTTCCACCATTCTGCACTCAATGAATTGTTTATATAATGTATTCTTCTTTTTACATGCATTTATTAACCCCTTGGTGACCCAAGGAATATTTTTTTTTGTTGTCTGTCACTGTATTGTTTTATAGGACAGTTTTTATTGTACAATGATTGAAATATTTGTAAAAATTTATCATATGCTTTATTTATATCATTTTCATCATAAACTATCTTCCAATCTTGTATTAATAATTCCTTTGTCAGTAAATACATTGATTCTTTGGCTCTTATTCTTTTATATTTAATATTTTTGGTATACTTTTTCTTCCTATAATCACATTGACAGACAACAAAAATCAGCAGGTGGTCACTGATATCATTCAATAAAAGTCCACTCCTGATATTATTTTCCATAATGTTTGTGAATATGTTATCTATTAGTGTGGCACTGTGTGACGTGATTCTGCTAGGTCCGGTAATTGTTGGATGTAAGCCCATACTGTACATTGTGTTGACAAATTCTTCTGTCAAACTATGTTGTTTTGAGTTCATCAGATCTATATTGAAATCCCCACAGATGAACATAACTTTATGAGTTAGTTTTGCATACATTTTTTCCATCCAGTCCTTAAATAAGTCAATGTTTGATCCAGGTGTTCTATATACACAGCTCACTACTACATTCTTCACATTGTCCAGACAGATTTCTATTGTAATACATTCAAATAAATCATCCACAGTTACTGACAGATTTTCAACAACCTTGTATTTCAAGCTCTTGTCAACATAAATTGCAACTCCTCCTCCTTTTTTCACTTTTCTATTTATATAATTTAATTCATAGCCATCCATGGTAAAATCCACTCCTTTCTCTTCACTGAGCCACGTCTCTGATATTGCAACAATATTGAATGGCTCTTTAAACTGTTGTAAATAATCTTTAATGTTATTAAAGTTGGCATAGAGACTTCTGCTGTTGACGTGGATCATAGAAATATTGAAATCAGATGTGACCATTGTGTTAAACTGTTCATCCGTGTAGTAACTACAGTCATTATTGATGGAGCTAAATAAATTATTATCAGGGTCTATGTTATATTCTACGTCCTGTGGGTTGTGATATGTATATTCAAAAACTTTCAGTTCCTGTTGTTCCTGTTTGTTGATCTTTTGTTTCATGTTGTTAAATGTCTTGTAGCAGATGAGTATATCCGTTCAGTGTCCTACAATTGTCTTTTGTTGCTGTGACTCCAGTTCAAAACATTCATTGATATTTGTCCAGTTCCATAATATTACGGATGTTAATGACTTTGGCTTCTTCAGGTGATCCGTTTAATTTGATGTATATTTTACAGTTTGATGTCCAGGTGTTTTGAATCTTTTTCTGCTTTCTCAGGTATCTTGCTTTTGTGGCTATTTCTGCGTTTTCTTTTGTGAGGTGCTCGTTTATGTAAATGTTCGTTCCTTTCAGTTTCCTACCTTGTTTTAACAGCGCAGTCTTGTGTTTTCTGTTGGCAAACCTCATGATCACAGCCGGTTTGTCACCGTTTTTCCTGGGCAGAGGGTGGCAGGTCTCTATGGTGTTACAGTCCAGCTGGATTCCTTTGGACTGCATGAAGGCCGCCACTTGTTGTTCCGTGGATTCATCTTCCAGCTCACCAAGCCTCCCTCCGCTGTCTGCGGCCACCGCTCACGCGTACGATCGTGGTTTAATGTGGAGCCCCGTGATGATCATGTCGTTCACCCGAGTGTTCTGCTCCAGTTCCGACACTCTGCTCTCCAGATACGCCAGCCTCTTGTCCTTCTCGGCGTTCTGGATCCGCAGCACTTTCACCTCCTCGACCAGGTCCAGAATGTTTTGTTGCTGCAGCTTAACAGCAGAAATCTCTTCAGCCAAGAAGTCCAGCGCTCTTTTGATGTCGTCCACCTCCTCAGTCTGCTGAGCTTTCTTGGGACCCATGATCCCGGCCGATGTTCGTTGATTGTGATCGTAAGAAACAAAAAAAAAAACACGTGGGAGAAATCCCTTTGTTCTCCTGGAGTGTGAGGGGCCTGATTGCTTCACCAGCCACTACAATATTAAGTTATGAGACTGGCAATTTCTCTTTTTTCGCACGAGCAGGTTTATTCTCCAGCGGTAGTGACAAAAAACCCCAGCTCAAAACGCCAGCTCTAAACTGAGTTTTAAGCAAGAAACGAATTTTCACCCACAAAAAGAAAGAATGATCTTGATTTGACATTCACTGAGTCTTTGAAATGCTTCATATTTAGCAAAATGATATTGGTATTCCTAGATAGATACATATTTAACAAACTATAGTTTTGGTTTCTCTGATTCAAAGAATAAGGAACAGCGATAATATGGGAAATGAGACAAGAAATGGTGACAATGCTAATTATGGGACAATAGAACAAGCAATACTATTACTTTCACTATTAGTTAAAGGAGACACTGAGCTAATGTGAATCCCACTATGTGTGCCTTTTTTTTTTACCTGGTTCTTTACACGAGTCACATATCCCTGCTGTCTCCAGTCTACAGATTCTGGTAGGGCTGCTCGTGAGCCATTGAAAAAGGTGGAGGGCGCCTTCTGGAGGTTGGTGGGAGGAGTTAGAGGGGCGTAGAACCGCCTGATCTCATCTCGTGTCTTAAAAAAAGGATAAGCAGCAGAGATTAGCTTTAAGAGCCACACTATAATAATACAATGGTTTTAAATCAAAATAAGAAATGTCAGTTGTACAGACAAACTTTTCAAATCAGTTTGGTCTTCTGAATGGATGTTTAGTTACTCTTACGGTGTGTTCACACCAAACGCAAACGGGCGGCGCGAAGCCATACAAAGCCGATGGAAAGATGCGAGTACACGCGAATTTGCGCATTTGCGTGTTCGTGTCCATGCGTTAGCTAGCTAGCAGCTAGCTGGCTGCTAGCTGCTAGCTTTAGAGATTCTGCTGTCACCGGAGTAAAAGTATCACCATTGCAGAGTAAACTAGTTTGAAAATGAAACGCACTCATTGGGAGACAGGAGGGCCGGGAACTCTTCAGCTGAATGAGAATTTTGGAGTTATTTACCCACGGTTTCCAGCCATGGACATCCTAGCAAGCTAGCAACGTAAACACCCATCATCTGTGAAGTTTTGGAGGCTTGAGACAACATTTTCAGGTGAGCCCCCGGTTAGATATTGTAAACCTAAGTATGATGTTATTTTGGGAATTTCCACAGTAGGTTGAACACAGCTGCAGAAGTTTTCAAGACAACTTTGCCTGTCTGCATCTCACTATTTATGTCTGTTTGTGTGTTTACATTGAGTTATTATGTAATTGTGCCGCGTGCAAAATTTGCCCGTTCGCGTTTGGTGTGAATGCACCTTTGGGAGTTTTTGTTTTAGCAGCTCCTTTTTGAAAAAAAAAAAAAAAATCCTCTAAAGGTGCGTTCAGAGCAAACGCAAATGGGCGGTACAAATACATACAAAGTCAGTGGAAAGAGGCGAGCACACGCGAATCTCGTGCATTTGCGTGTTCATGTCCGAGGAATGGCACTAGCCTTGAGATTCTGCCGTCAATATATAAAAACAGTTTTCACAAAATGTGCATATTTATGTGAAAAAAATGCAACGTTGCACAAAAGGATGCAAATTTAGGAGAAAAAGCCCTCAAAGGTATGAAAAACGGCAGTCTATAACAACCTATAAAACTGTAAATTACTATAAAAAGTAATTTTATGAGAAAGTCTCAATTTTATAAGAAAATTACAAGACTAATTTTTGAAAAACTGATGACAAAAAAGTTAGGGTATTATCTCAGAACTTTAGTGACACACGTTACAAACATTTCGCTTAAGTTCTTTTTGTTTGCCAAGCAGTGAAAAGTAGCAGCTGCTTAAGAAGCTTTATGACAAAATTATTTGCGACCTTAAAAACTGTGTGTGAACTGTTTTGCAACCTGACACAAACCCTAACAAAACCAAACTAACAAAACCTAACAAACAAAACCAAACAAAACTCGATTTTCGCCAACATTTGTCAGAAAAGTTGGCAAATCCAAAAGTCACTAGGTTCGTCAACATTCACTACCGTTACATATCACAGAGGAAAACTTTCACCTAATATTTCTATTAGAATTTAAAGTAATACATTTGTTTTGGCAGGTTTTGTAGCCTAAGGTTGCTGACCTTGGATCTAACCTACAATCCTCACCAGATCTCCCAGGTGATTCATCCCCACTTCATAACTGTGAAGCCCAAGTGACACCTCCAGGTTGTGCATGGTAACAAACATCAGGTTCTTCTCCCATATTGCTCTGCGGCGCACATTCTCCATCTCACATACAGAAAGATGGGGTCAAATACATGAATGTTAAACTTGCATTTTGATTTCTTGCAACAAATATTCTTGCATATTTAGTACTGTCATTTCCACTGCGTACCTCATTTTCGTAGTTCTTCTTGTACATTTTCTTCCACAGCTCCCAGTGGACGTCTAGCCGGCCTTCAAACATGGCTGCTGCTCCCATGCACAGGGAGACAAGCAATAAAGTCCCCAACATCAGGCCTGCAAACATGCATTAAATGTTGAGAGGACTGGCATTTAACATATAAACAACTACACTGATTGGCTATTTTGGGAAACCTTTTGTCATTTATTTCTTAATTAATCAGAGTAGGATACATGAGTCAGAAATTGTACTGAAGTAGGAGTGCTAGATTATTATATCAGTCAAGTACAAGAAAGAGCTCCATCCATCCATTCATTCATTTTCTACCGCTTTTCCGGAGGTCCGGGTCGCGGGGGCAACAGTTCAAGCAGAGAAGCCCAGACTTCCCTCTCGCCAGCCACTTACTCCAGCTCTTCAGAGAGGATACCAAGGCATTCCCAGACCAGCTGGGAGACATAGTCTCTCCACCGAGTCCTGGGTCTGCCCCAGGATTGCCTCCCAGTGGGACATGCCCGAAACAGGAAGCATCTTGATCAGATGCCCATACCACCTCAACTGGCTCCTTTCAATGTGGAGGAGCAGTGGTTCTACTCTGAGCCTCTCCCGGATGACTGAGCTCCTCACCCTATCTCTGAGGGTGAGTCCAGCAATCTTACAAAGAAAGCTCATTTTAGCCGCTTGTATCCGCAATCTCGTTTTTTCAGTTATTACCCAAAGCTCATGACAATAGGTGAGGGTAGGAACGTAGATTGACTGGTAAATTGACAACTATGCCTTAGAGCTCAGCTCCCTCTTCACCACAACAGACAGGTACAACGTCTGCATCACTGCAGATGCTGTCCCGATCCGTCTGTCAATCTCTTGCGCCATTCTCCCCTCACTCGTGAATAAGACCCTAAGATACTTAAACTCCTCCACTTGAGGTAGGAGCTTGTCCCCAACCCGGAGAGGACAATCCACCTTTTTCCGGCTGAGAATCATGGACTCGGACCTAGAGGTACTGATTCTCATCCCAGCCGCTTCACACTCAGTGGCAAACCGTTCCAGTAAGACCTGTAGGTCATTGCTGGATGAAGCCAGCAGGACAACATCATCTGCAAACAACAGAAATGAGATCCTGTGGTCATCAAGCATGACACCCTCCATTCCCTGGCTGCGTCTAGAAATCCTGTCCATAAAAATTATGAACAGGATCGGTGACAAAGGGCAGCACTGGTGAAGTCCAACTCTCACTGGGAATGAGTCCGACCGAGTGTTGGCAATATGAACCAAACTTTTACAATGGTCGTACAGAGACCGAATAGCTCGTAATAACAAGCCTGATACCCCATACTCCCAAAGCACCCCCCACAAAAAAACCACAAGGACGCGGTTGAATGCCTTCTCCAAGTCCACAAAACACATGTAAACTGGTTGGGTAAACTCCCACGAACCCTCAAGGATTCTAGAGAGGGTAAAGAGCTGGTCCGATGTGCCACGGCCAGGACAAAAACCACACTGCAAAAACTTTCTTTGACTTAGTTTTTTAACTTTTTTAATATGACCCTTCTCTCTTATCTGTTTGTTTTTTCTCTTATCTCTTTGTCTTATGTCCTGATTGGCGGAGCCTTGAGTACTTTTATCGTGTTTATAGTCAGCTTCATGTGTGCCTGTGTTTGTGTTCATGTCGAATGTAACTGTAGTTTGTAAATATGTGTCTAAAAGGATGTCACTTGACTGCAAAACAAATCTACCTACGGGTACAAATAAAGTAACATGAACCTGAACCTGAATCTTGCTCCTCCTGAATCCAAGGTTCGACCAGCGGCCGGACTCTCCTCTCCAGTACCTTGTCACAGATCTTCCTAGGGAGGCTGAGGAGTGTGATCCCTGTAAAATTGGAGCACACCCTCCGGTCCTCATTTTTGAAGAGAGGAACTACCACCCCGGTTTGCCATGCCAAAGGCACTGCCCCTGACCTCCGCGCAATGTTGCAGAGGCGTGTCAACCATGACAGCCCTACAACATCCAGGGCCTTGAGGTACTCAGGGCAAATCTCGTCCACCTCCGGGGCCTGGCAATCAAAGAGATTTTTAACCACCTTGGCAACCTCAGCCCTTGTGATAGGCAAGTCATCCCCCTCGTCCACAAGCCCTGTTTCCTCTGTGGAAGGCGTGTCAGTGGGAATGAGGAGATCCTCGAAGTATTCCTTCCATCGCCTGACGATATCCCCAGTCGAAGTCAGCAGTGCCCCATCTGCACCATACACAGTGTGGACAGGGAGCTACTTCCCCCTCCTGAGCCACCAGACAGTTTGCCAGAATCTCTTCAAGTCTGACCGAAAATCTTGTTCTATGGCCTCACTGAACTCCTCCCATACCTGAGTTTTTGCTTTAGCAACCACCCAAGCTGCACTCCAGTTGGCCTGCCGGTACACCTCAGCTGCTTCGGGAGTCCCACAAGCCAACCAAGAAAGAGTTGTCATCAAAAAATTCCTTGAGTAAGTTTAAGAAGGTATCTACTAAAAAAAAGTTAAACTTAAGTAGTGACTAATGCCTTCACTCTTGCCAATTTGCAAGATTTTTCACTGAAATTTGTGGCTATTAATTCAAACAATAAGGTTTGCAGCTGAATAAGAGCCAACAGGCTTTGTTTTTATAATAAACTAGAGTGTACTCAACTGAGATGCAGACTCAGACCTTTTGCAGCCCTACAGATTTAAAACCTTGACCTTTGACTTTTTGTCCCCAAACCCATAGTCAGAGATCAGGGTGTCAGGGTGAACCTGTGTGCCACGTTTTGTGGCCCTAGCTGTCTTTGTTGTTGAGATTTATTTTTTTATTTAATGTCTATTTGATAGGGACAGATATGTACACATAAATCACCCACAGAACAATTAAATGTTATACTTCATATAGAACCAGAAGCACGGAGAGGTTTCACCTCTCTGATTGTGGAGCCAAATCATGCAAATATTTAAAAATCAATTTAGAACTGAAAACTCTATGATAATCAAAGCTTATCATTTTTTGTTTTTCAACGTAGAGTTTATATGGTATTCTGACCTTGGCCTTTGACCTTTTGGCCCCAAAAGTATAGCCATAGGTGCTATTCCCAAGGTGGTATAGCCTCATTCCCTGTCAAGTTGGAGTAAGGGCATAGCCGATTGCAGAAAGCACCGACCGCTCTACTCACACCACCTTGTCGGCAGGGGTAAAGACTGCTGTAGAAACTTAACCCTTTGAGTGTGAGAATTTGCGTGCCCCTAGTGGCAGAGCGCGGCGCTGCGCCTGTCATTTCACTCTGACATCGCCGGCTGCATTGGGGATTTGTACTGATTTGTACTGATCTGCCAGTTTCAGAAGGTGGCAGACTTGCGCTGGAGGACTCAATGGATGACATGTAATACATGAAAGAAGAAGAATTCCTCATTTTTACCTCCGCCAAAGGGGGAGGTTATGTGATCATCGACGTTGGTTTGTCTGTTTGTTTGTTTGTTTGTCTGTTTGTTTGTCTGTTAGCAAGATAACTCAAAAAGTTATGGACGGATTTTCGTGAAATTTTCACAGATTGTCAGAAATGGGGTATCCTACAGATGATTACATTTTGGTCGTGATCCGGATCACCGTCCACAAGAAAACCGCCATTACGCAAAATGCCATTTTCGTGAATAACTACTAAACCACTAATCCTATCATTGTCAATCCAGTTGTTGTGAATCCAATTGCTAGTCATATGTTTTCACGGTCAAGGAATCTGAAAGCGTACACACAAACACTGTATGGGGCGAACTGTGGCGCTAAACCGCCATTACGAAAAATGCCATTTTCCTCAATAACTACTGAACCACTAATCCTATCATTGTCAATCCAATTGCTAGTCATATATTTTCATGGTCAAGGAATCTGAAAACGTACACACAAACACTGTATGGGGGGAACTGTGACCGCCATTATGGAAAAGGCAATTTTCAAGAATAACTACTGAACCACTCATCCTATCATTGTGAATCCAATTGCTTGTCATATGTTTTCATGGTCAAGGAATCTGAAAACGTACACACAAACACTGTATGGGGGGAACTGTGGCGCTAAACCGCCATTACGGAAAATGCCATTTTCGTCAATAACTACTGAACCACTACTCCTATCATTGTCAATCCAATTGCTTGTCATATGTTTTCATGGTCAAGGAATCTGAAAACGTACACACAAACACTCTATGGGGGGAACTGTGGCCGCCATTACGGAAAATGCCATTTTCGTGAATAACTACTGAACCACTAATCCTATCATTGTCAATCCAATTGCTAGTCATATGTTTTCATGGTCAAGGAATCTGAAAACGTACACACAAACACTGTATGGGAGGAACTGTGGCCGCCATTATGGAAAATGCCATTCTCGTAAATAACTACTGAACCACTAATCCTATCATTGTCAATCCAATTGCTAGTCATATGTTTTCATGGTCAAGGAATCTGAAAACGTACACACAAACACTGTATGGGAGGAACTGTGGCCGCCATTATGGAAAATGCCATTTTCGTGAATAACTACTGAAGCACTGCTTGTCATATGAAACTTGTAATCAGTCAGTTGGCCTATTTAAAGGGTGACAAGTAGTCACTGTGCTGTTTGTTGACATGGTGTGTACCACACTAAACATGGACCAGAGGAAGCAAAGGAGAGAGTTGTCTCATGAGATTAGAAAGAAAATTATAGACAAGCAACCCTCATGGATCGTCACCTTATCGTGGTGGGGGGTTTGCGTGCCCCAGTGATCCCAGGAGCTATGTTGTCCGGGGCAATTTGCCTCTGATAGGGTCTCCCAAGACAAACTGGTCCTGGGTGAAGGGCCAGACTAAGAACGATCCAACAGACTCTCATGATAAATTGTATATCAAGGATTCAGTGTACCCCGCCCGGTATGGGGTTACCGGGGCCCCACCCTGGAGCCAGGCCTGGGGGAGGGGCTCGAAGGCTAGCGTCTGGTGGCCGGGTTTCCACCCATGGGACCCAGCTGGGCTCAGCCCGAAGGAGTTATATGGGTCCGCCCTCCAGTGGGTTCACCACCTGCAGGAGGGATCATGGGGGTCCGGTGCTATGTGGATTAGGTGGCGGTCAAAGGCGGAGACCTTGGCGGACTGATCCCAAGCTTTCTAAACTGGCTTTTGGTACGTGGAATGTCACCTCTCTGGTGGGGAAGGAGCCTGAGCTGGTGTACGAGGTTGAGCGATACCGGCTAGATATAGTCGGCCTCACCTCAACACACAGCTCCGGTTCCGGAACCAGTCTCCTGGAGAGGGGCTGGAGCTTGGCCTTTTCTGGAGTTGCCCCGGGCGAGAGGCGACGAGCAGGGGTGGGTATTCTTGTATCGCCCCACCTTGCTGCCTCTATACTGGAGTTTTCCCCGGTGGACGAAAGGGTTGCTTCCCTGCGCCTTCGGGTTGGGAAACGGGTCCTGACCATCATTTGTGCCTATGCACCAAATGATGTTTCAGAGTACCCACCCTTTTTGGAGTCTGTGACTGGGGTGCTGGAGGGTGCTCCTCTTGGAGACTCCATTGTCCTACTGGGGGACTTCAATGCGCACGTGGGCAACGACAGTAAAACCTGGAGGGGGGTGATTGGGAGGAACGGCCTGCCCGATCTGAACCCGAGTGGTGTTCAGTTATTGGACTTCTGTGCTAACCACAGTCTGTCCATAACGAACACCATGTTCAAGCATAAGGGTGTCCATATGTGCACCTGGCACCAGGACACCCTAGGTCGCAGGTCGATGATCGATTTTGTTATCGTATCATCAGACCTGCGACCGTATGTCTTGGACACCCGAGTAAAGAGAGGTGCAGAGCTGTCAACTGATCACCACCTGGTGGTGAGTTGAATCCGATGGAAGGGGAGGAAGCCATTCAGACCTGGTAGACCCAAACGTATAGTGAGGGTGTGCTGGGAGCGTCTGGCTGAGGCCCCTGTCCGGGAGGTCTTCAACTCCCACCTCCGGAAGAACTTCAACCACATTCCGAGGGAGTCTGGAGACATGGAGTCTGAATGGGCCATGTTCTCCACCTCTGTTGTTGAAGCGGCGGCCCACAGCTGCGGCCGCAAGGTGGTCGGTGCATCTCGTGGTGGCAACCCCCGAACCAAGTGGTGGACACCAGTGGTGAGGGGGGCCTTTAAGCTGAAGAAGGAGTCCTATCAAGCTTGGTTGGCTTGTGGGACTCCCGAAGCAGCTGAGGTGTACCGGCAGGCCAAGCGGAGTGCAGCTTGGGTGGTTGCTGAAGCAAAAACCCGGGTATGGGAGGAGTTCGGTGAGGCCATGGAACAAGACTTTCGGTCGGCTTCAAAGAGATTCTGGCAAACTGTTCGGCGGCTCAGGAGGGGAAAGCAGCTCCCCGTCCACACTGTGTATGGTGCGGATGGGACACTGTTGACTTCAGCTGGGGATATCGTTGGGCGGTGGAAGGAATACTTCGAAGATCTCCTCAATCCCACTGATACGCCTTCCACAGAGGAAGCAGGGTTTGGGGACGAGGGGGATGACTCGCCTATCACAGGGGCTGAGGTCGCCAAGGTGGTTAAAAATCTCCTTGGTGGCTGGGCCCCGGGGGTGGACAAGATTCGCCCCGAGTACCTCAAGGCCCTGGATGTTGTTGGGTTGTCATGGTTGACACGCCTCTGCAACATTGCGTGGAGGTCGGGGGCAGTGCCTTTGGCATGGCAAACCGGGGTGGTAGTTCCTCTCTTCAAAATAGGGGACCGGAGGGTGTGCTCCAACCTTAGAGGGATCACACTCCTCAGCCTCCCTGGGAAGGTCTATGCCAAGGTACTGGAGAGGAGAGTCCGGCCGTTGGTCGAACCTCGGATTCAGGAGGAGCAATGTGGTTTTCGTCCTGGCCGTGGCACATCGGACCAGCTCTTTACCCTCTCGAGAATTCTTGAGGGTTCGTGGGAGTTTGCCCAACCAGTTTACATGTGTTTTGTGGATTTGGAGAAGGCATTTGACCGCGTCCCTTGTGGATTTTTGTGGGGGGTGCTTCAGGAGTATGGGGCATCGGGCTTGTTGTTACGAGCTATTCGGTCTCTGTACGACCGTTGTGAGAGTTTAGTTCGTATTGCCAACACTCGGTCGGAGTCATTCCCAGTGAGAGTTGGACTCCGCCAGGGCTGCCCTTTGTCACCGATCCTGTTCATAATTTTTATGGACAGGATTTCTAGGCGCAGCCAGGGAATGGAGGGTGTCATGCTTGGTGACCACAGGATCTCATCTCTGTTGTTTGCAGATGATGTTGTCCTGTTGGCTTCATCCAGCAATGACCTACAGCTCTTGCTGGGACGGTTTGCCGCTGAGTGTGAAGCGGCTGGGATGAGAATCAGCACCTCCAAGTCCGAGTCCATGGTCCTCAGCCGGAAAAAGGTGGATTGTCCTCTCCGGGTTGGGGACAGGCTCCTGCCCCAAGTGGAGGAGTTTAAGTATCTTGGGGTCTTGTTCACGAGTGGGGGGAAAATGGAGCGAGAGATCGACAGACGGATTGGAGCAGCATCTGCAGTGATGCGGACGTTGTACCGGTCTGTTGTGGTGAAGAGGGAGCTTAGTTCTAAGGCAAAGCTGTCGATTTACCAGTCAATCTACGTTCCTACTCTCACCTATGGTCACGAGCTTTGGGTAATGACCGAAAGAACGAGATCGCGGATACAAGCGGCTGAAATGAGCTTTCTCCGTAGGATTGCTGGACTCACCCTCAGAGATAGGGTGAGGAGCTCAGTCATCCGGGAGAGGCTCAGAGTAGAACCGCTGCTCCTCCACATTGAAAGGAGTCAGTTGAGGTGGTATGGGCATCTGACTAGGATGCCTCCTGGACGCCTCCCACTTGAGGTGTTTCAGGCACGTCCCACTGGGAGGAGACTTCGGGGCAGACCCAGGACTCGGTGGAGAGACTATGTCTCCCAGCTGGTCTGGGAACGCCTTGGTATCCCCTCTGAAGAGCTGGAGCAGGTGGCTGGGGAGAGGGAAGTCTGGGCTTCTCTGCTTGAACTGCTGCCTCCGCGACCTGGACCTCCGGAAAAGCGGTAGAAGATGGATGGATGGATTATAGACAAGCATGTTAAAGGTAAAAGCTATAAGGCCTTCTCCAAGCAGCTTGATGTTCCTGTGACTACAGTTGCACATATTATTCAGAAATTTAAGATCCACGGGACTGTAGCCAACCTCCCTGGACATGGCCGCAGGAGGAGACGGATAATACGAATGGTAACAAAAGAGCCCAGAACAACCTCTCTAAACACATTCAAGGTGAACTCCAAGGTCAAGGTACATCAGTGCCAGATCGCACCATCTGTCATTGTTTGAGCCAAAGTTGACTTCATGTTAGATGACCAAGGAAGGCACCACTGTTGAAAACAAATCATAAAAAAGCCAGACTGGAATTTGCCAAACTGCATGTTGACAAGCCACAAAGCTTCTGGGAGAATGTCCTATGGACAGACGAGACAAAACTGGAACTTTTTGGCAAGGCACATCAGCTCTGTGTTCACAGACGCAAAAATGAAGCATACCAAGAAAAGAACACTGTCCCTACTGTGAAACAAGGAGGAGGTTATGTTATGTTCTGGGGCTGCTTTGCTGCATCTGGCACAGGGTGTCTTGAATCTGTGCAGGGTACAATGAAATCTCAAGACTATCAAGGTACTCTAGAGAGAAATGTGCTGCCCAGTGTCAGACAGCTTGGTCTCAGTCGCAGGTCATGGGTCTTGCAACTGGATAATGACCCAAAACACACAGCTAAAAACACCCAAGAATGGCTAAGAGCCAAACATTGGATTATTCTAAAGTGGCCTTCTATGAGCCCTGATCTAAATCCTATTGAACATCTGTGGAAGGAGCTGAAACATGCTGTCTGGAGAAGGCACCCTTCAAACCTGAGACAACTGGAGCAGTTTGCTCACGAGGAGTGGGCCAAAATACCTGCTGAGAGGTGCAGAAGTCTCATTGACAGTTACAGAAATCGTTTGATTGCAATGATTGCCTCAAAAGGTTGTGCAACAAAATATTAAATTAAGGGTACCATCATTTTTGTCCAGGCCTGTTTCATGAGTTTGTTTTTTAAAATAATTCTGTTGAACCACAATTCAAAAACATTGTCTGATTTTCATTGGTTAATTATCATAGAATTTTTATTTATTACCACTTTTGTCAGATTCAAGTTATATCTGTGACCATTGTGGGTTTTTCTTTTATTAACAGAGGGGTACCAAAGCGCTAATCGAAACCTAGGTGGCGCTCTGTGCGAATGGTCAAGCAAGAAAGCGAGTGAGAGAGCAGTGTGCACCCAAGTCCGTGTTGAGGAGTAGAGCAGGAGCATGTCATTGAGCCCATGTCGCTTGAGTGCAATACTTATTGTTTTCTTTGAAACAGCAGTACCTGCTTACTCCAGGTCTTTCTGAAGCTCTCTGTCATAGCTCGCTCTCGCCCATCTCCTGCTCCAGCTGTGAGCACACCTGCGCCTCATCAAGCCCGGGCTATTTAGCCCGCTCAGCCCTGAGCTTCAGCCTGGAGCCATCTGCTCATCAACGATTGTGCTACCCGCACTCGCCTTCTCTTCGACGCTCCCAAAGACTCTCAACCATCGCTTTCCACGTAAGCAATCATCCAACCTCTCACCTTTTCTCCAGTCCTTCTCCCCTGTGCACAGGTGGACTCCCTGGCGGCGGATTCTCCCCCCGTCGGCATCACACTCTCACCCGCTGCGCCGAGCGTGCATTGGAGCGCTGTCCTCCAGGCAGGAGACCTGCGGCTCACCACCAAGAACATCTGCAAGTAAGCCACAGTCTGAGTATTAATCCATCGGTTCAGGCTCGGCGACTAATCTCTCCTCTGCTCTGCCCTAGGGTTGCCTGGCCACACGGCGCGCTGCTCCGCCTTCGGTGCATCCTGTCTTCCAGCAACACATCCACTCTCGCACTCACACATCCACACACATTCATTATTCAATAAATCATTGTTGCAATTGACTCGAGCCTGTGTGCATGTTCCCTGGGTCTGAACTCGTGTCAGTAACCAACCAGCTCACTGTAATCACCCGCCGGCTGGATCGTCTGGATCCCCCGCAGGTGTTTCCTCCGGGTCCTCAGGGCGGGCTAGCTCCCGCCACTCCTCCGGCTGGCCAGGCTAACCCGGGGGCACCAGCCCGGCTCACTCCTATCTCCATGCCCACGCACTTCAGCGGCAAGCTCAGTGAGGCGCGTGGGTTCCTTCTCCAATGTGAGTCGATGTTCCAGCGTGTCCCTGGGGACTTCCTGATGGATCACAGCCGAATTGGTTACATCGCCAACCTCTTAGAAGGGCGAGCGTTAGCCTGGGCCTACGCCGTCATGGCGCGACCCAGCTACGCTAACCTAACTTGTGCCCAGTTTGTCCGAGACTTTAACGAGGTGTTTGACCATTCGGACTGTGACAACGTGCTAACAACCCGGTTGCTAAACCTTCGACAGGGTAGCCGGTCAGCCGCCGACTACGCTGTCGACTTCTGGGTTGTGGCGGCGGAAGTTGGATGGGGAGATGCTGCCCTCTGTAGTATTTTCATCCGTAGCCTGAGCGCCAGCCTTCGGGACGAATTGGCCTGCAAGGATCTGCCGGAGCGGCTCTCCGAGCTGATCTCCCTCACCATTAGCCTGGACAACAGGTTGAGAGAGCGGGCCGCCGAGTGGAAGTCCTCCAGCCGCTCGAGCAGTGCTCCTCCCCACTCCTCTCAACCTCGCCCCCTGGCGTTGCCCGTGCCTGAGTCCGCTGCCGACCCGGAGGCGATGCTGATTGGCCGGGCGAAGCTCCTACAAGCAGAGAAACAGCGCCGTAGGGAGCTGGGGCTCTGCATGTATTGTGGAGACGACCAGCATGCCTTGGAATCCTGCCGGTAAGGCCAAAAGGGGGAGTCCGCGAGTCACTATAGGGGGCCTTGTGGACGCATCCCAGCCTAACCCCCTATCCAAGTGCATGCTGCCAATTCGATTCTGTCACAATCCCACTGAACATCTCACTCACGCACTGGTGGACTCGGGGGCGGAGCAGAGTTTCATTTCCAAGGGCCTGGCAACCCGTTTGGGCATCCCCTGCCTCCCTCTGCCGGCCCTTTTGAATCTGGTCTCCCTCGCTGCCACTGCCCTGGAGCGGGTTACTCACCGGACAGCCCCAGTCCCGGTCATTATTTCCGGCAATCACCAGGAGGACCTTAGCTTCTATGTGCTGCCCACCTCGGCCGCCTCCGTCATTCTGCGCTACCCCTGGCTGCGCCTGCACGGCCCAACCTTTGATTGGCAGTCGGGGAGCGTCCTCTCTTGGAGCACCTTCTGTCTGGGCGCCTGCTTCCAGTCCGCTGCTTGTGCCCCGTCACTCCCTCCTCCTTCCTCCAACGTACCTCCTCCGGACCTCTCCTTAGTCCCTCCGGAGTTTCATGATCTTGGTATAGTTTTCAGCAAGTCTAAAGCGCTGTCTCTTCCCCCCCACCGCCCCATGACTGTGCCATCAACCTCCGCCCGGGGGCACCCTTGCCTTCCAGTCGCTTGTACAACCTGTCAGCACCGGAGCGCGAAGCCATGGACTCCTATATCAAGGAATCGCTTAGCTCCGGCATCATTCGACCTTCTTCGTCTCCTGTCGGCGCTGGCTTCTTCTTCGTTGCCAAGAAGGATGGGTCACTCCGGCCATGCATCGACTACCGGGCGCTGAATGATATTACAGTTAAGGACAGGTATACGCTGCCATTGATGGACTCAGCTTTCGATTCTCTGCAGGGGGCCACCTGGTTTACGAAGCTGGATCTCCGCAGCGCATATCACCTCATCCGGATCCGGGAGGGCGACGAGTGGAAGACGGGGTTCCGGACGCCCAGCGGAGACTTCAAATATCTTGTCATGCCATTTGGGCTCACGAATGCACCGGCCGTCTTCCAGCGCCTAATCAATGATGTTCTCCGCGATTTCCCGGGGGTGTTCATCTTTGTTTACCTGGACGATATCTTGATCTTCTCCCGGTCGCGGGAGGAGCACCAGGTTCACGTGAGGCGGGTCCTCCAGTGCCTTTTGGAGAACAGACTCTATGTAAAAGCGGAGAAGTGCGAATTCTACGCTGACAAGACCTCCTTCCTGGGTTTTATTATTTCCCACAATCAGATCATCCCCGACCCTGCCAAGGTCAAGGTGGTCATCGAGTGGCCCATCCCCTTGTCCAGGAAGCAGGTCCAGCAGTTCCTCGGCTTCGCCAATTTTTACCGGCGCTTCCTCCCTAAATTCGGCGCGATCGCCTCTCCCCTGACCCGCCTCACCTCCCCCAAGGTGCCTTTTCAGTGGACTGAGGATGCTGAGGCTGCCTTCACGGTGCTGAAGACTGAGTTCTCCTCCTCCCGGGTCCTGGCCCAGGTGGACCCCGCCCTGCAGTGCCTTGTGGAAGTGGACACCTCTGATACGGGGGCGGGGGTGGTGTTGTCTCAGCGATCACCGGTGGACGGGGCGATTCGCCCCTGCGCCTTCTTCTCCCGGTGCCTATCAGCTGTGGAGAGGAATTACGACATCGGCGACAGAGAGCTCCTGGCAGTCAAGCTCGCGCTCCAGGAGTGGCATCACTGGCTCGAGGGGGCGGCTCAGCCTTTCATGGTTTGGACCGACCGTAAGAACCTGGAGTACCTGAGGGCAGCTAAGCGTCTGAATGCCCGCCAGGCGCGCTGGTCTCTGTTCTTTGGCCGCTTCAGGTTCACGATCACCTACCGTCCAGGCTCGAAGAACGATAAGGCGGACGCTCTGTCCAGGCAATTTGCCCCTGAAGCCCCCGAGGACCGGGACCATACCATCCTGCCAGCCTTGTGTGTCGTGGGCGCCGTCTCCTGGTCCATCAGGGATAAGGTCCGGAGGGCACAGGTAACTGAACCCGACCCGGGCGGCAGACCAGCGGGTAGGCTGTTCGTTCCTTCTTCGGTCCGGAGTGATGTCATCCACTGGGCTCACACCACCAAGCTCGCCTGTCACCCTGGGATCTCCCGCCTGATTGAGCTCCTTCAGAGGTCCTTTTGGTGGCCGGGCCTCCGGGACGACATCGCCAATTACGTCCGCGCTTGCCCCCAGTGCGCAACTGGCAAGACGTCTTCCTCTCTCCCAGCTGGTCTTCTCCACCCTTTGCCGACCCCCAGCAGACCCTGGTCCCATGTGGCCTTGGACTTCATTACCGGTCTCCCGTCTTCCAACTCCTTCACCACCATCCTGATGATCGTGGACAGATTCTCCAAGGCTGCCCACTTCGTGCCGCTCCACGGTCTTCCTACGGCTCGGGAAACGGCGGAGATATTGGTCCAACACATCGTGAGGCTGCATGGGATTCCAGCGGACACCGTCTCTGATCGGGGTCCCCAGTTTGTGTCCAGAGTCTGGCCGTGCTTCTGCAAGGCCTTGGGGGCCACGGTGAGTTTGTCTTCCGGTCACCACCCCCAGTCCAACGGGCAGTGCGAACGGACGAACCAGGAACTGGAGGCCGCACTGCGCTATGCCACCTCCTCCAACCCTTCCTCCTGGAGCGCCCATCTGCCCTGGATTGAATATGCGCACAACGCCACTTTGTCGTCGGCGATTGGGATGGCCCCCTTCCAGGCATCGCTTGGGTATGACCCCCGTTGTTCCCTGAAGAAGAGGGGGAGGTGGCGGTGCCTTCTATCCAGGCCCATCTCAGGCATTGTCGGCGCATATGGACGACGGTGCGCCGTGGGCTTTTATGCACGGCTGAGTGCAACATCAGGGTGGCTAATCGCCACAGGAGGGCCGCTCTGCGCTATCAGGTGGGTCAGCAAGTCTGGCTGTCTACGCGGGATATCAACCTGAAGGCCGAGAGGAAGAAGCTGACTCGACATTTCATTGGTCCCTTCCCCATCACGAAAATCATCAACCCGGTGGCTGTGCGTCTGGCTCTCCCCCCCCCCTCCGCGTCTGTCCAACGTTCCCTGTCTCCCGCATTAAACCTGTGGTGTCTCATCCTCTCTGTCCTCCTCCTAGGGCTCCACCCGCTCCTGTGATCGACGGCAACCCGGCGTGGAGGGTCTCTTCCATCTTGGACTCCCGCCGCCGAGGTCACGGGCTGCAATACCTGGTGGATTGGGAGGGGTATGGCCCCGAGTGGAGGTCCTGGGTGCATCCATCGTTCGTGCTGGACAAACGCCTCGTCACGGAGTTCCATCTGGTGCACCCAGGTAAGCCAGCGCCAGGAGGCGCTGCTCGGGGGGGGGAGTACTGTCACAGCTCGCTCTCGCCCATCTCCCACTCCAGCTGTGAGCGCACCTGCGCCTCATCAAGCCAGGGCTATTTAGCCCGCTCAGCCCTGAGCTTCAGCCTGGAGCTGTCTGCTCATCAACGATCGTGCTACCCGCACTCGCCTTCTCTTCGACGCTCCCAAAGACTCTCAACCATCGCTTTCCACGTAAGCAATCATCCAACCTCTCACCTTTTCTCCAGTCCTTCTCCCCTGTGCACAGGTGGACTCCCTGGTGGCGGATTCTCCCCCCGTCGGCATCACACTCTCACCCGCTGCGCCGAGCGCGCATTGGAGCGCTGTCCTCCAGGCAGGAGACCTGCGGCTCACCACCAAGAACATCTGCAAGTAAGCCACAGTCTGAGTATTAATCCATCGGGTCAGGCTCGGCGACTAATCTCTCCTCTGCTCTGCCCTAGGGTTGCCTGGCCGCACGGCGCGCTGCTCCGCCTTCGGTGCATCCTGTCTTCCAGCAACACATCCACTCTCGCACTCACACATCCACACACATTCATTATTCAATAAATCATTGTTGCAATTGACTCGAGCCTGTGTGCGTGTTTCCTGGGTCTGAACTCATGTCACTCTCCACAAGTGGTCTTTGGCTCTTGGATAAGTCTTCTGATAATTCTTTTGGCTCCTGTCAGAAATCGTGCGAGGAGCTCCTGATCGTGGCCGGTTTATGGTAAAATGATGTTCTTCCCACTTCCGAATGATGGCTCCAACAGTGTTCACTGGAACATTCAGCAGTTCAGAAATGTACCTGTAACCTATGCCATCATTATGTTTTGCAACAATAAGGTTGCGAAGGTGGAGAGAGCTCTTTGCTTCTACCCTTTGTGAGTTCTTTGTGGAGTGACAATCTGATACTCATAGACCTTTTTAAAGGCTATCAGTCAGGACTTAACCCGCTGAAATTAATTTACACTGATGGGGGATGGGATGGCTTCCTAAATTCTGATGGATTTCAGCTGGTTGCTTGAATTTCTATACCTTTTTGCACCTCTTTTTCTTCATGTGTTCAATACTTATTCCCTGTGTCATTCCACTTTATTAAATATAACTTGTTTTGTGAACACAGCTGCATTGATTTCTTTGTATGTATTGATTGCTTGGGTTGTTACTGATATCTGGTGAAAATATCAAGTCAATGGCTCCATCAGAATTATGTTTAATAAGAAAAAAATTGATTGGTGTTCAATACTGATCCACATAGTACCGGACCCCCATGGTCCCTCCTGCAGGTGGTGAGCCCACTGGAGGGCGGACCCACGTAACTCCTTCGGGCTGAGCCCAGCCGGGTCCCATGGGCGGAAACCTGGCCACCAGGTGCTAGCCATCGAGCCCCTCCCCCAGGCCTGGCTCCAGGGTGGGGTCCCGGTAACCCCACAAGGGGTGGGGTACACTGAATCCTATCATAATCCTGAATGCTAATCCTATTCTAATCCCGAATGCTATGTGGATCAGGTGGCGGACGAAGGTGGAGACCTTGGTGGTCTGATCCCTGGCTTCCTAAACTGGCTTTTGGGATGTGGAATATCGCCTCTCTGGTGGGGAAGGAGCCTGAGCTGGTGCATGAGGTTGAGAGATACTGGCTAGATATAGTCGGCCTCACCTCAACACACAGCTCAGGTTCTGGAACCAGTCCCTGGAAAGGGGCTGGAGCCTGGCCTACTCTGGAGTTGCCCCGGGTGAGAGGCGGCGAGCAGGGGTGGGCATTCTTGTATCCCCCCAACTTGCGGCCTCTATAGATATTGCAGTTTTCCCCGGTGGATGAAAGGGTTGTTTCGCTGCACCTTCAGGTTGGGAAATGGGTCCTGACCATCATTTGTGCCTATGCACCCAATGATGGTTCAGAGAACCCACCCTTTTTGGAGTCTCTGACTGGGGTGCTGGAGGGTGGTCCTCTCGGAGACGCCATTGTCCTACTGGGGGGATTCAATGTGCACGTGGGCAATAACAGTGAAACCTGGAGGGGGGGTGAATGGGAGGAATGACCTGCCCGATCTGAACTCGAGTGGTGTTCGGTTATTGGACTTCTGTGCTAACCACAGTTTGTCCATAACGAACACCATGTTCAAGCATAAGGGTGTCCACATGTGCACCTGGCACCAGGACACCCTAGGTTGCAGGTCAGTGATCGATTTTGTTATTGTGTCATCAGATCTGCGACTGTATGTCTTGGACACTCAGGTAAAGAGAGGTGCAGAGCTGTCAACTGATCACCACCTGGTGGTGAGTTGAATCCGATGGCAGGGGAGGACACCATTCAGACCTGGTAGACCCAACGTATAGTGAGGGTGTGCTGGGAACATCTGGCTGAGGCCCCTGTCTGGGAGGTTTTCAACTCCCGCCTCCGGAAGAACTTCAACCATATTCCGAGGGAGTCTGGAGACATGGAATCTGAATGGGCCATGTTCTCTACCTCCATTGTTGAAGCGGCTGCCCACAGCTGCGGCCACAAGGTTGTCGGTGCATCTCGTGGTGGCAGCCCCCGAACCAAGTGGTGGACACCAGTGGTGAGGGGGGCCGTTAAGCTGAAGAAGGAGTCCTATCAAGCTTGGTTGGCTTGTGGGACTCCCGAAGCAGCCGAGGTGCACCGGCAGGCCAAGTGGAGTGCGGCTCAGGTGGTTGCTGAAGCAAAAATTCGGGCGTGGGAGTAGTTCGGTGAGGCCATGGAACAAGACTTTTGGTCGGCATTGAAGAGATTCTGGCAAACTGTCCGGCGGCTCAGGAGGGGGAAGCAGTTCCCTGTCCACACTGTGTATGGTGCGGCTGAGGCGCTGCTTACTTCGACTGGGGATATTGCAAGGTGATGGAAGGAATACTTCGAGGATCTCCTCAAGCTCACTGAAATGCCTTCCACAGAGGAAGCAGGGCTTGAAGACGAGGGGGACGACTCGCCCATCACAGGGGCTGAGGTCGCCAAGGTGGTTAACAATCTGTTTGGTGGCCGGGCCCCCGGGGGTGGACGAGATTTGCCCTGAGTACCTCAAGGCCCTGGATGTTGTAGGGCTGTCATGGTTGACATGCCTCTGCAACATTACGTGGAGGCTGGGGACAGTGCCTTTGGCATGGCAAACCGGGGTGATGGTTCCCCTCTTTAAAAAGGGTGTGCTCCAACTTTAGAGGGATCACACTCCTCAGCCTCCCTGGGAAGGCCTATGCCAAGGTACTGGAGAGGAGAGTCCGGCTGTTGGTCGAACCTCAGATTTGGAGGAGCAATGTGGTTTTTGTCCTGACCATGGCACATCGGACCAGCTCTTTACCCTCTCGAGAATCCTCAAGGGTTCGTGGGAGTTTGCCCACTAAGCTCTAAGGCAAAGCTGTCAATTTACCGGTTAATCTACGTTCTTACCCTCACCTATGGTCATGAGCTTTGGGTAATGACCAAAAGAATGAGATTGCGGATACAAGTGGCTGAAATGAGCTTCCTTCATAGGATTCCTGGACTCACCCTTAGGGATAGGGTGAGGAGCTCAGTCATCCGGGAGAGGCTCAGAGTAGAACCACTGCTCCTCCACATTGAATGGAGCCAGTTGAGGCGGTATGGGCATCTGATCAGGATGCCTCCTGGACGCCTCCCACTTGAGGTGTTTTGGGCACGTCCAACTGGGAGGAGACCCCGGGGTAGACCCAGGACTCGCTGGAGAGACTATGTCTCCTAGCTGGTCTGGGAATGCCTTGGTGTCCTCTCTGAAGAGCTCTATCAGGTGGCTGGGGAGAGGGAAGTCTGGGCTTCTCTGCTTGAACTGCTGCCTCCGCGACCCGGACCTTCGGAAAAGCAGTAGAAGATGGATGATGGATGGATGGATGGATGGTGTTCAATACTTTTTCCCCACTGTATGTAGCGCCTTTCAAGACATCCAAAGTGCTTTACAATGAGTCCATTATTCATTCACTCCACAGACAGACAATGGTCGTGGTAAACTACTGTTGTAGCCACAGTTTTCCTGGGACAGAGTGATGGAAATGTGGCTGCCAATCTGTGCCAACAGCCTCTCCAACCACTACCAAACATTTATGTATGAGGACAGCGAGACGGTGGTAAGATGCCCTGTAGAAGTAACGGATGGATTCAAGGTGGGTGTGGGATTGCATCAGGGATCAGCTCTCAGCCCCTTCTTGTTTGCCATGGTGATGGACAGGCTGACAGATGAGGACAGGCTGACAGATGAGGTCAGGCAGGAATCTCCGTGGATCACGATGTTTGCAGACAACATTGTAATCTGTAAGTGAGAACAGGGAGCAGGTGGAAGAGAACCTGGAGAGGTGGAGGTATGCTCTGGAGAGAATAGAGGGTTAGTATTAGTGAAAGTGCTTTGAGTGGTCTTTGTGACTCGAAAAACGCTATATAAGTGCAGGTTAGTTAGTTAGTTAGAAGAGGAATGAAAGTCAGTAGAAGCAAGACAGAACACATGAGTGTGAATGAGAGGGAGGCAGGTGCAACAGTGAAGATGGAAGGAGTACAGGTGGTGAAAGAAGATGAGTTTAAATACCTGGGGTCAACCATCTGAAGCAATGGAAAATGCACAAGAGAGGTGAAGAAGAGAGAGAAGGCAGAGTGGAGTGGTTGGAGATGAGTGTCAGGGGTGATTTGTGACAGAAGGGTAGCAGCAAGAGTGAAAGGGAAGATTTACAAGACAGTAGTGAGACCTTCTATGATGTATGGTTTGGAGATGTGGTGCTGACAAAAAGACAGGAGGTGGAGCTGGAGGTGGCAGAGTTGAAGATGCTCAGATTTTCTTTGAGAGTGACTAGGAGGGACAGGATTAGGAATGAGTATATCAGAGGGACAGCTCAGGTTGCGCGGTTTGGAGACAAAGTCAGAGAGGCAAGGCTGAGATGGTTTGGACATGTGCAGAGGAGGGATAGTGGTTATATTGGACAAAGGATGTTGGAGACGGAGCTGCCAGGCAGGAGGAAAAGAGGAAGAACACAGAGAAGATTCATGGATATAGTGAAGGAAGACATGGAGAGGGTTGGTGTTACAGAGGAAGATGCAAGGGACAGCGTGAGATGGAGGCAGATATCCACTGTGGCGACCCCTAAAGGGAGCAGCCAGAAGAAGAAGAAGAAGAAGAAGAGAATCTACTTCAGAGGATAGTCTTACACTACTTTTCAATTATGCGTGAGTATGCTAACTGATAATTGTGGTGTTTGAATGTGGGGATGTTCACGCAAGTGACGTCATCACATAGCAAACTGCCCTTGGCGCGATACGGTGCCACCCTTCTGTATATAGTTCAGTTGTGTGATTAATAAAGTAGAGTTCTGTTCATGTCTGTAGTCAACACCTCATTTCAGACTTAACCATGGCGACAAGGGTAAAAGAGACTTTCTGGACACCTTTGGAACCGTTCCTTGCTCTATCAGGTGAGCCACCAATTCCCTGGTCCTGCTGGCATGAGTCATTTCAGAATTTCTTGACGCTGTTAGCTTAACCGATGCTCATGACAAAAGGCTAAGGGATGTGCTAATCTACAATCTCGGTAGCGAGATGTGGTTCCGTTCTCTCGGCCCTGCAGACACATATGAGGACTGTGTTGCTGATAGAAAAATTCCATATTATCTACATTATTCATATATTTATTCCATCTAGCTTCAACGCTCCACACTGTATATGTGTTTATATATTGACATATTTATTCCATCTAGCTACAATGCTCCGCACTGTGTGTGTTTATATATTCATATATTTATTCCATCTAGCTACAATGCTCCGCACTGTGTTTATATATTTATATATTTATTCCATCTAGCTACAATGCTCCGCACTGTGTGTCTATATATTTATGTTTATATGTACATATGTATACTCGCTGCTCTTGTTTTTTTCTTGCCTTCTGATTGTTGCTCTGAGTGTTGCTATCCCTGTGCTGTTGCAATCCTGGAATTTCCCCATTGTGGGACTAATAAAGGCTTATCTTATCTTATCTTATTATTGATATTAATAATGTATTATTATATTTGAGAAGAATCATACCTTTCATATGCCATGTTTAATGTTTATATGTGCATTCCATATAGGATAAGTTTATATATTCTTGGCCTGTTTCTGTGAGCAATTTCAGAGAGTTCAGACTGAGGATCAGTACAGGGTTAGTACATGCGTAAGGAATGATCTAAGCCATTTATTATAATCTCTTTGACATATCTTGTTTCGGGTCACAGGAATGCACAGGAACTCCTCATCTTATAGATTAGTGTTTTATGGACGTTCTGTTAGATTTACATTCTTGTCACCAGAGTGTCTGTGACGTCCGCCTGGATAAGCTCAGTTATCAGGACTTTCTGTCTGTCCCTCTCCTTTCCTTCTTTTATCCCATCCTCCCCCTGCTTTCTCCTACCTATATATATCAGACTTAGAAGAATGGATCCTTTAGGGATTCTAAGCGTGTCTGAATGCCATGCTTTGTAATTTCTCCCCCAAAGTGGCCATTGGGGTGACTCCTTATATTTTTGTAATAAATGTACATAAATTCAACTTTCCACCTGATTTTTGACTTTGAAAAATTTAAGCTCAACTAACTTCTAACAGTTGCTGTGATGGAAAGACATTTCGCTGACACACATAATATCATGGCGCGAAGAAGCACTTTCAGCCAGCACCGCCAACGTGAGAGTGAGACAGGCCACCAGTATGTCACCAAGCTCCGTTTCATGGCTAGCATGTGTGCCTTCGACCACTTGGAGGAAGAGCTGGTATGTGACAAGCTAGCAGAGTATACTTCAAGCCCAAAGCTGCAGGAGCACCTGCTGATGGTGTTAGACAACCTGCATTTAGACAAGGCTGTGGAGATGGCACCCCAAATTGAAATGGCCATCCAGCTAACATTGTGGCTGATACCACCTAGCCCACAAGCCCCTCGTCTGGCGCCACGAGTGCAGGCCGTCACCACTGCCATCCAGCGCCCTGACCCTGTATCTCCCCACTACAACTGAAAGCAGAAGGGTAGGAAACGGGACAGCACGAGTGAAGTCGCCCCTGTGGGACTGTGGTTTATCAAGACACCGGACTCAACTGCCCACCTGCCCAGCCAGGGGGCAGAAAGGCAACCGTTTAAGAAGCCCAACCATTTTGCTAGAGTTTGCTGCTCAACCTTCATGAATTCAACGACCCGCCCACCAGGCCCAACCACTATTCACTCAGTTGGCGCCAAATGCTGGCCGTTCCAGTGGTACCAATGGAGCTGGACGGTGTTAGCATGCCGCTGCTGCTGGATATGGTGGCCTCGAGGTCCCTTCTGAGTGAATCTACAGTCATGAACTGTTCCCTCGGAAGACCATCACAGCTAATGCGAAGGACTCATTCGGCTATGGGCACATCAAGATCGGCATTGTAGGGACGGTCACCTTTTCTGTATGCTGCAGCTCTAAAGGCATTCCATCATTCACTTTTCAAATGATGCGTGAAGGGGCCAACCTGCTCGGCATAGATCTGATTAGAGAGCTGGGTTTCTCGATTACCAACCCAATGGGGTCTACTGTCCTGACAGTCACCTCATCCTGGCAGCACTGTTGGCCAGCACTCTTCACAGGACTGGGCTGCTTCACCTCTTTTAACCACTGACCGCTCATTGATCTGATGGTGTCCCCAAAAATTCAGCCTCTCTGCCGGCTACCCCTTGCACTGCGAGACAATGTCACGGCGAAGCTGCAGAAACTTTTGGCCATGCATTGACCTCAGAACGGTGAACAAGGTCGTGATCCCCGACAAATACCCCCTGCCCACGAGGAAGAAGCTGATGGCTGCATTCCACAGCTCAAAAGTTTTGCCCAAAGTGGACCTCCCCCAAGACTACCTGCAGGTTCCCCTTCATCCAGACAGCCGCAACCTAATGACCTTTGTCACCCACATGGGAATGTTCAGGTACACCAGCATGCCTTTCAGCTTCAGTTCTGTCCCGAGCTGTTTTCAAAAAAATCATGGCTGCAATATTCGCCGGACTCCGAGGGGTAGTGGTGTACTTAGATAACATCGTGGTGCATGGCGTGACATCGGCCTCCCACGACGCCCGTCTCGCTAAGGCGATGGAGGTGCTAACAAAACATGGCCTCATGCTCAATGGGGAAAAGTACATTTTTGAGGCATCAACCATCGAGTTCGTGGGGTTCTGCCTGTCTGTCAAGGGCCTGAGCCCCCTTTATTCAAACGTCAAGGCATTACTGCACTTACATCGTGCCCCGCGGCACAGCTATCATTGTTTCTGGGCATGGCAAACTTCTCTGGCCACATCATTCCCCACTACTCAGAGATGATAGAGCCACTGTGTGCCTTCCTGAAGCAGGATGCACCCTGGAAATGGACCCCCGGCATGCTCCGCCACCATCTACTGACTGAAAACACAGCTCACTTCCACATCGGTGCTCGCCCATTTCAACCCACAGAGCTCCACGTTTGTGATCTGTGATGCATCCAACATGGCAGTGGGAGCCGTGTTATCCCAACTCCAAGGGGGGACCGAGCAACCAGTGGTGTTCGCTTCGAGGTCACTTACTTCAGCCGAGCAGAAGTACTCAGTGGGCGAGAAGGAAGCGCTAGCATGCATCTGACTGTGTGAACGCTGGCACATGTACATGTATGTGCGACACTTCACACTCCAGACAGATCATGGGGCCCCCACGGTGCTGCTGGAAACATCGGGGTCAGGGCACAAACCTCTGCGCATCTACAAGTTGACGGAAAGGCTACAGCATATAACTTCACCACCCAGTTCGTGCTAGGCAGAGAAAACAGTGGTGAACCTATCGTCCCGCGCCACGCCTAACCCCACGCTGAGTGTCGACTGCGGCCCCCTAGAACTGGAACTGGTCCACAAGCTGCATGGCCCACTTCAGACCACCATCTCCTTGCAAGAGCTCTAGACCGTGATGGAACAGGATCCAATACTGACCCAGCTCTGCACCGTCATCCAAGAGGGCTGGCCATCAAAGGTACCGGAAGAGCTACCGTCCTTCTACAGAGTCAGAGATGATTTATCATGCTGGAACTACATCTGTGTGGCAAGGGGGCTCTGCATGGTGATCCTGGACGCGCTGAAGGGCCGCATCTGACCATGGTGCACAACGGCCACCTAGGCGTCATCAGAGTCAAATATCATTGTAGGGGCTTGGTCTGGTGGCCAGGCATCGATAAGGACGTGGAGATCATAGTGAAGTTTAGCTAAACACACCTCTGCCTCTTTGAGTGATAACGGTAAATGTAATAAATGTTGTCTATTTGAGGCGCTCAAGGCGAGGTTGTCTGATTTGGAATCCCGGCTCCGCTGCATTGAAACACCGTCTGCACCAGTTAATAATGATGAACGCCCCTTAGCTGCAGTGGAGCCCCCTAGCATAGGGCGGCCTGCTAGCTGTCCTCCGGTCCTCCTTAGCAGCGAGGAGAATGGGTGGGTGATGGTGAGAAGGAAGCCTAGCTGCAAGGCCCCGGTTCACCACCATCCTGTTCATGTTTCTAATCGCTTTTCCCCGCTCAGCGACACACCCGCTGAGGAAAAAACTCTTATCATTGGCGACTCTATAGTCAGAAACGTGAACCTAGATACTCCAGCAGCCATAGTAAAATGCATTCCTGGGGCCAGAGCAGGCGACATCGAGTCAAATTTGAAAATGCTGGCTAAAAGTAAATGTAAATACTCCACAATTGTTATCCACGCCGGCATTAACGACATTCGACTCCGGCAGTCGGAAGTCACAAAACTTAATGTGGAATTAGTGTGTGACTTTGCCAAAACAATGTCTGCCTCTGTAGAATTCTCTGGGCCCCTCCCCAATCTGACCAGTGATGACATGTTTAGCCACTCGTCATCCTTCAACCGCTGGCTGTCTGTGTGGTGTCCTGCAAACAACGTGGGCTACATAGACAATTGGAACTCATTTTGGGGAAAACCTGGTCTTATTAGACGAGACGGCGCCCATCCCACTTTGGATGGTGCGTCTCTTTTATCTAACAATCTGGCATCATTTTTATCCAAATTTCCAAAACCTTGACAACTCAGAGTTGGGACCAGGAAGCAGAGTTGCAGTCTCACACCGCCTCTCTGCAGCTCCTCTTTATCCGCCACCCCTCAACTTAGCCCTGTCTTCCCCATCGGAGAATCATTGTCTGCTCCCTCCAAAGTAAATAAAAATATAATGTATAAGCATCCCAAAGTGATTAAACAAAATGTTGGTAAAACTCAAATTAAACATGAAGTCTCTAAATTTAATGATTTGGCCTCTGTTCCTTCTGATAATTTAAATTAAATGCGGTTTGTTAAATATTAGGTCTCTAACTCCCAAGTCTCTGCTAGTCCATGATCTGTTAACTGATCATCAGATTGATTTAATATCCCTTACAGAGACTTAGTTAGGGCAAGAGCATTATGTTGGTTTAAATGAATCAACTCCCTCTGGTTATTTAAACTGTCAAAATCCCAGAAATTCTGGTCGTGGAGGAGGAGTAGCAACAATTTACCATTCTAAATTACTAGTTAATGTAAAGAAAAAAAAACACGTTTTAATTCCTTTGAGGGCCTGGTCCTCAGTATTGGGCATGTTAGCAATTTTAGGTTAAACCCAATTTTATTTGCCATAGTTTATCGTCCTCCCTCAGCCTACTCAGAGTTTTTATCCGAATTTGCCGAATTCTTAGCTGATTTAGTGCTGAAATCAGATAGATAGTAGGGGATTTTAATATACATGTAGATGTAGATAGTGATTGTCTTAATATGGCATTTAATTCAATATTAGACTCGATGGGGTTTTCTCAGAAAGTAGGAAATTCTACCCATTATCTCCACCACACATAAGACCTTGTTCTGACATATGGCATAGAAATAGAAAATCTGGTAGTGTCTCCTCATAACCCTGTACTGTCAGACCATTGTCTGTTAACCTTTGATTTTACTATTGCTGACTATTTGGCTCCTAAAGAAAAATATTACTGCAGCAGATGCCTCTCAGATGATGTTGCTACCAAATTTATGCAGATTGTTTCCTCTATGCCAGTGGTCCCCAACCTTTTTTGCGCCACGGACCGGTTTAATATCAGACAATATTTTCAGGGACCGGCCTTTAAGGTGTGGCGGATAAATACCACAAAAGAGCATGATACGACCGCCATAAAAACTGTGGTATTTTCTAAATATAATAATAAACATGAACGTCCTCTTAACATCGCAACAACAACAACATGAGTAACATCCTCTCTGCCCGCAACACTCTCTGGTCACTATGGTAACATTTAAACATACTTTCAAAATAAGATACACCACAAACACAAATATAAAGTGCATGAAAAATATAACTCACCACAACGCTGAATCAGTGGGAGCCCTGAGCTTGTTTCTCTGCAACGATACGGTCCCATCTAGGGGTAATGGGAGACAATGACACCCGAAGTGTGCTGCTTATGTCCAGTCTACTTCGTAATTTTGTTTTGGTTGCTGTCACTGCAGAAAACCCCGCTTCACACAGATATGACGTCGGAAATGGCAACAGCGTTTTCAGTGCTGTTGTGGCGATGTCAGGGTATTCAGCCATGACTTTAATCCAGAACACCGGCAGAGCTGTTGTCTCAAACATACTTTTAAGGCCGCCGTCATTTGCGATCTCCAGCAGTTGATCGTCTTCTTGCACAGACATGTTGGAGTCACCTGGTTTGTTCAGGAATGGGTTGCGCATCCATTCTTTGGCAGTTCATGGATCTTTTGTGGTTGGAAAGTAGCACTCGAACTCTTTTAAAAGCAAAGACAGGTGATCGTGCACCAGCTGGGAGAATGAAGGCTCGGGCTCAGTCGCTTCCAAAATCCCTGCTAATGTTTGAAACATGTCAAATATACCTCCATTCACGCGCCGTCCCCACAAATCTAATTTGGCTTTAAATGCAGCTACTTTATCTACCAACTTGAAGACAGTTGTCATTTTCCCCTGAAGTGACAGATTGAGCTCATTGAGCAGGCTGAATATGTCGCACAAGTAAGTGAGTTTTGCGACCCATTCCTCGTCACTGAAATGTGCTGCAAGCGGAGACTTTTTTTCTGAGAGAAATCTGCAGTGGCTCTCATAATTCAAACACTCTGGTCAGCGATCTCCCTCGGGATAACCATCTTATTTCTGTGTATAAGAGAAGGTGTCTGTGCTACACCTCCATCTCCTCACAAAGCTGCTCGAACAGGTGCAAGTTAAGGGCATGTGCTTTGATGTGGTTAATAACTTTAATTACATCATTCAATACGCTGTTAAGGCTCCGGTGGCGTTTTTCGGGTAGCCAGCATTTCCCTGTGAATGACACAATGTGTAGACTGATACTCAGGTGCAACCTGCTTAATCCGAGCAGTTAAACCAGACAGCCTTCCGGTCATGGCACTCCTGCACGTGGGTTTTTGATTCACTAATTCCCGGCTTTGAATGTTAGCGGTAACATATCACGTCACCGAGACAAGTGTCTTGATGTGCGTCAAGAGTGAGCCATAGACTGATGTAATGAAGAGAATCCAGTAATTTTCAAAATAAAACATTCAGACTCAGATAATAAATAAAACAGAAGTAATGTAAATTTTTTATTCTTTCTGTGCGGCCCAGTATCAAATGACCCACGGACCGGTACCGGTCCGTGGCCCGGGGGTTGAGGACCTCTGCTCTATGCCATGTGTCAACACAATGGAAATAAGCTATAGACAGCTTGCTCCTTCTGTAATTGATAGCATGGTAGATAGTGTTACAGCTTCTCTGCATCAGACTCTAGACATGGTAGCCCCTTTAAAAAAGAAAAAAGTCTAATCAGAAATTTCTAACTCCTTGGTTCAACACAGAAACTCGTAGCTTAAAACGGAAGACTCGTCAATTAGAAAGAAAATGGCACTCCACTAATTTAGATAAATCTATTTAGCTTGGAGAAATCAGCTTTTAATTTTTAAAAAATCTCTTAGAAAAGATAGAATGAATTACTATTCTGTATTAATAGAAGAGAACAAGAATAATCCCAGGTTTCTTTTCAGCACTGTGCCAGGCTGACAAAGAGTCAGGACTCTGTCAATCCTAGCATTCCCTTAGAGCTTCCTAGTCAGGACTTTATGAACTTTTTCAATAATAAAATTTCATCTATCAGAGATAAAATCAGTCAGATTCTTCCCACCATTAACGTAAATACAGTAACTACTACAACTCCTTCAACTGATATCTGTTTGGATGAGTTTACTCCAATTGACCTTTTAGAGATAGATAAAATAATTTCCTCATCCAAGCCTTCAACTTGTCTTTTAGACCCTATTCCTACCAGGTTATTTGAAGAAGTCTTCCCGTTTATTGGTAGCTCTATTCTTCAAATAATCGATTCTTCATTAACATTAGGCCATGTACCACAGGCTGTTAAAACTGTTGTAATTAAACCCTTACTCAAAAAGCCAATGTTGGATCCAGGAGTTTTAGCTAACTATAGACCAATCTCTAATCTGCCTTTCATTTAAAAAATCTTAGAAAGAGTTGTTGCTACGCAATTATTTGACCACTTGCAGGGAATTGGTTTATTTGAAGAGTTTCAATCTAGGTTTAGAATCCATCATAGTACTGAAACAGCCTTAGTGAAGGTCACTAATGACCTCCTTATCACATCTGAGAATCTCCAAAAGTACAATGGGAGGCAGAGCCTTCAGTTATCAAGCTCCTCTCCTGTGGAACCAGCTGCCAATCTGGATTCGGGAGTCAGACTCAATCTCTGTTTTTAAGAATAGGATTAAAACCTTCCTTTTTGATATAGCCTACAATTAGGGAAGGATCATGTGTCTCTGAACCCTCCCTTAGTTATGCTGCTAATAGGTTTAGACAGCCGGGGGACCTCCAATAATGCACTGGGTTTCACTCCTTTCTTCACTCTCAATGAAATATATATATATATTTTTTTTTGCTGGTCATTAACATCTGTCTGTTCTCTCCCACAGATTGAGTCCCCATCGTGCTGTTTGCTCTCTACATTTCTGTTCTTTTCATCTTCCCTATCCCCTCACCCCCCAGCCAGTCGCAGCAGATGACTGCCCCTCCCTAAGCCTGGTTCTGCTGGAGGTTTCTTCCTGTTAAAAGGGAGTTTTTCCTCTCCACCATCGACAAGCGCTTGCTCACAGGGTATCGCCTGATTGCTGGGGTCTTTCTGCAATTGTGGGGGTTTCCCCTACAGTTGAAAGTGCTCTGAGATGACTGTTGTTGTGAAATGGTGCTATATAAATACAGTTAAATTGAATTGAAAGACTGTATGCCCTGCCTAGCCAGGGGAAAAAAACGGCGTACCATCACCCCCACCCCTGCAGCTGCTGCCATGGCCATCAGCCCCATGGACACATGTCTAATTGGACATCTGCGGCGAACTGCATAGTGCCCCCTGCACCAACATTTTCTACTGGTAGCCTACTATCTCCTCTCAAAATGGCCCGAGGTATTGCCCACTGGCTCAGTCACCACCAACGTAGTCACTGATTCCCTCACCTCCCTTTTTGCCTGCTGGGGCGTGACAGACGTGATCACAACAGACAATGAACCGTAGTTCACTTCAGCAGATGATGCAGTGTTCGTGGGGGGAAGAGGCATTAAGCACATAAGGACTGCTTCCTGCCACCCTCAGGTGAATGTGGGGGTGGAGAGGTTCAACCAGACCCTCAAGAACGGTCTTAGAGCACACCCAGTGGATGGACTCCCATTTTTGGATGCACTTCAGACCACCCTGCTACATTACAGAGCAATGCCTCACACCATGACGCGCAACTCCCCGACCCTTCTAATGCTAGGACGTGAAATGTGCCTTCCCCTGGACCGACTGCGCTCTCCATTGGACACTACTCTGACGGAAAGGCCCTCACCTAGGGGGAGGGTGGTCAAACAACAGCAGCATATGAAGCAAAGGTTTGACAAGAAGTGCCAGGCGAAGCGACCCCAGCTCGCAGTGCTTGACTGGGTCCGGATCCGGCACCCCAACCGTGCTCACAAGCTGCAGTCCTTTTGGACAATGCCGATGCAGATCACAGATGGGTCACGGTGGCATGCCAGCTGCCTCATGAAGGTGACACTGACTTCGGCCCCGGATCAGGAGATGGCTGTGGACACTACGGGATTGGACTGGGACTTCAGCAACACAAAACCCACAACTCCCGAAGAGCGTCCATTGGAGCCTGCGGCGGAAGCGCAGCCCGAGAGCCCTTCAGCCTGGGTTTCAGAGACCCTGCCACCAGGAGGACTTTGTGACTAACTTATGAATGTTTGAACTTTTATGTTGTTAGTTAGGACATGACTGACCAAAGTGGCAGAATAATCCACTCAGTCGCGCGGGCACACCGGTAGTCTACCCAGGTGTCCAGTTAGAAGCAGTGTTGGGCAAGTTACTAAAAAAATAGTAACTAATTACAGTTATTAGTTACTTCTTTTCAAAAGTAATTGTTACTTTACCAATTACTGCATGATTAAAGTAACTAGTTACTTGGAAAAGCAACTTTCACGTTACTTTTAAATGCATACTTAAATCATCTTGCACACATAGCAAGACAATTTAATTAATGGATTACATTACGGGCTTATTAATGCCAGGCTGAAAACAGACTGCTTCAGACAGAACTTTTAGAACACATTTTCAGGGTGTGGGCGGGGTCCCTTGCCCTCATCCTAATTTATAATTTGTTTTTTCTTGTCTTCAGGGCAAGGGCCTAAGTCCATACCCTCGCTTTGAGTTATCTTTATTATTCTCTGCTGTAGCGTTAAACGCTGGGTTCCAATTTATAAAATCATTCTTTGCTGAGGAGAAATTGTTTCACCCTAAAGTCTAGTCAGGAATTGTTCTTCTTCACCCAAGACCAGAGCTGTGAAACCCTACGCCATCGGCCATAAAGGGGATACGTTTATCCCTGCTCAAGACCTGGAGTCATTTCCCCTCACATCCATTTGCCAAAGGAATGCAAAATGATAGGTTTATGATGACATTCCACAGACCCTGACAGTAAGACTCCCCACTGAAACTCAAAAGTCCAACATTGCCCTCCAATGGATAACAGAGGAATATTGCTCTCTCTGACGTTAAACTAGGAATTGTGAACAATGAATTAACTCATCCTTCTCTGCAGACAGTATCCTGCTATTGAAGATAAGGCGGGACCCTGTGAATGACAATTATGGTTTGAAATGCTTTTATTGATATGATTTGATATGTGTTGCTTTATTTTCAGGTAGAATTAATTTTACATGCCCACCACAAAGAAACTGTCACATTTACAATGTAGACACATTGTTTGTTCTTTTATTATTAAGTAGAATATCTTACTCACTAAAGTTTTAAAGAATTTATGCTTTAATAGGCAGCATATACATGTTTTAGGAGGATTGCACTTTTCATATCAAATTTTCATATCAAATCCTCTCCCCTTTTCTGTGGGAGACACACATTTCAGAGCTTTGAACTGACCAATCTGAACTGAACAAAGAAACTCAGTGCAATTGGTCAAAAGTTTACGCTAATGGGCAGATCCAACCCTGATCTTTGAATGTAATTGGTCAAGCTCAGCTGTCATAAAATTTATTGTGCTATTCTGCCACACCTTGGAAAAATTTTCCTTTGTCTCCAGTCAGTTGCAGTCCAGCAGGCTGGGAGTGACTCCTGAAGGAGCAGTTTCTGCTCTGCTTTTTTTTTTTCCACCTTCCTAAGAAGGCCCAGAGCCTATCAATGCTCTGTGCAAAGTTTTTCTTTTCTTCAAAATTCACTTTTTCCTATTTTACTCCTTTCCTTAAGTCACGAAGATTAAGAAGATTTTGTTTGATTTTTATTAAGCTTAAATCAACTTTGTTCTGACCACAACACATCAGAAGAAACGGATTTGTGGTTTGTTTTGTTTTTTTCCAGTTTGATTTTCTGATTGGACTTTGAACGATAAACAAATATTATCTGGAATTTGGCAACCTGGCCAAATTCCTTTTTCAGTGCATAAAAAGACATCGGCTAGCTTCTATGGTGGTGATCCCCGGAGTAAGTCCGAGCCGTGGGGCAGAACCTGTCTGCCAGTTTCTCTCAACAGAATCCACATCCATCTGGATCAAGATTGGTTCCGGAGGCTTGCTACCACACGGGACACAATCTGACTGTGCCGTGCTGAACGCCTGTTGTCCAATTTAAACTTAATCCTTCAGAATGTTCCTGGTATAAGTTCGATAAACCTACCATCGTCCTCCTTTCAGGACTTCACATGCATTTGTCTTTTCTTTAACCTCCATTCCTTTTCAGAGTAACACCAATTTTCCATCCATCCATCCATCTTCTTCCGCTTAATCCTTTTCGGGTGGCGGGGGGGCTGGAGCCTATCCCAGCATCTTTGGGCAAGAGGCAGGGCACACCCTGGATAGATCGCCAGTCCATCGCAGGGCCAACACAGAGAGACAGAAAACCATCATTTTCTTCATAAAATTGCATCCATTTTCCTTAACTAATGCTATTTTATGGTTTTTCATCTCCCATTACAGTGCCAGTTTAAGCTATGTTTTTCCTTGGTTCCACAAATGTTTGATAATGCACTTTATGCTCAGTAATCTATTATCAGTCTAATGTGCTCATGATACATGTTTAATTCTCTGTTTTAAAGTCATTTGAATGTGTTTATATATCCTGAAATTTCTCATTAAACTATTAAAAGACATATGGGAGCTATTGTTTGATTTCATGTCAATCTTCTTGATTAAAGCAGACAAGAACTCGTTTGTTTTTTTAACACTGATTCATTATTGGTACAAATACAGAGTTATAAATAAAACTGTCCATTCTTTTGGACTGGTGTCCCACGAGCTTATGTGTGTTGGTAATGACAAGAAATCTTCATTCCTACTCACATGCATATTTACATTAATACTTGTACCAACAATAAACTACCATAAAAAACCCTACATTGTAGATTATGGTTATTATTCTGCCATGTATATTCTTTTCTCTGTTGGTATGCTTTTGATTTCAATTATTATTATCATTATTTTCATCATCAGTGCCTTTGTGTTGTCTCCCCTGGTTCTTCTGTTCATGTTTTGTGTATTCTCTGCCTGTGATCATCTGTGTAGGCCCGCCCATCCTGTGTCTGTGATCAATCCCTGCTGCCTCTTGCAGTGTTGTTCGTAGGACATATTATGGTGTAACACGGGTGGTGACGTCACCCGGAGTACAAGAGGGCTGTGCGGAAGAGGGGTGGTCTCTTTGACCACCTCTCAGTCTAGCGGAGCATCTCTGTGTATTCAGTGAGTCTATAATAAAGTCCTATCTAGTTCACCACTTGGTGTCATCATTGGGTCATGATTTACATACATAACATCTCTGTTCCTGATTGTGCTCACCTGTTCTGTATTATGTTTGATTACTCCTGTGTCTATTTATGTCAAGCCCCAATCTGTGTTTCCTCATGTGTGTCATTAGTCATGACTGCATGATCAACACGCTTCTGTTTTGCCTGTATCCTTGCCTGATCCTGCCTGATTTTGTAAGTTTTTGTTACAGCTCCCGAATTGCCAGTTTTTGTGTTTTCTCAAGCTGCACCCAGCTGGCCAGCTCTTTAATAAATTAATAATAAATACTGCGTTTGGGTCCAAATTCCCCACCACCCATGACACATGTTCAGTCTGCTTTATCCTGCCTTGAGAGGTCTTACTTGGGAAAAATCTGAAGAAAATCAATATGATGTTGCCAGTAATTTCCTCATTTTGGAGTGAGAGTTTGCAACACTACATAAAGCTGTCCATGTTTATCTTACCTTTATGATATAGATTTAATCCGATGTGCAGTGATCCAAAGAAAATGTCCATTATTCAATCAATCAATCAATCAATACATCAGATTTATATAGCGCTTTATCATAGACACTCAAAGACGCTTTACAGAAATTAAGGGTCATCCACCACCTAGATGGATGAAGCAGCCACAATACGGCGCCATCCCTTTTTAACCATTCACACACACATTCACACCAAGGGCCACTTTAGAGTCTCCAATTAACCTAACCTGCATGTTTTTGGCATGCACAGTCCATGCATGCCATGCTATCTATTCACAGTCCAAATGTCTGCTGTGACAGAGACATGATCCAGTCACCTCAAATTCCTTTTGGAGATCAAAATCCATTTTTGAATAATCTTTATCCAGGTAGCAAGTAAATGTGTTTTAACTTTCAGCTGTCTGATGGAAAGTGACCATTATCACATCTTCAGTATGTAATGACGTATCTGGCAATCAGTCAGTTTAATTCTTGCTGGGTCACAAACTGTCCAGATGCATACCTGTGCTTGAAATCCAGCTGTGGCTGTTGAGACTGTTCAGATATAGCATAGATCCACTAACATGGTGTTGTTAGCATAGCTAGCCATTACTTAGCACTAGCTTTGTCAGAGCCTTGTTGCTGTTTCAAGCACTTCTGAGGATTGCAGTAGGTCTCAACCAGCACTGAGCTTCCAGCCCACCAATATGCTTTTGTCTTTAACCGCGACAAAGAAAAAATAATCTGTTTCCACAAAACCAAGGTAGCTTTATGTTTTCCTCCGCTCAGTCGTGAAGACTCGGCTCTCTGCAACAGGTTACGTCGACTGACGGCTTGTCTCAGCTACGGTAGGGTCAGTTTGTATATTCATTTATTTGCGCTAAAAATATCTATTCAATTCAATTCAGTTCAATTCAGCTTTATTTATAATGCGCCACATCACAACAAAAGCCGTCTCATGGTGCCATAGTGCAGAAAAAAACCCACACAGTCACAGAAAGACCCAGCAATCAGACGATCCCCTATGAGCGAGCACTAAGCGACAGTAGAGAGGAAAAACTCCCATTTGGAAGGAAGAAGCCTCTAGCAGAACCAGGCTCAGGGAGGGGCAGTCATCTGCTGCGACTGGCTGGGGATGAGGAGATAGGGAGGATGCAAAGGACAGACATAAAGAACATAACAATAAGATGCCAAGTACATTATTGGAGGTCAACCAACAGTATGGATCAGATAACAATAGAACAAGAGTGGGGTTAAGAGACACAAAAACCCTCCTTAAATGTAAGCTATATTAAAAAGGAAGGATTTTATCCTGTTCTTAAAAACAGAGACCGAGTCTGACTCCAGGACCCAGAGTAGTAACTGGTTCCAGAGAGAAGGGGCTTAGTAGCAGAAGGCTATCCATATTAATAAAACAAGTAATGAGTAATGCATCTGATCAAATTTCAGTAACTGTAATGCATTACTGAATTTTTAAACAGTAATTTTGTTACACAGCATGTTACTGCAAATGTAGTGGCATTACAGTAACACGTTACTTTGTAGCACATTACTCCCAGCACTTGTTAGAAGTTATAAGTTCTTTGGGGTTTTTCAAAGGGTGGGGGGTATATGTGGTATTTGGACATAGGACCGTTCACACAAGTGACGTCATCACGTGGCGAACTGTCCGTGGTGCGATGCAGCGTCACCCTTCTGTATATAGTTCAGTTGTGTTATTCCCCATTCTATTATGCTGAGCACCAAGCTAGAAGGTGGAAAGTACCATTTTTTATATGGTCTTTGATATGACCCGGGGCAGCGCGGTGGCAGAGTGGTTAGCACTGCGGCAGCACAGCAACTCACCCTTGGCCGGGGGATCCTGAGTTCGATCCCAGCCCCCGACCAACAGTGATCTGTGCGGAGTTTGCATGTTCTCCCCGTGTCTGCGTGGGTTTACTCCGGGATTTCTCCGGTTTCCTCCCACAAACCAAAAACATGCAAGTTAGGTTAATTGGCATCAAACTGGGGATTCTAAATTGTCCTTAGGTATGACTGTGAGAGTGAATGGTTGTCTGTCTCTCTGTGTTGGCTCTGCGATGGACTGGCAATCTGTCCAGGGTGTACCCTGCCTCTCGTCCAAAGATGCTGGGATAGGCTCCAGCCCCCTCGCGACCTGAAAAGGATTAAGCAGAAGAAGATGGATGGATGGATGGTATGACCCGGCCGGGATTTGAGCCCACAACCGATGCTCTACCAACTAGGCCACCACTTCGGTGTGCTTAATAAAGTAGAGTTCAGTTCACATCTGTAGTCAGCACTGTCATGTGTCTGAGCTCATGATTTTACTTGAGCTCAGACCATCACTTTATTTCTAAGTATTGTTTGCTTGTTGGTTTGATTTGTCTATTTCTGTATATGTTTTGTGGGCTGTTTTCTTTTGAGCCTCCTCTTCCCAGACACTCCCACCACTGCCCACAGGTTACTCTTCTGCCAGCTAAGCTGTGGGCAGTGGGCCTAATTAGGTCACTGGCTCCCTCATTGATTCACACCTGCAGGTCATTAGTACTGTATGTATGGTATTTAAACACTGCCTTTTCACTGTTTCATTGCTGCTAGATTGAATGTCCATCCTGGTTACTCTCTGAGTCGTCCTCACCCTGATCATTACTCTGATCAGCTTGTCGTCTCCTACTGAGTCAAGCTGGCACAGGAGTGCTCCTATTTGTGTTTCTTGTTTAAAATTTTTGTACGTACAGCACTATTTTTGGACTGTTATGTTTTTTTCTGTTAACAAAATGCACAACACCATCCGGTGCATGGGTTTGTCCTCTCTGCCCTCAAGGGGCCTGAACATGACAGAATCTAGCAGCCAGTGAAAACCCAGCTGTGGTGTTTGTGTGCATTTTTTCACCTTTTTGTGTTTTTTCACCCACCTGTGTTTTGGAGCTCACCATGTCTGACCTGGACGACATGGAGCGGCGGGCGGTGGGTATCCTGGAGGGCATTTGGTCTTCTGACACAGGCCTCCCATTCTCTCAAGACGGTCCAAGAGAGTCGGGATGGTGCAGCGCGGGTGATGGAGGCATTCCCCAGCCTGTGGAATCACCCGGAGGCAACAGACATACTCCCTCGCCATATTCTTCCTTCACGCTTCACCCGACTCCCTTCAGCTCCAGCACGCATACTGCCAGCTTCATGGCGGTGCCAACACCCTGCTCCGAACCATCGGAGTGACGCCACCTCCTCTAAGCCAGCAACTTTCCTCACACCGAGTCACGCAAATCCCGCAGCAGACTTATTTCCTTGTCTCTCGTCACTGACTGTCACGTCTCCTCCTCCTTCCCTGCTGCTTTTTCTCCCGTCTCCTCAGTCTGTCCTCTTGCTGTTGAAGGTTTGGCTACGCCATTTCCAGTTCCGTTCACCTCCGCCTCTATGGAGACGGCTCCTCCACAATCCACCAGGGGACCCAGATTCACCGTAGACACGGAGAGGAATGACTGCCCACCGGCTGCAGCAGAGAACATCATTCACCAGGAAGACAGGCAAGTATCATTTATTTCTCCTTCTATTAATGATATTATGCCTTGTCTGATTCCCGGTGATGACGCTCAGGGTTTGCAGTCCCCTATCCTCTCCATGTCTCCCCATCTATTCCTGAGTGTCCGCTGGCCCCAGAACCAAGCCACTGGATGATGGAGAAGCGTGTGGCCCTGGAGGACTCTAATCCAGTGCCAAAATGGAGCTGAACCCCAGTTTCCACGCCAGAGGAGCCACCAGCGTGGGTCACGGAGGCTGGGGTGACAAAGACTCCTACAACCATCATGCCTTTTGCGGAGGCCACTGCAGCAGTGTCAGCAACCGAGCTGGACCTCCAGAGGGCCGAGCCCAAGGAACCATCGTTGCCTGGATCATTGGAGTCCTGGACGGTGGTGGAGCTCGAGCTCAGGCAAGTGCTCTCCTTTGTTTTTCTATTGTCTGTTTTAGAGCAATCTTGCCTGGATCTTGGTGAGGGGAGCCAGGTGCAGCTATCCGCTGCACCTGAGCTTGCCTTGCCGGGCTCCGTCGCTGCTGGTGACCCTGACCCCTCTTCTGTATGTATGTCTGAGCCTTCTCCCAGGGTCACCAGAGATGAATCAACACTGCCAGAGGTCTCTGTGGGTCCAAGCTCGCCAATGGAGGTTGTCTTGGGTCCAGCTCCCCCCGTTGAGGTCGTCGTGGATGTTCCATCCCAGCCCAGGACCTCCGTGGATGCAGCTCCGACCCAGGCCGGGTCCTCTGTGGGTGCAGCTCCTCTTCTGCCTGAGGCCGTCGTGTGGGTCCCTCCTCAGGTTGAGTCTCTGTGGGTGCTGCGTCCTGGCCGGGGATCCACATGGGTGCTACGCCCCAGCTTCAGCACAATGTAGGTGCTGCGCTCCGGTATGGGCCTGCCATGGGTGCTATGCCCCAGCCCAGAGTCCACCGTGGGTGCAGCATTGGCCCAGTCTGGGTCCACTGAGGGTGCAGCGTTGGCCCAGTCTGGGTCCACCGAGGGTGCAGCGTTGGCCCAGTCTGGGTCCACCAAGGGTGCAGCATTGGCCCAGTCCGGGTCCATCGAGGGTGCCACCTTGGCCCAGTCTGGGCCCACCGAGGGTGCTGCAGGGCTCCAGCCCGGAGCCACCGAGGGTGCTACATTATCTCTGCCTAAGACCAACGTGGACGTTGTGGTCCCCCTTCCTCTTCTGCCAGACGCCGTCATGGTCCCCCCTACTTTGCCACCTGGTACCATCGTGGTCCCCCTCCTCCGGACCTGCTTCCTGCCTTTGGGCCTTCTGGTGGGGGAGCCACCTCCTGGATCATCCCTTCAGTCCTGGTGGCTCAAGAACTCTGGCCGGCCACCCGAAAGACTGGGTCGCTAGTTCGGGTGGCCCATTTTCCCCGACAGGCCACCTGACTCATTCCACCTGGCCGTCCGGCTGGCCTGGGACTCCGGCCAGCCGCCTGAACTCTGGGGCTTTGGGACCTTGGGGGCCTAGGGGTCTGGTCGGGCACAGGTGTGGGTCATAAGCTGGTTTGTGTTTTCCCTCCTTAGCCTGTTCCCCCACCTCCTTCCTGGGGTGTTTTTTTTTTGTACTCCTTCTCTCTGGGGGCGGGGGTGGGGGTGGGGGGTCCTTCCTTGGTGTTACCTGGGAGTGTCTGATATCCACGCCTTAAAGGGGGGGCTCTGTCATTCCCACCGCTGCCAACAGGTTACTCTCCTGCCAGTTCAGCTGCAGGCAGTGGGGCTAATTAGGTCACTGGCTCCCTCATTGACTCACACCTGCAACTCAATAGTATGTGTTACGTCTGGAAACCAGTATCCAAAGGAGGAGGCGAAGGTGATATCTGAACTCACTTTATAAACTATATACAAAGCCCAGCAGGAGTTGCTCCGTACATGTGCAAGGGGTCTACAGCCAGAAGAGAGAGAGCCCCTTCTGCTGTAGCCCTTTATACTCCCTGTGACGCCACCACCGGAAAGGTGGAGCGTCACCTCCCACTACACCCAGGATGCCGCCATCTTAGTACACCCAATGTAATATTCAACATTTTCCCCCCTCTGTAAAAAAATGCGCAGACACACCAATTAGATCCTCCCAAAATTGACTCATACGCTAAGCATCAAAATATACAACAGGAATCCATAACCTATCCATGCACACCACAAAACAACTCTAGAGGGGTCAGGTGGACTACTGGCGCCCCTTACACGGCCTGGCGGATTATTCTGCTGCCTCAACCATTTAAAGTCCATGAAAATAAAATTGCCGTGTGCTAAAAGAAAAATAATCCCAAACATATACACATACATTGTCATAATGCAGTAAACATCACACCAATAAACAATACAAATACCTAATGACAGCCCCCACTCCAACACTCCCACCCCACAACATGGGCAAATCAAACAAACAGTGTTGGGGAATTCCCATTTCACACATTCTTTCTTTTTTTTTCACACACACAGGAAAATAACCCAATTCTATTCATAGGCTACGTGTCTTCAGAAAATTAAAACTAACACTCTATTCAAAACAACATAACATGCCGCTAACCTCCCCTTTAACCGGAGTGGTGGCTCAGTTGGTAGAGCATCCGCCCCACACCCGGGAGGCAGGGGTTCAAATCCCGGCCGGGTCATACCAAAGACCACATAAAAATGGTGCTTTCTGCCTTCTAGCGTGGTGCTCCGCATAATGGAATGGGGAAAGTAAAGTTACACACAGAGCTACCAGAGGACTGACCCCCCACTGTAGCTTCCACTACTTATAGGAGCTGTGTGGCCTAGGGTCAGAGAAACGGAGATAGGCGCTGCCCATATACGCCTTCATGGTGTGAAGGGATTAACTAACTTAACTAACTAACCTCCCCTTTAAAGTCACATTATGGACCCCAATGGAGAGCCACCCTAGGATGTCCGTGTGGCGGCTCCATCCCTGAACGTCTTCGCTTCTTTTTCGCTGGAGACAAGCTGCACTGGCATCTGTCCTCTCCTACATGCCGTAGTTCATTAGGGTGCCTCCTGGATCCATCAGACAGCCCTAAGTAGCTGTCCTCGCGGGTTGTCACCACCCGCAGCTGCCCCTGGTCATCTCTCTGCTCCCGTGATTTGTGGATTCCTCTGAGCCAAGCTTCAACCTTAGGGCTGACCTCGTCGCCAATATGTAGGGGAGCTGTAACTGGCTTCTTCAATCCATCACGTTGTGACCGGACTTTCCTTCAGTGTTGGAGAGTCCCGCCGACCCGGTCCGAGGTATGCCCTGGATCCTGCTCATAGGTGCATCTGGGAATCACACCTCTCAGTCTAGCCCCGCTCACTTTCATTTCTTTTGCCGAATCAGCCATGGCAACGTCCCATTCTTCGCTATCACTCGGCTGGACCCCGGAACCGGGAGGTGCCTGCCTGCTGGCTCTATCTTCCACTGCGGGTGTCCCTTCCTGCCATTTGGTTCCCTCGTCCAGGGTAACTCGAACTCTGGCGCTAGGATCACCCTGCAGCGATGCCCCATAGTGCTGGTCTGGCCCGTCTTCTCTTGTCTCGGGCCAATTGTTGTCCCACACTTCGTTGTCCTCCACCGTTGGAAAGGGCCGGTCCCGCAGCTGGACCACTCCTCACCAATGCCGCTGGCTATTGTGAAACCGAGCCCATAGAACATGTCACATCCCATTAGATTCGACCCTTCGGCAGACACCACGAAATGGACGTCACACATTCCTGCCGACCTGTAACTCGCCAACAGCCGTAGTGAGCCCATGATGTTAAACGGGTTACCATTGTAACCGTAGCAGGTCGCCTCTAACTTGCCCATTCTGTAGTGTGGAAACAACCTCTTCACCCAGGCCAAATTTAATATAGAGATCACCAATCCCGTGTCTACTAGTAATGCTACCTCAACTCTGGGCAATTCAACACTAAAGTAGATCCGTCCATCCGTATCCGGCGAGACCGTGCGGACCACTGTAAGTTCTTTTGAAGAGGAGCCCCCCTCCGGCCTCCAGTCTCCTCGTTCAAAATTTTTGCAGGCCCGTGCGAAGTGATGAAAAAGACCGCACTTTCCACAGCGCTTCCCTTTGGCTGGACACTCTTTTTCTTTGTATCAGTGCCTAACAGACCCACAGCCATAACACCTTGGCATTCCCGGGACGGACCTAACTTTTACAGTGGCAGCATATTCTTCGTCACTCATGCTGGCTTTGCCGTCCGGGTCCATGGCCAGCGCCTTCCACTGTTGTTCACTCTTCTGTGGCACTTCCTTTCTGCCAAGATTTTTGGCCAGCCTGTCTGCTGCCTCGTGTTGTTGTGTCAACTCCACAGCCGTAGTCAGCAAAAATTCTCCGGCGAATGTCAGGAGCCGTGCTCTCACGGAGGAGCTAAGGATATGCTCCGCCAATTGGTTGCGGACCATCTCTTCCTCCAAAGCTCCAAATTAGCACTCCCCCGCCGGCTGGCGCAGATCGCCCACAAAATTTTGTACCAACTCTCCCTGCCGCTGGCGGTGCTGCCGAAACTGAATTCACCGCACAATGATTTTTTTCGGGGGCGTGAAAATAATGCGCCACTAGCTGCACCATTTCTTGAAAACTATCATCACCTCCTAACGTACTAAGGATCCTCTGGCCCTCCATTCCGAGATTATGGACCAGAATTGCCTTCGCACGCAGCCTTTCAAGCTCACCGAGGTTGAGAGCCACCAGATAGTTCTCAAAGGCCACGTACCACCTGGTCCACGGCACAGGTGGCTCCCTGGGAACTTCTAAAAATGACCGAAAAGCGGTGGCAGCTCGCTCCATACCTTTTCTCCTCATCGCCAAATGTTACGTCTGGAAACCAGTATCCAAAGGAGGAGGTGAAGGTGATAGTTGAACTCACTTTATTAACTATATACAAAGCCCAACAGGAGTCGCTCTGTACATGTGCAAGGGGTCTACAGCAAGAACAGAGAGAACCCCTTCCGCTGTAGCCCTTTATACTCCCCGTGACACCACCACCAGAAAGGTGGAGCGTCACCTCCCACTACACCCAGGATGCCGCCATCTTTGTACACCCAGTCTAATATCCAGCAATATGTATGGTATTTAAACACCGCCTTTTAACTGTTTAATTGCTGCTAGACTGAATGTCCATCCTGGTTACTCTCTGATTCATCCTCACCATGATCATTACTCTGATCAGCTCCTCATCTCCTCCCGAGTCAAGCTGGCTCAGGAGTGCTCCTATTTGTAAGTGTTTCTTGTTTTACATTTTTGTATGTACAGCACTATTTTTGGACTGATATGTTCTTTCTGTTAATAAAATGCACAGCACCATCCAGCACGTGGGTTTGTCCTCTCTGCCCCGAAGGGGCCTGAACATGACAAGCACCTCATTTCAGACATAACAATTGTAGCCAGGTGGAAGAATGGGGGGAAGATGTTTCTCCTCTCCACTAGTGGGCCTCTTTCCTGGTTTTAGTAGGCAGCAGCTGAAGGGGGGGGGGGGGGGAGACTATAAATACCTGACAGGAAACAGGCGGTTCTTTGGTTCTGTTAGGACAGCGCAAGCAGAAGGCTACACCCGAGGTTTGGAACAGCTAGTGATTTAGGTAAAATGTTATGAAATGTTTTTGTATGTGAATGTGTTTTTATAGTTTGCCTAGCATTGTATTTATTAAAGAAGTACAAGTGTTTGTGTAATGTTTTTAGGCTTGTTGGGGTGGTGGAAGGCCAGGTGACCTTGTAGGCCCAAAGGCTAAGGGCCATGGGTTTTCTTCGTCATTAATGGTATTTATGGTTTATTTTAATTGGGTTATTTCATGTTTTATTGTTACCACTGACTTGAAATGACATATTTTCTTTTTGTTGTTTTAGAACTGTTGGGAGTTGAGGTGTGCATTTTTGAGTGGGCCCTAGCAATGCACAAAAACAGTTAGTATCATGTGTATATTTCACTGTTTAATAAGTATAACTGTTGTTTTTCTTGTTAATGTGGCTTTTGTGTTCTGCTCTAAACAGGAAGACAGACCACTATAGCTGTTAACGCACTCTAAAACTGTTAAGATTTGTTTATTTTAAAGAACTCATTTTTTTTTGTCATTCAGAATAAAGAACCCCTTTATATATTTTGTGTTTTGTCTTGAGCTCATTTGGCCAGACACCACACAATAATGTTCAGAACAATTTCTGGCACTGTATCAACCTCTGATTATGTTCCTAAAATAAAAGCTGCATTTCATGTTAGGCAGGTCTTTGTTGGTCATTAACATGTGATCTACTAGAATTTTTTTTTTTTTAGTCACTTTAGAAAACAGCTGAACACGAACTGATAATCAAACCTGACACGGGATAAACAACTGTGCTTTATGTGGTTCTTTATAAGATATATGAAAAATTATGATTGCAACATAATCCTAATTGCACGTCATCTTATCTAATAAGTTTTTTAATCAGAATATGAACCACTCGTTGACTAAATTACAAATTAAAAGAAAAAAAAATAATAATTCATTTTTGTTCTTTTGAACAAGATACTTAGCAGAATTTGTCTTAGAGACAGTATAAACAGCAACAGACTGATAACACTGGTCCTGCGTATTAGATTTTTATAAAGTTATTTTTAATCCCCAGGTTCACATTTATAGCGTGAGGTTAACAACAGCGTTATAAAGAGTTTAGGGGGTTGAATGAACACACCTGCACACACCTTGAAAACGTGTCACAAATCAAAACAAACAAATCGAAAGTAAACTCTCACTGAGCTTTTTCTACATATATTCCAAATGTTCTCAAACTATCTAACATGAAAATAAACAGATTATCACCATCCAGCCTGTCAATGTGTTTCTAAAAAGCGTTTCACTTGCCTTGAACGGTCGGGTTCATTGTCGCTTCTGTGTCTGGTTTCCTGGTTGGTGCTTTCGCTGTGAAGAAGAGGTCACGTGATCAGTGGCCGCTTCTCCTTTGAAACTGAACCCACGCTGGTGAGTTTTGTAATTACATCACAAATGAAACAAAAATGGAAATTACTTATGTAGGGATAGAAGATCATTCTCATGGAACCAACGCAAAAGATAATATGTAATATAATGTAAAAACATGTTTATTTAATTTTACACAAAAAAAATATTTTGTGTGAACAAGCTGTAACTTGCACTAAATAGTAATTTGCTCCTATATTTTGTTTGGAATATGAGGAGGCAATGCGTCAGAGTGACAGGAGAAACCAGGAACAACTTTTTTTTTCTTTCCTTTTTCTTTATAACTTGTAGACTTGAAATACAGAAGTCAATTTCTCCTCTGGGGATCAATGAAGTATACTAAATCTAAATCTAAATCTAAATCTAAATCTACAGTTTATATCCTCTCACCAATATGGACAGTACTGGCTACTCTATTGTACAGTGCTGAAACTTGGACTGTCTACAGAGTGCAGGTGAAGAAACTCCATGCGTACATGATGAGACACCTTCGAGCCATAATGAACATCTCATAGAAAGACAAGATAACCAACATAGAAGTGTTGAAATGAGCTGATCTACCATCAATGGAGGACATGCCAATACAGACGAACCTGAGATGGCCTGGACATGTTGAGAGGATGGACCACCAGCGTCTCCCTCGGCACTTACTCTACTCACAGTTATGCAAGGGCAAACGCAATCAGGGTAGACCAAGGCTCAGATTTAAAGACACTGTAAAAAGAAACTTGAAGAAGTTGGATATAGACAGGAGTTCCTGGCAGCGGAAGGCTAAGGACAGAACTGTGTGGAGGAATCTGATCAGACCTAAATAAAACAGTCATTGTTGCCCATGACAGACTGCTATGATGATGAATATGGACAAAACAATAATATTCATATTAAAGGTGCCACATTTGAAGTTTTGCACTTTTTGTATTAAAATGAATGATAACTCAAATCATCAGTGGTGGCTGAGTGCTGTCTGCTGCCCGGAGCAAGGCCACCTTAGTCTCCCTCCAAAAGCGCTTGCACTTGGGGATATGGGCTGCCACCAATGGTACTGCTACCTCTTCTTCAGCGATGGGGAGGAGAGGTGGGTGGTAGCCCAATAATGCCTCGAACGGGGAGAATCCAGTAGCCACCGATGTGGCTGAGTTGTGGGCATACTCGACCCATTGAAGGTGGGAGCGCCAGGAGGAAGGATAGGCCGCCGTGACACACCGGAGCATGGCTTCCATCTCCTGGTTGGCCCTCTCACACTGGCCACTGGTCTGGGGGTGGTAACTGGAGGAGAGGCTGACCGTGGCCCCGATAGCCTTACAGAAGGGTCACCAGACCTTAGAGATGAACTGGGGACCACGGTCGGAAACAATGTCCTTGGGGATGCCATGCAGCGCTCCATTGAGCGCTCACAACATCTGCCCCATAGCTTAATGACTACCGAAAGGAGGGTGTCTAATGTCTCCAGTTCACTCAAATAGTGGGCAAGCTCGTCACAAAGGCGTGGGCTGAGACTCTCAGTAAATACAGCCCTCAGTGCAACGTTGCACCACCCAGTTTTGGCCGCTAATTCCCGAAAACAACTTGCATGCTCCACCGCTGAATCACCCTACCAGGGCAGAACTGAGGACACCAAACGCCAGTTGTGAGTTTTCAACATTTAATAACAAAAAGCACAAAAATACAAAAACATAGTACTTACAAATGAGGAGTTGGGATGTGGGATGACGGAGCTCACGTCTAGCGAGGAAATGCCAGGAAAAAGAGAAATCCAAGACGGAGTACACCTGTCCAAACCCACAGAACCACACAGGAAACTCAGGAGGACGCTGCAATGAGTAATCAATGCAGCAGCCCTTAAGTAGGCAAGCAGGAAATGATTACAAATGATAACCAGGTGTGGGTGACATGAGCCAGGAAAATCATCACAAACCAGTGGCAGGTGTAACAGCCCGTGAACGGAATCTGACACATGGAAGTAAACAATGGTGACTGTCAAAATAAAAGCACAGACCGGGACAAATGAAAATCAAGAAGCAAATAAATGAACAAGAATATACTAACAACGAAAACTATACACTCAAGCAAGGACCGGATTGCAGAAAAAGACAAAACTAAATATACATTTCATGTCATAAACTTCCCCGTGCGCTTCTCCACAGCGCATGGAGGAAGAGAAGGAGGAATGAGGATTTAAGCACAGGGTACACCAAACACATATTTATTGATATCCAGACAGTTCAAAAACTAAAGACTTACAGAAATGTAATAGTTTTGCACAAAACGGCTCACACGAATTGCGTGCAGCAGGCAGACCACTGTGCACAGTGGCCACAAAAACAAACAGGACAAAATGACAGAACAGCTCGGGTTAAACTCAGAGTTCTCCAGGACACTTGACTGGCACGAGAGAAGAGTTGGGCAACAGTGCAAAGCATAGCAGTTATGCTGCAAGAGGAAATGCTATGGACAAGCGTAGCAGCACAACTGCAAACAGAAACGCAAACAGCTCTTATTCACCGTGCAGGAACAGTCCGAGTCATCCAAGTCCGCCAGTGAGCACACACGCCAATAATCCTTCACAATGTGACTGTGACACAGTGAAGAACAACTGTGCGAACACTTACAATGATCCAGCGGTGTTTGACTAGCAAAGAGCTGCTTAAGTACAAACATCGCTGGCATAATAAATTGGGAACACCTGGGTGAGGCGCGGGAAAGATGATAAATGGGACTGGAAACAGCTGATGGAAATAAGAGAGAGAGAGGCGTGGTCGGACAGGCAGACTGTCAGCAGTGACACAGAAAGTAGGTCACAGCGGCTGTCTAACAGCTGCTGGTCAGGCAGTGGCTAAAAACATGGAACAGCGAAGAATACATAATATGCACATACATAATGGTACCAAAGCCCACAGAGAGATCAGGGCCGAGCCGGGAGAAACCAAGCCGGCTCGGCTCCTGACAGAGCCCCCCCTTTAAGGGGTGGATTCCCAGACACCCAGTGTAACATCGTGAACCCCCCCCCCCCCCCCAACAGGAGCAACAGCAACCAACAACACGAACCTGGGTCGGAGGTAGGGGGAACAGGAACAGAGGGAACACAATACCCCACCCAGGGCCCACAATTAACACCCCCAAGTCCACGGTCGTTGGGGCTCAGGAAGCCGCCCAGAGTCCCAGGCCCAGCAAAAGGTCCGGTGGGCGGAGTCCGGCGGCCTGCCGGAAAACATAGGCCACCAGACCCGGGGAGTCAATTCTTTCGGCGGCTGGCCGGTGCTGTTTAGCCACCAGGACCAAAGGGGTGAAGCAGGAGGTGGGCTGCCCATTGGAAGACTCACTGGTGGGTAACTGGACCGGGGCAAGGGAACCTCCACAGCGTCGGGCAGGGAAAAGGAGACCACAGCGTCCTCAGGGTGGTCTGCAGAACCCTTGGTGGTTCCAGCTTGGGACACAACTGCACCTCCAATGGGCCCCGACCGGGCCAGCTCCGCTGCACCCGTGGTGGACCCCAACCAGGCCGGCTCTGCAACACCTGTGGCGACCTCCGGCTGAGGTTCTGCAGCACCCACAGTGACCTCCAGCTGAGGCTCAGCAGCACCCGCGACGACCTCTGGCTGAGGCTCCGCTGCGCCCGCGGAGGACCCCGATTGGGCCAATGCTGCACCCACGGTGAACTCTAGCGGGAGCCTTGCAGCACCCGTGGTGACCGCCGGCTGAGGCTCTGTAGCACCCGTGGAGGACCTTGATTGGGCCAGAGCTGCAGCTGCAGTGAGCGGGCAACCCGTGGATGCACCATGCTGAGGAGGCGATTGGAGGGGGGGAGCCCTGACAACCTTGGCAGCAGGAGATGGAGCAGCGGCATCCTCCTCCGACTGGACCTGACCCTCGGCGACCTCCGGCAGCGACACACCCTCTCCAGCGACCCTAGATGAAGGCTCAGGGGAAGCAGGAGAAGAAAGATGGTTAGGGTCATCAGCAGCGGTGGAGCCCAGTGAGGTGAGTTCAGATGCACTGAGGGCAGCACCTGACTCTCCTCCCCAAGAGCTAGACAAGATCTCTCTAAAACTGTCATAAGAAAAACAAGAAAAAAAATTTGCCTGAGCTCGAGCTCCACCGCTGTCCGCGACTCTATCGATCCTGGCAATGAACACTCGGGCCCAGCCTCCAAGAGGTCCAGCTCTGGCTCCCAACCCGCTGCGGACGCCTCCACAGCTGGCGAGATGGTGATAGCAGTCCTATTGTCCTCCTGCAGCAGCTCCAATGCTGGGGATTTTACCGGTGTAGCTGCTGGAAAACGCCTCCGTGCGGGTCCCTGGGCAGGATCATCCAGGACCTCAACCTCCTCCATCATCTGGTGGCTCGGTTCTTGGACCGGCAGGCCCTCAGGAATTAAAGGAGGAGACACGGAGAGGGGAAGGAAACAATCATTATTTGCAGCTGGAGGAGAGGACCCAGTGGACTGCTGATACTGGGCCTCTCCCTCAGGAGACAGGCAAGATTCAATGTTAATGAATGGTTTGGAATGAAAAAATACTTGCCTGTCATCCCGGTCGATGATGTCCACAGCTGCAGGCGGCAGACACTCGTCCCTCTCCGTGCCAGAGGTGACGTAGGTCCTCTCGAGGACTTGCGGAGGAGTCATCTCCACGACGACGGAGGTGGATGTTCCCGGGATGACCTCACCGGACCTCACAGCAGCCAGAGGGATGATGGCAGCTGACGGAGGAGAGGGCTTTTCCCAGTGCTTCCACGCAGGACGACGCTGTCCCTTGCTTACTGGGATCGGCTTGGTGAGAGCAGGAGTGGAGACCCGGTGGGCGACAGTTTCAGCAGTGTTCTGGGAGTGCCCTCCCCGCGGTGTGAGCCCAGTCTTCTTTGGAGACTTCCTCTCCCTTTTGCCGTACTCGCGTCAGAGCGCTGCCAGCTGGGATATCCGCTCAACTCCCTCGGGATGTTCGGAGAGCTGAGGGCATCACCGAACCTCTGCCTGCGCCAGCTTGACATACCACATGACGTTGGCCGGGGTGGAATAACCACTCACCGTAAATATCAGGCCGTCGGTGTCCATGAGAGCTCGGCAGAGTTCTCAGCCAAGACTCATTGTCATGAATGCCCCTTGCAGGGCTTTAATGAAGCGCCAGAAGCCAGAAGTAAGTTTGCTTGTTTATTTAACAAAAAGGACAAAAGGATAAAGTAAATAGCCACGTGGGGCAAAACACATACATAAACTATAAAAGCACTCGGAGAGCGCAGACCTCCGCCAAGCGCCACAATTCCCCCCATACAGTGTTTGTGTGTACGTTGTCAGATTCCTTGAGCATGTAAACATATGACTAGCAATTGGATTCACAATGATTATTTGTTTATTTGACAGGGACAGTGCAATAAACACACAATTAATCAATGACAATCAATCTGATAGTGATAGGATTAGTGGTTCAGTAGTAAAAGCATTGCCTCCTTGGCGGAGGTAATAAACTGAAGTGTTGCTGTTGTGTCCATCTCCTCCACTGACGGATGCAAATTGGGTAGACAGGTTGCCGTGGGTTTTATATTATATTATTTTGGGGTTGCGCTCCGAGGCAAACGAGAATTTAGAAGCTTCGCCGGCAGAGAGCTTGTTTTTGCGCAGCGCCTATGGCTGGCCGGTGAATTTCTGGCAAATGCGCAGCTCCTATGGCTGGCCGGGGAATTTCTGCCAAAGAATCCATCGGCGGACAGCTGCCCGTGTGAGGTTTTGCAGTTGCGCGCAAACACAGGCACGCTGGCGGGCCCAGGCCAGCAGTGTTTTCCGCGTGCTTTTGTGCCTAAAACGTCGAAGAACGCGGAGTTTGTGTTGGTCAGACACGACGACCAGCGCCCTCCATTGCGCCTGCGCACATGTTGAAAATGGCTGTATGTCACAGTGTTGAAAAATGCTTTAAAAAATTCCTGTATCCAGACGGTGAACCGGATCACCCCCAAAATTTAATCAGTTCTTCCTTGTACCATTTCCAACGACGCCTGAAAGTTTCATGGAAATCCGTCCAAGACTTTTTGAGTTATCTTGATAACCAACAGACAAACAGACAGACAGACAGACAGACAAACAAACACACAGACAAACCCCGGCAAAAACATAACCTCCTCTTGGCCTTTTCGGCCTGGCGGAGGTAACTAGATCACCAAATAATAAGCACTGACATAGAATATGAAGATGAAGCGAGGACAGAACCTAACACTATAAAACATACACTTACAGGAGCTGAAGCAAGGAAGAATCCAACACAGAAGGAAGACTGGAGCCGGGGTTAGGGACTCCAGTCCTGGAGCACAAATGTAGATCGCAGCGAGGCATGAGCCTCAGCTGCTCCCTTAAATACAGGGCATGAACCAAACAGGAAAGGGGAATGTAATTAACGAAATGCCAAACAGCTGTCACAGCGCCGGCTCGGCTTTGACAGCCAGAAGTTCGGCCGTGACGCTGTCACAATAAAAACCTTGGAAAGGCCCAAGTAACAAAACCTGAAATAATATGGATGAAAAAGGAAAATACTGAGTAACCCGAGCGCGGACAGGATCGGCTCTCGGATCATCACACTCATTGGATAACGCCGGCCCAAAGACATCTCCAAACCAGATTAGTTCCAACAAGCAATGCACAAAAAAGGAAAAAAGGGATGTGTGGGTGAACCTGCTAAATCCTTTTTACTGGCTGGACCATTCTGTCATAAACTTCCCCATGCGGTGTGGAGAAGCGCACAGAGGAATGGAAGGAAAAATGAGGATTTAAGCGCAGGGTACACCAAACACATATTTATTGATATCCAGACAGTTCAAAAACTAAAGACTTACAGAAATGTAATAGTTTTGCACAAAAAGGCTCACACGAATGGCGTGCAGCAGGCAGACCACTGTGCACCGTGGCCACAAAAACAAACACGACAAAATGATAGGACAGCTCAGGTTAAACTCAGCATTCTCCAGGACGCTCGACTGGCACGGGAGAAGAGCTGGGCAGCAGTGCCATGCATAGCAGTTGTGCTGCAAGGGGAAATGCTACGGACAAGCGTAGCAGCACAACTGCAAACAGAAACGCAAACAGCTCTTACTCACCGCGCAGGAACAGTCCAAGTCATCCAAGTCCGCCAGCGAGCACACACACCAATAATCCTTCGCGACGTGACTGTCACACAGCGAAGAACAACCATGTGAACACGTACAATGGTCCAGCGGTGTTTGACTAGCAAAGAGCTGCTGAAGTACAAACATCGCTTGCATAATAAATTGGGAACACTTGGGCGAAGTGCGGGAAAGATGATAAATGGGACTGGGAACAGCTGATGGAAATAAGAGAGAGAGAGGGGCGTGGCCGGACCGGCAGACTGTCAGCAGAGACACAGAAAGTAGGTCACAGCGGCTGTCTAACAGCTGCTGGTCAGGCAGTGGCTAAGAATATGGAATAGCGAAGAATACATAATATGCACATACATAATCGTACCAAAGCCCACAGAGAGATCAGGGCTGAGCTGGGGGAAGCCAAGCCGGCTCGGCTCCTGACACTTCAAGGAGAGAACTAAGGAGAGGGTGAGGACAAGAAGAAATACAAAACCACGGAGTGCTAATAATACAAAACTAATGAATACTGAGGTTACAAAAGGGAAACTAAAGACAAGGATGAAGAGGGCTCAAATATAACACAGGAAAGTAAACTGAAATACAAGTTAATACAGAAAATAATATACACAAATAATAACCAAACTAAGATATAATAACAGAACTCCAAGCAGAAACCAAGGAGAACCCAAATAACAAAATACAACAACCCAATCCCAATAAAAAATAACCTAAAAAGAAGAAGATACAAAACATAATAGAAATGCCTGAAAGCATGAGCACGATACACTGCCCGTGCTCAGCTTCGTGACAAAAGCTGCACGGAGGCATTGTCCTCCTGGCCAGGGTGGTCATCTTGGTCAGGTATTTGATCTAAACACTCTTCCAGAACACCAAATCAGGCTTCAGCAGTTGTAATTGTGCCCGCTGGGCCTGCTTGCTGGTCACGTACTGACATGGTTTAACACTTAGACCCAGGAGCAGACACAGAAGACAATGTTTAAGGTAAGTGTAACAATAAACTTTATTGACAATAATATTGAAATGATGGAATAGTGGTGATGATCTGGCAACCTTGTAGGGGAGAGAGAAGAAGCAGCCACGAGAATATGATATGATGGCGGGGAGATAATCTATTTTCTATGCTTACAGGTTTCTTCTGGAGGTACAGAGGTGGATAACAGCAGATCCTCAGACAGTGGACATCGGGGAAGGAGTCAAGAAGTGCAGGTGAGGGGCACAGGGACAAAGGCTGGCCAGGCCTGGGTTCTGGGGAAAAGGGGATAGTGATATGGCTGGTAAGTCAACTTACTTGGAAAAGAGATAATGTGCACAGTTCAAGATAATCAGATCCAGTTCGTTTGGGCCAAGGGTGTAACTTTGTTTCAAACATTGGGGGGGGGGGGGTGAGATCTCTGCCCATATAGACAGCCTAAGTCACGCCCCCTCAACTTCTGCATATTGGACCTTAAATCGAAAAAAAAAAAAAAATTCTATTGAAATGAATGGCAAGAGCAACATTATCTTTTGATCCCAATCAAATTTTGCAACAAGTTACACATATGATGTTTGTCAATTTAAAAGATAACTTTCCATATAATTAAAGCTGTCGGCTGTCATATAATAACAGAGTATTATTTACTTTTTGTTTAAACGACTAGTGGACAACAACTCCCATCATCCCACATCACTAAACACAGTTACATTTTAGTGATCTGAAAAGCACTGATTTCTCATAGCACTGACCCCTGCACTGACAGACAAGTTACTTGGATTAATCTTAGCCTGACTCTTAGCTAAATCACTATAGAGTGATAATAACAGAATGGATTTGCCTGACTGCTGCCCTCACCCTGTGTTTCTCTGTGAGGAAATCACATGAACAAAAAGAAAATGTCAGTCACTTACCAGGACAAGTCTAAAATTCATCAGTTTGTCCAACAGAACATTATTTTGATGATCTAGTCAGCAGTCTGTTGTCTAAGGTGCAAAGTTCATTTCTTGTTGTTACCTGGTCACTTGTGCCTCCTGTGCTGCCTCACTCTCCCTCTGGTCACCTGGGCCATCTCTCTCCTCCCTCTCTCCCTCTTTGTTATCCCTGCTGCTGTCACTTTCACAATCTTGCTCCCGACATAAAATAAGCTCAGTTAATGTTCAAATAGTTTAAGAGAGGTACTTTACTGACAGTTTTGGAAGATGTAATTCATGCAAGAATTTCCCACGCATAAAACTTGGAAAGATGTAAACATTTTCCCCCCTTTTTCCCCTCTTAGTAGCATCTTAACAGTGCTATCAGCAGGTGCATTAGGTTGTCTAGTTTATTTTGATACCATGATCATCATTCTAGCCACAGAACTGAGGTTAATGCAGCTGCTGAATGTGGATAAGACTTACCACTGTGTAGCTATTTTTTACCAAGCAGATGAACTAAGGACACTGTGTGATTTAGTCAGCTAGACTATGACAAAAGTAACAGTTATCCTGCCTGCAGAAGCATTATGATCATAGCACACCACACCATGGGTGTGTTATGTTTCACTCATTTAATGATAATAAATCTGTGAAATTTGTGACAAAATCATCCTGGTATTAAAAACTTACTCTGGATTCATTACCTAGACATTTAATTTTTTACAGTGGCATTCAGTTTTCAAATTTAGGATTCAGGTATTTGCCCCCTCCCCTCATAAAACGTAAATAACAAATTTAGCTTTACCAAATTTACCAGAAAACATGTACAAATTTAAGAGAAAAGAGTATAAATTTACAAGAAAAAAGTAGCAACTTGATGATAGTGAAAAAAATTATTGAAATAAATCTGAAATTTAAAGGATTTTGCAAAAATGTAAAGAAAAAGGGCTTATTTTCCATGACAGATTTAAGAAAAATGCTACATTTTTGTGAGAAACTGAATTTAGGGGGAAAATAACATGGGGGAAATACTGCATACTTATACAAAAAGTAAAATGACATTCACTTTTCTTCTCATCAAGGGTGACCAAAGCACTTTACAGATCCTGCAATCCACCCATTCACACACTGATGGTGGCAGAGCTGCCATACACACAGGTGCTAACCAGGAGCAACTGGGGGTTCAGTGTCTTGCTCAAGGACACTTTGACAAGCGGACAGCAGACAAAGTGGGAATCGAACCCATGACCCTCTGATCAGTAGTCAGTCACATTACACCTGCGCGTCACTGCCGCCCCAAAAAGTAAGCAAATTTACAAGAAAAAAATGTCTCTGATTTACAAGAAAAGCTGCAAAACTATGACAAAAAGTTGCACACAAAAAAGGGACATTAGAAACGTCACAGTGCTACATAAAACACTGATGTTTACTAAGGGAGGAAAAAGACTGGAGAGAATATTTGGAGCCCAAAAAGTTGGTCGTGAAGGCCAGTTCTAACTTTAAATGGGTTTATAATATACTTTCTCTAGGTGCAGCGCAGCATCCTGCAGAGGCCCCTACTTGGTAGGAAAAGCAGCAGGCTGGAGGAGGTGACTAATGCTGCAAAAAAGGCTGAAAGAAGCATTGCAACTTTTTAGTTATCAATTTATTTATTTTTTTAGCACTCCGTTTATTGTAAATGGACCCTGAAACACCATCAAACTCAAAAGATATAGTGTTAAGGTGATGAATCATACTAGGAGCTAAATCACTCTACAGTGGTAATAAGCCACCAATATCTCAGTGTTTGATCACTGCCTAGTTTGTGTAATGCTGTCTCGTGATTAAATAAAATGGGAACAGAAAACTAGAAATGTGATTATAAGCTCAATAATTAAATTAAATAAATAAATCAGTGATGCTGTACTGTAGTGCTTTTGAACTCATGTTAACACATGTAAAAAGTTTATAAAAAATTTAGGAATATGAAATGCATCTATTCTTTCATTCATCTATTTGGTGTTTATTTCTTGTATATTTGTGTAGATCCTCTGCCGTGCAGTTGTGGTATTTTAACAGAGGATAGAAGATCTGAAAATCATCTGTAGAGAAAATAATCGTCTTTTAATGTGGATATTTAAGAATAGCCTTCAGAATGACTTAGTCTTTTATCAAAAGTGGTAAAACTTGCTTTTTAATTTAATTTTATAATTATCAAAATCAAGACAGGCGCAGTGCCGCACTCTGCCACTAGGGGCATGAAAATTCTCACACTCAAAGAGTTAATGCAATGTAAAGACCAAATCTGCATGAGAAAAGCTAATCATTTCTCAGATATGCTAAATCCTATCAGGCAGCACATTTATTCTGTGGTGTACTCCTATTAGCAAACTAGCAACCAGCTAACTTCACACAACAATTCACAAGCCGAATATGATATTTACCTCGTTTTGGACAGAGGGTTTGGTCCTTTCGTTTGACAAATCCAACCAATTTAAAATGGTCTGTTGCCCTTGTGGAGCTCCATTTCATGTTCTGTCATTGAGCTGAATGCATTCCATACCAGCATCCCCACCTGTCGCCCTGACAACTGACTCCTACTTAGAGAAGGCAAGTACTGGTTGGGCAATACCAAGTCTGCAGCAGGGGGGGATACATTGTCTGATTATTAGAAATGTTACTTTTTGTTGCTTGCAAATGAAAAAACGACAACTTCTTCATACTTGCTTGAGTTTTAGATTTTTTTTTAATTAATTATAATTATATGATTATTGGGGTTATTTTGGCTGGATTTAGTAATGGGGGGGGGGGTTATAACCCCTGTAACCCCCCCATAAATTACACCTATGGTTTGGGCAGTTCCCAGAGTCCAGAAGCAGGCAGGGGTCAGAGCACAGCAGGCTAGGTATGAACAGGCAGACAAGTCCAAACAACAGACAGGCACAGGGTCAGAAACAGGGTCAGATCACAACAGAACTGTTCACAAGATTAAACAGTCCCTCCAGGATTTCGCTGGATGTTTTTATAATTGTTGCGGCCCAAAAAGCCTGAATTAGTGGGAGCTTTTTTTTTTTTTTAAAGTTGCATGTTTTGAGAGTTTTTTTTTTTTTTTTTGCACTAAAAGTTGTGGGAAGAATTACAAATTTTAAAGATGTTTGTTTTTTCCAATTTACTGCAGTTATATTCTATATAACAATACAAGAAAAGCACAGGATTGTCAAACATTTCCTATTACAGTGATTTGTAAATTAAGCAGAAACTTCTGCTATACAGAAAAACTCTGCTGTGCAACAGCAAATACAGACTTTAACACAACATCCATTACAAAAGCTAAATTGCATTGAATGCCTGTTAAAGAGTAGAGATTTGGAAATTATTTGCAGCATCTTCATTTGAAAACTCTCTATGGTCCCCAACCACTCAGTACCAAGTGGAGAGATAAAAAGAAATCATTCATTCTATTAGTCTGTATTGTCTATTGGAGTCTGTGTTTTTCTGAAAAAAAAATATATACAGACAATATTCTCTCTCATTCCGTGTTTAAACTCCTACCTGTCTGTCTGCTGTGCGTCTTGACACACACAGACACACCCATCTCATCAGACACACATCTTTCATTTATGGGGGGAGGGAGGGTCATTTGTCCATGTCCAGATCAGAGGTTCACAGGTTTAAAGCTCATTGACAAGATGTACTAATGATTTTACCTCTAAAGATGTATGAATGATCAAACACTGACTGTATGTTAGGTAAATAAAATAGTAAAAACCACTCTAAGTCTACTCTTCAAAGATCGTCATGTGTGCAGATGGTTTACCCAGGTTCGTTTTCAAGGAAGAGATTAGTTTACTTGGAACATGTATTTATTTAAGCAAGTTGAATATAGTAGGTTACAAGGCTGGGTCAAACACTCTCTCTCCCTGACAACAACAGGCTGAGTGTCAGTTCATGAAGTCTGACAGACTACGCTGGCCCTGACCCAAAATATTTATACAGAAAATGAACAAAAGTGAAAGCATGCATTATCATAATGAACAGTCCAGGTGCTTGGTCCACGGGAGAGTCCGTTCCTGCGCCGAGTGTATCACTGAAGGCCATCCTCCTCCCAGGTCAAAGTAGCCCAGGCTCAGTCATTCCTTATCACAACCGGTTCCTCATCTCCTCCATAGATCACCACAGGACAAGTTATTCTCTGTGCTGAGACAGAAGTCCACTCTTTTTGCAGGTAATGAGCCACACATTTGGTAATATATATTCCATTATAGTATATTGGTATTTTACCTAGACATAAGCAGAGTACAAATATTTTTGAGTCACACAAATAACTATTATATGGTTATATTGATCACACACATATTTTGAGTCACACAAATAACTGTTATATGATTATTGATCACTTTATCCCATCAATTTCCCCCTTTTGGTCTCATCAATAATGAGACCAATAACTCAAACCCTTTAGGCACTCAAAGGCACGTCACAGTCCTCCTCATCATCATCTTTGTCTGATTCCATTTCAATTGCAATTGATCCATCAGGTTTTAATAATGGCATTTAGTATAGAGGGGGTTGTTTACTTTCCAATGCAGCGGTGATGATCCTAATGCAAAAAGATCTGATAGAAGATACACAACAGCATCCACAAAAAGCAAAAATCGCAATAACACTCACAATAAATATGATTATAGAGAAAATCACATTTTTCCATTTTCCAAGCATTCTCTTCAGCCATCCATCCAGGGGGTTATTTATACCTGAGGCCATTCACCATACAATCACACAGTTATGCAATTACACAGTTCACTAATTACTGAATATGTGATGGTTATGATAGTTATTCACAAGCAAATGATAAAACCTTTAAACTTCCTCTTGATGCACTTCAGGAGGACCCACTCTGTTGTGATTGGTTCCGTGGGTTTCAAATCATCTCCTGGCTTCTTCTTTTCCTGTACCTGTTGTGAGAAAGCTGACACAAGAGCTCTTAGTTGGTCATATAATGGTTTATAGCCCATCTTGGGCTCTTCTTCCTCACACAGCTGCAATCCAGCTCCCAGTCCCAACTTGTTAAAAGTTCATAGGGAGTAAAACCTATTATGCTGTTAACAGAACTTCTAACCGTCAATAGGGCAATAGGTAAAGCATCTAACCAGTTCATTCCTGTCTGGCTACAGATCTTAGCAAGCTTCACCTTAATGTTTTGGTTCATCCTCTCAACCTTACCCTGAGATTGAGGGTGATAAACTGTTTCAAATGAATGTTTTAGACCTAACATCTTTTCCACTTTTTGTAGGTCTTGATTTTTGAAATGTGTTCCATTATCTGATCTAATTCTCTTAGGAAACCCATAAGTAGGAATGTATTGATTTATCAAAAATTTGATCACTGTTTTACTGTCTTCTTTCTTTGCAGGATAAGCTTCAGGCCATCCTGTAAATGTGTCCACTGCTACTAGGAGATATCTGTATCCCCTGATTCTTTCCACCATGTCAGTGTAATCTATGATTATCTCCTGACCTGGCAAAGTAGGCAATGGAAAATGACCTTGATGAACTTTGACCATCTGTTTTGGATTGTGAGAAACACAAATAGCACAACTTTTTACAAAATTTTGTATCATATCAGGGAGGAAGGGATGCCACCAGTGACTCAAATGTCTGTTCATTTGCTTAGCTCCTACATGTGCTAACCCATGAGCTTCATGTAGCACATTTTCTCTGATTCCTGGGGGTAACACTGGTCTACCATCCTGTGCTCTCCACAACCCTTCTTTTTCTGTGGCGCCTCTCTGCTTCCACACTGTTTTTTCTTCAGGAGACGCTTTTCTCTGTTCATCTATTAACATATTTACATCAGTCTGTGGCAAAATGTCCTGAACCTCCTTTCCTGTCTGTGTCAACATTAACGATGGCTGATATCCTGCTGCCTTTTTTGCTGCTTTGTCTGCCTCATGATTACCTCTGGCCACATTAGTTTCTGTCTTATTGTCATGACCTTTGCACTTAACCACTGCTACTTCTTTTGGTAACATTATCACTTCTGCCAATTTTTTCATTTCTGTTTCATGCTTTATAGGAGTCTGAGAGGTTGTCAAAAACCCTTGTCTAACCCATTGTGCTAATTGTATGTAAATTGAGCCAACAACATAAGCTGAATCTGTGTAAATCGTAACCTTTTTTCCTGCTGACCACTCCAATGCTTTGATCATATCTGTCAATTCGGCCAACTGAGCTGATTGTCTGTCCTGCAATGTCCCATTTAGCACTTCCTCAAATCCATCTGCCTTTTGTCTCACAACTGCATATCCTGCCTTCAATCCTTCTGTGGGGTGACGAAAACAACATCCATCTGTAAACAAAACTTCATCTGGGTCAGTCAGTGGTGTCACAGATAAATCTATTCTCACTTTCACATCTTTTCTGACCCTTTTTTCACATTCATGCGGTTCCCCATCCAACATCTGATCTGCCATGTTTATTCCTTCATGTGTGAATGTGATGTGTGGTGCTGATAGGATTTTTTCCATTCTTGTCTGTCTGATTGAGGTCATAGTGAATGCTGCAGAATTTACATATGACATCACGCTATGTGTGGTTAGGACAGTCAATGGATGTCCCATCACCACATGACTGTTTTTTGCAAAATTTTTGCCACTCCTGCAGCATGACGTGTGCATGCTGGTTGCCCTTTTTCCATTGGGTCTAATATTACGCTGACGTAGAGGAGTATCTTTCTCTCTCCCCCTTTTTTCTGAAACAGAACACCATTTACTGTGTGTTCTGCTTCAGAAACATCCAAGTAGAAACGCCTGTTGTAATCAGGTATTGCCAAATCAGCTGCATGTGAGAGTTCATTTTTCAAAGCAATGGATGCTTCCTCAGCTTCCTGTGTCCACAGTAGCTGTGCAGCAAGATTTCTCATGCCTTGTTCATTAACCCCTTGCACTCCGGTCAATTTCCCTAAAAACGCAAAAAAATAACGTGCCCAAAGTAAATCGAAAGCTGTTCTTGAACCCTTTGGAGCATCTTCATAGGGTTGATCTCATTTAAAAGAAAACACTTTGAATTTTTTGGCAAAACAGTCATAATCTCTCTAAGTGCTCCGGCCACTGAGTTACAGTCATCTAAACATAGTGAACTTGAAGAAAATAAATTTGGCCTGGGTGTTTTTTTGGATACAAATGCTTGCAAATAACACACAGCTTCAGATCCGGGCTGGAAAATGCAACAGAAATGTAGAACCAAGTGTTATCCAGCTGTGGTCAAAATTTTGTAACAATACCACAAAAAATGAATATATTACATAGCTTTTTCCTCAGGTAGTTCCCAGGCGTTTTGGAACTGTGGCAAATTGTGCCAAATGGCACAGTTTGGAAAAACGTCTGTAACTTTTGAATGATTCAATATAGAAGCTTCATCTTGGGCTCTAATGAAAGGTGACACTCAGGGCTGTGCGTGTGTGTGTGTGTGGGGTGTCCCCCCCCCTCACTACAGAGTACGGACATCGGCCATCGCTACATGACGGATTAGACTCATGTGGCTATGTGGTGACCGCGGCGCAGTCACCGCGGCTTCCCCCCCCCTCGCTACAGAAGAGTAGGGGGGGGTCGGCATTCACGGTCTGGACGCGGCGCACGACCCGTGTACTGCGGCGCACGAACTTCGGACTTCATGTGCCACACAGTTGTAATTTACCGATCGGTCAAAAGTCATTTTTGATTACAATTTTCAGGGATAAAGAATAATTTAGCTTATAACACCTTACCTCTTCACAGCAGCATTGTCCTGGTGAACTTCTCTTCCTCATTGTCAGACGAACGCGACGCTGGTCCACTCGTGGTTCCCGGTCAAAACATAATTCAGGACGGAGCTAGCTTTCTTGATCAGTTTGTTCAGTCTCTTCCTATCGGCTGCAGTAATGCCACTGCCCCAGCAGACCACTCCAAAAGTGATGGCTGATGCCACCACCGTGTCATAGAATGTCTTCAGCAGCGCCCCTTGTACACCAAAAGACCTGAGTCTCCTCAGTAGGAACAGCCTGCGCTGTCCCTTCTTGTAGAGTGAGTCAGTATTGTGTGACCAGTCTAGTTTATTGTTCAGATGAACACCCAGGTGCTTGTAGGATGTCACCATCTCAATGTCTGTTCCCTGTATATTTACTGGTGCTGTGAGGGGTTGTCCTTGCCTGCGGCAGTCCACCACCAGCTCCTTAGTTTTCCTCGCGTTGATCTGGAGGCAGTTCCGATGGCACCAGTCCACGAAGTCCTGGATAAGCCCTCTGTACTCAGCTTCATCTCCATTGGAGATGAGGCCAATGATTGCAGAGTCATCAGAGAACTTCTGTAGATGGCAGTGTGTTGTGTTGTGTGAGAAGTCCGCAGTATAAAGAGTGAACAGGAAGGGAGCCAACACCGTTCCCTGGGGGGCCCCCGTGCTACTGATGATCGTGTCGGACACACAGTCCCGGGTTCTCACAAACTGAGGCCGGTTTGTGAGGTAGTCCAGGATCCATGATGACAGGTGCTGGTCCACCCCTGCGTGCAGCAGCTTGTCCTTCAGGATCATCGGTTGGATGGTGTTGAAAGCACTGGAGAAGTCAAAGAACATGATCCTCACCACATTCCCGGGCTTCTCCAGGTAGGACAGAGAACGGTGAAGGAGGAAGATCACCGCATCCTCCACCCCAATGCCATGCTGGTAGGCGAACTGGAGTGGATCCATCGCTGGTTCCACCAGGGGGCGGAGGTGAGCAAGGAGCAGTCTCTCCAGGGTCTTCATCAAGTGGGATGTCAAGGCCACCGGTCTGTAGCTGTTCAGGTCTTTGGGGTGGGAAGTTTTTGGTACAGGTACCACACAAGATGTTTTCCACAGCTGTGGTACCCTCCCCAGCTTCAGGCTCAGGTTGAAGATGTACGTCACAATCCCACACAGCTGGTCTGCACAGGACTTGAGGAGCTTTGCGCTGATGCCGTCCAGTCCCGACGCCTTCCTCGCCTTGATCTTCCTCAGCTCCGTCCTCTCCTGGGTCCTGGTCAGGGTCAGGATGGGGGGCTGTGTGTTGGGAGTGGGGGGGTGTTGGTGGAGTGGGGAGTGGGCAGCAGGACTTGATGTCTTTACAGGCAGCAGTGGTTGTTGCGCAGTCAGGGGGGAGGGCGGTTGGTCAAACCTATTGAAAAACAAATTCAGATTGCTCGCCCACTCCCTGCCCCCCGTGGCCTGGGGGGAGGTATTCTGGAGCCCAGAGATGGTTTTGAGGTTTCTCCAGACCCCGCTGATGTCGCTCTGTTGCAGCTTGTCCTCCATCTTCCTCCTGAAGCTGTCCTTGCCTTCTCTGATCTTTCTCCTCAGCTCCCTCTGTACGGACTTCAGCATCTCCCTATTCCCCGACCTGAAGATCCTCTTCTTCTCTCTCAGAAGTGTTTTAATCTCAGGGTAAATCCAGGGTTTGTTGTTTGAGCAACACTGTATGGTCTTGGTGGGAACGGATTTGTCCACACAGAAGCTGAGGTAGCCCGTGAAGGTGTGAATGAGGCCATCGATGTCCTCACCATGTGGATCGCAGAGCTGCTTCCAGACGGTGGCTTCAAAACAGCCCTTTAGAGTGTCCATTGCCTCCTCAGACCATAACATCACTGTGCGCATGGCCGGGGGTTGTCTGTGCACTAGGGGTTTGTACACCGGCCGGAGATGAACCAAGTTGTGATCCGATCTCCCGAGTTGGGGGAGTTGTGATGAGGTGTACGCCTCCTTAGTGTTTGCGTAGAATAAGTCCAGTGTTTTATTGTCTCTAGTGTGGCATGTGACATACTGGGTAAACGTGGGTAGAATGGGAGACAGTGAAACATGGTTGAAATCGCCTGAGATGAGGACAAGAGCATCTGGGTGTTCTGTCTGCAGCCTGCTGGTTACTGAATGGATGACGTCACGCGCTGTCCCAGCGTTCGCCGTCGGATTTGCATAAACAACAATGCAGATCACGTGTGAGTGTTCTCTCGGGAGATATGTAGGCCGCATGCTAACAGCTAGCAACTCAATGTCTTTGCTGCAGTGACGTTGTTTAACAGTGATATGTCCCGGTCTGCACCAGTTGTTGTTAACATACATTATCACTCCACCGCCCCTTGCTTTGCCACTGTCTGGTGTTCGGTCTGCCCGTATCATGTGGAAACCCTCCAGCTCAATGTTAGCATCTGCTGCTAGTTCAGTTAGCCACGTCTCAGTAAACAAAAGGAGAGAGCACTCCCGGTATGTGCTATCGTAGCGGCAGATAGCCGCTAGCTCATCTACCTTTCCCAGTATAGAGCGTACATTCCCCATAATAACGGATGGGAAGGTGGGTCTGTACCTTATACTCCTTGTCCGCCGTCTAACACCAGCCCGACAACCACGTCGTTTTCGCCTTATTTCTCTCGGTACGTCGAGTTTTTTTGTCGGCACCGAGTGGCGATTAAGTGCAAGTTCAAAAACGCCTGGGAACAACCTGTGAAAAAAAGCTGTGTAATATATTCATTTTTTGTGGTATTGTTACAAAATTTTGACCTCAGCTGGATAACACTTGGTTCTACATTTCTGTTGCATTTTCCAGTCTGGATCTGACAGCTGTGTGTTATTTGCAAGCATTTGTATCCAAAAAAACACCCAGGCCAAATTTATTTTCTTCAAGTTCACTATGTTTAGATGACTGTTACTCAGTGGCCGGAGCACTTAAAGAGATTATGACTGTTTTGCCAAAAAATTCAAAGTGTTTTGTTTTAAATGAGACCAACCCCATGACGATGCTGCAAAGGGTTGAAGAACAGCTTTCGATTTACTTTGGGTACGTTATTTTTTGGCGTTTTTAGGGAAATTGACCAGAGTGCAAGGGGTTAAAAGTATTAATATCAGCTCCTCTCTGACGGCTTGGTGGAAATTTTTAAAATTAACAGGGTCTTCACTTGTCCCCTGTAAACTCACTCATTTGGTTTCATGTGGTTTCCTCCCACAGGCCAAAAACATGCAGGTTAGGTTAATTGGAGACTCTAAAGTGGCCCTAGGTGTGAATGTGTGTGTGAATGGTTAAGGGATAGCGCCGTACCATGGCTGCTTCATCCATCCTGGTGGATGCCCTCAATTTCCCCTCTGGGGATCAATAAAGTATACAAAATCAAATTTAAAAAAAAATCAAATTTGGAATAATCCTGATATCTTGCAACAAAAGAGGACATTAAAATTTCCACTATGGCAAGAGAAGGGAATAAATAATTTAGAACATCTTATTCAAGGTAGAAATTGTATCCAATTTCAGGAACTAGTGTCACAGTACGACACCAGTGATAAAAAGTATTTTGAATACCAACAGCTTAAATCCATAATAAAAGCAAGATTTAATCTTAATCAGACAGATTTAGAAGTACCAGTTAAGGTGGCAGAGTTTCTAAATCTTCGTTCCCAAAATTGATATCGAAAATATATAGACTATTATCAAAGCTGGATGAGTCAGTATCTCTTCCAATATCAAAATGGGAGACAGACTTATCGATTAATAAGGAGGAAAGTTTCTGGACACAAATATGTTTAAACACTTTTAAGATGACTAAAAACTCTAACTTACAACTTATACAATATACAGTTCTACATAGAATTCATTATACAGGACAAAGGATGTTCAAAATGGGCCTGAGTCACACAAATATCTGCCCTCACTGTACTAGCAATGTCCTGGATAGTTATATGCATGCTATGTGGTCCTGTGCACCGGTTCAAAAGTTCTGGCAGAAGACATGTGAAGACCTGTCAGCATGGCTTGGGTATAGTGTCCCACCCTCACCCACACTTTGCATATTAGGTGATTTAAGTGAAATAAATATAGATGCAAGGATGTCACACATGGTTCTCACTGCCTTATGCATCGCAAAGAAAAGCTATCCTCATGAACTGGAAATCAAGAAATAACTTATGCACCACTTACCACTTATTATTATCACCTAGCAACAATGCTCTGCACTGTGTGTGTTTATATATTTACATATTTATTCCATCTAGCTACAATGCTCTGCACTGGGTGTGTTTATATTTATATATCTATATATTTATTCCATCTAGCTACAATGCTCAGCACTGGGTGTGTTTATATTTATATATCTATATATTTATTCCATCTAGCTACAATGCTCCGCACTGTGTTTTTATATATCTACATATTATTCCATCTAGCTACATTGCTCCGCACTGTGTGTGTTTATATACTTGCATATTTATTCCACCTAGCTGCAATGCTCCATACTGTGGGTGTTTATATATTTACATATTTATTCCATCTAGCTACAATGCTCTGCACTGTGTGTTCATATATTCATATATTTATTCCATCCAGCTACAATGCTCTGCACTGTGTGTCTGTGTGTGTGTGTGTGTATATATATATTTTATAGTAATATGTACATATGTATATTAGCTGCTCTTGCTTGCTTGTTTTTTTTTTTTTTTTTTTTTTTTTTTTTTTCTTGCCTTCTGATTGTTGCTCTGAGTGTTGCTATCCCTGTGCTGTTGCAATCCTGGAATTTCCCCGTTGTGGGACTAATAAAGGCTTATCTTATCTTATCTTATCTTATTATAATAACTTACTATTGGATTATATTAGCCTGGAGAGATTGTCAGCCTCCTCAAATAATCAATTGGTGGAATTCAATTCTCTCTGGTCCCCGCTTATTAATTCTATAATCTGAGGGGTGGCGGGCGGCGGCTTGCTCTCCTTGGCACCTCTGGCAGCTGGCTGCGCCCCGACCACGGGGGGGCCAGTGTTCGGGGGGGGGGGCTGTTCCGGGGTGGCCATTTGTCTGGCCCTGGGGGGGAAGTTGGTTGGGGGGGCTGCAGGGTGGTCCGGGGGGGTTGGGCTGTGGCCCCCGGCCGGCTGGCCTCACCTGTTGGAGGGGGTGGGGTCTGGGTATGGCCCTGGGCCCCTGGTGCTGGGGGGTGGCGTTCCTCCCCCGAGCCAGGGGTCGGGTGTGCGCTGGTGGTGCGGGTTGGCCCTGGTGCATCCTTGCGTGATGGGGTCGTGTTTTCTCTGGGGCCGTGGCGGCACCCTGGGGTAGGTGCCTTTATCCTGGGTCGCCCTCCCCGTCCACTGGGGTCTGCGGGCGTGGGTGTGCTTGTGTGTGTGTGTGTGTGTGTGTGTATGTGTGTGAGAGTGGGTGTCAGTGGGGGCTTGTGTATGAGCGGATGCGGAAGTGGGTGGGGGTACGTATGTGTATGGGTGCGGTTACCTGTGGGTGGATGTCTGAGGGGTGGAGGATGTGTGTATGGTATGGGTAGGAGAACTTTGTTGGGTGGCAGGGGTTAGGCAGTCTATCTAGTGGCGTGGGGGTTGGCGTTTCGGGGCCTGCTTGTCCTGGCCGCCCTGCCATTGTATCGCGGGGTGAGGCGCTTTGTTGCATCGCCCCTGGTGTCATTGGCAGCGGGTGTGTGTTGGTGCTTGGGGGTGGTTGGGGGGCCATTGGCGCGGGTTGATGGCCGTGTTTCCGTCGGGTTGCTCTGGGGTGGCTGTGGTTGCAGGGCGGCCTGTGGCTGTCGGTGTGCATCTGTGGTGGATGGTTGTGGGCCTGCGTGGGCGCTCGGGGGTGTCGCTTGGCATGTTGGGCGCCGTGTGGGTCTGGCCCATTGTTCACTATTGTGACTATTGTTGTCCATGTTTGTGTGTGTAAGATGAGTGGAAATTGGTATGGCTGCCCCATCATGTTTAAGATAAGATAAGATAAGCCTTTATTAGTCCCACAACGGGGAAATTCCAGGATTGCAACAGCACAGGGATAGCAACACTCAGAGCAACAATCAGAAGGCAAGAAAAAAAAAGCAAGCAAGCAAGAGCAGCTAATATACATATGTACATATTACTATAAATATATATATATATATACACACAGACACACAGTGTAGAACATAGTAGCTCGATGGGATAAATATATGAGTATATAAACACACACTACGGAGCATTGCAGCTAGATGGAATAAATATGTAAATATATAAACACAGTGCGGAGCAATGTAGCTAGATGGAATAATATGTAGATATATAAACACACAGTACGAAGCATTGCAGCTAGGTGGAAAAAATATGTAAATATATAAACGCACAGTGCGGAGCAATGTAGCTAGATGGAATAATATGTAGATATATAAACACACAGCGTGGGAGCATTGTAGCCGGGATGGAATGAATATATAGATATATAAATATAAACATAAACATAAACACACCCAGTGCGGGAGCATTGTAGCTAGATGGAATAAATATGTAAATGTTAAACACACACAGTGCAGAGCATTGTTGCTAGATGGGATATGAAACAGCACAACCGTCTACTTATTATTCTACATGGTATGATTATGTGCCCATACATATTCTCACCCTCCGTAGCTACCGGTATTTTCCTAGTTGTATGCCGGAGAGGACCATTGTGTAAGTCTATTGCATCTTTTGCATTCAAAAAACTATTAGGTTGTTACGTCTTTTTGCTATCTCTGAGAGCAGCCCTGCTTAGGTTGTACAGTCTGACAGCCGTTGGTAGGAAGGACCTGCGAAACCTCTCGGTTGTGCACCTGGGATGATGTAGTTTGCTGCTAAATGAGCTCCTCAGTGCACTCAGTATGTCCTGCACAGGGTGGAACTCGGACTCCAGCAGAGATGACAGTCTAGCCACCGTCCTTCTCTCTCCTATCTCCTCCACCGGATCAAGGCGCTGCCCCAGGACGGAGCTAGCTTTCTTGATCAGTTTGTTCAGTCTCTTCCTATCGGCTGCAGTAATGCCACTGCCCCAGCAGACCACTCCAAAAGTGATGGCTGATGCCACCACCGTGTCATAGAATGTCTTCAGCAGCGCCCCTTGTACACCAAAAGACCTGAGTCTCCTCAGTAGGAACAGCCTGCGCTGTCCCTTCTTGTAGAGTGCGTCAGTATTGTGTGACCAGTCTAGTTTATTGTTCAGATGAACACCCAGGTACTTGTAGGATGTCACCATCTCAATGTCTGTTCCCTGTATATTTACTGGTGCTGTGAGGGGTTGTCCTTGCCTGCGGCAGTCCACCACCAGCTCCTTAGTTTTCCTTGCGTTGATCTGGAGGCAGTTCCGATGGCACCAGTCCACGAAGTCCTGGATAAGCCCTCTGTACTCAGCTTCATCTCCATTGGATATGAGGCCAACGATCGCAGAGTCATTAGAGAACTTCTGTAGATGGCAGTGTGTTGTGTTGTGTGAGAAGTCCGCAGTATAAAGAGTGAACAGGAAGGGAGCCAACACCGTTCCCTGGGGGCCCCCCGTGCTACTGATGATCGTGTCGGACACACAGTCCCGGGTTCTCACAAACTGAGGCCGGTTTGTGAGGTAGTCCAGGATCCATGATGACAGGTGCTGGTCCACCCCTGCGCGCAGCAGCTTGTCCTTCAGGATCATCGGTTGGATGGTGTTGAAAGCACTGGAGAAGTCAAAGAACATGATCCTCACCACATTCCCGGGCTTCTCCAGGTGGGACAGAGAACGGTGAAGGAGGAAAATCACCGCATCCTCCACCCCAATGCCATGCTGGTAGGCGAACTGGAGTGGATCCATCGCTGGTTCCACCAGGGGGCGGAGGTGAGCAAGGAGCAGTCTCTCCAGGGTCTTCATCAAGTGGGACGTCAAGACCACCGGTCTGTAGCTGTTCAGGTCTTTGGGGTGGGAAGTTTTTGGTACAGGTACCACACAAGATGTTTTCCACAGCTATGGTACCCTCCCCAGCTTCAGGCTCAGGTTGAAGATGTACGTCACAATCCCACACAGCTGGTCTGCACAGGACTTGAGGAGCTTTGCGCTGATGCCGTCCGGTCCCAACGCCTTCCTCGCCTTGATCTTCCTCAGCTCCGTCCTCACCTGGGTCCTGGTCAGGGTCAGGATGGGGGGCTGTGTGTTGGGAGTGGGGGGGTGTTGGTGGAGTGGGGAGTGGGCAGCAGGACTTGATGTCTTTACAGGCAGCAGTGGTTGTTGTGCAGTCAGGGGGGAGGGCGGTTGGTCAAACCTATTGAAATCAAATTCAGATTGCTCGCCCACTCCCTGCCCCCCGTGGCCTGGGGGGAGGTATTCTGGAGCCCAGAGATGGTTTTGAGGTTTCTCCAGACCCCGCTGATGTCGCTCTGTTGCAGCTTGTCCTCCATCTTCCTCCTGAAGCTGTCCTTGCCTTCTCTGATCTTTCTCCTCAGCTCCCTCTGTACGGACTTCAGCACCTCCCTATTCCCCGACCTGATGATCCTCTTCTTCTCTCTCAGAAGTGTTTTAATCTAAGGGTTGATCCAGGGTTTGTTGTTTGAGCAACACCGTATGGTCTTGGTGGGAACGGATTTGTCCGCACAGAAGCTGAGGTAGCCCGTGAAGGTGTGAATGAGGCCATCGATGTCCTCACCATATGGATCGCAGAGCTGCTTCCAGGCGGTGGCTTCAAAACAGCCCTTTAGAGTGTCCATTGCCTCCTCAGACCATAACATCACTGTGCGCATGGCCGGGGGTTGTCTGTGCACTAGGGGTTTGTACACCGGCCGGAGATGAACCAAGTTGTGATCCGATCTCCCGAGTTGGGGGAGTTGTGATGAGGTTACGCCTCCTTAGTGTTTGCGTAGAATAAGTCCAGTGTTTTATTGTCTCTAGTGTGGCATGTGACATACTGGGTAAACGTGGGTAGAACGGGAGACAGTGAAAACATGGTTGAAATCACCTGAGATGAGGTGAAGAGCATCTGGGTGTTCTGTCTGCAGCCTGCTGGTACTGAATGGAAGACGTCACGCGCTGTCCCAGCGTTCGCAGTCGGATTTGCATAAACAACAATGCAGATCACGTGTGAGTGTTCTCTCGGGAGATAGGTAGGCCGCATGCTAACAGCCTCAGAAACTCAATGTCTTTGCTGCAGTGGACGTTGTTTAACAGTGATATGTCCCGGTCTGCACCAGTTGTTGTTAACATACATTATCACTCCACCGCCCCTTGCTTTGCCACTGTCTGGTGTTCGGTCTGCCCGTATCATGTGGAAACCCTCCAGCTCAATGTTAGCATCTGCGGCTAGTTCAGTTAGCCACGTCTCAGTAAACAAAAGGAGAGAGCACTCCCGTTTGTGCTATCGTAGCGGCAGATAGCCGCTAGCTCATCTACCTTTCCCCAGTATAGAGCGTACATTCCCCATAATAACGGATTGGGAAGGTGGGTCTGTACCATTATACTCCTTGTCCGCCGTCTAACACCAGCCCGACAACCACGTCGTTTTCGCCTTATTTCTCTCGGTACGTCGAGTTTTTTCGTCAGCACCGAGTGGCGATTAAGTGCAAGCAGCTGTTCCCTGCTGTACCGTCTCCTGCTGTAAACAGTGGCTCCGTCCGCCGGCTCGGGAGGCATTTTGGGGCGATCTGTGTATCCGTGATGTATAAAGTGTGTAAAGAAAGAAAGAAAAAACCTCAGAATTGAGCCGCTGTTGCAAAAGGCAGCCAACTCATGTGGCGCCGGAAGTTTTTTTTTTTTTTTTTTGTGGTGCTGGGAGTGCCGGGGCGTGATGCTGGTGGGTCCTCGGCTGCTTCCACTGGCGGCCCCCGTCCTGGGTTGGGATTTGGGGGTAGTGGGTGGCCTCATGAACCAGTTTGCAAGCTGGCTTCTGGGGGGGGGGGAACGGCTTCGCTCATAGACCGCCAACCTGCCAGTCTTATTTCCCCCCCTCCCCCCCCCCGACTGTGGGTGGAATATACATCTTCTTTGTTACATTTAAGGCTTTGGGGTGGGGGTGTGCCGCACTGTGTCGGCAAAGGGGACACCTTTGCTGCGCAGTGGGGCTGCACTCACCTCAATTTTAATTACATTTTAGACACTGAAGGCTTGGGGGGATGGGGGCCCTGCTGCCCATCGCAGTGGCTAGCGGTGCTCCAATCACTGTCCCCCAATTTTAATTGGCACTTTGGTAGTCCACACATTTACACACAACTACATCATATAACTGACACACACCCACCATGTTTTGTGCGGGGGAAGGGGGTGGGGGTCTTCCCCCACACCTGTTGCCCTGCTCCTGCTGAGGGGGTGGGGGCCTGGTGGACAGCCTGGGACTTACCATGTTGTCAAAATCCCTGGTGCTACTGACTGTATAGATACACCAAGGGAGGGGGGGGGGTGCTGAATATAAGCGTAAGTGAGAGTGAGGGGGTGATGAATGGATGTGGTGATGGTGGTGGGTCAGTTTTGTGCAGCACTTTGCATGTCGGGAGGGCATCTCGGGGCACCTGCGGTGTCTGCTGATTGGGTCGCTCAGGTTGACACCGGGGGGGGGGGTCTGCTTCTGTGGCCTGCGCGGCGGTGGTCTCCCCTGGTCACTGCCGGGCACTGGTGCATGTTCAGGCTCGCTGCATCTGCTTCGTGGCTGCCTTATGAAACAAGAGTGAATGAGGGGTGAGTTTGAATGGGTACAGGAGTGAGAGAGAATGGGTCGGTCTGGGTGAGTGAGAGGGAGTTAGTGCATATGGGTGTGCATGGGAGCATGTGGGTGGGAAGGTGTGGAGGGGAGGGGTGTGTCTGTGAGTCGGGAAGGGGTGCTGGATTAAGGGGGGGTAGTGCCTCTCGCAATGTGGGCTCCCCTGGGTGGGGGGACTTCTTTGGGGCATGGGGGTCCCCGGGGTGTGTGACAGTGGTGCCGGGGCAGGCTCGCTGTGGGGGTGCCTGGGGGGGCTCACGCTGGGGGGTGCGGGCCGGTCCCCTCCCCGGGGGGGTGGGGTCACTGGCCTCCTTGTGCCTGGGGCCCGGGGGCGGGCGTTGGCCATGCTGGGGGGGTGGGGGTGGGGCAGGTCCGAGGGTGTGGGCTTGCCAAGCCGGCCGCCGAGCAGCCTGGCCTCCTTTGATCGTCCCTCCAGGGGCGGATGCCTGGCTTTCCTGGGGCTTGCTAATCTCGGACGTTTGTGCCCTGTGGGGGTTGGTGGCACTGCCTTGCCTGCTCAGGGTTCCCGGGGGGAGAGCTACTGCGACCGGCCCTCTGCTTCGTATGTTTCCTGACAAACCACTCACATGCACACACTTATTTTGCGCGCGTTCTAATATACATGCACACAGACATACATGCACAAGTGTCTCTCCTTTAACAGGTGCGGAAACCAGACTTGTGTTGAGACATCTTCGGTGGAAGAAGCAGTTTGTCTTTTGTTTGTTTTAGTTGTTGGTTTGTTTGTTTTTTTTTGTCTGTTCCCCTCCCTTTTCTTTCCCACCTCCACACACTTCCTTTCCCTCTTCCCCATCCTGTTGGGTCTTCCATGGGTAAAATAATTAAAATAAAGTATTAAAAGTTATTACAGGAGAAGTTTACAACAATATACAATACACAGGTACTGTATAAGCTCCTCTTGGCAAAGTAAATCTGTTTTGGAACAATAAGGGTGACAGATCCCTGTTCTGTTTGCCTAGCTGCCTGACAGGACAAGGGGAAAAAAAAAAAAAGAAACAACCCTTATGGGGGAGTTACATGCTGCTATGATGAAGGTCCACTGGAAGTTTCGCCCATGCAAACATATAGTTAGTGTCCTCTCACCAAATGTCTTAATGTCAGAGTTGTTGGCGGCTGCCAGCTCAGGACCACTCCTTCCAGCCATCCTGTCCGAGTTGAATGGCAGGATGAGGCTCTTCTGGGAGCTGGAGTCCTCCAAGAACCGTCTTCCTGAATGTGAGTCCGTGACGTAGAGCAGCTTATCGCTCTCACCGGCGGTTGCAGCTGCTACCAACTGCCGGCCTTGGCGTTTCCCAATCCCTTGAACTGGCACAGTGGCATGCATCACCGTGCATCTGCCCCGAAATGGCGGTGATAGAAGCAGATCGTGCCCTTCCCGTTCTTCCTGGCTTTTGCACCAGCCACCATCAGCGGCTCCTTGCCTTTGCTGGTTGTCTCTCTGGGTTCCGGCACCACTGCATTCACGGTGAAGGTTCTTGTCGCCAGGATGATCCAGTCCACTTCTTGCGCTAGTGCGTGATAGTTCTTTGTCGCCAGCAGTGGTGAGTTTGCCAGGATCGCTCTTGCCGCCGCCGGGAGGTTTCTGAGGAACAGGTGGGCAAACAGGAACGGCTCACCATCTCTGCCCATTAACGCCAACATGTTCTCCATCAACTTGACTGCTGACCTGTCCCCTAACTCAGAATGCGTCAAGAGCTTCTCCACTCTCTCGCAGTCCGAGAGCATGTAGCGCTGGGTCAGCATCTTCTTGAGTGCCTCGTATTTACCGTGGGCCGGCGGCTCTTGGAGCAGGCTTGCCACCTGCTGTGTTGTGCGTGCGTCCAGCGCGGCAACCACGTAGTAATATCTGGTCTTGTCTGCCATTACCCCGCAGAGAGCAAACTACGTCTTTGTGTGTAGGAACCACGCAGTCGGGTTGTGCAGCCAAAAGTCCGGGAGCTTGACTGAAAGAGTGCAGGTGGCGCTGGTGCTTCCTGTCTGGCTTGTGTCCAGGGTGCTCGCCTCATCTTCCATTGCACGTCAACGGTCACCATTGTGGAGAGAATAAACCAGACGAGGCAACGAGCTGAATCAGCACAGACTTTATTCTCTACAACAAGTTGAATTCACAAGAAGACTTCCCAGGCCACAGTGCATCTCCCTTTTATACCTTTAATCTTTTGCATAGTGTCCTCGGGCTCAGACATCATACATGTTGCATAACAAAGCCCGTACAGTGCATTAACATAACAGTACGCTGGTGCCGCAATACTTACTTCTCCTGGCAGCCAGCGTCTCCACTTCTCCTGGGGAGTGTTCCACCTCTGCTGCTCCGTCTGGACCCCCCGCCAGCCTCTCTTCTCCTGGGTCATTACTCTCTGGGTGGAGAGTCTAACACCTACCTCCCCCACACTGTGGCTAATGTTGTTAGCATGTTTAGCTTAGACTACCTAGTCACCATGTTGTTTCCGTCATTTACCCTCTCCAAATAACAATAAGCACTAATGAACCTGAGAGGCAAACTGAAACATGCCCAGTCCCAGTGGTTATGTGTTTTTTTGCTCATTCTGGCAAAGCGAAAAGGCGCTAATGGTTATTACTGTTTGGACTGCTGTTTGCTTTCTCTCCCCCAACAGCTGTCTGCTGGCACTTCAGAAGGTTCTGCTGCAAGAAAAGTGGCTTGCTTTTTTCAGGTCTTTGTTGTCTGCCATTTGTGGTCGGTTGGACTTTCGAGATTCCTTTCCAGCTTTTGTTGCCTACCTGTCCCTGAGGGTGAAACAGGTGCGGTTGTAGGATCAGAGCTTTAGGGGTGCTGAGCACCCAATGAGCTGCACCACACGCACGTGCGCACACACACACACACACACACACACACACACACACACACACACACACACACACACACACACACACACACACACACACACACACATACACACACACACACACACACACTTGGCCCTGATGATACTTTTAACTTCTGCGTAACTAGTAGACCTGTCCACTTGTTCCCACGTTGATCCCTCTTTTGTTAGGGAATCAGTGGTCTCATTACCAAACACACCACAATGGGAAGGAATCCACTGCAAGGTGAATGTGTGACTCACGCAGAGGGAGACAAGAGAGGACAGGTCTTTCAGGTCAGTGTCTCGATTGTATTGCAAGGCCTGTATGATAGACATTGTGTCAGTCAGGAAAACAACATTCTGACTGGCATGGAGGCTGGCTTCGATGTGATTTGTGGCTATTTTCAGGGCTTCTGTTTCAGCTTTGTAGTTGGTGGAGTACAGGCCAGCAGCGAGGCAGATTCTATGTTCGCTGCCTCCCAGATATTGTATGTAGACTTCTGCCCCTCCATTCCGAACTGCATCCCCTGCAGAGCTGTCTGTATATACATGAGTCCAAGAATCTTTGGGGTAGTGGGTGTGTAGGGTGTAGGGTGTGTAGGTATTCAAGCGTGATGGACTTTCTTACAGGGTCACTTTGGAAGTCTTTGGGGCCAACTCTGGGAATGCTGCATTGGATGAGAGGGACGGTTACCTAACTCCAGAAGGGGACCACCAGACAATGGGACAAAGTTTTAAATTTCATGGTTTCTTAAAAAGTCTATAATTAAAAAAGAATAAAAAAAATAATCATCAGAAAAAGTAGATAATGTATGAGAACTCTTCAAATTCATATAAAACATTTCCACATTTTAAATAAAAAAAATCTCAAATTTAGGTGGTGGAGTAGCCTGAAACTGTACACAAGTAAACATATTGTTATTTTTGTATATTATTCCCTTTACTGCCCTCCCATCGAGTTTCCTAATCATCGACTGGTAGACAGCAAGCTAACACGTGTGGTGCAGGTCTCAGTGATGACAAGATGCTTCCTTTTATCTCATTTATTGATGCTACACCACAAGGAACTCAACGTGATGTACACACGTCTTTTTCTGGTCTTACATCCGTTTACATTCGTTCCTACATCCGTGTAAAACTGCAACAAAGTAGACATATACACGCCGTCAATGATATGGTCACCGTGTCTAGCTTAGCACATGTTAGCATTAGCTCTAACTTAGCTTGGTAACAATGTTGGCAACGGACTAGACAGTTGCTTAAAATACACCAATGTAACCGTGCAGTTCTGATTGTAGCTGTTAACACTGTCAGAATCAGAATCAGAATCAGAATCAGAATCAGATTCATTGCCATTGTTCATGTAGTACACAAACTAGGAATTTGTCTCGGTGCGATGCTGCAACATTAAACATGGAGTAGCACTAAAGATAAAAATAAAAAACTATGCAAGCAATAAAATGTAGAATATGAGTGAGTAATACTAATCTATGCAATTTTTAAATATATTAACAAGCAGCCGATATTGTGGAGTTCCACATAGTGCAGTCGGTAGTGCAAAAGAAAACAGTGATAATTATCATGAGTCCGGTTGAGCTGCTGTACGTAGTGCATGAGAGTCTAATAAGTCACTTAGTGTTCAGCAGTCTGATGGCAGAGGGGAAGAAGCTGTTCATGTAGCGGGAGGTTTTAGTCTGAATGGACCGAAGTCTTCTGCCTGAAGGGAGGGGGGCAAACAGTGCGTGTCCAGGGTGTGAAGGGTCGGCTATGATCCGACCTGCACGCCTCCGGGTCCTGGAGATGTACAGGTCCTGGAGGGATAGGAGCTTGCAGCTGATCACCTTCTCAGCAGTGCGCACAATGCGCTGCAGTCTTAGTCTGTCCCTGGCAGTGGCTCCTGCGTACCACACGGTGATGGAGGTGGTGAGGATGGACTCGATGATGGCCGTGTAGAACTGCACCAACATCTTGGTGGGTAGCTTGAGCTTCCTCAGCTGCCGCAGGAAGAACATCCTCTGCTGGGCCTTTTTGATGAGGGAGCTGATGGTCGGCTCCCACTTGAGGTCCCGGGTGATGGTGGTGCCCAGGAAGCGGAAGGAATCCGCAGTGGTGATGGGAGAGTCTGTGAGGGTAAGGGGGGGCAGAGGGGCTGTGACTTTTCTGAAGTCCACGATCATCTCCACTGTCTTTAGAGCATTCAGCTGCAGGTTGTTGTGGCTGCACCAGGACGCCAGCTGGGCCACCTCTCTCCTGTAGACGGACTCGTTGCCGTTGGAGATGAGCCCGATGAGGGTGGTGTCGTCCGCAAACTTGATCAGCTTGACAGACTGGTGGCTGGAGGTGCAGGAGTTGGTGTACAGGGAGAAGAGAAGGGGGGAAAGTACACAGCCCTGGGGTGATCCGGTGCTGATGCTAACAGAGTCTGAGACAGTCTTTCCCATCCGCACATGCTGCCTCCGGTCCGTCAGGAAGTCGGTGAGCCACCTGCAGAGGGAGTCTGGCACGTTGAGCAGGGACAGCTTGTCCTGGAGCAGAGCGGGGTGGATGGTATTGAATGCAGAGCTGAAGTCCACAAACAGGATCCTGACGTAGGTTCCCGGGGAGTCCAGGTGCTGCAGGTTGGAGTGGAGGGCCAGGTTGACTGCGTTGTCCACAGACCTGTTGGCTCTGTAGGCAAACTGCAGCGGGTCCAGGAGGGGAGTGGTGATGGTCTTGAGGTGGGGCAGGACCAGGCGCTCAAAGGACTTCATGACTACAGAGGTGAGAGCTACAGGTCTGTAGTCATTAAGTCCAGTGATCCGTGGCTTCTTGGGGACAGGGACGATGGTAGAGGATTTGAGGCAGGCCGGCACATGGCATGACTTCAGGGAGGTGTTAAAAATGTCTGTGAAGACAGGAGTCAGCTCCTCCGCGCAATGTCTCAGGGTGGAGGGAGACACGCCGTCCGGACCGGGGGCCTTGCGCGGGTTCAGTCTGGAGAACTGTCTGTGCACGTCCTGCTCACTGATGGCAAGGGCAGGGGGGGAGGGGGGGGGGCGCCTTTGATGAAGTGGGGACCATGGAGGCAGTGGCGCTGGGGGGAGGGGGGGAGTTGGACACAGCTGACGAGGTGTCAAAACGGGCATAGTATTGGGACAGTCTTTGACAAAGGGCTTTGTCATCCTGACCCTTAGAAGCCTGAGACCGATAGTTGGTGATTTGCCTCAGTCCTCTCCACACAGAAGCAGAGTCGTTAGCAGTGAACTGTTGCTGGAGTCTCTCAGAATACACAGATTTAGCTCTCCTCAGCTCTCTGCTAAACCGGTATTTGACCTCCCTGTAGCAGTCCCTGTCTCCAGTTTTCAACGCTGCTTCCTTCTCCTTCCTGATCTGTCTGAGCTTAGCTGTGAACCAGGGTTTGTCGTTGGAGTAACTCACCCTGGTGCGCGATGGAAGAATGCTCTCCTCACAAAAGTGGATATATGAGGTCACAGTGTCCGTGTATTCATCCAGATCATGCGTGGCTCCTTTAAACATGCCCCAGTCAGTTATTTCTAAGCACGTGCGCAGCTCCTCCCCAGCTTCACTGGTCCATTTCATCGTAGTGCTCACAACAGGTTTTGTGAGCTTCAGTCTCTGTCTGTATGTGGGAATCAGGTGGACCATCACGTGATCAGATAGTCCGAGCGCAGCGCGGGGAACAGCGCGATACGCGTCCTTAACTGTAGTGTAACAGTGATCCAGCGTGTTCTCTCCTCTGGTGGGGCATTTAATAAACTGTTTGTATCGGGGGAGTTCGTGGCTCAGGTTGCTCTGGTTAAAGTCACCAACCACAATAACCAGAGAGTCCGGAAAAGTCCGCCCCGCTTGCTGAATGTGATCCGCGAGCGCGCGCTGAGCCTCGCGCACGTCCGCGTCGGGCGGGACGTAAACAGCGGCCAGGATGAATGAAGCGAACTCACGCGGGGAATAAAATGGATTGCAGTTGATGAATAAATATTCCAGAGCGGGAGAACAGTGTTGGGAGATCACAGTTACATCGGAGCACCAGACTCCTCCGCCTGTTGTCTTGCCGGAGAGCCCCGTGTCTCGGTCTGCACGAAACAGCTGAAATCCCTCGAGGAGGAGTGCGCTGTCCGGTGTCTTTTCCTTGAGCCAGGTCTCAGTAAAGCAGAGGGCACACGAGGTGGAGAGGTCCTTAAATCGCATCAGCAGTCTCAGTTCATCTACCTTGTTATAGAGAGAATTGACGTTGGACAGAAATATCCCAGGCAAAGCCGTGCGCGTGCCTCTCCTGCGAAGCTGCATGAGAGCGCCCGCTCGTCTTCCTCTCTTTCGCCGTCTCACTTTTTGGGCTAAAAGGTGAACCAGATCGGCGGCAGGAGCCAAAAAAAACTGGGAGTAGGTCTGTGGGAGTGAAAGTCCTGATATTTAGTAGCTCTTCACGGGTGTAAGAGCAGGCAGACACACAATTGACGAACAAAAACAAACAAAACAAAGCGCAGCGAAGCACTATGGCGACCAGTGTGGGCGCCATCTTAGATCATCATGTAGGATACTCACGGACTAATGATGTCCAAGGCGCCGATAATTAAACAACATTCACAGCGTTCGTACATCGAGTGAAGCTCTGACCGGTCTCCTGTTATATCATTACTGCGCATCTGCAACACTTTTGTGTATCAGTTCAAAATGATGCTTTCACTACACCACTAGAGGGAACCAAACTCACTTACATGAAATGCTGTAATGGGAACTGCTCAACTTTAATTCATAAAGGCAGAATACTCCCCGTCTGGTGCAATAACATTGTACCACTATTTACCCTTACAACATTTCAAACAACAGTGCATAACAATGTTAACCATATCATTATCTATTCCCCATCTTCCATCAGTAAAACCATTTCTGTAATTGGTCTCAGAAACACTTTAACAGTCCCATCTCTTATTATCTTCACCTCCGCTTTTCGTACTTTATTGTCCTTTCCATGAAATGTCTTTACAATCCGCACCATGGGCCAGTCATTTCTGTGTGTTTGCCCATCCTTGAGCAAAACGACATCTCCAACGTTGATGTTCGGTTTCTCATCAGTCCATTTTCTTTGGCTCTGAAGAGTCACGAGATACTCTTGTCTCCATTGTTTCCAAAAACTATCCGCAAGGGCCTGCACTTGTTTCCACTGACATGCATGAAGTTCTGGTGCAGCGAAAGTTCCCGATGGTGCTGTCAAGGGGTTGGTTTTTTGGGTCAGTAGCATTGCTGGGGTTAGGATGGTTGGATTGTCAGGATCTGTTGAGACCGGCACGAGTGGTCTCGCATTCATCACTGCCATAACCTCTGCCATTAAGGTGTTCAGTACCTCATGCGTGAGCCGTAGTTTGTTCTTGAGAAGTAGTGCATCCAAAATCCACCTGACAACTCTAATGAGTCTTTCCCAGGATCCACCCATGTGTGATGCATGAGATGGGTTAAAAAACCATTTGTAACCCTTTTCTTGTAGGTAACTCGTTAATGCTGCATCACTGCGCTCAATTCTCAGTTCCTTACATGCCCTGATAAAGTTTGTGCCCCTATCAGATCGCAGAAGCTGGGCGGGTCCCCGAATGGAGAAGAATCTTCTCAGAACATTTATGAAACTGGACGTTGACATTGATTCAATCAGTTCGATGTGCACAGCTCTTGTTGACATGCATGTGAAAAGTACAGCCCATCTGTTGCTGTCTGCGCTTCCTCCTCTTGTGCGTCATGTTGTCACTGACCACGGACCAAATACGTCGAGACCAACGCTGGTGAACGGTGGCATTGGTGAGAGCCTGTCACTTGGTGAATCTGACATCTTTTGGATTTGCAATGTCTTTCTCAGTTTCCTGCAGGTCACGCACTTGTGGATGGCAGAAGACACAAGACGTTTGCCACCTATGATCCAAAACCCAGATGCTCTAAGGACTCCCTCTGTCATGTGTCGGCCTTGATGCGCTACCTTTTCATGGTAGTATCTGATTAAAAGAATAGCGATGTGATGTGAATGAGGGACAATGAGAGGGTGTTTTTCCTCTTTTGCCAGGTTTGCTGGTGCCAAGCGTACTCCAACTCTAAGCAGACCATCCTCGTCAATGATTGGGTTTAATTTTCTCAGCCAACTCTGTTTCGGCAGTGGATGTTTTGTTTCAACGCACTTGAACTCTTCCTTAAAGACTTCATGTTGCACTGTAGATATTATTAGGCATTTTGCTCGTGAAAGTTCGTTGATAGTGCACGCACTGTTATAACGTTTCCACCCACTGTTTTTGGTTTGCCTGGACTTGCTCTTGTACGAAGCTGCGACACGAATGAGTGACCCAACCGTGCGGCACAGTTTCATCAAGTGTGAGAATCTTTCAAAGTGGTGTGACCCCAAATGCCCAACAGACACCTTAGTAACGAATGTTTTTACATCAGGCCTGATTTCTGCATCTTCTTCTGGACTTATGAGTGAGAAGGGGTCAGATTGCTGTGGTTCTGCATCGGGTTGAGTCAAGAACAGAGGTCCTTGGAACCAGTTTGTGAGCTTCAGTGCATCTGCCGTGATGTATCTTGTGGCAGTGTCCAATGGGTTGTCGCTGGTTGCTATGTAATACCACTGTGATGGAAGTGTTGACTTTCTGATGCGGGTTACACGGTTTGCCACATATGTGTAGAACCTTTTTGTGTTGTTGTGTATGTATCCGAGAACAATCTTACTGTCTGTATAAAACCTGACAGCATCCATTGCAGTGTCTATCTCATCTCTGATCAGCTCGTACATCTCAACAGCTAGAACAGCTGTGCATAACTCCAATCGAGAGATGGTGTGTGCAGGGCGTGGTGCTATTTTAGATTTACCTATAATGAACCATGAGTGGCACTGACCTTCATTGTTGGTGGTTCTCAGGTATGCTACTGCTCCGATTTCCAAGGGTTGATGCATCTGAAAAAAATGCATAACTCTCTTTTTCGAACAGAAGGCTGCGACAATGGCAGGTAGCACCTTGGTATCTGTAGGTCTTCTAGGTCTTTCAGGGAATCTTTCCATTTGTTCCATTCCTCTTCTCTCTCAGCGGGAAGTGGTTCATCCCAGTCGCCATGTTCTGTTGACAGTTCACGCAGGAGGTTCTTCCCCTGCATCGTGATAGGCGCCACAAACCCTAGAGGATCATACAGGCTGTTGACTGTCGCTAAGACTCCCCTTCGTGTGTAGGGCTTCCTGTCGATGGACACCTGAAACATAAAACTGTCAGTTTCAAGATTCCAAAGCACCCCTAAACTGTGCTGTAGTGGGAGCTCGTCACGTTTGAGATCTAAGTCTTTTAAGTCCTTTGCTCTTTCATTCGCCGGAAAGGCTTCCATGACCCTGTAGTCATTAGATGCTATTTTGTGTAATTTGAGATTGGATTGTGCTAACATCTTTTGTGCATTTGTCAGCATGTCAACAGCTTCTTCTGGTGTGGCTGTGGAGGCTAATCCATCATCTACATAGAAATGTCTCATTATGAACTGTGTTGTGTCGTGTCCATGCTCTTTCTCACCTTCAGCTGCAGCACGTCTCATGCAGTAAATAGCCACGGCTGGAGAAGGGCTATTGCCGAACACATGCACTTACATTCTGTAGTCTCTTACTTCTTTGTCCATGATGTCAATAAAAACTTGTTCTTCTATTGACAGTGCTGGTTTATCGTCATCCTTTGTTTTGTCGAAGACTGTGCTTCCTAAGTGGTCTGTGTCTTGCTCACACTGCAAGGCACATGATAGTATGCTGTTGGGGCGTGAGGTAGAGCAACCTGGAACCTCTTTGACGAGAAATGTGTTTGGGCATGGGCTAAGGAATGATGCACGACCATTGTAGAGCACATGTGTCTTTAGCACGTTAACAGTCGAAGGCTTGTGTGTCGTCCCCAAACACGTTTCTCCCACAATAGCCCATCCCAAGTCCAAGCGCTGTGCATAGGGCGTACTGTGGGGCCCATTTATTTGTTCTCTCACCTTGTGTACCTGTAGGATGTCTCTTTCCAGCAGTAGGAGGATGGGAGCATGTTCATCTACAGGTGGAATCTTGTCTGCGACTTTTCTCAGGTGTGGATGCCCGAGTGCGGCCTTTGGAGATGGAATCTCCCTCCTGTCATCGGGGATCATGTCACACTCGATCAAGTTTGGAAGCTGGAGCTGTACTTTACCATTCATTGGTTCTATCACAAAGTTTGAAGCTCTCCGCCCTCAAACCGTAGTAGCTCCTGAACACGTTTTCAGTGTGTAAGGGTCGGAAGGTGCTCTAAAGTTGAACAGCTGGAAAAACTCTGATTTAGCGAGTGATCTGTTGCTTTGTTCATCGAGCACTGCATACATTTTCCGAGCTTCCTCTCTGTGTCCTGCAGGATAAACTAACACAGGGCTAATTTTTTAGCAGGATTGTGGGTTTTCTGCATTACCGCAAACTTCTGTGCATCTAGACGTGACTAGTGTGCCCTCATAATCATGGGACTCCCCGCCATGATCTGTCTCAGCTTCCTGAGGTTCCATGGGAGGAGGAGAGGGGCCGGGATGTAGTGCTGCTACATGTCTATCACTACCGCAGTCAGAGCACTGGATTGACTGTTTACAGTCTTTTGCCAGATGCTGAGTGGACCCACAACACTTAAAGCAGATGAGATTCTCTCTCAAGAACAGTTTGTGTTCTTCTATTGGTTTTGCTCTAAACGTTTTACATTTCTTTAATGGGTGTGGCTTTCTGTGTATGGGACATTGTTTATCTGGGCTTTCTGTTCTTTTATTTGCGTGGTTACCTTTAGCAGCGGGTGAAGCTGGTGGGATGTCCGTTTTGTGGACACTGATGAGGTGCTTACTGGCGAACTTGGGGGGCCTTTTCAACTCTGGTGTTCATGTGGGCCGGTGGAGAGAAACTGAAACTTGGGTCGTTTCTTATTTTGGCCTGTTGTCTGACATAACTGGAAAAAAAGCTGAAAGGAGGAAAAGCGACTTTGTGTGTTTCTTTGTATTTGGCACCTGCTGCAATCCACTTCTCCTGTAGGCTGTAGGGCTGTTTCTCTACAACAAGATTCACTCCATGGGCTGTATCCAGGTATGCGAGCCCAGGTAGGTATCCGCCATCCTTTGCACATTCGATTTCCTGTAGAACGTCACCAAGTTCTCTCAGCTTGAGTGCGTCTTTGTTGCTGATTTTGGGAAAATGATCAAGCTTTTTTAACAGTGCATTTTCTATTGCTTCAGGTGACCCATAACACTCTTCTAGCCTTTCCCAGACTAAGTTGAGGGCTGCTTTTGGGTTGAAGACATGTGCAGAGCGGATCCTCTTTGCTTGTTCTGCTGATTCTGTGCCAAGCCATTTTATCATCAAATCCAATTGCTCGTGGTGTGAGAGACTGAGGTCTTGTATGACGTTCTGGAAAGATGCCTTCCATGCCCAATAATTCTCTGGGAGGTCATCAAACTGTAGGAGTCCCGTGCTCAACATTTCCCGGCGTGTGAGGTATTTGGTCAGATCCTGAATGCCTTGTGCTTCCGCGTAATGTGTTGCGGGGGCATAATAGGGTCGTAACGTTGGGGGATTAATTGTCTCTGTAGCTCCACGCTCCTCCTTCATGTTGACGCTGACCCTACTCTTACCATCTACAGCATTAGATGAGATGAATGGTACATTTGTGGCCATTTCAAACTGTTCACACTGGATCTTAGAGGGGGTGGCTGGATCAGTTTTAAGTGGAATTTCCTCAAAGCGCACATCAAAGTGTTTCTGTACATACTCAGATGTGCGTTGTGCTGAGCCAACTGGCAAGTCCATTAATGCTTGACTGAATTCAATTCTTGCGCACTGCTCTGCTTCTTCATAGGTCGCAGCTTCAGCTTCTGCAGCTGCAGCAGCCTTCTGATGGTTCAGAATGTGCATATGTGCTTTAAGATTAGCTTTCTGCGTGATGAGGGCTGCTTCTTTCTCTGAATAAGCTAATTTAGCTTGTGCAGCATCTGCTTTACCTCTAGCTTTTATGGCTGAGGAGGTAGCTGAAGAAGCCTTGCTTGACTTGGAGCTACGTGAATATAACGAGCTACCTTGTACAGCTGTAGCCAAGGGAGTTGTGTGTTCCGTCTCCATAACTTCACTTCTGAGTTGGGGAGTTGGCTGGTGCTGCTCTCCTGCCCTGAGGCTCATTTCCTGCTTGTTGTTTGTTTATTGGGCCCGCCGCGCTGTAGTCCTTTTACTTTACTGCCCTCCCATCGAGTTTCCTAATTATCGACTGGTAGACAGCAAGCTAACACGTGTGGTGCAGGTCTCATTGATGACAAGATGCTTCCTTTTATTTCGTTTATTGATGGTACACCACAAGGAACTCAACGTGATGTACACTCGTCTTTTTCTGGTCTTACATCCATTTACATTCGTTCCTACATCCGTGTAAAACTGCAACAAAGACATATACACGCCGTCAATAATATGGTCAGTGTCTAGCTTAGCACATGTTAGCATTACCTCTAACTTAGCTTGGTAACAATGTTGGCAACGGACTAGACAGTCGCTTAAAATACACCAATGCAACCGTGCAGTTCTCATTGTAGCTGTTAACACTGTCAAACCATGTAGGATACTCACGGACTAATGATGTCCAAGGCGCCGATAATTAAACAACATTCACAGCGTTCGTACATCGGGTGAAGCTCTGACCGGTCTCCTGTAATATCATTACTGTGCATGTGCAACACTTTGTGTATCAGTTCAAAACGATGCTTTCACTACACCACTAGAGGGAACCAAACTCACTTACATGAAATGCTGTAATGGGACCTGCTCAACTTTAATTCATAAAGGCAGAATATTCCCAGTGTTGGGAGTAACGCCACTACTTTTGCAGTAACATGCTGTGTAACGAGTTGAGGATCAAATTTAATCTCAATAGAACACATTTTTTTTAAAATATCTTCAACTTAGAAACTTTATTCGATCAAATCAAAATAAAGCTCTCACTCGACCTATCTATTCATCCTTGGAAAAAATGTTGATGAAAGATAGTAAAAGAAAGGGTATTATTTCAGAGTTTTATAACTCATTGACACTATTTTCAAATGAAAATTCACTGAAAAGATTAAACTACTGGAAAGAAGATCTGCAAACTGAAATTTCAGAGGAACAATGGGAATTGGCTTGTACAGAAGCTCAAACCAAATCAATAAATGTACGCCTTAAATTGATACATTTCAAATGGTTAATGCGGATGTATGTTACACCGGAGGAGTTAAATAGATATAACAAAAATATACCAGATACATGCACAAAGTGCATGGAAAGTAAAGGAACTCTATTTCATTGTGTATGGGAATGTAGATTAATAAGAATGTTTTGGGAAGAGGTGAGGGTAACAATTGAAAAAATAATCTCAAAACAAATCATATTGAATCCTAAACTGTTTTTGTTGGGTCTGTACCCAGAAAAGCATAATTTTAATAAAAGTGAAAGAACATTCATAGACCTCAGTTTGCTTAATGCCAAAAAATGTATTGCACTATTATGGAAAAAGACTCATAGACCAGATGTGACTCAGTGGTTAAGACAGATGTTAACAAACCTTCCATTAGAAAGAATAACATATATAGTGAAATCAAAGGAAATTGTGTTTGAGAATATATGGAGACCTTTTATTGATTATGTAAAAAATTTAAACATAACTCTTGAAGAAGAAGGTGAATGATATGTGTGGACCTTGTAAATTCCAAACTGGCGAACATAATATGTATACTTATGTGTTGGATTGTCTAGACTAAACAGAGGAGCATTGTTGAAGATTTGATTTTGTTGGTGGTTGTTGGTGTTTTTTAGTGCATTTTTTTTTTTTGTAGTACTTTAGTGTTAGTGTTTGATTGTTTGTATCATGTTTGTTTAAAAAAAAAAAAGGTTCAATAAAGATATTGTGGAAAAAAACATGCTGTGTAACGGAATTACTGTTTAAAAATTCAGTAATGCGTTACAGTTACTGAAATTTGATCAGATGCGTTACTCGTTTTATTAATATGGATAGATATTTTTAGTGCAAATAAATATGAACTGACCCTACGTGTCATGATCCTGGGCACGGGTGGGCACCATGCCCAATCCTCAGTTTAAGTTTAGTCTTTTTCTGTCTGTTTGTTTCTTTGTTTATCCTGTCTAGTTATTGTGTCATTTTGTATTCGTAGTATTGTTTACATTTTAGGGTTGTGTTGTTGTTGGTTCATTATGGTTTCCAGTTTGTGTTTTATTTTGACAGCATTGTGCAGCTTCCGTCTATCAAACTGGTTCGCGGGCTGCACACCTGTCAGTGATTCTGTTTCTTTATCCACTCATGTATCCACACCTGTTATCCATCAAGGGATGGCATTTAAGGACACAACAACATTTCCCCATTCCCGTGCCCTACTGTGACGTCTTCAGATGACAGTCAGTAGTCTGAGTGTGTTGTCAGCCATAGCCGCTGAGGAGATTGCGTTTAGCTCTGATCAGGTAAATTGTCCTTTTCCCTTAATTCCCTCAGCCGTGAGCCCAAACTGCTTCTTGGGTGTACTCAGGCTGAAACTGTTTCTTTTCCTTGGCATCTCCAAGTGCCTCAGCCGCTATTTTCCCCGGGCCATTCTGCTCCCCCTGGTTGTGAACTCTGCTCTTTGCCAGCATGAGTATTCCTTCTTTATTTATTAGTGTGTATTGTATGTCATGTTCGTGTTTCCTTTAATAATTGTTTGCAAACTCACAGACAGCGTTTTGTGTCTCATGCTCCCCATGAAACGAGGGATTTATGACAGAAGGGTATGAAAAGTGTGACACCAGACTCTGTGGGTTTGCATTTCTCTTTCCCTGCAATCATTTTTCCCTTTTTGCTTTTTATGCGCACCTTTATTATGTCATCAGCGTGTCAGGGCCCCCGCTAACCGAGGCCAATAGGTAGCTGGTGGTCCCACTATAGATGTACTATGGGCGGTGGACTTTGACCAGGACTTTGTTGATGCAGCGCTCACCTCCCACTCATTGAAGGAGGTTCGTAGGAATGTGGAGGGGGTGGTGGCTATTGTGGAAGTGCATTCGGGGCTGGGCAGCTACCCCAGGTACGTGGGTCTGCTTTACACCATCTCCATCCTCCGGATGGACCCTCATAGCCTGGTTGGAGACCTTCAATCATCAGCGCCGAGGGCCAGGTCTACGAGGATGCGGCCCCGAGGTCCGGCATCCCGCCTCCCTTGCCAGAAGCCCGAGCCTCCGCTTCCTTCCCAGACGACTTCAGAGGAGCATTGTCTGCTCCCATTTCAGCAGCAAGAACCATCATGCCCCGGGAAATAAGGCAAGTGGGTTTTCATTCCTCTTTCCATTATAATGAGATACCTTGCCTTACTCCCCATGATGAGGCTCAGCGACAGCAGCCAAAGATAGCTGAGTCTTCATCATTTGCTGCTGTTGCCTCACCCTCGCCTCCTTCTCCTGTGTTTTCCTCTGTGGCGTCCGAGTATCAGCCAGTTCTGGGAAGGAGTCGCCGGATGATGGTGGAACCTGCAGTCCTGGGAGTTCCTGCTCCAGCCCTGTGGCCACATCCGGGATGGGAGGAAAGTGCCACCTGTGCTCTGAATCCTGAGCCAACAGATGGGTGTCCCCTGGGTTCAGCGGCATGGGAGCCAGCGCCGTTGGTGAGGCAACCTCCAGTGTCAGCCACCCCACCGGGATATTCACCAGTGATGGTCGCCACACCTGGAGGCCTATTGGCTGCACCCACCATCATGCCTGCTGCCGGGGCCGCCGCAGCAGAGTCACCGGAGTCCTGGACGGTGGTGGAGCTCGAGTCCAGGCAAGTGCTCTGTTCTGTGTTATCACCTGCAGATTCAGGGAATATTTGTCTGGCTCGGGGATGGGGGGAGTCATTTGCAGATGCCCTCGGCTTTCCTTACCAGGCTTCACTGCTGCCGGTGATTCTTCTCTGGTGTTTTTTCCCTCTCCTTCTCTTGAGGTGGCTGTGTTTGAATGGATGCCCAGATGGAGAGAGTCGAGTTGTCCCAGCCTGGATCGCCAGAGTCCTGGACGACGGTGGAGCTCGAACTCAGGCAAGTTCTCTTTCTTGTTTTCACTTTATCGGTCTTAGAGAGCTCTTGCCTGGCTCTTGGTGGGGAAGGCCAAGTGCAGCCATCCGCTGCATCTGTGCTCTCCTTGCCAGGCTCCACTTCTGCCAGAGACTCTGACCTGGTGTTTGTGCTTTGTCTGACTCTTCTTCTGAGGTCTCTGTGGGTCCTTCCTCCCTCCCAGAGCCCACCATGGATGCGATGTCCCTGCCCGAGGCCACTGTGGGTGCTATGCCTCTGCCTGAGGCCGCCACGGGAGCTATGCCTCTGCCTGGGGCCACTGCCCACGTCTGGTGCCCTGTTGGTTCATCACCTCCTTGGCCTGGTTCTCTCGCGGTTCGGGCTTTTTGCCAGGGGTGCTAAGTCCCAGTCCGGGGCCACCATGGGTGCTGCACCCTAGCCCAAGGTCCCGCAGGTGCTATGCCTCCGTCTGAGGCCACTGTGGGTGCTATGTCCCAGTCTGGGGCCTTTGTGGGTGCTGCGCCGCATTCCGGGGTCCCCATGGGTGCTGTGCTGCCTTTCGAGGCCGCCGCGGGTGCAACGCCTCTGTCCGAGGCCACCGCAGGTGCCATGCCTTTGTCTGAGGTCACCATGGACTCCCCTTCCTTACTGGAGGCTCCTGCTGAGCAGCCTCTCCCCTTATCTGGCCTCCTCATTGGTCAACCGCCATCACCATTGGGCTCTACTGCTGACCAGCTGTCTTTGTTGGAGGTCAACCCTTTGCAGTCCTGGTTCCACCTCCTCCAAGCTGGAGATCCTGCAGTCCACTGGGGGCGGGGGTTCCAGTTGCTGCCTCCAGGAGGGGGCACGTTGTGGTCAGCGGTCCGGTGGCTCGGGTACTCTGGGAGGCCACCTGATGGACTACACCATCCGTGCAGGTGGCTCAAGGACTCTGGGTGGCCACCGGACACATTCGACCGCACGCTCCAGTGGTCCTGGGACTCTGGCAGGCCGCCTGAACTGTCGTAGTCTCTTTCTAGGGGTCCTCAAGTCTGGGTCACTATATTGTTCAGGTTGTGGGTCATGAGTGTTTTCTTTATGGTTTTTTTTTTGTTTTGCCTCAGTCCCGCTGTACCCGGGTCCCCCCCCCCCCCCGCCGGGGTGAGTTGTTTTTCGTGTTGGGGGGGAGGGTCTTTTGTCTTTTTTGATGTTGCCCTAGGGTGTCTGGCTCCACCCCTTGGGGGGGGCACTGTCATGATCCTGGGCACTGATGGGCACCGTGCTCAGTCTTCAGTTTAAATTTAGTCTTTTTCTGTCTGTTTGTTTCTTTGTTTATCCTGTCTAGTTATTGTGTCATTTTGTATTTGTAGTATTGTTTACATTTTGGGGTTGTGTTGTTGTTGGTTCATTATGGTTTCCAGTTTGTGTTTTATTTTGACAGCATTGTGCAGCTTCCAGCTGTCAAACTGGTTCATGGACTGTGCACCTGTCAGTGATTCTGTTTCTTTATCCACACCTGTTATCCATCAAGGGATGGTATTTAAGGGCACAACAACATTCCCCTGTTGTCGTGCCCTACTGTGACGTCTTCAGATGACAGTCAGTAGTCTGAGTGTGTTGTCAGCCATAGCCGCTGAGGAGACTGTGTTGAGCTCTGATCAGGTAAACTGTCCTTTTCCCTTAGTCCCTCAGCCGTGATCCCCGCTGCTTCTCGGGTGTACTCAGGCTGAAACTGTTTCTTTTCCTTGGCATCTCCAAGGGCCTCAGCCGCTATTTCCCTCGGGCTGTTCTGCTCCCCCCGGTCATGAGCTCCCCTCTTCTCTGGCATGAGTATTCCTTCTTTATTTATAAGTGTGTATTGCACAGTCATGTGAAAAAATTAGGATACCCCATTAAATATTCAGTTCTTATTAAGAAATGTTCACATATCTATGTCTAACCTTGTTTTTGTTTTTATTTGCATTTTTTAACATTTATTTTAGCCATTTGAAGTGGGAATGAATGTGGGGGTGTCCTAAAAAAGATGGGGGGTATCCTAGTTTATTCCTCACTATTTGTTTAGAATTATACAGTATTTCACAGAAAATTTGAAAAAAGTCTTTAATTCATTTTTAATTGTTTAGCTGTGTTACATGAATCTCCCAGTATTTTAAACACTGCTATTAAATATCCATATGTCCAAATATGTAAAACACACACACACACACACACACACACACACACACACACACACACACACACACACACACACACACACACACACACACACACACACACAGAGGCTTATACAGGGTATCCTAATTTTTTTCACATGACTGTATCTGAACAGCCATGCTGGATTCCAAGCACAGGTATGCATTCTGGACAGTTTGTGACCCAGCAAGAATTAAACTGATTGATTGCCAGATAGGAATGAAGATCTGATAACAGTCATTTCCCATCAGACAGATGGGACTGCGAGCCACTGAAGTTAAAAACTCATTTAGTTGCTACCTGGATAAAGATTATTCAAAAATGGATTTGATCTCCTAAAGGAATTTAAAAAACTGGATCATGTCTCTGTCACAGCAGACATTTGGACTGTGGATAATGGACATTTTCTTTGGATCACTGCACATTGGATTAAATCCATAATATTGAAGGTAAGAAACGTTGACAGCTTTATGCAGTGTTGCCAACTCACTCTTTTGGAGTGATTCTCACTCATTTTCCCTCTCTCTCACGCCACAAACCCTATTTTTCCACTCCAAAATGAGGAAAATACTGGCAATTTTGTGTTGATTTTCTTCAGATTTTTTTCCACAATAAGAGTTCTCAAGGCAGGATAAAGCAGACTGAACATGTTCTAAAAGCTCTGTCTGAAACAGTCTGTTTTAAGCCTGACATTAATAAGCCTGTAATGTAATCCATTAATTCTGAAGAGAATCTGAAAATTTCTTTATTGTCATTTAGTATGTGCATGCACATAAAAAACGAAATTATTATCCCCCAGTATAACACAGTGCCACAATATACGTACATAGAAAATAAGTTCAAAAACAACAGCATAAAAAATAAAATACAACAAAATATAAGTTAAAACACTATGGTCAGACCAACCTAACAGAATACATATATAAGTTTAGCAGAGGTGAGGGGGAGGAAAAGCAATTGGCAGGGGAATAGGACACAGTCCATTTATAATCCTGACTGCATGTGGAAAAAAACTGTTCAACATTCTGGCTGTCCTGGCCTGAAGACACCTGTACCTCTTCCCTGATGGCAGAAGAGAAAACAAACTGTGGGAAGGGTGGCAGCAGTCTTTAATGATGTTAACAGTCCTGTTAGCACAGCGTTTATTGTAAATCTCCTCCAAGGAGAGGGCAGGAACACCAATAATCTTACTGGCTGTTTTACAATCCTATTCAGCTGGTGCTTCTCTAAAACTGTGCAACTTCCAAGCCAGGTAGTCAGGCCATATGAAAGGACAGATTCCAAAGTGCCTCTGTAAAAAGTGGTGAGGAGCTGAGTGGGAAGACCTGCCTTTTTTAGCCGCCGGATTATCTTGCTATGGGTGCAAGATGATTTAAGTATGCATTTAAAAGTAACGAGAAAGTTACTTTTCCGAGTAACTTGTTACTTTAATCATGCAGTAATTGGTAAGTAACTCAGTTACTTTTGAAAAGAAGTAACTAGTAACTGTAACTAGTTACTACGTTTCAGTAACTTGCCAAACCCTGATTATTACTCAAATATATATTAGAGTACTTACCCCAAAATAGTAAGTTACCAAGATGTGAGTTTAGTCTGGACAGTTTGGGGTTTTTCTCCTGAATTTATGACAGTTTTATTCTACATTTACTACTTTTTCCTTGTAAATTTGAAAGATTTTTCCCCACTTAAATCAACTTTTTCTCAAAATTTGTGTTTAGTGCTAATTTAGGTTTTTTTCTTGTACATTTGAGATTTTACTCTCATAAATCTGTGAGGTTTTTCCTCATAAATTACAAATCAAAAATAAAACGAGCAAAGATGCAACATTTTCTGTTTAATAGCCTGTTTTCTAACCCCCACCCCAGGTGAAAACCTCACATACTTTGAAACCTAAATGTTTGCCGGTATGCACCCTACTCTCACCGAATAAATTCAGACAGACCCAAAAACTATTCACAACATTGCAGAATATTCCAGCTGAGGCTGGCGTCATACAACATAATGAGTGTGCTACCTGTAGAAAAGCTGTACCAGTCTCCTGTCCTGACTGCTCTGTGTGTGCACCAGGTTGCTGCAGCAGAGAGGAAGGATCATACCGTTTGTGTGGCGGGGCGGGGCGGGGGCGTTTTCATTTTTAAAAAGTTTAAACGACAAACTACTGAATATGTTTTGGATGTTATTTCAGCTTGTCAAAGATGAACTACAATTTAATAATCACAACTTTTCTCATTCCAACTTTTAGGGGTGCTGAGTTTAAATTTTGGGGTCCTAAAGCACCCCTAAAAAAGGCTTAATGCCACCCATGGGGTGAAAGCTGGGCAAATGGTGAGAACCAGCCTATATGGATCATAGTAAGGCCAGGCCAGACCTGTGTCGAATCCGGGCCCCCAAAAGTGGGAGCTGATCGGATGGTGGGAAAAAGGCTCTGCAACACAGACATCCCACTTTTGGAGTCTCTTCTGATATATGCCCATTCTTCTCCACTCAGAGGCTGCAAAGGAAGGAGACTGGGACAGAACACTCCTGAAGGCCGAAAGGTAACAGAAAAGCATGAGGAACCGGCCCACCTCTGACAGATACTGTCGCGGTCAGTTGTTAGCATGAACTTTGTGTTTGGCATAGAACTGAAAGGTAGAAGAGGCGGCAGTGACAGTGTTAGGAGGTGTGTCCAAGCTGTTTTTGTTTGAGAGCAAAGCTCATCAGTGACGTCCAGTGATGGAGAAAATTCCTGACATCTCCTTTAATGTTAGAAATCAGTATGTAACAATTGCCCCCTTATGGGCAATTGTAACACTGTCTTTTCATCACAAAAAAAAGAAAATAATTGTCATCCCTGGCATATTTGCTCATGGCTGTAGCAGGCGTGTCAACTTGTTGGAGGAGAGTCTGGTGTTGAAGTGAACAGGGATGGGCAACTGGCGGTCCGTGGCCCACTCCCTCATCTACTGCGGCCCACCAGTCCATTTCCAAAAATCAGTTATTTATTCATACCATGTTTGTCGTATTTGGAACTGCATTCTTAAATGCAATTATAGAGTCCGCCAGCAGAGGGAGCACTAATTGAAACCTAGGTTCCGCTCTGTGTGCAAGTGGTCAAGGAGAGAGCAAGAGTGAGGGAGCCACAAAGGGAGTGTGTTATATATAAATAGTTGGGTGTAGTAACATGGCGGCACCCTGGGTGTAATGGGAGGTGACGGCCCACCTTTCTGGTAGTGGCGTCACTTGGAGTATAAAGGGCCTAGACAGAAGAGACCTGGTCTCTTTTGCCGTCGACCCTCTGGCCTGTTACGAGCACTGTAAGTTATATTCATTGCTATTAATAAAGCTACGTTTGCTGCACCTCCAGCCTGGTTATTTTTTAGGAGAGTTATGGACATAACATTTGGTGACGAGGAGAACACCATTATGGAGCAAGCTGGTACCAACTTTTGGCCGTTTCTGGAGGCTCCGGGCAAGCCGCCCATGCCGTGGGTGAGGTGGTTCTCAGCCTTTAGGAACTACCTGGTGGCCCTTAACCTCGGCAATCTTGAGAAGCTGTGCGCGAGGGCGATTTTAGTCCATAACCTTGGCATGGAGGGCCAGAGAATTCTTGGTACTCTGGGAGGAGCCGATAGCTTTGAGGAGGTGGTGGAGCTAATGGCGCACTATTTTCGAGCCCCTGAGAATGTCATAGTCCGGCGCATTCAGTTTCGGCAGCACCACCAGCAGACGGGAGAGTCAGTCAAACGTTCTGTTGCGGACCTTCGTCAGCTGGCGGGGGAGTGCCAATTTGGAGTCCTAGAAGAAGAAATGGTCCAGGACCAGCTAGCGGAGCACGTGTGCTCTCCCGCAGCTTGGTTGAGGCTCCTGACTTATTCGGGCGAACTGACACTAGCCACAGCTATTGAAGTAGCAGAACAATTCGAGACAGCGGAAACAATAGCCAGGGACCTCAGTGGGAGGTACACTCTGACTCAAGATGAGCCTCTGTTAAAGGCCCTGACGATGGACCCCGAAATTGAAGACAGTGGAGATGAAGAGGAGTATACACTACCGTTCAAAAGTTTGGGGTCACCCAGACAATTATTTTGTGTTTTCCATGAAAAGTCACACTTATTTACCACCATGAGTTGTAAAATGAATAGATAATATAGTCAAGACATTGACAAGGTCAGAAATAATGATTTGTATTTGAAATAATAATTTTTTCCAGATACTCAACCTGCTCAAAGGAAGGTCAGTTTTATAGCTTCTCTAACCAGCTAAACTGTTTTCAGCTGTGCTAACATGATTGCACAAGGGTTTTCTAATCATCCATTAGCCTTCTGACGCAATGAGCAAACACATTGTACCATTAGAACACTGGCGTGATAGTTGCTAGAAATGGGCCTCTATACACCTATGTCGATATTCACCAAAAACCAGACATTTGCAGAATAGAATAGTCATTTACCACATTAGCAATGTATATTAGATATTAGAGTGTATTTCTGATTAGTTTAAAGTTATCTTCATTGAAAAAAACAGTGCTTTTCTTTCAAAAATAAGGAACTTTCTAAGTGACCCCAAACTTTTGAACGGTAGTGTACCTCCGTTGTGAAAATTAGGTCTGCCCCGGGAACGCCAAGATGTTTCGGTTGTGGGTCCGTTAGACACTGCTATAAGTCCAGAGAGTGTCTGGCGAAGGGCAAGCGCTGCAGTAAATGTGGCCCATTGCACCATTTTGCCAGAACATGCAAGAATTTTGAGCGAAGGGACCGAAGAGAAGAAGCGTGCCCCTCTGTGAAGACTCCTACTGTCATCCATACAGTCCCCCTGGCTACAGATGGACGTATTTATTGCACTGTTTTGCTGGATGATGCTGAGGTGCTGTTGCTGGTGGACACAGGATCGATGGCTTCAGTGTTAAATTTTGGAACCGTAAAGAGTCTGTTTCCCCACAACCATATAAGTAAACTGTCCGAGCCCTATTATGGCTATGGAATGAGCAGGCTGGCCGTTGTCGGGTCTATGGAGTTGACGGCGAGATACAAGTCAGCAATGATGGCGAACGTCCACTTTGTGGTGACTGCTGCTGGATCCAGCATAATGGGGTGCGACATGCTTTATGGCTTGGGATTCTCAATTGCCAACAGCACCAGAGAAGAGTGGTTGAGCTGCGGGTTGTGGGACCGACCTGCTCCGTGTGTGGAAGATGATGCGGTGTGGGACAGTGATTGGTCTGGTATCATGGGAGGTGTGCACCATGGAGCGCCATCCTGGGATAGACCCAATGCAGTGTTCAAGTTGCCCTTGATGTGGGAACTGGACGGCACGGCAGGACCCCCTGGACGGCAGGTAGAGTCAAGGTGCCAGCGACCTCGACTATCGAAGTTTACCCTAGTGGGACCGGTGAACGAGGAGCTACGGGAGCTGAGCCAGTGTTGAAGGAAACCGGGGAAAGACCAGCTGGTGCAGTTTTATGACGCGCCAAACGACGGCCTTGGAGAAGGGCTTTGGATTGGGTTGGCAAGACGGCCAGCTCTGAAAAGGAGGCCCACTCACAACATGGTGATCCATGTAAGCACAACAGAGCTCCCCTTCGCATTGGTGACGAGGTCCGCCCAAGGGTTGAAACTCGGCTGAGAGGGATCCACAAGATATGCGGACAGCGTGATGACCAGGAGGGCTGCCCGAAGTGACGGCTATTTGGGCTTGTCTGATGACTTGTGGAGGCCCCCCAACGAACTGTGTCACATGGTGAAGAAGAGGAGGTGGTGCAGTCCATCTCCAGAGGCCAAGAGACGGAGGCGCTCTGGGTGGGAGCCACCAGATGGTAATCCAAGTGGTAGGCCCTCCACCGGGTCTGTGAAGTGACTGGGGTGTATTTAGAGTGTGTGTTCTGATTTTGTCCCCATGTCATATTGTATATAAGTTTCACACGGACTTATTGGGTGTGTGCCCCGTATGTTTTTGATTTGCATAAATGTTGAATTGAATTGATTGAATTGTTAAAAAAAAAAAAAGACAAAAAACTATTGTGAGTGGCGTTTGATGCCCAACACTGTGTATTTTGAATTTTGTGATGTGCCCAAGTGTGGGGTGGAGACCACCAACAAGTGTGTGTATGTTATGTTTTGATATGTTTAGTTTATTTAGCCATGTATATATTTAGGGTTCTATGACGGAATTATTTTATTTTAGGAACACGGCTATTTTTATTTGGGACTGATAAGTTTAAGGAGGCAGAATAATCCACCGGGCCATGTGAGGGGTGTGCCAGTAGTCCACCTTTCCCCTCTAGAATTGTTTTATGGTATGAATGGATAGGTTTGTATATTTTTGTTGTGTATTTTGATGCTTTGTGCGTGAGTCAGGTCATAAATTTTGGGAGGGCTTAATTTGTGTGTCTGCTATTTTTCTGCAGGGGGAAAAATGTTATATATAAATAGTTGGGTGTAGTAACATGGCGGCACCCTGGGTGTAGTGGGAGGTGACAGCCCACCTTTCTGGTAGTGGCATCACTTGGGGTATAAAGGGCCTAGGCGGAAGAGACCTGGTCTCTTTTGCCTTCGACCCTCTAGCCTGTTACGGGCGCTGTAAGTTAAATTCATTGCTATTAAATAAAGCTACGTTCGAGGCACCTCCACCCTGGTTATTTATAGGAGAGTTATGGACATAGCAGAGTGCACCGCCGGAGAACATGTTTTTAAGGTATGTTGCCTGCTAAGACCGCATTAATAGGCTGTAAATGTCACAACCCTCCTCGTGCACTTTTACGCAGCGCATCTAGGAGTGAGGAGGAAGCGTGGATTTACGCGCTGGGTTACACCACAACACATTTATTAACAAAGAGGCAGACAGTTCCAAAAATAAAGACTTACAAAAATGCTACAGGGTACACTAAATTGCTCACATGACAAGTGTGCAGCAGGCAGACCACAGTGTACTGTGGCCGCAAGACAAATAATACAAAATAGGCAGACTTACAAAAAGAAGACAGGGTTCACTACTTGACTCACATAACACCTGCAGCGGGCAGACCACAGTGAATGGTGGCCACACATTCCTCAAAGACGAATCAGTGGTCCAGCAATGCTTGACTGGCAAAGGCCGCTTAAGTACAAGCATTGCTGGCACAACAGATTGGGTGCACCTGGGCGAGGAGCGGGAAAAGCAGTTACCGGAGTGGAACCAGCTGGCTGTCAAGAGAGAGGGGGTGTGTTCCGACCGGCAGGTGTCAGGCAACGCCCACACAAATGTAGGACAAGGAAGGCTGCCTAACAGCTGCCGGCCAGAACAGTGGCTACAGGTACGGGAAAAAGAACAAGTAACAAAGAAACTACAAGAACTTAAAAGATAACATAATACACAAATACACTGATAACCTGAGCCAGACAGAACGGTCAGAACCGAGCCTAAAGGACAACACCGGCTTGGTTCGTGACAGTAAACAGCAGTAAATGTACAAAGTAGGCTGCTTTTAAACAAGAATAAATACTACTGAGGAGCTGTAGCATTTATTCTCGTTTGGGAGGTGAAGCCTCATGGAGCTCTGAGGCTTTTCTTTAATTGTGCAGAAAAATATTCAAATCTTTGAGGTTTCTTTCTAAAGACCGCGACTGAAGCACTGACAGTTTCAAATCCATGTCAGCAGTAAAAGTTCAGAGACTGTGGTCATTGTAATCTGCTGATTTTTTTTGCTCATTTATACCAGCGGCACTTAATTTTTTTTTTAATTCCCCATTTTGGGGAGCCAGACATTACCAAGCCCACCTACTCACAGCTATTTCTCTGCCCCTCCACACCCACAATGAATCCATGAGCAAGCTAAGCCTTGTCATATTTCCTTTTCTTCTTGGCTTTTTTGTTATTGTCCGGAATTTCTCTTTGCACATCATTTTGATGGAGAGAGTTTTAAAAATTAGATCATGAAATAATTTTATCCATCCATCCATCCATCCATCCATCTTCTACTGCTTAATCCTTTTCAGGTCGGGGTGACTGGAGCCTATCCCAGCATTTTTGGGTGAGAGGCAGGGTACACGCTAGACAGATCGCCAGTCCATTGCAGGGCAGATATAATTTTATCAGTAATTTTAATTCTAATATGATAAAACACGATGTAACTTTTATTTTAATTTGCATTTTCAGTTTTAACTGTGAAACTTTTGACTTTGCAGGAAATAATACTCCACCACCACCACCATGAAAGGTTTACATGTAAATCTTGCCCTCGGGAAGTGAGGAAAAAATTTTATGGTCCTCACTACCACCAAAGTTGCCCATCCCAGGAGTAGAATATAATGTGACTCCCAATTAAATCTCTGGATTGAAAACTAAAGTGGTGGTGGGAGTATCACTTCTCTCAGCTCATTCTATTTTTTTTGTATTTTGTCTAAAATTTTGGTTAGTATAGGACCGGGTAACATAATGAAGCCTAACAGTGTAAGCTCTGCAAATGTCTGAGACATTCACTAACCACACTGTTAAACAAAAAGGTCTCATGCATGGCGTTGGTGCCCACAGACACTGGGCATAAAGAACAGCACAGCCAGTGGATGCCTGTTGTCCTCTGGGATCCTTGTAGTGTTTGCACTGGGCTGCTATTCTGATGAGCTGTAATGACAGGGCTGTTACTGCAAGATAAAAGAATTAAAATGAGACTTCATGAATCTAAACTTCTGTTTGAATTAATTTGATTTGACATATCTGTTGTGTAGTTATTTATGATATTAATGTTCTGTACTTTTATTTGTGAGGCACGGTGTGGTGGCTCTGGCTTCCGGCCCCGCCACCACACATGCCTATAAAAGGGCAGCAGGCAGGAGGGGCAGTCTCTTTGCCATCCCTTCTGCCTGGCAGTTGCGTGTGGTGTACCTGTGCCAACCTGTTAATAAACGTGTGTTTTGTTCTACACCTGGCCTCGTCCTTTGGCTCCATATCCAGACATAACATTTTGGCAACGAGGATTAAAGTGGAGAAAAGGTATGGAAGCGTGCGTTTCTTCAATTGGCCGTTTTTGGAGCTCCCGGGTGGGCCACCTGCTCCCTGGCCGAGATGGTGGCGCTGAACCCGGAGAGGATGGACAGGCTGAGGGTAAGCACGTTGTTGGTGCACAATTTGGGAACTAGAGGCCAGTGGATATCGAGCACGCTTGATGGCTCGGACAGCTTCAAGGACGTGGTCAAGCTGATGGCGTGCAATTTTCACGCCCTGGATGATGTCACTGTCCAGAGTAGCGGGTTTCGACAGCACTGCCAATAGGTGGGCGAGCATATTCAGCAGTTTGTAGCCAACTTGAAACAACTGGTTAGTGTGCGTTGGTTCAGACCGTTGGAGGAGGAGTTGGTTCCCGACCTACTGACCGAGTGTTTGTCATGCCGACAGCTGGAGTTTCCCGTTACAACACAAGTAGCGGACCCAGACAGTCATGGAAGCTTGGAGGACAACGCCAGAGATGCCATCTCTGTGGAATTGAGGTCTGCCCCGGGGAAGCCCATGTGTATAGGCTGGGGGTCCGTGAAGCACCGTTTCAAGGCTAGGGACTGGCAGGCAAGAGTGAGACACTGCAGCAGGTGTGGCCGCTGGATCCATTATGCCAGAGTCCAAGTCGCCTTGGACGAGGGTACTGGGTGGCACGGCGGGACACCTGCGACAACAAGTGACGCTGAGGGGCTGGCTCCAATTGTTCCCGGAGCTCAGCTAAAGTGGGGCGGTGAACATGGGGCCACAACAGCGACAGCTGCAGTGAAGTTACAAGAGGTTGGGGCCAGGCCTTCAGGCACGGAGGGACCGCGTGCCAAGCAGAAACTCTGCAAGACGAGCAAAACCCCTCTGGGAGTCGCGGACTAGAAGAGGGGCAACCACGGCGGGTCCGGACCAGACGGCAGGTGGAGGAGCACCAAGGACGGCTGCGCATCACGGCCAGATGGGAGGTTGCTTATCTCCAGCTGTCAGATGGTTCGTGGGGGCACCCGAGCGAGCTGTGGCGTGCCTGGGAGGAGACTGTGGGATGTGGGCCTGGAAGAGTGGAGCATCTGGGGGTGAGGAAGAGGAGGCACACCGGTGCAGAGGCAACCTGCTGTGGCCCGTGAGACAGGCTGCCTCCAGGGGTGGACTGATGATAGGGCGGTCCAGGGAGCCCACAGACTTGTTTTCTCCAGCCGTATGTATATAGGTTAATTATTGTGCCTGTGTTTGGAATTGATTTGTTATGTGTGTATCATAGGTTGATTTTATGCATGTGTTCAGAGTAATTTGTTGTCTGTATATATTTCTGGGTATTATTCTGTGTATTTTGTTTTAGTTTGAGGAACATGGTAGTAATTTTGGTTATAAATGAACTTTCATTTAGTTTAAGCGGCAGAATAATCCGCTTCGCCGTGTGGGGTGGGACGGCAGTCCACCTGTCACCCCCCCCCCCCCTAGTTTTAGTTGGTTTAAGTGTGATTGTGTTAGGCCAGTTTGTGTACATTATTTTGCGTTATGTTATTGCATGATTCGGGTCCTCAATTGGGGTGGGTCTGAATTGTGTACGTGTGTTTTGGACTTTTGTGAAGGAGGGAAGAATGTTGTCTAGTTATTTATGACATTAACGTTCTGTACTTTTATTTGTGAGGCACGGTGTGGTGGCTCAGGGTTCCGGCTGTCATATCTAGGTTAGCGCACGCCACTCCGTCCTGTTTCCCCAGCTCCGCAGGTGATTACTGCACCTGCATGATTAGATGCACCTGCTGTCTCCTCCTCGCCAGCGCTTATAAGGACCATCTTGTGGAAGTCTCAGCACTGGCTCGTTGGGGTAGCTGACTCGTGTTCAACAAGTAAGTGTAGTTTGTTTTGAGAAGTTTTCATTAAGTTTAAATCTTGGAGTTGGAGAACCAACATTATGTAAAAGCTGAAAAGTGTGAGTTCTCCACCCTCTCCACCTCCTTCCTGGGGTTTATTGTGGCGTAGGGGGAGCTGAGGGCTGACCCTGCCAAGGTAAAGGCTGTGCTAGATTGGCCTACACCCCACTCCCACAAGGAGCTTCAGTGCTTCTTGGGGTTTGTGAACTTTTATTGCAGGTTCATCAGGAACTATAGTGGGGTAGCACAGCCTCTTACACAGCTAACCTCCATTAAGGAACCGTTCTACTAGTCCGAGGCAGCAGAGCGGGCTTTTTCCAAATTAAAAAGCCTGTTCTCCCAAACTCCTATCTTGGCTCAGGTTGACCCCCAGCTCCAGTTCATCCTAGAGGTGGATGCTTCTGACTCGGGGGTGGGTGCTGTCCTTTCGCAGCGCTCAACCTCCGACCAGAAGCTCCACCCATGTGCATTTTTCTCTCGGCGGCTCACCCCAGCTGAGAGGAATTACGACGTAGGGGATAGAGAGCTTCTTGTCATTCAGTTGGCATTGGAGTAGAGGAGACATTGGCTGGAGGGAGCGGCCCATCGCATAGTCGTGTGGACCGACCATAAAAATTTAGAGTACCTCCGGTTGGCCCGCCAACTAAACGCCAGGCAGGCCCGCTGGGCCTTATTTTTCCTTAGGTTTAATTTTACCATCACATATCGGCCTGGCTCTCGTAACATCAAACCTGACGCTCTCTCCCGCCAATTTAGCCCCAACCACACAGGCCCCCATCCCTCTCCCAGCCTATTCTTCCACCTTCTTGTGTTGTTGAAGCCCTTACCTGGGATATTAAATGGAGGGTCCGACAGGCCCAGTCCCTGGAACCCGAACCAGCAGGGTGCCCGAAGAACCGCCTGTTTGTACCTGCCGCCCTCCGCAGTGATGTCACCCGGTGGGGCCACACCAGCCACTTCGCTTGTCACCCTGGGATCGTCTGCACCATCGACCTTGTCCGGCATGTGTTTTGGTGGCCCACCACATGGAGGGACGTGCAGGACTATGTCAAAGCTTGCCAGACCTGTGTTCGCAATAAGTCTGACTCTTCACCCCCTGCTGGCCTGCTTCATCCCCTACCTGTGCCTAGTCATCCCTGGTCTCACATCTCCCTTGATTTCGTCACTGGACTCCCATCCTCCCATGATAAAACTGTTATTCTCATGGTCGTAGGCTGTTTTTCTAAGGCTACCCACCTTATCCCATTCCCCAAACTTCCTTAAGCCGCTGAGACCACCGAGCTGATCACTACCCATGTCATATACCTTCACGGCATCCCCATGGACATTGTGTCTGACCAGGGTCCCCAATTTACATCCCAGATTTGGAGGTCATTCTGCCGGACTCTGGGAGTATCTGTCAGCCTCACTTCTGGTCATCATCCGCAGAGCAATGGGCAGGCTGAGCATACTAACCAGTCCCTGGAGGCCGCTCTCAGATGCGTAGCAGCCAAGAACCCCTCAACGTGGAGCACGCATCTGACCTGGGTGGAATACGTCCATAACTTTGCCATTTCTGCTGCCACGGGGCTCACCCCTTTCGAGGCCTCAGTGGGGTATACCCCCCCCCCCCCGTTGCCGATGGCGGAGAGGGAGGTTGTGGTGCCATCCATGGGGGCTCATGCACGCCACTGCCGCTGACTCTGGAGGTCCACCCGAGCTGCCCTTCTCCGCTCCACAGAGTGCAACCGTCTATACGCTAATCGTAAATGGACCCCAGCTCTGAAGTACATGGTCGGGCAGTGCATGTGGTTATCGGCGGATCAGATTGCTCTCAAAATGGACTCTAAGAAGCTTTCACCCTGCTTCCTGGGCCCTTACAACTTCAACAAGATCGTCAACAACACTTCGGTCTGCCTACAGCTCCCGCGGACCCTCCGACTGCACCTGACGTGCCACGTTTCTCGCATTAAGCCCCTCTCTGCTAGTCCTCTCTGTCCCCCCCCCCGAAGCCGCTTCCTCCTCCTTGAACACTGGACGGCCAGACCACCTATACTGTCCGAAGGATTCTGGACATTTGCCGCTGGGGCCGAGGTCCACAGTATCTCATCCACTGGGAGGGCTATGGCCCGGAAGAAAGGTTGTGGATTCCAAGATCTCACTTTCACTACAAGGTGTCACGACGGCCCTCACGGACCGTCACAAGACGCCTCAGTCACCAGAGAGTTTGCAGTGGTAATTTATTGTTGAGTAAGGATGAACACACACAGAACACATGCAGTGGCTGGGGGAAGTCTGAGCCGGGAAACACCCGATGCGCCAGACGAGATAATCACAAAGATACAGTCACATAGAGCGTACCTTACAACGGGACCGTTAACAGACGGGTAACGGGGGATTCCCAAGTCCGTTAACCACGATGAGCAAGGAGAATAACAGGAGCACGACGGAACGTGGCTGAACATACATGTGAACAACAGGATATAACAGAGACTGCCGCGCTGGAGGACATTTAGCACCCGCTTATATCTCTGGCGGCTAATGACCCCAACGCGGCACAGCTGCTGCTAATGACAGCAGAGCAGCAGCTGACTTTGACAGCAGGGAGCTCCCCCGGGCGCCTTCACAATAAGAGCCCGAGGAGCTGGAAGGAACCCTCAGCTGCCAAAGCCAGGGAACAAAAAGATATGAGACCCGAGTGTGGCCAGAACCGACACTCGGGTTATGACAGTACCTCCCCCTCAAGGCCGAGCTCTGAGCGGCCAGAGTACCACCCAAGCCCCCCCCCCCACCCCCCTAGGGTGGGTGGATGGGGCGCTGGCAGGAGGGAGAGAGACAAACAACCAACAAGGCTATAGAAAAAAAGCCCATAATCCCTTAAACGTGGGTAACAAGAACAAAACCACAGGCAATATATATATATGGGCAAACAACGAATTGACATAAGGTGGAGGGAAAGGACCACCAAACATTGGAACAAGAAAGGAGTGAGCCACAAAAATCACAGATCAAACCCCCCCCCCCCACCCCAACAGTCTCACAGACAAACAGAAACCCCGGGAGGAGTGTAGTTCTGACCCAGAGGGGCGGAGGCAGAAAGTTCGGGGGGCCAACCGGCAACAGGAGGCCACAAAACAGGCAGGGGGAGAAAGAACAGTTCGGGCGGCCTAACCCGGTCCCATGCTCGGAAGCAGAGAATCTCAGGTGGCCAGACCAGGTCCCCACACAGGGAGTCCAAAATGTCGGGAGGCCGACCCAGAGAGCCAAATTGGCGAGACAGTCTTTCGGGCGGCCGACCCGCATCGCTAGCCCACCAGAACCGTTGAGTCAAAGTAGCCGGCGGTTCCGCTGAAAAGGGGATAGATGAGGGAGAACCGGGCGAAGCAATCGGAACCCCAACGGCCCCAGGTGAACATGGGCAGCGCGCCTCAGGGAGACGAGGAGGATGTCAATGGAGATGAGGGTGAAGAGGAGAATGAGTCTGTCTAGCATCCGGTGGCCGGGGACCTGCAGCTCCCTCACCGAATCCAGGACCTGCCGAACCCGCGACGGACCCCGACTGGGCCTCCGGAGCTGAACCCGCGACGGACCCCGACTGGGTCGGCGTGGCACCAAACTCGACCTCCAACCCCGAAACCGGAACCTCTGGCACAGCAGGCGAAAGCAGCCCCTCGCCGGCGACCCTGGGAGAAGGCTCGAAAGAGAGAGAAAACCCGGGATCAGGATCACTGGCAGTGCCAGAACCCGGTGAGATAAGCTCGGACGCAGCGGGCGGCTGCACCCGGCTCATCTCCCCTTGAGACAGGTCAAAAAGCTCTAAAAGGTGAAAAAGAAAGACAAAGTAGAGCACTTGCCTGAGCTCGGGTTCTGACGCCGTCCAGGACTGCGAAGATCCGGGCTCAGATGTCAGGAGGTCGTCATCAGGCTCCCACTCAGCTGCGTCCGGCTCCGCAGCTGGCATGATGGTGCGTGCAGCCAAAGAGTCCTCCGGCACCGATGTCCACGCCGGTGGCCCGCATGGCGTGGTGGCAGGAGAATCTCGCCCTGCTGGACCGGACCGCTCCTCCGTGGAACCCCGGGGACGCTTCTTCACCGGCGATGGCTCCACGCTGCAGTCCGCTCTCCTCCTCCGCCCATGGCGTGGCTGCGGAACCGGAACCAGGCTCTCCAGAACCGCAGGCCCCCTCCTCATCCAGCGACGTTGGCCTGACGTCGAGGACCGCTCAGCGGAGGGAGACACAGAGGAAGCAGGGTTAATACTTTCATCCACAGCGGGTGGAGGGAGCTCGGGGGGCTGCATACCCCGAACTCCACCCCTAGGAGTCAGACAAGGCACAACAATGTCAAGAGGAGAGAAATTATCATGCACTCGCCTTTCCCCTAAGGGTAAGATGGTCTCCGCTGTGGGGGACGTCATTCCTTCCTTTCCCCGCTGGATGGCGACAGAGGGCCCTCTGGGAAGACGAGATGAGGCCACTCGAGGCGGATCCGGGATGAAGCTCGCCGAAACGGAGCTCTCGTGACACACAGCAGCCAGGATAGGCGACGAGGAGGAGGGGGCGACAGCCGGGGTCAGTCGGGCATGGGGCGCTGACGGGACAGCGGGCGAGGGCCCGGGAGAAGACGAGGCTGCGGGGATTCCCCTCTGACGAGGCGCAGGAGTGACAGCTGTGTGGGGGGTTGAGCCCTTGCGGCGACCCGGAACAGCATCCAGACGGGGCTCTAGCCGAGGTTGGAAGCCGGAGTGACGACGGTTCCTTGTAGGGGGTGAGGCGAAGGTGAGGTCCAGAAATCGCCTGAGCAGAAACGGCGGCAAGCAAGTCAGCAAACTCAGGAAACTCATGCAGCGCTGGATTCCTCTCCACGAGTCTAACCGCCGCCACCACATGCTTCATACACGCTGGAGGATTCTCAGCGGAGCAAGCAGCTGCCACCCGGTCCCAGATCTTGTCTGCTGTCATCTGCAGCTTCTCTGGGGGAATCCCGAGTGACGACATGCCCGATGGGAAAAGACCTCCGGATGGTGCGAACTCCCGGGCCGGAACAGAGGCAGGAGCGGGATCCCGAAGCGAGGGGCGACGTCTCCTCCGCTTCAGCTTCCTGCCAGGATTTCCCTCCAGCTCTCGGAGTATCTCACGCTGGGCGGCGATGTCATTTCTCCTCACGCTTACCTCTGGACATTTAAAGTGTTTTTATCAGAATAAATCCTGCGATAAAAACACTATAAATGTCCGGTTGAAGGACATGCCCAGTTGTGTGTATGGTGGCCTGGCTAGCATATGACTGAAACAGCATCAGTCTTTAAAAGCAATTTAATGGTAAAAACCCATCTTAATATGGGTATCCGGATATCCGGTCTGACCTCCTCCACCCACTGCAAAGCAATAATTATTGCCACCATCTCTGCTGTAAACACGGATGTATTGTTGGAGAGTCTTTTTGAGATGGTCACTTTAAACTCTGGAATGTATACTCCAACTCCAACAGAGCCCTCTTTGTTCTTTGAACCGTCAGTATATAGCTGTAAGAAATTATAGTAACTGTTCCTGAGATAAATGCTTGTTTTAACACCAACTTCACTCATATGCCAATCCTTTTCCTCATTAGCAGACTAGCGTCTACTTCTATTCCCAGAAACAGCCAAGGGGGAACATTACTCACTGGACTGGTGTTAGCTATATCAATAGTGTGTAGCCCACACATTCTGGCTTTTCTTTCAATTGTCCACCCAAACCCATGTCCCTGGAAGTTAGAATATTCCCAGAAGTCTTGTAGTGTTGTTTTTGAAATATTCGCTTCCTCACTTCCTTTCCACTTTACCGGAGTGGTGGCTCAGTTGGTAGAGCATCCGCCCCACACCCGGGAGGCAGGGGTTCAAATCCCGGCTGGGTCATGCCGAAGACCATATAAAAGTGGAACTTCCTGCCGTCCAGCCTGGTGCTCAGCAATAAATGGAATGGAGGAGGGAACTCTGTGGCGGCGCCTTGCATGGCAGCGGCCCTCTGATTCTGCACTTGGGGTGTGTGTGATTTACACTGTAGATAGGTAAAGCACAATCTCGTTCTGCTGGACATGATTGGTTGTATGGTTGAATGACAATAAGGGTGATTTAATTTTTTTTTGTTTTTAATTTCAGCTTGACCCAGTATGATAATGCGAGTTTATCTCTTCTCAAACCCACTGGCATTTCTCCTTCTTCTATTAAAACTGCATTGTTTGGTGTTGTTTTGACGGCTCCAATGCACAGGCGAAGTGCTCTATGCTGCATTCTCAATCTCAATCTCAAAAAAAAAAAAAAAAAAAAAAAAAAAAAAAAAAAATGACTGCCGCCTAGCGGCTGCCCCGGCCTTGGATGCGCTCTGCAGAGCGTGCCCAAATGCCAAGTCACGTTTCGTTACCTTGTATTCATACATGTGTAATGACAATAAAGTTGAATCTCAATCAATCTCAATTCTATTTTTTCAAGAGTAGTCTTTGCCGCTGCTCCATAAATCATGCATCCATAGTCTGTTGCCGATCTCATTAGTGCTCTGTAAATGTCAATTAATGCCTGTTTATCTGCACCCCATTCATGTCCAGCTACAGCTTTTATGAGATTAATGACTTTTTTGCACTTTGTCTCCAGATTTTCAACATGAACTCTCCATGTGTATCCACTATCAAACCACAATCCTAGATATTTGAACTCACTCACTTTCTCTATTGGTTGATTATATAATATAATATTGGTTCTGTAGCAGTTCTGCATTTTTTGTGAAAGTCATATAGCAGGTTTTACTGTTTGAAAATTTAAATCCCCAGTCATATGACCACTTTTCCACTTTCTCCATTGCTTTCCTGATGTTTTTGAACACAAATTTCTCATTTCTTCCCCTCGTCCATATGGCTCCATCATCTGCATATAGTGCTGTTTTGATGGATCCCTCTTGATCCTCAAACATGTCATTAATCATTATATTGAATAAAACAGGGCATATCACACTCCCCTGAGGAACACCATTTTCTATTTCAAAGTCATTAGAAACTTCTGATCCTACTTTAACCCTAATTGTCCTGTGTGTTAAAAAATCCATTATCCAACTATATATCCTACCACCAATGTCCATTTTATTCAATTTGATAAGAAGTCCATCCCTCCACAGTGAGCCATAAGCCTTTTCAATATCCAGATAAACCATAACCATCACTTCTTTCATTTTGAGTCTTTTCAATATCATTACTTACCCTAACTAGAGCATCCACTGTGGATCTTCCTCTTCTAACACCATTCTGACAGTCGTTTATTAATCGTTTTTGCTGTAGTACATATGTGCCCTTCAGAGGTAAAGTGGGCTATCCCACTTTGTTGGTAACTTTTTAATGATATAGGCACACTGATTTTTTGAGAATATTTCAACTTTAGAGCTCATTTTCTCAAAATAATGGTTTTGTGGGATAGCCCACTTTACCTCTGAAGGGCACATATGAGAGTCTGTAAACTAACACCTTCTCCATCCATTTCCCTAAGTGTGCTGTTAATGCTATTGGCCTATAGTTGCCTGGCTGAGCTGGATCTTTCCCTGGCTTATTAAATGGTAAAATTACAGCCTTTTTCCACCCACTTGGGATAACCCCCTCCTTCCATATTCTGTTAAACAATTTCAGCACCTGTTGAACTGATTACATAGGCAACTGCCGGAACATAGCATAGCTTAACTGATCATTTCCTGGAGCTGTGTATCCACGATCTTGCAAAGCTCTCTTAAGCTCTAACATTGTGAGCTCGAGGTCTAATGCAGTCATGTCTTCTTTCACTTCATTTTTTAAGTTTGCATTTTCTCTGAGTTTATGCTCCCTTTGTTCTGGCCCCGGATTATGAGCTGCATTTTGGTGTGCAATAACTGAGTTTGACACATCTTTAATGTCCTTGCTTTCGACTTTAATGCATCAAACACCGTAAAGACTGAAACATATCAAACACAAGAAATATTATTTCAGCTGTGGACACAAAATTCTAGTATTGCAGAAATTAAATCATACTGCATACACACAAATGTAAACATTTATGATCTCAAATTGATAGATTTTTTAGGTTTACTGAGTTGTTGCAAGAAAGCTACCAGCAAAAATTATGCAGCATTTACTGTAAACAATACAACAGATTATCAAATCCACATTTAAAAATTGTATGGCTTGTGCACATCAGATTTTCATATTAGAAACACACACAAAAGTTTCTATTCTTTGGACATGTGCATATTCAAACAACCATCATTAAACTTCAACAGAGTTAAACATTTCACTAACCACTTTGCCGGGTCGCAGCCTTCCGAGGGCAGAAATTCCTTGCAGGCTCTCACATTTTGTCTGCAATTAATAGCCCGGAATAAATACCTTGTAAATTGGTATTTCTGCTAATTTAAAGTCAAGATGTCAATTCAAAACATAACAATAAAATTGACTAGAACTAGGCATCCAGTAAATAATGAAGGATTGCCAGATTTGCACTTCTAAAAACTAACAAGGCCATGCAGGCCGGGAATTGTAGCAGTGACTGACCAGAATAATACTGCATTTACTTCAAGTCAAAAATACATCCCTATTCACAAATGAAGCTTCAAAAATTACTTTTTCACAACTATTACAGTTTTTTGCACATGCATGGAGACTAGGTGAAGGGTTACATAGGCATGGATTACCACTGACAGTCACATGGTCTAGTCACACTTCAACAAACTTCAAAAATATCATCATCTCTCAAACAACCTACAAAATATTGGGTAGATAATTGGATATGAGGGATTATTTCATCATTATGACAGTTTCACCCTACCTGGGCTGAGGTAAGCAGCTGGATGGCTTTGGATTTTTGTTTTAGCCAGCCATGCTCAATCCATCTGTTGCCGTATTCTGCTGGGCAGGAAGTCTCAAAATCGTCTACTTCCTGTTGTGAATAATACTTATACCTCATGTATTTTTGATGACAAATTATTTCAATAATTTTTAAATCTCAAAGGACAAATTTCCAAACCTAGGTTTTTTAAAAAATATGGAGGGAATAATAATAAGAATAAAAAAAAAAAAGGTAGGGAGTTCCCAAGGGATTCCCCAGACACAAAGTAAACAACTTTTGACTGGCACACAGAGCCAGGCTGTGAGTATATAGACTTGCCAAAACAAATCTTTGGGAGGCATTGCTGTACAACCAAAGGTCAAATACTGGAAAGGATGTCACTGTTGACATATAGCAGGGAAATTGCAACAGTCACAAGAATTGCCATGTTTCTCACATGGATCAAACAAACACAGCTGCTGCCGTTACACTCCCACCAAAATCTTTATGATGGAAGACTATAAAGTCATGCCAACATAAAATTTTCACAATGTCACCTCATCTTCAACCGGCAGCAAGAGCACAACCTTTTGCACTGGTCTTTCCAGTTCGGAGACTGGCTTAATCTTCTCCCCACGAGCCACACTTCTGGCGTTCGAAATTCTCAGCCTCACTTTCGGACAAGTCCGTCCTTGTCGGCCATTGCACTCGTCACAAGTCCAAGTGGCCACTGGTTTCTCGCCAACCCTTCATCCATCATGAGAACAATGTCTCCTGTTTGGAGGTTTCTTTGTGGTTTGCACCACTTTTGGCGATGTTGGAGATTCAGTAAGTATTCTTGTTTCCATCTACTTCGAAAGAGCTGACTCAGGTGTTGAACACGCCTCCAGCGTTTCCGTGCATAAACGTCCTGGGCGCAGAAGGCTCCTGGTGGAGGTAAGACTCCCTCAAGCTTGCCATGAAGTAGAGCGTTTGGCGTTATGGGAGGTTCGGCGAGTGGGTCATTCAAAGACGTTGGAGACAATGGACGACTGTTCACGATGTATGCTGCCTCATAGAACAGTGTTCTTAAGGAGGCGTCGTCTAGTCGTGTGTTCGCAAAGTCTATCACCGACTTCAGCGTCTTCCTCACTGTGCGGATCTGTCTTTCCCATACGCCACCTTGCTCACTAGCGTGAGGAGCATTGAACTTGAACTCCACTTGCTTGTTCGCTAGAACTGTCTCCAGCTTGTCATGATCCAATTCGGCGAGAGCTTGTTTCAGTTCATTGTCAGCACCGATGAAGTTGGAACCTTGATCGCAGAGTATGCTTCTAACCACACCTCGCAATGCCAAGAAGCATCTTAGGACATTGATGAAACAGTCAGTTGAGAGGTCGTCTAGAAGCTCCAGGTGAATTGCACGACTGTACAGACACGTGCACAGCAGTCCGTAGCGCTTGATTTCTGATCTTCCGCGTTTGATGAGATACGGGCCAAAGACATCCATTCCAGACTTGTAGAATGGAGGATGCGCTTCTGTACGTTCTTGTGGCAAGTCAGCCATCTTCTGACTCTCCGCTGGTCTTCTTTGCTTGCGACACATGATACAGTTGCGTATCACTTGAGCCACTGTCTTGGAGCCCCTTTGTATGTAATATCCTTGAGATCGTAGTTCATTCAAAGTTGAGCTGCGACCTCCATGATTGGTCTTTTGATGTACATGCCTGATGATGGCCTCGGTGACATGTGATTTTCTTGGAAGGATAATGGGGTGACATTCTTCCTTGGTGATGTCTTCTGCTTCACGAACTCTTCCCCCAACCCTTAGCAGGCCTTCTTCATCCAACATGGGATCTAGAGTCTTCAAGCAGCTTGATGTTGCTACGTTTCCACCTTTCCCCAGGGTTGTGATCTCTTCAGGAAACTCTTTGGCTTGTAACCACTTGATGGCTAGATTACGTGCTTTTCTGTCTTGGAGTAGACGGCTTGTCTTCGAAGACACTCTTCTTATCATAGTTCCCAAGATGTTGATCATGGTCTGCCACTTCGAAATCCTTTGTAGTACATCCAACAGTCCTGTTGGTAGAACAACGCTAGATGCCCCGAGACACTGTGCTTTTACTTCAGGGTCGCCAAGGTTGAGAGTATCGTCTGGCGAAGTCAGTGGTAGCTCTGCTTTGTAGAGAAATTCTGGGCCTTTCAGCCACATAGAGGTGCCCAGTTCTTTGGCCGACACGCCTCTCGAAGCTAGATCGGCTGGATTCAACTTGGTCGGTACGTGGTGCCATTGTTGCACTTCAGTGTTCTCCCGAATGTACTGTACACGGTTGCTGACAAACATGTGAAACCGCTTTGCACTGTTGGCGATGTATCCCAGCACGACCTTGCTGTCTGTCCAAAAATATTCCTTGGTGACCTGGATCTCGAGCTCTCTTCTGAGGAACTTGCTGATTTTCACTGACGTTGTTGCTGCTGTCAATTCAAGCCGAGGAATGGAGACAACTTTTGATGGTGCCACTCTCGCTTTGCTCATGAGCAAGGCGCAGTCTATGTTTCCATCTTGGTCACACATTCTGACATACGAGCACTGCCCATAACCTTGAGTGCTGGCATCACTGAAATGATGCAACTCGAAAGATTTCACTTCCTTGTCAGGCTTGAAACATCTGGGTATTTTCAGATCCTCCAGTTCCTGAATATCTGCTTTCCAGCTCTCCCACCGTTCAATTATGACAGGCTCGGCAGGTTCGTCCCAGGATTTCTTTTGCTTGCACAGTTCTTGCAGGATCTTTTTCCCTTGCAACACCACAGGGCTAACAAATCCATTTGGGTCATAGACTGACATGACTGTAGAGAGGATGCCTCTTCTTGTGTTGGGTTTATCCTGTAGTGTTATCTTGAACCTGAAGCAGTCATTTTGAACATCCCATCTTGTTCCAAGTGTGCGCTCAACCGGGAGAGGTTCCAGTTCCAAGTTTATTTCGGAGACGGTAGTGGCTCTTTCTGAAGGTGGTATAGATTCCAGGACGTCTATGCTGTTCGACAGGAACTTATGGAGTCTAACTTTGCCCTTTTTGCATATTTCAGTGGCCTGGCAGATTAGCTCCTTCGCTTCACCCACGGTAGACAGGCTGCTCAAACCATCGTCCATGTAAAGGTTCCTTGTGAGGAATTTTGCTCCTTCAGGAAAGCTCTCTTTGTGCGTCTTTGCCAAGTACTTTATGCCATAGTTGGCACATCCTGGTGATGATGCGGCCCCGAATAAGTGTACAGTGAGCCTGTACTCCGCTGGCGGGAGTGTCAAGTCCCCATCGGGCCACCATAAGTATCTCAGTAGATCTCTGTACTGTGGCAGAACATCGAAGTTGTAAAACATCTGTTCGATGTCACAGGTCACTGCAATTTTGTCCTGACGAAACCTCAATAGCACGCCAAGCAAGCCATTCATCAAGTCCGGACCCTTCAGCAGCATGTCGTTCAGGCACAAACCTTGGTACTTGGCTGAACCGTCGAAAACCACTCTTATCTTGTCTGGTTTTTGTGGGTGGTATACACCTTGATGTGGTATGTAATTGATGACTTGATTTGGTGAAGGAGGTTCAACACGCTCTGCATAGCCCTTTTGAATCATCTGGTCCATGAAGTCGCAGTAGTGGTTTCTAAACTTGTCATCCTTGCTCAATTTCCTTTTCAGAGAATTTAGCCTAGACATGGCCATCCCGTAGTTGTTGGGCAACTTCATGGTAGACTTGATCGGCAATGGCATGGAGATTCTTCCATTTTCATTGATTTGGATGTTTTCTTCCATGATTTGCAGAAACGCGAGATCATCCTGGGAATAGCATGCTTCATCTTGTGTCGCTGAAATCTTGGTCGAGAACCTTCAGGATCTCACAGGGTGGTGGCACTATCAATTCTTTGGCGACAATCCTATGGCATACACCATTGTTGCCTTGTTCATAACAAGGGCCTCCAATGATGCTCCATCCCAAGTCTGTTTTCACAGCAAAGGCTTCTTCGGGATTTCCGGAGACTATCTCCACCGGTCTGAGTGCTTGTGGGCAGGAGTATCCAATGAGCAGTCCCACTTCACAGTCTTGAATAGGAGGAATGAAGGGGGCTATTCGAGCCAAATGAGGCATCATACTTGCCGCTACCTTTGAAGGAATGTGCTCCCTGTTGTGAGGGATGTGGTCTCTTGTGTAGCACGACTTGACTCGGACTTCGACAGTCGAGTCGTATCCTCTCAGTTTGATGTCTGAGAACTTCTTACAATAGACCACCGATGAAGATGTCATAGTTGTTATCTTCATTCTTGTTGTTTCATGTGGCATGCACAGCTTGGCTGCCAGATCCTCTGTGATATAGGAGCTGTCGCTTTGGGAATCAATCAGTGCATAAACCAATACTTCTTGCAAGCCAGCATGGCCTGTCTTGACCCAAACAGGTACGATCATTGAAGTATAACTCTTCCTGTAATCTTGGTTGGTTTTGTTTGAAATAGATTCAAATGTGTTTTCATCTTTGTCGGCTTCTGACTCTGTAAGCTTTGTGTCTGCTTTCTTCTTGTCTAAGTGCAGCAGAGTTTGGTGTTTGCCTTTGCACGTGTTGCAGGACACTTTAACTAGACACTTCTTTGATGTGTGGCCACGTCTGAGACATTTGAAGCAAAGGGCCTTGCTTTGAATGCTTTGTATTTTGTCATCATAAGGCAACTCTTTGAAAGCATTGCACTTGTAGATGAGGTGATCTTTGTCGCAGTAGGTGCAAACTGGAGAATTTTTGGCTCCACTTTTAGGGGTTTCTTTTTCAGCACTGGTGTTGGTGTTGGTGGCATGAGTAATGCCAGGTGCTCGTTTTGTCTTTGCCCTAGACTCGTTTCCTCTATTCGTGGTTGGCAACTTGTCTTGGTTTTGAGCGACCACGCATATAGGGTTGGTAGCCACTCTGGCTTCTCTGGCTACGAAGTTGACAAATTCTTGAAATGAAGGGTAGCCCTTTCCAACATCTATGTCTTCTGTAACACGCCGTGTCCACCTAGTGTTGCAATACTCGGGTAACTTGGTTGCTGTTTCCTGGATTTGGACGCAATCGTTTAAAACTTCAAGACCTTTCACACAGGGGATAGCTTCTTTGAGGGTGCTCAGGAAATCGCTGAAATCTTGAAGACCTTTCTTATCCTTGCCTGTTACTTTGGGCCAGTCTCTCAACTTGTTTCTCAAGGAGAGTTGAACGGTGAAGGGGTGTCCGAACCGCTCTTCCAACGTGGTCCATGCACGGTTGTAGGAAGCTTCATCACTTCCGAAAAAACAACCTTCTACTGCCGCTCTGGCTTCTTCTGCAAGGTACTGCTGCAGATAATACAGCTTGTCTGATGGTGGAATTCCCTTGTTCTCAACAAGTGTCACAAAACTTTTGCGAAAGTTGATGAACTTGAGTGGGTCACCATCAAACACAGGAGGTGTGGGAACAGGCAGCCTTGATCTGCTGACGCTATCTGAGAAGGTTTGGGCGATGAAGGCCAACTGTGACTCTGCTTGGCTCGCGCAATCTTCAGCTTTTGGTGATTTGGCCTCAGGAGAAAAAGCAGGTGCCTCTGGATTCAAATAACCTTTACTAGGCTTGTCACTGCAACAAGAGATGTCATCTGACTTTTGGACTCTTTCCTCTTCTTCTGCTATTTCTAATTGTTCATGACAACTTTCCAAGGCCACCTTGTATTTCCTTATCTTTGCGTGAAGTTCTGCACACTTTCGCTTAGCGCTCAATTCAGCCAGCTTCCTGGCCTTTTCTGAGGCATTACTTGATCCTGTTGAAGAGCCTGTTGAAGATTCTGAAATCTGTGTACTTACAGATACCTTTGACTGAATGGAGACTTTAGACTTGGCAGAAATATCAGACTCATAGTCTAACTTGCTTCCAAAGACAGACCTGGAATAATCCAATCCCCAAGTAGTCTTGAGAAGGCTTTTTCTCTCCTTGTCTGCCATCATTGGATTCTCTCCAATTTGTTTCAAGATTTTCGCCATGTCTGAGCACATTTGCTTAGCGCTGTCGACTCTGTGCCGCATCTCGTTGTCTGGCGGGCACAAATCTCGACAGGCTTCATATGTAGCTGTCATTTCTTTGTCCAGGTGAATCAGGTCTTCCAAGTCATCTTCAGTTGTGTCCAAGACCTCATCTTTGTATGCATAAAAAAGAGCGAACACAGCCTTCTTTACTTTACTGTATGTTTGCATAAACTTTTTGTTTGCTCTGTCTACCTAACTAACTAACCTGCACTTATATAGCGCTTTTCTAGTCACAAAGACCACTCAAAGCGCTTTCATTAATACTAACCCTCTATTCTAAGGGCCTATAGGAAACAGATATCTAGGGACAATTTAGAACAGCCAATTAACCTAACATGCATGTCTTTGGCATGTGGGAGGAAACCGGAGAAATCCCGGAGTAAACCCACGCAACACGGGGAGAACATGCAAACTCCACACAGATCACTGTTGGTCGGGGGCTGGGATCGAACCCACGATCCCACGATCCCCACAATCCCCTGGCCAAGGGTAAACTGTGCTGCCGCAGTGCTAACCACTGCGCCACCGTGCAGCCCTACCTGTGATTCTTGTTCTTCTTTTTTACTGATGACAGCATCTAAAGTCGCAACTCTGTCATTGAGGCTGTCGTATTCAGCAGAAATCTCTGGTGAGACAGACTTATCCTCTCCCTTTGTTTTCACTAACCGCCTGACTTCTTTCAGTCTCTTCATGCATGTCTCTCGTCTTTGCTTCAGCTCATGAAGTGGGACATGCCTGAGTTTTGTTTGTGCAGTGTTCTGGTTAGTCTTGCCAGTGGCGCCATCTTTTGGATCACTTGCATCTTCTTTTTCTTGAACTCCAGCCACCGCATTCTCTTCTTCTGGTTGCTTCTTGTCACCATTATTCTTTTCTTGTTCACTGATTGTAGCCAACTCCATTTCAAGAGTTTCTATTTCATCATGTACTGTTTTTGCATCAGTGTTGAGTTGAGCTCGCTCTTCCTCAGACAAGGTTTCAACTGCCAAGTCAGCATTTATGGCTTGTAATCCTCATCTCCTCATCTCAGGCGATTTCAACCACGTTTCACTGTCTCCCATTCTGCCCACTTTCACCCAGTATGTCACATGCCACACTAGAGACAATAAAACACTGGATTTGTTCTACGCAAACACTAAGGAGGCGTACACCTCATCACAACTCCCCCCACTTGGGAGATCGGATCACAACTTGGTTCATCTCCGACCGGTGTACAAACCCCTAGTGCACAGACAACCTCCGGCCATGCACACTGTGGAGTTATGGTCTGAGGAGACAATGGACACTCTAAAGGACTGTTTTGAAGCCACTGCCTGGAAGCAGCTCTGCGATCCACATGGTGAGGACATCGATGGCCTCATTCACACCTTCACGGGCTACCTCAGCTTCTGTGTGGACAAATCCGTTCCCACCAAGACCATACGGCGTCACTCAAACAACAAACCCTGGATCAACCCTGAGATAAAAACACTTCTGAGAGAGAAGAAGAGGATCTTCAGGTCGGGGAACAGGGAGATGCTGAAGTCCGTACAGAGGGAGCTGAGGAGAAAGATCAGAGAAGGCAAGGACAGCTTCAGGAAGAAGATGGAGGACAAGCTGCAACAGAGCGACATCAGCGGGGTCTGGAGAAACCTCAAAACCATCTCGGGGCTCCAGAATACCTCCCCCCAGGCCACGGGGGGCAGGGAGTGGGCGAACAACCAGAATCTGTTTTTCAATAGATTTGACCAACCGCCCTCCCCCCTGTCTGCACAACAACCACTGCTGCCTCTAAGAAATCAAGTCCTGCTACCCACTCCCCACTCCACCGACACCCCCCCCACTCCCAACACACAGCCCCCCATCCTGACCCTGACCAAGACCCAGGTGAGGACGGAGCTGAGGAAGATCAAGGCGAGGAAGGCGTCGGGACCGGACGGCATCAGCGCAAAGCTCCTCAAGTCCTGTGCAGACCAGCTGTGTGGGATTGTGACATATATCTTCAACATGAGCCTGAAACTGGGGAGGGTACCACAGCTGTGGAAAACATCTTGTGTGGTACCTGTACCAAAAACTTCCCACCCCAAAGACCTGAACAGCTTCAGACCGGTGGCCTTGACGTCCCACTTGATGAAGACCCTGGAGAGACTGCTCCTTGCTCATCTCCGCCCCCTGGTGGAACCAGCGATGGATCCACTCCAGTTCGCCTACCAGCATGGCATTGGGGTGGAGGATGCGGTGATCTTCCTCCTTCACCGTTCTCTGTCCCACCTGGAGAAGCCCAGGAATATGGTAAGGATCATGTTCTTTGACTTCTCCAGTGCTTTCAACACCATCCAACCGATGATCCTGAAGGACAAGCTGCTGCGCGCAGGGGTGGACCAGCACCTGTCATCATGGATCCTGGACTACCTCACGAACCGGCCTCAGTTTGTGAGAACCCGGGACTGTGTTTCCGACACGATCATCAGTAGCACGGGGGCCCCCCAGGGAACGGTGCTGGCTCCCTTCCTGTTCACTCTTTATACTGCGGACTTCTCACACAACACAACACATTGCCATCTACAGAAGTTCTCTGATGACTCTGCGATCGTTGGTCTCATCTCCAGCGGAGATGAAGCTGAGTACAGAGGGCTTATCCAGGACTTTGTGGACTGGTGCCATCGGAACTGCCTCCAGATCAACGCGAGGAAAACTAAGGAGCTGGTGGTGGACTGCCGCAGGCATGGGCAGCCCCTCACAGCACCAGTAAATATACAGGGAACAGACATCGAGATGGTGACATCCTACAAGTACCTGGGTATTCATCTGAACAATAAACTAGACTGGTCACACAATACTGACGCACTCTACAAGAAGGGACAGCGCAGGCTGTTCCTGCTGAGGAGACTCAGGTCTTTTGGTGTACAAGGGGCGCTGGTGAAGTCATTCTATGACACGGTGGTGGCATCAGCCATCACTTTTGGAGTGGTCTGCTGGGGCAGTGGCATTACTGCAGCCGATAGGAAGAGACTGAACAAACTGATTAAGAAAGCTAGCTCTGTCCTGGGGCAACGCCTTGATCCGATGGAGGAGATAGGAGAGAGAAGGACGGTGGCTAAACTGTCATCTCTGCTGGAGTCCGAGTTCCACCCTATGCAGGACATACTGGATGCACTGAGGAGCTCATTTAGCAGCAGACTACATCATCCCAGGTGCACAACCGAGAGGTTTCGTAGGTCCTTCCTACCAATGGCTGTCAGACTGTACAACCTAAGCAGGGCTGCTCGCAGAGATAGCAAAAAGACGTAACAAACTAATAGTTTTTTGAATGCAAAAGATGCAATAGACTTACACAATGGTCCTCTCCGGCATACAACTAGGAACATACCGGTCGCTATGGAGGGTGAGAATATGTATGGGCACATAATCATACCATGTAGGATAACTAAATAGACGGTTATGCTGTTTCATCCCACCTAGCAACAATGCTCTGCACTGTGTGTGTTTATATATTTACATATTTATTCCATCTAGCTACAATGCTCTGCACTGGGTGTGTTTATATTTATATATCTATATATTTATTCCATCTAGCTACAATGCTCAGCACTGGGTGTGTTTATATTTATATATCTATATATTTATTCCATCTAACTACAATGCTCCGCACTGTGTTTTTATATATCTACATATTATTATTCCATCTAGCTACATTGCTCCGCACTGTGTGTGTTTATATACTTGCATATTTATTCCATCTAGCTGCAATGCTCCGTACTGTGGGTGTTTATATATTTACATATTTATTCCATCTAGCTACAATGCTCTGCACTGTGTTCATATATTCATATATTTATTCCATCCAGCTACAATGCTCTGCACTGTGTGTCTGTGTGTGTGTGTGTGTGTGTATATATATATTTTATAGTAATATGTACATATGTATATTAGCTGCTCTTGCTTGCTTGTTTTTTTTCTTGCCTTCTGATTGTTGCTCTGAGTGTTGCTATCCCTGTGCTGTTGCAATCCTGGAATTTCCCCGTTGTGGGACTAATAAAGGCTTATCTTATCTTATCTTATCTTAATTGCTCTTTAGCAGCTGTGATCTGCTCTCGCAATTCTTGCTCAGTTGCATTTTTGGCAGCTGCAGCCATTTTGTTGCAGTACAGTGTTTATGGAAAATAGTGAGGAAATGGGACAAAAAATGAAATGGTAATTTATATTACCTCTTTGAATAAAGTGAGTTTCGATTGCCAGCAGTATTACATACACTGTCAACTGTTTCAGTGAGTTGGTGAACTCTTTGTGACAGCATATGCCACCCGACAGTCGTTTTGGCAATCTAATGACCATAAAAAAAATGTTTAGTAAATCTGGATGGTCTGACAGACAATGCTAGCCAGGCTTAGTAATTGGGATTTTCACCAACCAGATTTCTTGAGTGAAAACCTGGAGATAAAAAATATTATGCAAACCTGAAACACAATGTGTTTTTTATGTTTACCTCGAAATTTCCACTCAAAATAACTGAATGGAAACTATACTTGAATTAGGGAATTCTTATCTTTGGGGTATATGATTCCCTAAATACTTTGAACTTGTACTTGATTTGATTAATTCAAAATTGAATTAAATTTGAGGAATCTTGAAATATACTTATATCATTGAGTTGAAGCTCAACCAGCCCTTACCTCAGCCCTTGATCTTACTTGATCTTACTAGCCTGATTTAAATTGATGTTCAAAAATACTGATTGAAATACGCTAGCAACAGGATGTGCACAAGCAGTACATGTACAATGAAAACAGAATAATGCAAACACTTCTCTCAACATCAGCACAAAATAAACACAGTATTCAGTGACTAATAAACTTGACTTTGCACTTGAGAAACACAAACTTAACTTGACTTGACTTGACTTAAAATGTGCCCTCAAGGTTCAATCACTGGATACATGTCCTTCACTTGCAGGCTGTAGCAGAAAAGTGAATGTCTCTTACTCAATTGTCATACACTAGCACTAGCACACTGGTGAGTGGCACCGACAGGATGTCACCATCACGATCTCGATGACACGGCACGACCCAACCTCTTGAATCTGCAGCGTTCCTTGCTTGCACACCCATGCTCGTCCACGATGACTTGGTACAGACGAGTATGAGGTAGTGTCTTTACTGTTCTGGCCCCGGATTATGAGCTGCATTTTGGTGTGCAATAACTGAGTTTGACACATCTTTAATGTCCTTGCTTTCGACTTTAATGCATCAAACACCGTAAAGACTGAAACATATCAAACACAAGAAATATTATTTCAGCTGTGGACACAAAATTCTAGTATTGCAGAAATTAAATCATACTGCATACACACAAATGTAAACATTTATGATCTCAAATTGATAGATTTTTTAGGTTTACTGAGTTGTTGCAAGAAAGCTACCAGCAAAAATTATGCAGCATTTACTGTAAACAATACAACAGATTATCAAATCCACATTTAAAAATTGTATGGCTTGTGCACATCAGATTTTCATATTAGAAACACACACAAAAGTTTCTATTCTTTGGACATGTGCATATTCAAACAACCATCATTAAACTTCAACAGAGTTAAACATTTCACTAACCACTTTGCCGGGTCGCAGCCTTCCGAGGGCAGAAATTCCTTGCAGGCTCTCACATTTTGTCTGCAATTAATAGCCCGGAATAAATACCTTGTAAATTGGTATTTCTGCTAATTTAAAGTCAAGATGTCAATTCAAAACATAACAATAAAATTGACTAGAACTAGGCATCCAGTAAATAATGAAGGATTGCCAGATTTGCACTTCTAAAAACTACCAAGGCCATGCAGGCCGGGAATTGTAGCAGTGACTGACCAGAATAATACTGCATTTACTTCAAGTCAAAAATACATCCCTATTCACAAATGAAGCTTCAAAAATTACTTTTTCACAACTATTACAGTTTTTTGCACATGCATGGAGACTAGGAGAAGGGTTACATAGGCATGGATTACCACTGACAGTCACATGGTCTAGTCACACTTCAACAAACTTCAAAAATATCATCATCTCTCAAACAACCTACAAAATATTGGGTAGATAATTGGATATGAGGGATTATTTCATCATTATGACAGTTTCACCCTACCTGGGCTGAGGTAAGCAGCTGGATGGCTTTGGATTTTTGTTATAGCCAGCCATGCTCAATCCATCTGTTGCCGTATTCTGCTGGGCAGGAAGTCTCAAAATCGTCTACTTCCTGTTGTGAATAATACTTATACCTCATGTATTTTTGATGACAAATTATTTCAATAATTTTTAAATCTCAAAGGACAAATTTCCAAACCTAGGTTTTTTAAAAAATATGGAGGGAATAATAATAATAATAAAAAAAAAAAGGTAGGGAGTTCCCAAGGGATTCCCCAGACACAAAGTAAACAACTTTTGACTGGCACACAGAGCCAGGCTGAGTATATAGACTTGCCAAAACAAATCTTTGGGAGGCATTGCTGTACAACCAAAGGTCAAATACTGGAAAGGATGTCACTGTTGACATATAGCAGGGAAATTGCAACAGTCACAAGAATTGCCATGTTTCTCACATGGATCAAACAAACACAGCTGCTGCCGTTACACCCTTTGCTGTCTATGACTCTCACCAAGATGGTCTCCTCTATGCACTGCAGCAAATGCTCTACCTAGAACTTCTGTCTTTTCTTTGTCTGATACAGCCATCTTGCCCCATCTACTAGAGCTGGAGTTTTAACTGATAGCCTTTTCCCACTCATTTTTTTTAAACATACCCCAGACATCACCTAGTTCTGTCTTCCTACCAAGCGTGGAACAAAATTCTCTTCATGTTGACCTTTTCCCGTTTTCAATAATCCTTCGAGCTACTGCCCTTTTCTTTTTGTACTCAATTAAGTTTTCACTATTCATATTCTTCCTCAGCTTTCTGAATGCCTTGTTTTGCTCTTTTACTGCAATACTACATTCATCATTCCACCAGGGTATAACCTTCTTCCTACCCTGTGTTGTTTTCTTAGGTATACTTGGACTTCAGCTGTCATCTCTTCTGAAGTCCGAGTCCCAGCCCATGCAGGACATGCTGAACGCACTGAGAAGCTCATTTAGCGGTACGGTGCATCATCCTAGGTGCACGACCGAGAGGTTTCGCAGGTCCTTCCTACCTACGGCTGTCAGACTTTATGACCTAAGCTGGGCTGCTCGTAGAGGTTGTAATGTGGGATGCAATAACATCTGTCATTGTGCATGTGGGATGCAATAACATCCCAGATGAAGCGTCGGAGATTTTAAAAAGTGACTTCAGGAGCCTTCTGTCCACTCTTATGAACTGTGGCAGACGTGCGTTTATCCCTGGGCCTTTGGCACCTCTCAGACGAGGCTGCAATCGTTTTAGCAGAACTCTCAGTCTTAATTCTTGGCTGTGTTTTACTTGTCCTATTTTTAACATTGGTTTTGTTGACAATTTTAACTTATTTTGCAACCGCTCATCACTTATGAGGCCTGATGGCATCCACCCAAATAGACTTGGTGCACGTGTTTTAGGAGACAATCTATTCTATTCCATTCAGTGTTTTTTAGTACAGTGACTGGGACTTGGTGTGTTTACTCGCTCTGAAGTTTCTGGGTTTGCCAAACTGCCCTTTTTTGGTTCTATTCTCACTTCTTGTATCGATCTCATTAATTCAGGTGGTCTTTACCGTTTGGATCAGCCTTTGATTTATAATCCTACAGAGATTGAGTCTGTCTCCCGTTGCCCTAAATATTGTAACCCAGGACAAATACAACACAACTTGAAAAACACACGCACTCCTGCAGCTCCTCCTCATCCACCACCCTTCAACTATGCCCCTGTCTCCTCCCTTAGAGAACCTTTTTCTGCTCCCTCTAAAGTTAATAAAAAAGTTTTAAAAAAATAGAATGCATAAACTTCCCAAATTGATTAAACAAAATGTTGGTAAAATTTTAATCCAGCCTCAAGTCCCTAAAATTATTAAAATTAATAAATTGGCCTCTGTTCCTCCCCAAAATTTAAAAATTAAGATAAGATAAGATAAGATAAGATAAGCCTTTATTAGTCCCACAACGGGGAAATTCCAGGATTGCAACAGCACAGGGATAGCAACACTCAGAGCAACAATCAGAAGGCAAGAAAAAAAAACAAGCAAGCAAGAGCAGCTAATATACATATGTACATATTACTATAAGATATATATATACACACACACACACAGACACACAGTGCAGAGCATTGTAGCTGGATGGAATAAATATATGAATATATGAACACACAGTGCAGAGCATTGTAGCTAGATGGAATAAATATGTAAATATATAAACACCCACAGTACGGAGCATTGCAGCTAGGTGGAATAAATATGCAAGTATATAAACACACACAGTGCGGAGCAATGTAGCTAGATGGAATAATATGTAGATATATAAAAACACAGTGTGGAGCATTGTAGCTAGATGGAATAAATATATAGATATATAAATATAAACACACCCAGTGCTGAGCATTGTAGCTAGATGGAATAAATATGTAAATATATAAACACACACAGTGCAGAGCATTGTTGCTAGATGGGATGAAACAGCATAACCGACTACTTAGTTATCCTACATGGTATGATTATGTGCCCATACATGAAATGTATGGGCACATATGTAATGTGGTTTATTAAACATTAGGTCTCTTTCTTCTAAGTCTCTTCTGGTTCATGATCTATCAATCGATCATCAGATCGATCTACTATCCCTCACAGTGACCTGGCTTGGGCAAGATGATTATGTTGGTCTGAATGAATCAACTCCCTCTGGGTATTTAAACTGTCATAACCCCAGAGGTTCTTTCTGGTCGTGGTGGTGGAGTGGCGGCAATTTTCCATTCTAAATTACTAGTTAATGTTAAACAAAAATTATGTTTTAATTCCTTTGAAGGTTTGGTCCTCAGTGTGGGGCCTGTTGGCAATCTTGGCTTGAACTCAATTCTCTTTGCCATAGTTTATTGTCCTCCCATGGCCTATTCAGAGTTTCTATCGGAATTTGCCAAATTTTTAACTGATTTAGTGCTGAAATCTGATAGAATAATTATTGTAAGGGACTTTAACCTCTTGCGCTCCGTTGTACCGCGGACGAGCAAGTCTCTGCGTCCTAGAGCGCACGAGAGCGCACAAGGGCACTCTCGTGGTGATGGTGATGTAGATGGTGATGGCGTCCAAGCGCGCACTGAAAATAAAAGCTGCAGACACAGCCGCAAACAGATTAGTTCATCTGACTGACCTCTCATTCGACTAATAAGAGCCTTGAATTGGGTTTCTGAAACCTTGAAGAACCAATGACTGAAAACCTAGCCAGAAGGACCCGCCTGCTGTGAATGCAGTGAGCCAATTGAAGCAGAGAAGTTCGTGAGCTATTTTTTTTAAGGCTGGGTGAAGACTGACTGCGGGAGCAGATCAAAAAAGGATTAGACGTTATGAGACGTTATGATTTCTTCCATGGTCATAGACCGACGGAGGCTGACGACAAAGGCTGAGTGACACACACGCCTTCGCCAGTCTTTTTTTAATTACTACTGTTATTTGTTTTAAAAAATCATTTGCCAAAAACCGCAATCATGGAAGCACAAAACCGCAATAATGGAATTATGTTTTGACCGGGTCGCGAGACCAGAACCACGAGCGGACCAGCGTCGCGTTCGTCTGACAGTGAGGAAGAGAAGTTCGCCAGGACAATGTAGCTGTGAAGAGGTAAGGTGTTATAAGCCAAATTATTTTTTATCCCTGAAAATTGTAATCAAAAATGACTTTTGACCGATTGGTAAATTACAACTGTGCGGTGCACGATGTCCGAAGTGCGTGCGCCGTGTTACACGGTTCTTCGCGGCCTCCGGACCGTGAACGCCCCCCCCCCCCGCCGCTACGATTCTGTAGCGGCGGGGGGGGGGAAGCCGCGGTGGCAGCGTTGCTGTGGAAACATCGCCACATCCGAGTGTAATCCGTCATGTAGCGATGGCTGATCTCCGTCCGCTGTAGCGAGGGAAGGGGGGGGGCACCCCCCCCCCCCACACACACAGTAGCAAGGGGGGGGGGGAAGCCGCGGTGACAGCGCTGCTGTGGAAACATGCCACATTCGAGTGTAATCCGTCATGTAGCGAGGGCGGATCTCCATCCTCTGTAGCGGGGGGGTGGGGTGGACAACCCCCCCCCCCCACACACACACACACAGACACAGCCCTGAATGTGACCTTTCATTAGAGCCCAAAATGAAACTTCTACATTGAATCATTCAAAAGTTACAGACGTTTTTCCAAACTGTGCCATTTGGCACAATTTGGCACAGTTCCAAAACGCCTGGAAACAGCCTGAGAACAAAGCTGTGTAAAATATTCATTTTTTGTGGTATTGTTACAAAATTTGGAACTCAGCTGGATAACACTTGGTTCTACATTTCTGATGCATTTTCCAGCCCGGATCTGAAGCTGTGTGTTATTTGCAAGCATTTGTATCCATAAAAACACCCAGGCCAAATTTATTTTCTTCAAGTTCACTATGTTTAGATGACTGTAACTCAGTGGCCGGAGCTCTTAGAGAGATCATGTTTTTTTTTTGCCAAAAAATTCAAAGTGTTTTCTTTTAAATGAGACCAACCCCATGAAGATGCTGCAAAGGGTTGAAGAACAGCTTTCAATTTACTTTGGGCACATTATTTTTTGGCGTTTTTAGGAAAACTGACTGGAGTGCAAGGGATTAATATACATGTTAATGTAGAGAGTGACTGTCTTAATAAGGCATTCAATTCAATTTTAGACTCAGTGGGGTTTTCCCAAAAAGTAAAAAAAAACCTACCCATTATTTCCAACATACATTGGACCTTGTTTTCACTTATGATATAGATATCGAAAATCTGGTAGTGTCTCCTCATAATCCCATACTGTCTGACCATTGTCTGTTAATTTTTTATTTCATTATTTCTGAGCACTTTTTTCCTAAAGAAAAATACTACTACAGCAGATGTCTTTCTGATGACGTTGTTGCTAATTTTTTGCAGATTGTCTCCTCTATGCCATGGATCAACACAACAGAAACAACAGAAGTAAATGATGGAGAGTCTGCTCCATTCGTGATTGATAGCATGGTTGATGGTGTTTCTGCCTCTCTGCATCGGACTCTAGATTTGGTAGCCCCTTTAAAAAAGAAAAAGTCTAACCAGAGATTTCTAACCCCTTGGTTTAACTCAGAAACTCGTGGCTTAAAACAGAAAACTTGTCAATTGGAAAGGAAATGGCGTTCAGCTAATTCAGATTAATTCTACTTAGCATGGAGAAATCATTTCTTAATTTATAAAAAAATCTCTTAGAAAAGCTAGATCAAGCTATTATTCTGCATTAATAGATGCAAACAAGAATAACCCCAGGTTTCTCTTCAACACTATAGCCAGGCTTATAAAGAGCCAGGACTCGGTCAATCCTCGCATCCCCCTTGAACTTTCTAGTCAGGACTTTCTGAACTTTTTCAATCTTAAAATTTTATCTATTAGAGATGAAATCAGTCAGATTCTTCCTACCGTAAACTCAAGTACATTAATTACTGCAACTCCCTCAATTGATATCTGCTTAGATAAGTTTACTCCAATCGACCTCTTAGAGTTGGATAAAATAATTTCCTCATGTAAGCCTTCATCTTGCCTTTTGGACCCTCTTCCTTCCAGGTTATTTAAAATGATCTTCCCAATTATTGGTAGCCGTATTCTTCTTATAATTAATTCTTCTTTAACTCTGGGTTATGTGCCACTGGCTTTTAAAACTGCTGTAATTAAACCCTTACTCAAAAAACCGATGCTCGATCCAGGAGTTTTGGCCAATTATCGATCAATCTCTAATTTGCCTTTCATTTCAAAAATCTTGGAAAGAGTTGTTGCTGTGCAATTATCTGGCCATTTGCAGGGAGTTGGTTTGTTTGAGGTGTTTCAATCTGGGTTCAGAGCTCATCACAGCACTGAAACTGCCTTAGTCAAGGTCACTAATGACCTCCTGACTGCATCTGATAATGGACTTGTCTCTGTTCTTGTTCTTTTAGATCTCAGTGCAGCCTTTGATACTATCGATCATGCCATTCTACTTGATAGATTAGAACACTTTGCTGGGCTGAGTGGAACTCCGTTGCAGTGGTTTAGATCTTATTTGTCCAATAGATTTCAGTTTGTCCATATCAATGATGAATTTTCTTCCAACTCTAAGCTCAGTCATGGAGTTCCACAGGGATCTGTGTTGGGCCCTACTCTTTTTAGTCTATATATGCTCCTGTTAGGTAATATCATCAGAAAGCACTGTATACATTTTCTCTGTTACGCAGACGACACACAACTATACCTGTCAATGAAGCCCGATGATTGTAATCAATTAGCCAAGTTAGATGTCTGTCTTAAGGACATCAAAGCTTGGATGACTTGTATTTTTTTACTATTAAACTCTGACAAGACTGAAGTCATTCTTGTTGGCCCAAAAAATCTTAGAAATTCCATTTCAAATTATGCCCTTAATTTAGATGCTGCCACTATCACTCTGAACAGTTCTGTGAGGAACTTTGGAGTTATTTTTGATCAAGATTTGTCCTTTAATTCACATATTAAAACAGTTTCTAAGATTGCCTTCTATCATCTACGCGATATTGCCAAGATCAGGAGTATCTTGTCTCTGAATGATGCTGAGAAACTGATTCCTGCCTTTGTCAGCTCTCGATTAGATTATTGTAATTCGCTATTATCTGGTTGTCCTTAAAGTATCCTTAAAAAATCTTCAGTTGATTCAAAATGCTGCTGCTAGAGTTTTAACTGGTTCAAGAAAAAGAGATCATATCTCCCCGGTTCTGTCCTCCCTTCATTGGCTTCCCATAGAATTTAGAATCAAATTTAAAATCCTTCTTCTTACTTTCAAAGCTCTTAACAATCAGGCCCCCCAATATATAAAAGATCTGATATTACCTTACCATCCTAATAGAGCATTACGCTTCCAAAATGCTGGCTTACTTGTGGTGCCCAGAATCTCCAAAAGTACAGTGGGAGGCAGAGCCTTCTGCTACCAAGCCCCTTCTCTCTGGAACCAGTTACCACTCTGGGTCCGGGAGTCAGACTCGGTCTCTGTTTTTAAGAACAGGGTAAAATCCTTCCTTTTTAATATAGCTTACGTTTAAGGAGGGATTTTGTGTCTCTTAACCCCACTTTTGTTCTGTTGTTATCTGATCCATACTGCTGGTTGACCTCCAATAATGTACTTGGCCTCTTACTGTTATGTTCTTTATGTCTGTCCTCTCCATCCTCCCTATCCCCTCACCCCCAGCCAGTCGCAGCAGATGACTGCCCCTCCCTGAGCCTTGGTCTGCTAGAGGTTTCTTCCTGCCAAATGGGAGTTTTTCCTCTCCACTGTCGCTTAGTGCTTGCTCATAGGGGATCGTCTGATTGCTGGGTTTTTCTGAGACTGTGTGTTTTTTTCTGCACTGTGGCGCCACGTGACGGCTTTTGTTGTGATGTGGCACAGTATAAATAAAGCTGAATTGAAAGCTGAATTAAAAAAAACAACAACTTTATGACCTAATAAGCATTGAATGCAAAAGACGCAACAAACTTGCACAATAATGGTCCCATCCATTACACAGCAAGGACAATATCAATTGCTATAGAGGGTGACAACTAGGCTGACTCAAACACGAAATATGCTGTATGGGTGCATATTCATACTAGGTGGGGTAACTGAATAGACCATTATGCTCTTAATTCCATCTAGCTACAATGCTCCGCACTGTGTATGTATATTTATATACACACGTGGACAAAATTGTTGGTGCCCCTCTGTTAATGAAAGAAAAACCCACAATGGTCACAGAAATAACTTGAATCTGACAAAAGTGGTAATAAATAAAAATTCTATGAAAATTAACCAATGAAAATCAGACAATGCTTTTGAATTGTGGTTCAACAGAATTATTTTAAAAAACAAACTCATGAAACAGGCCTGGACAAAAATGATGGTACCCCAAGAAAAGATTGAAAATAATGTGACCATAGGGACATGTTCAACCAAGATGTGTCCTCTAATTAACATCACAGGTGTCTACAAACTTGTAATCAGTCATTCGGCCTATTTAAAGGGTGACAAGTAGTCACTGTCCTGTTTGGTGACATGGTGTGTACCACACTAAACATGGACCAGAGGAAGCAAAGGAGAGAGTTGTCTCAGGAGATTAGAAAGAAAATTATAGACAAGCATGTTAAAGGTAAAGGCTATAAGACCATCTCCAAGCAGCTTGATGTTCCTGTGACTACAGTTGCACATATTATTCAGAAATTTAAGATCCACAGGACTGTAGCAAACCTCCCTGGACGTGGCCGCAGGAGGAGACGGATAATACGAATGGTAACAAAAGAGCCCAGAACAACCTCTAAACACATTCATGGTGAACTCCAAGGTCAAGGTACATCAGTGTCAGATTGCACCATCCGTCGTTGTTTGAGCCAAAGTGGACTTCATGGGAGACGACCAAGGAGGACACCACTGTTGAATGTTGTGACATGGTGGCACTAAAGATAGGTTTTCCTTCTTTCTCTGACCAAAGTCTACCTCGTTGAGCCATCATTCACTGAAATATAACACAAAATTCATACATTTAATATCATTAACATCATATTTTTCCCTGAGGTCCGATCGGACCCCAGTGAAAAATCTGAACTGACAGTACAGAAGAAAACTGTATTTTAAATCAGATTTATTTTTTGTGATTCACAGATGATGACAAACAAAGTCAGAAAGCATGATAGCTGTGATCGATAATATGTCCGTGTTGTGCATAAGAACATATGTGTGGGGTCCGATCGGACCCCACTCGGTAGGATCGGTCCCCACTATAATGATCTGATTTCAGCACTAAATCAGCTAAGAATTCGGCAAATTCAGATAAAACCTCTGAAAAGGTTGATGGAGGACAATAAACTATGGCAAATAAAATTGGGTTTAGCCTAAAATTGCTAAAATGCCCAATGCTGAGGACCAGGCCCTCAAAGGAATGATAACGTGTTTTTTGCTTTACATTAACTAGTAATTTGGAATGGTAAATTATTGCTACTCCTCCTCCACAACCAGGACTTCTGTGATTTTGGTAGTTTAAATAACCAGAGGGAGTTGATTCATTTAAACCAACATAATCCTCTTGCCCTTTGTTTTCAACAGCGGTGTCCTCCTTGGTCATCACTAACATTAGGCCATGTACCGCAGGCTTTTAAAACGGCTGTAATTAAACCTTTTCTCAAAAAGCCAATGCTGGATCCAGGAGTTTTAGCTAACTATAGACCAATCTCTAATCTCCCTTTCATTTCAAAAATCTTAGAAATAGTTGCTGCTACACAATTATTTGACCACCTGCAGGGAAATGGTTTACTTGAAGAGTTTCAATCTGGGTTTAGAATCCATCATAGTACTGAAACAGCCTTAGTGAAGGTCACTAATGACCTCCTTATCACATCTGATAATGGACTTGTTTCTGTACTTGTCCTTTTAGACCTTAGTGCAGCTTTTGATACTATCGATCATATATTCTACTTGATAGATTAGAACAATATGTTGGACTTAATGGAACTTCGTTGCAGTGGTTTAGATCTTATTTATCTGATAGGTTCCAGTTTGTTCATGTCAATAATGAGTTTTCTTTCAACTCAAAGCTCAGTCATGGAGTTCCACAGGGATCTGTGTTAGGCCCTACTCTTTTTAGTTTATATATGCTTCCGTTAGGCAACATTATTAGAAAGCACTGTATACATTTTAGACATTTTAGACATAGACAGCCGGGGGATCTCCAATAATGCATTGGGATTCACTCCTTTCTTCACTCTCAATGAAATATTTTTTTTTTGCTGGTCATGAACATCTGTTTGTTCTCTCCTGAGTCCCCATCATGCTGTTTGCTCTCTACATGTCTGTTCTTTTCATCTTTTCTATTCCCTCACCCCCCAGCCAGTCACAGCAGATGACTGCCCCTCCCTGAGCTTGGTTCTGCTGGAGGTTTCTTCCTGTTAAAAGGGAGTTTTTCCTCTCCACCATCGCCAAGTGCTTGCTCACAGGGGATCGCCCGATTGCTGGGGTTTTTCTGCATCTGTGGGGGTTTCCCCTACAGTTGAAAGTGCTATGAGATGACTGTTGTTGTGAAATAGCACTATATAAATAAAGTTGAATTGAATTGAATTGAATTTCCATTGTTATGCAGATGACACACAGTTATACCTGTCAATGAAGCCAGATGATGGTAATCAATTAGCCAAGTTAGAAGCTTGTCTTAATGAAATCAAAGCTTGGATGACTTGTAATTTCCTGCTATTAAATTCAAGACTGAAGTCATTCTTGTTGGTCAAAATACCCTTAAAAATACCTTTCCAAATCAAATTTTTAGTTTGGATGCGGTTACTCTTTCTCTTAATAGCTCTGTGAGGAACCTTGGAGTTATTTTTGATCAAGATCTGCCTTTCAATTCACATAATAAATTTGTTTCTAACACTGCTTTCTATCATTTGCGCAATATTGCCAAGATTAGGAGCATCTGGGCTGCACGGTGGCGCAGTGGTTTAGCACTGTGGCAGCACAGTTTTACCCTCGGCCGGGGGATCGCGGGGATCATGAGATCGTGGGTTCGATCCCAGCCCCCGACCAACAGTGAGCTGTGTGGAGTTTGCATGTTCTCCCCGTGCTGCGTGGGTTTACTCCGGGATTTCTCCGGTTTCCTCCCGCATACCAAAAACATGTAGGTTTAGGGCGCTCGCGCACGCAGCGACCAGCAGCCGGTGGCTTGTCACCAGACTGCAAACCAAGTCTACCTACGGGTACAAATAAGTAACAAAAAAAAAAAAAAAAAAAAATCTTGTCTCAGAGTGATGCTGAGAAACTGATCCATGCTTTTGTTAGCTCTAGATTAGATTATTGTAACTCTTTATTATCAGGTTCAGTTTCAGGTTCAGGTTCCTTTATTTGTCCCCGTAGGTAGATTTGTTTTGCAGTCAGGTGACATCCATATTTACAAACCACAATTACATTCAACATGAACACAAACACAGGCACACATGAAGCTGACTATAAACATGATGAAAGTACTCAAGGCTCCACCAATCAGGACATAGGACAAAGAGATAAGAGAAAAAACAACGAGATAAGGGTCATATTTAAAAGTTAAAGACTAGTCAAAGAGGTTAAAAACTCAAAAATCTAAAACCCAATAAAAGATTTAGAACCCAAATAAAAAAACCTACAAAATAAAAAAAATATATAAAATAAAATTAATAAATAGATAACTAAACTAGAAAAGCACTCGGAGAGCGCAGACCTCCGCCAAGCGCCACAGTTCCCCCCATACAGTGTTTGTGTGTACGTTTTAAGATTCCTTGACCATGAAAACATATGACTAGCAACTGGATTGACAATGATAGGATTAGCGGTTCAGTAGTTATTCACGAAAATCGCATTTTCCGTAATGGCGGTTTTCTTCTGGACTGTGATCCGGATCACCACCAAAATCTAATCATCTGTAGGATACCCCATTTCTGACAATCTGTGAAAATCATGAAAATCCGTCCATAACTTTTTGAGTTATGTTGCTAACAAACAAACAGACAGACAGACAGACAAATCAACGCCGATGAAAACATAACCTCCTTTGCGGAGGTAATTATGTGCAATATATTGTTACATCTTGTTCAACTTTTTAACAGCAGCAGGAACAAAGCTGCTTTTGTAGCGCTGGGTTTTACTTTTTGGGACAGCAAACCTCCGTCTGGAGGGAAGAAGCTGAAAGTTGCAGTGCAAAGGGTGGGACTCATTTAAAATGGAGGTAGCAATCCTCTGTACCTGTCTGGTGTACAGGGATGTCAGGCTCAGCTGTGACTCACCAAGCAAACGACTGGACCATCTAACTACCTGATCCAAGGATTTCCTCTGTTTCAGTTTTATCTGACCAAACCATGACACCAAAGAAAAGGATAAAACAGATTCAATAAAAGCCCAATAAAACATTGTCATTATGGTTCGGTCAATTTGGAAGCGTGCAAGTTTCCTTAAACAATGCAAATGTTGCTGGCCCTTTTTGCACACCCTTTCACAGTTCTCTTCAAAGTTTAAATTACTATCAATAATCGTTCTAAGATATTTGTAGGATTGTACACATTCAGTGGTCTGGCCTTTTAGTACAGTGACTTCGTGCCTGGGAGTTTTCCTCTTAAAGTCAATAATCATATCTTTAGTTTTTGTCATATTCAGCTGCAGGTAGGAATCCTCACACCAGTGAACAAAATCATCAACTACTGGGCCGTGGCCACTCTCACCATCCTGGAGGAGACTGACAACAACTGAATCATCAGCATACTTTATAATGTGTCTGTTGTCACGTCTGCTCCGACACATGTTTGTGTATAGGATAAAGAGTAGTGGTGACAACACACACCCCTGTGGAGAGCCAGTAGAAGAACACTTTTGGTCAGACAATGTACCATTGACCCTTACTCTCTGTGTCCTGTTGGTTAAAAAATCCAGAATCCAACCCACCAGATTATTACTCAAATCAAATTGTTGCAGGAGCCTTTCAACTAAAATATGAGGTTGGATTGTATTAAAGGCGGAAGAAAAGTCCACAAATAAAAGCCTGGTGTGTGTCCCATTAAAATCCAGATGTTCAAAAAGCATGTTAAGCAGAGGGACAGTAGCATCCTCCACTCCTCTGTGAGGCCTATAGGCAAACTGCAAAGGATCCAATGCATGCTCAGTCTGCTTTAGGACCTCAAATCTGACCAGTTTTTCAAAAATTTTCATTAAAATTAAAGTCAAAGCAACTGGTCTAAAATCATTTACCGTTTTAGGACAGCTGGATTTTGGAACGGGGACAACCACAGCATCTTTCCAGATCTTAGGCACATGTTGTGTCTGTAAGGACATATTGAAAATGTAGTGAAATACAGGACTCAATTCATGTGCACAGGACTTTACCAAGCACCCACATTGTCACGGTCTGTGCGCCGATGTCATCCACGATCAGGCCATACATCTCCTCAGCCCGGCTTTTGCTATGACAGCGTCTCAGCGGGCTTCTGGCTGTCAAGCTCTACGGGACGGCTGGAGGCCAATTACCTCTCATCAGCTGAGGCGCTGTCAACCACTATATAAGGGAGCGGTCCTGATTGTTCAGGGCTGCGACCTCGCATTATCCACATGTACCTCTCGCTGTGGATTAGGCTGGAGTCCCTACGTCCGGCTCCAGCCCTCCTCTCTTCTCTCATCGTCATCCGTAAGTGTACCTCTTATATTATTTGTGTTTTGCCCCACGGGGCTCTTTTCCTTTGTTGTGTTCCTTTTCCCTTATTATTAATAAACTACGCAAACTCACCGGTTGGCCCTTGGCTCTTATTAATGGCTCGCAAGAGCCATTCGTAACAGTATGTCGCAGCCAGTGAGTTGTCGGCCACCGTGAGTTTGTGCATAAATTGGACTTGCTCCTACCTGTCTGGGTACCGTGCTGGAAGCATGCCGTCGCGGAGAGCCCGCACTCAGAGTCAGAGCAACGATTTGGCGGACGCCCTCGAGTGTGTCGACGAAATCCTCATCACCGCTTCCCTCCTCGACTTCAACAGCAACGTGCACCGGCACCTGGACCAAGCTGAGGACATTATCAATCATCTCCCCCGCTTCGCTAACCACCCTGAAGTCAGCGCGAGGAGATATGACATCGCTGCACAGCGCGAGATACTCTGTGGGCTGGAGGGAAATCCCGGCAGGAAGCCGAAGAGGAGGAATCGTTGCCCCTCGCTTCGGGATCCCGCTCCTGCCTCCGTTCCAGTCCGGGAGTTCGCACCTTCCAGAGGTCTTTCCCCATCGAGCATGACGTCTCTCGGGATTCCCCCAGAGGAGCTGCAGCTGACAGCAATTAGCATCTGGGACCGAGTGGCGGCTGCTCGCTCCGCTGTTCATCCATCCGTAATTATGAAGCATGTGGCGGCGGCAGTCAGACTGGTGGAGAGGAATCCGGGTTAAGTGACTTTTCTGAGTTCGCCGATCTCCTCGCCTCTGTTTCCGCACAGGAGCGGTGATTCCCGGACCTCACCTTCGCCTCGCCCTCTGCCAGAAACCGTCGTCACTCACACAATCAACCTCAGCGTGAATCCCATCCGGATCCAGTTCCGGGCCGCCGCAAGGGCTCAATCTCCCACACAGCTGTCACTCCCGCGCCTCGTCAGAGGGTAATCCCCGCAGCCTCTCCCTCCGGGCCTTCTCCTGCTGTCCCGTCAGCGCTCCATGCCCAGCCCGTCTCGGCTGTCGCCCCCTCCTCCTCGACGCCTTTCCCGGCTGCTGTGTGTGCCTGGAGTCCTGTTTCGGCGAGCCCCATCCCGGAACCTCCGCGAGCGGCTCCCCCTCGTCCTCCCAGAGGGCCCTCTGTCACCATCCGGCGGGGAAAAGGAGGAGCAACGTCCGCCGCAGCAGGCACCATCCAGCCTCCAGGAGACAGGCAAGTCCAAATTCATCCATATTCTCATTATTGTGATTTACCTTGTCAGACTCCTGGGGGTGGAGTTCAGGGTTCGCAGTCCCCCGAGCTCCCACCACCTGCTGTTGTTAATCCCGCATCCTCTGTGTCTCCCTCCTCTGAGCGGTCCTCGACGCCAGGCCAACGTCGCCGGATGAGGAGGGGGTCTGCGGTTCTGGAGAGCCTGGTTCTGGTCCCGCAGCCACGTCGTGGGTGGAGGAGGAGAGCGGACTGCAGCGTGGAACCTGCGCCGACGAGGAAGCGTCCCCGGGTCTCCACGGACAAGCGGTCCGGTCCAGCGGGTCGAGGGTCCCCTGCCACCACGCCGTGCGGGCCGTCAGCGTGGACATCGGTGCCGGAGGATCCAGAGGATGTGGACACCATCATGCCAGCTGCGGAGCCCGACGTAGCTGAGTGGGAGCCTGATGACGACCTCCTGCCATCTGAGCCCGGATCATCGGAGTCCTGAACGGCGTCAGAACCTGAGATCAGGCAAGTGCTCTGTATTGTCTTTCTTCTTTCCTTCCTAGAGCATTTTTGCCTGTCTCTTGGGGAGACGAGCCGGGTGCAGCCGCCCGCTGCGTCCGAGCTTGTCTCGCCGGGTTCTGGCACTGCCGGTGATCCTGATCCCGGTTCTTTTCTCTCTCCCAAGCCTTCTCCCAGGGTCGCCGGCGTGGAGCTGCCTTCGCCCGCTGTGCCAGAGGTTCCGGGTTCGGGGTTGGAGGTCGGTTCTGGTGCGGCACCGACCCAGTCGGGGTCCGACTCGGGTGCAAGCGTGACCCAATTAGGGTCCGAAGAGGGTGCAGCATCAGCTGGATCCAAGTTGGGTGAGGGAGCTGCAGATCCCCTGCCTCTGGGCACTGGACCGGCTCATCTTCTCCCCCATCTTCACCATCGTCCTTATCTTCACCCTCATCTTCTCCCCAAGCCTTCTCCACCAGGTGCTGTATGGACCTCTCACTTTCGGCCCGGCTCGCCCTCGCTATTCCTCTCTACAGGGAAGCTGTTGCCTTTCTCTCCCCTGCGGTCCTGGTGGCTGAGTGATGCGGGTCGGCTGCCAGAAGGACTGTCGTGCCCATTTGGCTCTCTGGGCCTGCCACCCAACCTACTGGACTCTCTATTCGGCGGCCTGGTCCGACCACCTGAAGTACTGTTTTTCCTGGCCTGGGATTTGGGTAGACCACCTGAACTCTTCCCATTACCCCTGTTGGCGGTTTGGACGCTGGGTGCGGGGAGACCACTCGAACTGTGTTATTTCGCTGTCATTCCTGTGCCTTTGGTTCCTTTGTGATTTTGTGAATGTACAGGTATGATATTGATTTCTTGTAGTCCTATCGCGGTTAGCGTGTCTTTTTTTCCCTTCCCCTCTCCTGTTTGAGGGATGTTCTGTATCTGCTAGATTACGCCTTAGGAGCCTCTGTGTTTTCTTTTTAGGTCTCCTGTGGTTGCATTTTTTTTGTTGGGTCCTGTCTGCATATTGTCCGCATTTTATGGAGTATTGTGTTTGTTTGTTTTTTCTCTCCCGTACTCTGTAATTACTTTGTTTGTTCCCTGTCAGGGTTGTGGTTTTTTTTCTCTCCTCTTTTTCTGACTCACGCCCTCCTGGCCTGCGCCCCTCCGCCCACCCTAGAGGGGGTGCTTGGGTGTTACTGGCCGTTCTGAGCCCGGCCTTGAGGGGGAGGTCCTGTCATGGTCTGTGCGGCGATGTCATCTGCGGTCAGGCCATATATCTCCTCAGCCCGGCTTTTGCTATGACAGCATCTCAGCGGGCTTCCGGCTGTCAAGCTCTACGGGACGGCCGGAGGCCAATTACCTCTCATCAGCTGAGGTGCTGTCAACCACTATATAAGGGAGTGGTCCTGATTGTTCAGGGCTGCAACCTCGCATTATCCACACGTACCTCTCGCTGTGGATTAGGCTGGAGTCCCTACGTCCGGCTCCAGCCCTCCTCTCTTCTCTCATCGTCATCTGTAAGTGTACCTCTTATATTATTTGTATTTTGCCCCACGAGGCTCTTTTCCTTTGTTGTGTTCCTTTTCCCTTATTACCTCCGCCAAGGAGGTTATGTGATCATCGGCGTTGGTTTGTCTGTCTGTTTGTCTGTTTGTTTGTCTGTTTGTTTGTATGTTTGTTAGCAAGATAACTCAAAAAGTTATGGACGGATTTTCATGAAATTTTCACAGATTGTCAGAAATGGGGTATCCTACAGATGATTAGATTTTGGTGGTGATCCGGATCACCGTCCACAAGAAAACCGCCATTACGCAAAATGCCATTTTCGTGAATAACTACTAAACCACTAATCCTATCATTGTCAATCCAATTGCTTGTCATATGTTTTCATGGGGGCAGCACGGTGGTGCAGTGGTTAGCACAGTGGCAGCACAGCAAGAAGGTCATGGAATCGATTCCACCCTTGACCATCGTGGGTTCGATCCCACCCCCAGACCATCGATGACCCTTCTGTGTGGAGTTTGCATGTTCTCCCCGTGTCTGCGTGGGTTTACTCCGGGGACTCCGGTTTCCTCCCACATGCCAAAAACATGCAAGTTAGGTTAATTGGCATCAAAACTGGGGATTCTAAATTGTCCTTAGGTATGGATGTGAGAGTGAATGGTTGTCTGTCTCTCTGTGTTGGCCCTGCGATGGACTGGCGATCTGTCCAGGGTGTACCCTGCCTCTCGCCCAAAGATGCTGGGATAGGCTCCAGCCCCCCCGCGACCCGAAAGGATTAAGCGGTAGAAGATGGATGGATGGATGGATGGATGTTTTCATGGTCAAGGAATCTGAAAACGTACACACAAACACTGTATGGGGGGAACTGTGGCGCTAAACCGCCATTACGGAAAATGCCATTTTCGGCAATAACTACTGAACCACTAATCCTATCATTGTGAATCCAATTGCTAGTCATATGTTTTCATGGTCAAGGAATCTGAAAACGTACACACAAACACTGTATGGGGGGAACTGTGGCGCTAAACTGCCATTACGGAAAATGCCATTTTCGTCAATAACTACTGAACCACTAATCCTATCATTGTGAATCCAATTGCTAGTCATATGTTTTCATGGTCAAGGAATCTGAAAACGTACACACAAACACTGTATGGGGGGAACTGTGGCGCTTGGCGGAGGTCTGCACTCTCCGAGTGCTTTTCTAGTTATTAATAAACTACGCAAAATCACCGGTTGGCCCTTGGCTCTTATTAATGGCTCGCAAGAGCCATTCGTAACACACATACAGTATATTATCAGGGCCCTGACTTTTGTTCACTTTTACAGCACAGAACACCCTTTAACATCCTGCACCTCAATATTAAAGCGCTGATTGTCTTTGAGTTTCTGTTTCAAACCTTGGGTTTCTGTGCTAAAATCAAAGGAGTCAAACGACCATAAAAACAATTAAGAGCATTAGCCAACTCTGTGTCTGAATTAAAAACATCTAAAAACACACGATTACTGTGCTCTGTGCTCTGAAGGCCTGCAATAGTTTTCATAATGGCCCAGGCTGAACCAAATCTCTTTGTTGCCATCTTACTTTCCAACTCTGATTTATAATTCTATTTTGCTCTTAAAATTTCGGCCTTCAGCTCTTTTGTGGCAACCTGCAGCTCAGAAACAGACCCCTGTTAAAAGGCAAGTGCTTTCCTCTGTAAGCAGGATTTAACTGATTTTGTAACCCATGGCTTGTTGTTGGGATATACGTATTTTGACATGTTTACGTGGAACGATCATGTCTCTACAGAAAGCCATGTATGAGCATGTCACTTCCACTAAAGAGTCCAAATCTTCTCCGCAGTCTAGCATGAACACCTCCCAGTCTGTACAGTTAAAGCATTCCTGGAGGCAGTGCACTGAATCCTCTGTCCACACGTTTATGTCTCTGGTCTTCGCCTTGTCTCTTCTGAGAGCAGTTTTATATGTGGGCAGCAAATGTACACAGTTGTGATCTGAGGATCCTAAAGGGGGAAGGGGAATAGATTTATAGGCCCTCTCAATGGATCCATAGCACAGGTCCAATGTTTTTTTCGCCTGGTTGGGCAGGAGACATACTGATTAAAGTTTTTAAGTATCTTCTTCAACCTCTTGCACTCTGGGATACCGCGGGCGGTCACGTCTCTGCGTCCTAGCACACCCTCGTGCGCTCTAGGACGCTCACTGTGCGTCCTAGAGCGCACTGAAAAAAAAAAAGCTGCATTTCCGTTCTTCCACTACAGACACAGCCGCGAACAGAAAGCCAAAGGAGTGCTTTGATTGGTTTAGATTTGATTGACCTCTCATTCGACTAATAAGATAAGATAAGATAAGATAAGATAAGCCTTTATTAGTCCCACAACGGGGAAATTCCAGGATTGCAACAGCACAGGGATAGCAACACTCAGAGCAACAATCAGAAGGCAAGAAAAAAAAAAAAACAAGCAAGCAAGAGCAGCTAATATACATATGTACATATTACTATAAAATATATATATACACACACACACACAGACACACAGTGCAGAGCATTGTAGCTGGATGGAATAAATATATGATTATATGAACACACAGTGCAGAGCATTGTAGCTAGATGGAATAAATATGTAAATATATAAACACCCACAGTACGGAGCATTGCAGCTAGGTGGAATAAATATGCAAGTATATAAACACACACAGTGCGGAGCAATGTAGCTAGATGGAATAATATGTAGATATATAAAAACACAGTGCGGAGCATTGTAGCTAGATGGAATAAATATATAGATATATAAATATAAACACACCCAGTGCTGAGCATTGTAGCTAGATGGAATAAATATGTAAATATATAAACACACACAGTGCAGAGCATTGTTGCTAGGTGGGATGAAACAGCATAACCGTCTACTTAGTTATCCTACATGGTATGATTATGTGCCCATACATATTCTCACCCTCCATAGCGACCGGTATGTTCCTAGTTGTATGCCGGAGAGGACCATTGTGTAAGTCTATTGCATCTTTTGCATTAAAAAAAAAAAACTATTAGTTTGTTACGTCTTTTTGCTATCTCTGCGAGCAGCCCTGCTTAGGTTGTACAGTCTGACAGCCGTTGGTAGGAAGGACCTACGAAACCTCTCAGTTGTGCACCTGGGATGATGTAGTCTGCTGCTAAATGAGCTCCTCAGTGCATCCAGTATGTCCTGCATAGGGTGGAACTCGGACTCCAGCAGAGATGACAGTTTAGCCACCGTCCTTCTCTCTCCTATCTCCTCCATCGGATCAAGGCGCTGCCCCAGGACAGAGCTAGCTTTCTTAATCAGTTTGTTCAGTCTCTTCCTATCGGCTGCAGTAATGCCACTGCCCCAGCAGACCACTCCAAAAGTGATGGCTGATGCCACCACCGTGTCATAGAATGACACGGTGGTGGCATGGTTAATGGTTAATAAGTGGTGGTTAATAGTGGCATGGTGGCACGGTTAATAAGAGCCTTGAATTGGGTTTCTGAAAACCTAGCAAGAAGGACCCACCTATCAACGGCTGCAAATACAGCGAGCCAATTGAAGCAGAGAAGTTTGACGATTGAAAGCGTGCTTCCTGTGCGTAAAATCTGTTTTGTGTAAGCCGCTGGGTGACACACACACGTTCACCAGTCTTTTTTTCTTACTACTGTTCTTATTTGTTTTGAAAAATCGTTCACCAAAACCGCAATCATGGAAGCGCAAAACTGCAATAATGGAATCATGATTTTGACTGGGTCGCGTGACCAGAACCACGAGTCGTAACAAGCGGACCAGCGTCATGTTCGTCTGACAATGAGGAAGAGATGTTCCCCAGCGACACTGCTGTTGTGGACAGGTAAGTGTTATAAGCTAAATTATTCTTTATCCCTGAAAATTGTAATCAAAATGACTTTTGACCGATCGGTAAATTACAACTGTGCGTCATCGCCACATGACGGACCGCGGCGCACGGACCATGTCCGGATCGTGAACGGTCCCCCCCCCCCCCGCTACTCCTCTGTAGCGGATTGCAGATATATTGCAGATATATTGCAGATATTTTAGTACAACTGTGCATAGTAGACCGTGGCATTCAATTCAATTCAATTCAACTTTATTTATATAGCGCCATTTCACAACAACAGTCATCTCATAGCACTATCAACTGAAGGGGGGACCCCCACAGTTGCAGAAAGACCCCAGCAATCAGGCGATCCCCTGTGAGCAAGCACTTGGCAACGGTGGAGAGGAAAAACTCCCTTTTAACAGAAAGAAACCTCCAGCAGAACCAAGCTCAGGGAGGGGCAGTCATCTGCTGCGACTGGCTGGGGGGTGAGGGGATAGAGAAGAAGAAAAGAACAGACATGTAGAGAGCAAACAGCACGATGGGGACTCAATCTATGGGAGAGAACAAACAAATGTTAATGACCAGCAAAAAAAAAATATTTCATAGAGAGTGAGGAAAGGAGTGAGGCCCAGTGCATTACTGGAGGTCCCCCGGCTGACTAAACCTATTAGCAGCATAACTAAGGGAGGGTTCAGAAACACATGATCCCTCCCTAATTGTAGGCTATATCAAAAAGGTAGGTTTTAGCCCTATTCTTAAAAACAGAGATCGAGTCTGACTCCCGAATCCAGATTGGCAGCTGATTCCACAGGAGAGGAGCTTGATAACTGAAGGCTCTGCCTCCCATTGTACTTTGGGAGATTCTAGGTATTACAAGTAATCCTGCATTTTGGGAGCGTAGTGCTCTGTTAGGATGATACGGTAGTATCAGATCTTTTAAATAAAAAGGAGCCTGATTGTTTAAAGCTTTGTAAGTAAGAAGAAGGATTTTAAACTTAATTCTAAACTCTATGGGAAGCCAATGAAGGGAGGCCAGAACCGGAGAGATATGATCTCTCTTTCTAGTACCTGTTAAAACTCTTGCTGCAGCATTTTGGATCAGCTGAAGACTTTTTAAAGATGTTTTAGGACAGCCTGATAATAAAGAATTACAATAATCTAATCTCGAGCTAACAAAAGCGTGGATCAGCTTCTCAGCATCACTCTGAGACAAGATGCTCCTAATCTTGGCAATATTACGCAAATGATAGAAGGCAGTCTTAGAAACAAATTTAATATGTAAATTGAAGGACAAATCCTGATCAAAAATAACTCCAAGGTTCCTCACAGAGCTATTAAGAGAAAGAGTAACTGCATCCAAACTGAAAGTTTGATTTGGAAAGGAATTTCTAAGGTTTTTTGGACCAACAAGAATGACTTCAGTCTTATCTGAATTTAATAGCAGGAAATTACAAGTCATCCAAGCTTTGATTTCCTTAAGACAGGCTTCTAACTTGGCTAATTGATTAGTATCATCTGGCTTCAATGACAGGTATAATTGTGTGTCATCTGCATAACAATGAAAATGTATACAGTGCTTTCTAATAATGTTGCCTAACGGAAGCATATATAAACTAAAAAGAGTAGGGCCTAGCACAGATCCCTGTGGAACTCCATGACTAAGCTTTGAGCTGAAAGAAAACTCATCATTTACATGAACAAACTGGAACCTATCAGATAAATAAGATCTAAACCACTGCAACGAAGTTCCATTAAGTCCAACATAGTGTTCTAATCTATCAAGTAGAATATTATGATCAATAGTATCAAAAGCTGCACTAAGATCTAAAAGGACAAGTACAGAAACTAGTCCATTATCAGATGCAATGAGGAGGTCGTTAGTGACCTTCGCTAAGGCTGTTTCAGTACTATGATGGATTCTAAACCCAGATTGAAACTCTTCAAGTAAACCATTTCCCTGCAGGTGGTCAAATAATTGCGTAGCAACAACTCTTTCTAAGATTTTTGAAATGAAAGGGAGATTAGAGATTGGTCTATAGTTAGCTACAGCTCCTGGATCTAGCGTTGGCTTTTTGAGTAAGGGTTCAATTACAGCTGTTTTAAAAGCCTGCGGTACATGGCCTAAAGTTAATGAAGAATTGATTATATGAAGAATAAAGCTACCAATAAGTGGGAAGACTTCTTTAAATAACCTGGTAGGAATAGGGTCTAAAAGACAAGTTGAAGGTTTGGATGAGGAAACTATTTTGTCTAACTCACAAAGGTCGATTGGAGTAAACTCATCAAGACAGACATCAATAGAAGGAGTTGTAATAGTTACAGTATTTAAGTTAACTGTGGGAAGAATCTGATTGATTTTATCTCTGATGGATGAAATTTTATTATTGAAAAAGTTCATAAAGTCCTGACTAGTAAGCTCTAAGGGGATGCTAGGATTGACAGAGTCCTGACTCTTTGTCAACCTGGCTACAGTACTGAAAAGAAACCTGGGATTATTCTTGTTCTCTTCTATTAATGCAGAGTAATAACTCGTTCTAGCTTTTCTAAGAGATTTTTTATAAATTAAAAGATGATTTCTCCAAGCTAAATAGATTTCATCTAAATTAGTAGAGCGCCATTTTCTTTCTAATTGACGAGTCTTCTGTTTTAAGCTACGAGTTTCTGTGTTGAACCAAGGAGTTAAAAATCTCTGATTAGACTTTTTCTTTTTTAAGGGGGCCACCAAGTCTAGAGCCTGATGCTGAGAATCTGAAACACTATCCACCATGTTATCAATTACAGAAGGAGCAAGCTGTCTATAGCTTATTTCCGTTGTGTTGACACGGCATAGAGGAAACAATCTGCATAAATTTGGAAACAGCATCATCTGAGAGGCATCTACTGTGATAATATTTTTCTTTAGGAGCCAAATAGTCAGAAATAGTAAAATCAAAGGTTAACAGACAATGGTCTGACAGTACAGGGTTATGAGGAGACACTACAAGATTTTCTATTTCTATGCCATATGTCAGAACAAGGTCCAATGTATGGTGGAGGTAATGAGTAGAATTTCCTACTTTCTGAGAAAACCCAATTGAGTCTAATATTGAATTAAAAGCCACATTAAGGCAGTCACTATCTACATCCACATGTACATTAAAGTCCCCTACTATAATTATTTTATCAGATTTCAGCACTAAATCAGCTAAGAAATCAGCAAATTCGGATAAAAATTCTGAATAGGTTGATGGGGGACGATAAACTATGGCAAATAAAATTGGGTTTAACCTGAAATTGCTAAAGTGCCCAACACTGAGGACCAAGCCCTCAAAGGAATTATAACATATTTTTTGCTTTACATTAACTAGTAATTTGGAATGGTAAATTGTTGCTACTCCTCCTCCACGACCAGAACTTCTGGGATTTTGACAGTTTAAATAACCAGAGGGAGTTGATTCATTTAAACCAACATAATCCTCTTGCCCTAACCAAGTCTCTGTAAGAGAAATTAAATCAATCTGATGATCAATTAACAGATCATGGACTAACAGAGACTTGGGAGTTAGAGACCTAATATTTAATAAACCACATTTAATTTTTAAATTATGAGGAGGAACAGAGGCCAAATCATTCAATTTAGAGGCTTTATGTTTAATTTGAGTTTTACCAATATTTTGCTTTATCACTTTGGGATGCTTATACATTATATTTTTATTCACTTTGGAGGGAGCAGACAACGATTCTCTGATGGGGAAGACAGGGGCTAAGCTGAGGGGTGGCGGATGAAGAGGAGCTGCAGAGAGGCGTGTAAGACTGCGACTCTGCTTCCTGGTCCCAACTCTGAGTAGTCACGGTTTTGGAAATTTGGATAAAAAAGATGCCAGATTGTTAGATAAATGAGAAGCACCATCCAAAGTGGGATGAATGCTGTCTCGTCTCATAAGACCAGGTTTTCCCCAAAAAGAGCTCTAATTGTCAATGTAGCCCACGTCATTTTTAGGACACCACACAGACAGCCAGCGGTTCAAGGATGACGAGCGACTAAACATGTCATCACTGGTCAGATTGGGGAGGGGCCCAGAAAATACTACAGTGGCAGACATCGTTTTGGCAAACTCACACACCGATTCTATATTAAGTTTCGTGACTTCCGACTGCCGGAGACGGATGTCATTAATGCCATCGGCATGCGTCGCAGTCCGTCATGTGGCGATGGATGATGTCTGTCCTCTGTAGCGGGGGGTGGGGGTTGTTATCCTCTACATTACAGATATTTTAGTATAATTTTTATTGCACTGTAGGTTATTTTTTCTTGTAAAAAAAAAGCCACACATTTTTTACGTGGCATGCTTCTTTGTGTGTGGGGGCTTGTTTGTTCATTCATTCATTCATGAATGAATAAACAACCCCCCCCACACACACACACACAGCCCTGAGTGTCACCTTTCATTAGAGCCCAAGATCAAGCTTCTATATTGAATCATTCAAAAGTTACAGACGTTTTTCCAAACTGTGCCATTTGGCACAATTCGGCACAGTTCAAAAATGCCTGGGAACAACCTGACAAAAAAGCTGTGTAATATATTCGTTTTTTGTGGTATTGTTACAAAATTTTGACCTCAGCTGGATAACACTTGGTTCTACATTTCTGTTGCATTTTCCAGCCCGGATCTGACAGCTGTGTGTTATTTGCAAGCATTTGTATCCAAAATAAAAACACCCAGGCGAACTTTATTTTCTTCAAGTTCAGTATGTTTAAATGACTGTTACTTAGTGGCAAGAGCACTTAGAGAGATTATGACTGTTTTGCCAAAAAAATTCAAAGTGTTTTCTTTTAAATGAGACCAACCCCATGAAGATGCTGCAAAGGGTTGAAGAACAGCTTTTGATTTACTTTGGGTACGTTATTTTTAGACGTTTTTAGGGAAATTGACCAGAGTGCAAGGGGTTAAAGAAGCATGGTTAAAATCCCCAAGGATAAAATTTGGAGCCTCTGGGGAAATCGACTGCAACCACTGTACCACATCAAAGACGGTGCTGGAGGCAGAGTCAGCATCTGCCCTCGGGTGAATGTACACAGTCGTTATGAAAAGTTGAGGGATCTTGTGGGGCAGATAAAAGGGGCGTAGTGACACAGACAGAAGCTCCACATCTGGTGTACAGATGCGCTCTCTGACCATGACAGATGTACATTACTGTTCATTAATATATAAACATACGCCGCCCCCCTGACTTTTCCCCGTTACCTCTTCCTGCCGATCCGAGCAAAGTGGGGCTCCAAAGCCGTCAATACACAGGTCCACATCCCGGTCATGTGCCGTAAGCCACATCTCCGTGTAAGCCATGACACCGCAGTTCTTGAAATCCTTCTTATATGGTACATTCCCTTGAATTTCATCCACTTTTTTTCTCAGGGATTGTATGTTCCCCATAATAATGGAAGGAAGAGGAATGCGGTTAAGCTGACGCCTCCTCAGGCTTAATGTTACGCCTCCACGCGTTCCGCGTTTCCTCCTCTTGCCTCTCTTTTCATCGCTGTGTCCATGAAAATCTCTTAAAATAAAGTCCGGCAGTTGCGGCACGGACTCAAACACAGATGCTGCATTATCCATGTTTAAATGCAGTAACATTTCTCTGGAATACTGCGTTCTTCCCGACGTGACCGCGATCGCGCTTACCTCCAAGACAAAGAGCCGGTAGGAAAGAAACCACAGTGCAAAAACAAGAAGGAAATCCATACTAATGGAACCAGGGAGCTCTTCGTTACAGAGTCCACAAACATTCAAGGACAAAAACGACACAGATAATTACGTTGAAACACATTAAAGTGCATAAAAACAAAGACACAGACGTCAAACTTTTTTCACCCGCTGTTGGTCGCTGCGTGTGCATGCGCCCATGTGCCCAGATTGTTCTAAAACATCTTTAAAAAGTCTTCAGTTGATCCAAAATGCTGCAGCAAGAGTTTTAACAGGTACTTGAAAGAGAGATCACATCTCTCCGGTTCTGGCCTCCCTTCATTGGCTTCCCATTGAGTTTAGAATTAAGTTTAAAATCCTTCTTCTTACTTACAAAGCTCTAAACAATCAGGCTCCTTTGTCATCACCCGCAGCTCACGGGCCTCCACCTCAGCTGCGCGCACACCTGCTCCTCGTTAAGGCGCAGCTATTTATTCCACCCTGCCCTGACCTGCAGCCTGGAGCCGTCTGTCTCCCTGCGTAGTCAACTCAGCAACTTCCTTTTCTTCAGGCCTGCTGACGACTCTTCTGACACGTAAGCTGTCTATATTGCCTTACCTTCTCCCGTTCAGACTTCCCCTGTGCACAGGTGGATTCCTTGGTGGCGGACTCACTCCCCCTCGTCACGCTGCTCCTCTACCTCGCTGCATCATCCCGGACGCACAGCAGGACGCTGTCTCCCAGGCTTGGAACTTTGCCAACGCCAGCCACTGCACCGCTACAAGTAAGCACAGTACATCCTCACTCTCCCGTGTGGTTGCCCAGCTAATCCCTGCTCTCCTCTCTTATAGGGTTGCCTGGCCGTACGGCGTACTGCTCTGTCCTGACTGCATCCTCCACCCACATCACACTCGTATCTCACATACACGCATCCATACACAAACACTGCTGTCAATAAAGCTTTCAAATCTGTCTGAGCCTGCGTGCGTGTTTCCTAGGCCGAACAATATGTCACCCTTTTTATTTAAAAGATCTGATACTACCCTATTATCCTAACAGAGCACTACGCTCCCAAAATGCTGGCTTACTTGTAATACCTAGAATCTCCAAAAGTACAATGGGAGGCAGAGCCTTCAGTTATCAAGCTCCTCTCCTGTGGAACCAGCTGCCAATCTGGTTTTGGGAGTCAGACTCGATCTCTGTTTTTAAGAACAGGGTTAAAACCTTCCTTTTTGATATAGCCTACAATTAGGGAGGGATCATGTGTCTCTGAACCCTCCCTTAGTTATGCTGCTAATAGGTTTAGACAGCCGGGGGACCTCCAATAATGCACTGGGCTTCACTCCTTTCTTCACTATCAATGAAATTTTTTTTTTGCTGGTCATTAACATCTGTTTGTTCTCTCCCATAGATTGAGTCCCCATCGTGCTGTTTGCTCTCTACATGTCTGTTCTTTTCATCTTCTCTATCCCCTCACCCCCCAGCCAGTTGCAGCAGATGACTGCCCCTCCCTGAGCCTGATTCTGTTGGAGGTTTCTTCTGTTGAAAGGGAGTTTTTCCTCTCCACCGTCGCCAAGCGCTTGCTCACAGGGGATCGCCTGATTGCTGGGGTCTTTCTGCAACTGTGGGGGTTCCCCTACAGTTGAACGTGCTATGAGATGACTGTTGTTGTGAAATGGCACTATATAAATAAAATTGAATTGAATTAATATTTCCTTGTCCATTTGGCCTACATATTTCAATAATATTGTAGGGAACCCACTCTGGGATATTCATCTCAAACTGGAAGCAGAGGGGAGGGGAATATTCCCTCTGCCGATAGAGCGTGGGGGATTTAACAAAGAAGGACAGTACATATTGTAATGGGAGAAGTTATGGTAATGCAGCAGTAAGGGGTGAATGTGTGAACATATTGTAATGCAAGATTTCAGGCAACAGGGGGAAGGAATGGATTGGTATAAAAGGAGAGACCCTGGTGTATTGGTAAATTCTTTTTCTGTGTACGATTGAAGTGAGAGTGAGAAACTAGAAAAGCACTCGGAGAGCGCAGACCTCTGCCAAGGACCACAGTTCCCCCCATACAGTGTTTGTGTGTACGTTTTCAGATTCCTTGACCATGAAAACATATGACAAGCAATTGGATTGACAATGATAGGATTAGTGGTTCAGTAGTTATTCACAAAAATGGCATTTTGCGTAATGGCGGTTTTCTTGTGGACGGTGATCCGGATCACCACCAAAATCTAATCATCTGTAGGATACCCCATTTCTGACAACCTGTGAAAATTTCATGAAAATCCGTCCATAACTTTTTGAGTTATCTTGCTAACAAACAAACAAACAAACAGACAAACCAACGCCGATGATCACATAACCTCCTTGGCGGAGGTAATAAAGTTCGTCTGTCGTGTAAATTCCTTTATTTGCATTCTCCACACTGGTGACCCTTGACGAATTATGGAACACGAGGCAAGAACCCCGGAGTCGGCCCAGAAGGGAAGCCCCAGCAATGCAGCAAGCATCCCAGAGATGGCCCGGACGGAAAGCCCCAGCAACATGTGTGCTGTTTCGGTCAAACTACCGGACTTTTGGCTGCACGACCCGCGGTCTTGGTTCCTCCACACCATGGCTCAGTTCGCCCTTCGGGGAATAACGGCAGATGACACCAGATATTACTATGTGATCGCAGCGCTGGACGCTCGCACGACTCAGCAAGTAGCAAGCCTGCTCCAACAGCCTCCAGCCCACGATAAATACGGGGTTCTCAAGGCCGCGCTGACCCGGCGCTACACACTCTCGAACTGTGAGAGAGCAGAGAGGCTCCTGAGGCGCTCCGAGTTAGGAGATGGGTTGGCAGTCGAACTGATGGAGAAGATGTTGGCGTTGATGGGCACGGATGATAGGCGTTTTCTGTTTGTCCACCTTTTCCTCCAGAACCTCCCAGCAGAGGCAAGAGCGGTCCTGGCCAACTTGCCGTTGCTGGCCGCACGCGACTACCGTGCGCTAGCCCAGGAGGCAGATCAGATCATCCTCACCACCAGAGCCCTCACAGTGAATGCGGCGGCGTCGGAACCCAGCGAGATGACCAGCGGAGGCGAGGAGCCGGCGACGGTAGCGGCAGCGGGGGCCAGAAGGCGCCAGAGAGACACGCTCTGCTCCTACCACCGCCGTTTTGGAGAGAACGCACGCAGATGTGTGCCACCGTGCTAATTCAAGCGTTCGGGAAACGCCAAGGCCGGCGGTCAGTAGCAGCTACGACTGCTGGTGAAGAAAACAAGCTGCTCTACGTGACGGACTCGCGCTCGGGGATACTGTTCCTTGTAGACACCGGCTCCCAAAAGAGCCTCATCCTGCCGTCCTACGCCGACTGGCTAGCAGGAGCTAGCGGCCCCGAGCTGAAAGCCGCAAACGGCTCGGACATTAGGACTTTTGGTGAGAAGACACTGACTGTATCCCTACACGGCAGTATGTACGAGTGGACTTTCGTCATAGCGGCATGCAGTTTCCCGATCTTGGGAGCTGATTTTCTGTGTGCACACGGGTTGCTAGTCGATGTTGCTAACAGACGCCTGGTTAATGCAATGCCTTTTGATTCTCTCCCCTGTACAGCTTGAGGGGCCGGGCCAACAACACTAGCCAACGTCACAGCTCCAGGCAATAAGTTCCACACACTGCTCACTCAGTTCCCAGCACTCACGGTCCCAACGTTTCTGGCGGCCATCACTAAACACGGGGTGGAACACTTTATCACCACCACGGGACCGCCCGTTTTCGCACGACCTCGGTGCCTGGACGCAGCTAAACTGGCCAAAGCGCGCGAGGAATTTGCCAACTTGGAAAGGTTGGGCATCATCAGGCACTCAAACAGCCCATTGGCATCCCCACATGGTCCCTAAGGCCAAGGGATCGTGGCGACCTTGCAGAGATTTCCGCAGATTGAATAACACCACAGCGCATGACCACTACCCGATTCCCCATATTCAGGATTTTTCCGTTCACCTCGCCAGGGCAAGCATTTTTTCTAAAATAGACCTGGTCCGCAGTTACCACCAGGTCCCGGTGCGCGTGTAGGACATACCCAAAACAGCGGTAATAACTACGTTTGGCTTGTTTGAGTTTTTACGCATGCCCTTCAGATTAAAAGACGCGGCACAGATATTCCAACGCATGATGGATGCGGTGTTGCGCGATCTGCCATTTGTGTTTGTCTACCTGGATGATATCCTGGTGGCCAGCGCGTCCGAGGATGAACACGTAACCCACCTCAGGACGGTTTTCCGGAGGTTTTCCGGAGGTTGGAAGAGCACGGGTTAATAATCAACCCGGCAAAATGCCAGCTCGGTGTGACGGGGATTGACTTTTTGGGGCACCGCATCTCACCGGAGGGAGCGATACCCTTGCCGGACAAGGTGTGCGCCGTGGCAAATTTTCCCCTGCCTCAGACGGTCAGGGTGCTGCAAGAGTTTTTGGGGATGGTTAACTTTTATAACCGGTTCCTCCCCCACGCAGCTCAGCTCATGCAGTGATTGTATGCCGCGCTCAAGAAACGGAAGCCGGCGGACAGAGTCGTATGGACTCCGGAGCTGGAGCAGGCATTCTCTGAGGTTAAAACAGTCCTGGCAAACGCCGCACTGTTGGCGCACCCAGACCCGGCGGCCCGGATAGCGGGCCGCACTACCGATGCCTCGGACGTGGCCATAGGGGCCGTTGTGGAGCAACGTGTCACCGGTTCTTGGCAGCCGCCCGCTTCTTTCAGCAGGGCTTTGCGCGACAGTGAGCATAAATACAGCGCGTTTGACAGAGAGTTGCTGGCTCTCCACCTGGCCATACGCCATTTCCAGTTTTGGCTGGAAGGGCGCAGCTTCACTGCGTTCGTGGACCACAAGCCGCTAACGTATATGATGGCCAAGGTTTCGGAACCATGGTCGGGCCGGCAGCAGAGACAGTTGGCCGCAATCTCAGAGTTTACGACCGATATTCACCATGTGGCAGGTAAACTGAATGTGGTGGCGGACTGCCTCTTGCGCGCAATAGTGGCCCCAGTCTGCGTAGGGATAGATTATACAGCCATGGCCGCAGAGCAGATTGGCGATGCGGAGGTGTGCTCGCTCCAGTCTGGACCAACAGGGTTAAGGCTGGAGAGCAGAGTACTGCAAGACGGCAGCGCCCCCAATCTGTGACATCTCCATGGGATGCCCGTGCCCGGTGGTCCCAGTTTCTTGGCGCTGCCGAGTGTTTGAGTCAGTTCACGCTCTGGCGCACCCAGGAGTGCGTGCGTCAGTCAAAATGGTGGGAGCGAAGTTCGTATGGCCAGGCCTGCGCAAACAAGTGAAAGAGTGGGCTGCAGCCTGCATAGCGTGCCAACGAGCCAAAGTACACAGACACATGAAGGCCCCTTTGGAGCCGTTTCGTATACCGGCTGAGAGGTTCGACCATGTTCACATGGACCTCGTGGGCCCCCCTCCTGCCATCGCAGGGGTTCACGCACCTTCTGACAGTGGTGGACCGCACCACACGCTGGCCAGAAGCAGTTCCGCTAGTGGAAACCACATCCGCGGACGAGGTGCGCACCTTTTTGACAACATGGGTGGCACGTTTTGGCATCCCGTCGGACATCACGTCCGATAGGGGTCCTCAGTTTGTTTCCGACCTCTGGTCCGTGATGGCCCATAGCCTGGGTGTTGCAATTCGTTGCGCAACCGCATACAACCCACAGGCCAATGGGTTATGCAAGCGTTTCCATAGGTCGCTGAAAGTAGCGCTCAGAGCTTCGCTTACGGATGCAAATTGGGTCGACCAGTTGCCGTGGGTTCTGTTAGGGTTGCGTTCCGCACCAAAAGAGGATTTGGAGGCTTCCCCGGCGGAGCTTGTTTTTTCTCAGCCACTGCGGCTCCCCGGGGAATTTTTATCAGATAATCCCGCGCTGGACAACTGTCTGTCTCAGCGTTCGCAGCATAGCGCAGATACAGGCACGCTACCGGGCCCGGCCCACCACTGTTTTCCACGCGCTTTTGTGCAAAGGCAAAAACTTTGAAGAACGCGGCGTTCGTGTTTGTCAGGCACGATGCCCACTGCCCCCCATTGCGCCCACCCTACGATGGCCCGTTCAGAGTGCTGGAACCAGGGGACAAACATTTTTTGTTAGACTTGGGAGGTCGTCGGGAGAAAATATGTATAGACAGACTTAAGCCCGCCTTTGTGGTGGCGGACGAGCAAGTGATGTTGGCTCGGGCCCCTCGGCGTGGAAGACCCCCACTGAGAACTCTCCAGGTAGAAGATTCATCAGAGCAGCCACACGGGCAAGTAGAATGCCCCCCCCCCCCTTTGGTGGCATTGTAATCCAGGATCATGCTTGGTTTCTAGTCCTCTCTTGTGTTTATTTCAGCATTTTTGTGCAGAATGCTCATGAGCACAACATTTTTTCCCTTTTTGGGGCAGTAAGACACTAGGGCTGTGGTGTCTGTGAAGGCAAACATGGAAGATTGAGGGGTCCTGTTCTTGATTACCAGCAGCTCAGCAGGGAGTTCAGCCCTGTTCTTTCGGATAGTTCCGACCATTGTGAGCTTTCTCTTCAGAAGCTCCTGACCCAAGTTGTAGTTTGTGAAAAAATTGTCACAGGTTATGTTGTGCCCCTTGAGACCCTGTGCCATGTCAGGCACGACCCTTGTGCCCTGATTCTTCTCCGGGGCTCCTCCAACCGGCTTTCCAGTGTAAACTTGCATGTTCAATGCATAGCTGGTGTTTGCATCACATGCTGCCAAGATTTTTATTCCATATTTAGCTGGTTTGGAAGGCATATATTGCCTAAATGGGCAGCGACCTCTGAATGCCACCAGCCTTTCATCTACTGTGATATTAGGGCCTGGGTTATAGAGTAGTGGAAGTTGCTCTACCCACTTGTCCCACACTGTCCTAATAGCTGCCAGCTTGTCTCTCTCCCGTCTACCAGCCCTTGTTTCTCGATTATCAAATCAGATTACTCTGGAGAAAATGCGAAAAGTCTCCAGAGACATTGTGGCTCGAAATATCGGCCTCCCTGTCTCTGCATCCCACAGACTGGCTGTTGATTCATCCTTTGATTTATAGACCCCAGCCAGGATGAGGAGCCCCAAATACGCATCTAAATGTGTTTTGTCCAGCTCCTTCCACTTCTCCCCCAAAACACGCCTCCCTTCTAGATTAGTCATTTCCAGAATGATTTTCTGTATTGAATCTGGCATGACCAGCTCAAAAGCTGACTTGATGTCAGTCACATGAGTCACTGCCATCCTAGTGGGCCCTGGCACTGTCTTTATTGTGTTTTCTGCAGACAGTTTTGCCTGACGCACATTTGGGGATGAAAACCAATGTATTTCACCATTTTTTGACATAAATGTCTTGCTTGGAGGAACAGGAATAGCTATTCCCTCATCTGGTTCAAAATCAGAATCATTAGAATCAGAATTTAGCTCAAGATAGTCTTCATCTTCAGACACATCCTCCTCTATTTCACTGTCATGATCAAAGATGGCTTCCAGAGCCTCCCGGACTGTCATCCTTTTGCTTCTGCTGCTCATTTTGTAAAGGTCTGCCTGACAGTGTAATGTTGGTAGGACTCCCATGCAGTATGCGTGCAGTATATGTTTTGCCCCATGCAGTATATGTTTTGCCCCTCCCCTGTTGAGTGTCCACTGAATATGGGTGGAGTTTTCCCGCGAGAACATAAATGGTTCCCGTCAAAAGTCATAACACCTGCACCTCTGTGTGTGTGTGTGTGTGTGTGAGAAATATGTTGCATTAAGGTGCAAAGAAAGAAATAGTCTGACATTTCTGACACCCTTTTACCTCCAGTTTGACTGCTGGGTCACATTGACCCAAACAGTATATGTGATATAAACGTGCAGGGGGTGATTGCAAATATGTGAGATGAACCATTTTCATATTATATGTTGATTACACTAATTAAGGCAAGCAGAAGAAGTTTCATACTGAAAAAATACTTTTAACTATTTTTCCTAGATGTTCAAACTTTAAAACGGGTCAGTTTGACCCGTAACATAACAGGAGGGTTAAGGTATAAGGTTGTAACTGTTAAGGTATAAGGTTGTGAAAATACATAAATTAAAAGACTACAAACACAGTCACGTACCTTACGTCATCTTTTTCAAAGTGCGTGCCCAGGAGGAAGTAACTATCAGTCCTCTTGGTCAGCACCAGCTCTCAAAATACAACACATTTGTGTTGTTTTTCTCCTCTTTGGATCCTTTTTTCATTGGTCAGAAAACAGGAAGTGAGCTTTGAGAGTGGAACCGCCATATTGTTTTTGATATTGGATGATGGGAGATGTAGTTCACTAAGCGTTTTCACAAAAACTAAATATTACTCTGTTATTATACAACAACCGACAACCCCCAACTTTTCATTTTACCACACATAGCTAATACTTGGTGGTCTAATAACAAGTGGCAGAAGTGTAATTTGTTGTTTATTATTGTTTTTAGTGGATGGATTGGATGGTGTATTTTTGAGTAGGATGACCCTCCATAAAATAGGAGTAAGACGTTTATTCAGCAGTTTGGGTGATTGGGGGTGGATACAGAACAGTCTGACCACTGCCTCACAAATCACGTCATAAAACACTTCTAAAATTAAATAAAGCATGAATGTGCAAAAGTAAGTTATTGAAGAACGACGTTCCCTGCCCTGCAATTTTTTCTGGCTGAAGTAGCTGGGGTACCGAGCTGCTGCAGCAGGAGATAGAGAGGAAACGGAAGTAAGAAGTAAGATGAATTACATTGTTGGATTACATTAATGTGATAAATTATATCCGATAGGTGCAATATAGGCATTTTATGTATCGCATATGGACAAATGTACCGATACGTCAAATATATTTGGTGTATCGCCCAGCCCTATTTGCCAATAATCACATGATCAATAGACACATTTCAAAAAGTTTAAACCTGCAAAAACACAATTTTTCAGTGAATGGGATCTTAAATAATGGTGAAGGTTTGCTGCTATTCGATTATGTTCTTGGTATATAAAAACAATAAATTCAAATGACTCATTCAACTTCAAAATTAAACCTTTATTCAGTTTCCTAGAAAACATCAGTTAAAATGTAATCATTAAAAAGTGCTGAAGAGAACATCACAGCAAATAATCAAAACAAACACTAATCTTACAGATTTATAGTTACTTACAGGAAAGGAGGACCTCCCATCGCACAGCAATGTTTCCTGTTTTCACACAAAATTAAAACTAGGGACTGAAACTCACTAACTACCAGCCAAACGCTATGAAATGGCTCCTTTTTAGGCTCATGAAGCCAACCTGTGGTTAAATCAACATGTCCTGACAATACAAGGATCATACTGTATGTTCAGTTATGGAGCAGACCACAGTGGCGATCCGCTACTTTGGAGATAAACTGAAAAGCCTTCAGGGGTTCGAAGTGCTTCATGTAACTCATGATTTTGAAAAAAGTCCATTTTAAGGATGTTTGAACCCCAGTCTCCACAATATTTTACAATTTCCTCACTGTTGGAGGTTTATTGCAGCATACTCTAAGTCAAATCTGAATTTCCTTTGAAAATAAGTGTGAACATCATATATTTTTTTGTAGTCATTGTTGACATGTTGAAATGAACTCTGTTATCATTTCCAAGTGTATTTTCCTTTGTTTAGTTGTAGTAGTCAAAGCAAAGCTCCCCGTTCTCCTTCATCCTCCATAATGCTGATATCTTCACATGATGGGGTAGCTGGCGAGGTTAGCGATGCCGCAGAGGTTGCCACGGTTACGTGCCATCAAGACGTAGCCCTTATTGCCCCAGCTCTCACTCCAGCTGTCAGAGGAAGACAAAAGACAGCGAGAGAGATGGAAATAGTGATATCAGCATCACCACAGGGCAAACATCATTTCAGCTTATCACTCTGACATCAAATCAGCTCATCGCCAACAAAATACCCTCACTCCATCTTGGTGGCCTGTTGTCGATCAGACAATTAGTGTGTCATACCTGTTCTTGACAATCCAGTACTTCTTTCCCTTTGGGGTTACTCCATAGCCCACTGCCAGGACGGCATGATTGATGTCATCTGGGTTACAGTTGCGGTCGTAGTAAATACCTGACCATGAGAGAAGAAACGTGCATGATGTTTGGTGTTTCATGCAGGAAGAACTTTGCTGGGAATTTATTTTGTTGTCAATAGGTACAGTGGGGTATTTCCAGATATTTTTTGTCTACATTCTCATCAGTTCTGGGTTAGGATGAGATTACAGTACTACGATAATGAGAGAAGTCATGAACACTATTTAGCAGTTGATAACAATGTCTGAGATGTTCACTGACCACGCCGGTAAAACTGGAAGGTCTGCTGTGTTGCGTCAATGCCCACGGACACTGGACCTGCTTTGAAGAGTGCCACAGCCAGGGCATGCTCGTTACCCTTCGGGATCTCCTTGTAGCCTTTGCACTCCGCCGCCATTCCAGATGAGTTGTAGCGACAGGGTCCTTGCTGCAACATAAAAATAAAAAAAGTAGGACTTCTTCAAATCTAAACTCCTGCAGGTTAAATGAGGAAAGATACAAAATATTAGTAATAATAAACCAAATCCTGTAGGATAATCCATTATAAGAATGCTTTGAGCAAAACGCCTTGCTCACATAGCAAAATTGGTGTAGCCCAGAGGTGGCTGAAACTAGACGTTTCATCTGGCCTACACACAGGATGGGATGACATCAATACAGTATGTCTGCCAGACCTGAGCCATAAGCAGTGCCAGTGCCCACCGTGGCACACCGGTCACTTTTATTTTCCGGGACCAGGGCCATAAAAGAACTCTCCCGCTGTTCCGAGGCAGTTCTCGGCATAACACCAGTACGTGTGATCCACCATGGAATCAGGACAAAACCACTGAGAGATGGGCCACAGTGATGCAAGGAACACCGCCGAACCAGGTGATAGCAGGGATGGCGGTGACTAAAATCTGAAGAAAATAACAATATAAGCCACATTTACAGCCAGCATCCTGGTACTAATGTTAGCTCATGGGCTAATAGCTCAGAGGCTAATAGGCTACCTTTAGCCTTTAGCTGGCTGTGCAAGCCACAAACCAGTGCAGGCGATGGGCCACAGAATCACAACTCCCTGCAATCAAAATGTACCGGGACCAAATGCTGCTGGCTCTCACGCCCAGCAACCCCACCGTCCTCCATGAATTCGCTCTGCTCTCGTGGGCAGTGCAGTCGCTCCAGCTTTCAGCTGCCTGTGAGAACAGAGTGTAATCATACAGAGCCACACTGCCCTTTGAGATCCCTTGGCTTGGTAGCTCACCTCGGGTTGCGACGATCGTCCAGCATGTGGTGCTAACAATCTGTTGTGGAATCACGGCAAAATTATTAGGAGATAGACTGGACTGACACGAGATACACCATCGACTGTGGATCAGTAAACCAGAGTGCTGCTCATCCGAGCTGGGAGGCTAGAGTCAGCTATAACGGCTAACTGACGTAAGAGGGATGGTGGAGTTAAAACAGTGAAGGATGGTTCTTTAAGTGACAGGCTTTAAATCAAAGCATTTAAAGAAAGCCCGGAAAAATTAAAAAAAAACAAAACAAAACAAAATCATTTAATTCAGTAATTTAAAAAATTACAGAAAATGTGAACAAAATGTCACAAACATTTCATTAAGACATGTGTGAGCTGTTCAAATGTGGAAAAAGTGCAGTCAATGACCCCTTTAAAAGATTCTGGAGATGTTTGGAAATGATTTTCTCCTTCAAACAACTTGATTCATGAAAAGAAGAAGCAGTTTCACTTAAAAACAAAATGGTAAGCATTTTATTCCAGTTATGGTGCATGTGGTGGACTTGTAGAGATTAAAAAATAAAGAACTTAATATTTGTTTGATGGATGAATTTGATTAAAGGTCCTGTCAACCAAAATATGGTGTGTTTGTAGATTTTAACCTTCTCACCCCGAGTATCTATGGCCAAGGCTGTAGCTTCAGAGGTAACAGTACTACTATGGAGTTAGCTTACCAAGCACAGTTTTTATTGCTATTTTGTTTAAATTCTCGATACCCCATACTCCCGAAGCACCCCCCACAATGACCATTGAGAGATTTTGTTTCGTATTGCCAACACTCGGTCGGACTCATTCCCAGTGAGAGTTGGACTCTCAGGGCTGCCCTTTGTCACCGATCCTGTTCATAATTTTTATGGACAGGATTTCTAGGCGCAGCCAGGGAACAGAGGGTGTCATGCTTGGTGACCACAGGATCTCATCTCAGTTGTTTGCAGATGATGTTGTCCTGTTGGCTTCATCCAGCAATGACCTACAGCTCTTGCTGGGACGGTTTGCCGCTGAGTGTGAAGCGGCTGGGATGAGAATCAGCACCTCCAAGTCCGAGTCCATGGTCCTCAGCCGGAAAAAGGTGGATTGTCCTCTCCGGGTTGGGGACAGGCTCCTGCCCCAAGTGGAGGTGTTTAAGTATCTTGGGGTCTTTTTCACGAGTGAGGGGAGAATGGAGTGAGAGATTGACAGACGGATCGGAGCAGCATCTGCAGTGATGCGGACGTTGTACTGGTCTGTTGTGGTGAAGAGGGAGCTGAGCTCTAAGGCAAAGCTGTCGATTTACCAGTCAATCTACGTTCCTACTCTCACCTATGGTCACGAGCTTTGGGTAATGACCGAAAGAACGAGATCGCGGATACAAGTGGCTGAAATAACCTTTCTGCGCAGGATTGCTGGACTCACCCTCAGAGATAGGGTGAGGAGCTCAGTCATCCGGGAGAGGCTCAGAGTAGAACCATTGCTCCTCCACGTTGAAAGGAGTCAGTTGAGGTGGTATGGGCATCTGATTAGTATGCCTCCTGGACGCCTCCCACTTAAGGCGTTTCGGGCATGTCCTACTGGGAGGAGACCCCGGAGCAGACCCAGGACTTGCTGGAGAGACTATGTCTCCCAGCTGGTCTGGGAACGCCTTGGTATCCTCTCTGAAGAGCTGGAGCAGGTGGCTGGGGAGAGGGAAGTCTGGGGTTCTCTGCTTGAACTGCTGCCTCCGTGACCCAGACCTCCGGAAAAGCGGTAGAAGATGGATGGATGGATGGATGTTTAAATTCCAGTCACCCTAATAGACACTCCTGTTTCCACCTGGTTCACTAACCCACAGGTGACAATATATCTCATGTCATTCTGCCTTATTTTGTTATATTCTCACCATTGTGACATATGAACCATTGGCATTAGCTTAACTAGGCGATCAAAGTCAATCTGCCTATCATTAGCTTACGTAAGTGTCTCTCTGCCGGTTTTGATCACTATTTTCTACAGATTTTATCCACCCCTACTGGAATCCTTGTTCATCTACCAATTCTTGACTATATATCTTGTTCTTTAATGTTATTTTAGCTCATTTTATGATAGTTTATTATAGTTTGATCAGAACCAAAGGTGGCTAGCACCCGTTGGCAGTTTCCCATTCTGTCATCCATTTGTGACTGTTTCTGTTCTTATTGTACTCCAGAGACTGGTCATATCCTACTGACCACTAAAACCACACACCCGGCTTGTCCACCACTGATGCATTATTTCATTCATTCTTTAAGACAAATTTGCATTAGTTGGCTCAGGCTGTGTTAGCTACCTGAGCTAGGAGTTAGCCAGCAAACATTAGCAACATCCCAAGTGTCGGGGGGTGGGTGTTAACTGGGGCTCATGAGCATTTAAAGAGACATGCACTGAAACAAGCCATTCTGTGGAAGTCTGCAAAAGATGATTCACAATGACACTGCTACAATTAAATAATTAAAGACAATTTGACCAAAAGTACATCACAGACATTTTAGTAAGACCTGTGGAAACTGTCAGCATGTGGAAAAAGTATCATAAATGGGATCTTTAAAATAAACTTTAAACTTTATTTATTTATATAGCATCTTTCATACAACAAAGTGCAGCTCAAAGTGCTTTACAGTTAAAAACAATTCCAGATAAAACATAAACAAAACAATAAAAAGACAAAGAGAGCCCTCCCCAAGCCCTCCCTCTGCCCCCATTCTCATCCAAGGCTTACATCCACCTGACCCCCAATCCACCTCAGAGCCCACCACCTCCCACCCTGTTCCACCCCACCCACAAGTAATAATAGGCATAGTTAAATCATGGCTGAGGACTGAGGACCAGCGTGAGGACATGCCATCATGGGGGGACCGTCAGCACCAGGAGCCGGTCTCAGCCCACAGCTGCAGATACACCGCCACAGGGGCCACCCCGGCCCAGGCAGACAGAGGAGTCCACACCACACCCAACAGGCTGTTACTGGACTCCCCCATCACACCGAGCCAGGGCCACCACCACAGCAGCATCCCCACCGCCAGAGCCAATTACAGCTCCAAGTGCTGAGAGCCCCCCCACCCCCCCCAATGAGGAAACACTAGAGCTACAAATACTATAAGATAAAATAAAATACAATAAAATATGATAAGAAGCAGAATAAGATCATAAATAAAAATAAAGAGAATAAAATGGTTAAAGGCATAATGAATATACCATATATTATATATATGGTATATATATGGTGTGTGTATATATATATATACAGACGTGGACAAAATTGTTGGTACCCCTCTGTTAATGAAGAAAAAAACCCCACAATGGTCACTGAAATAACTTGAATCTGACAAAAGTGGTAATAAATAAACATTCTATGAAAATTAACCAGTGAAAATCAGACAATGCTTTTGAATTGTGGTTCAACAGAATTATTTTTTAAAAAACAAACTCATGAAACAGGCCTGGACAAAAATGATGGTACCCCTAGAAAAGATTGAAAATTATGTGACCATAGGGACATGTTCAACCAAGATGTGTCCTCTAATTAACATCACAGGTGTCTACAAACTTGTAATCAGTCAGTTGGCCTACTTAAAGGGTGACAAGTAGTCACTGTGCTGTTTGGTGACATGGTGTATACCACACTAAACATAGACCAGAGGAAGCAAAGGAGAGAGTTGTCTCAGGAGATTAGAAAGAAAATTATAGACAAGCATGTTAAAGGTAAAGGCTATAAGACCATCTCCAAGCAGCTTGATGTTCCTGTGACTACAGTTGCACATATTATTCAGAAATTTAAGATGCACAGGACAGTAGCCAACCACCCTGGACGTGGCTGCAGGAGGAGAAGGATAATACGAATGGTAACAAAAGAGCCCAGAACAACCTCTAAACACATTCAAGGTGAACTCCAAGGTCAAGGTACATCAGTGTCAGATCGCACCATCCGTCGTTGTTTGAGCCAAAGTGGACTTCATGGGAGACGACCAAGGAGGACACCACTGTTGAAAACAAATCATAAAAAAGCCAGACTGGAATTTGCCAAACTGCATGTTGACAAGCCACTAAGCTTCTGGGAGAATGTCCTATGGACAGACGAGACAAAACTGCAACTTTTTGGCAAGGCACATCAGCCTGTGTTCACAGACACAAAAATGGAGCATACCAAGAAAAGAACACTGTCCCTACTGTGAAACATGGAGGAGGTTCTGTCATGTTCTGGGGCTGCTTTGCTGCATCTGGCACAGGGTGTCTTGAATCTGTACAGGGTACAATGAAATCTCAAGACTATCAAGGTATTCTAGAGAGAAATGTGCTGCCCTGTGTCAGACAGCTTGGTCTCAGTCGCAGCTCATGGGTCTTGCAACAGGATAATGACCCAAAACACACAACTAAAAACACCCAAGAATGGCTAAGAGTGAAACATTGGACTATTCTACAGTGGCCTTCTATGAGCCCTGATCTAAATCCTATTGAACATCTGTGGAAGGAGCTGAAACATGCCGTCTGGAACCTGAGACAACTGGAGCAGTTTGCTCATGAGGAGTGGGCCAAAATACCTGCTGAGAGGTGCAGAAGTCTCATTGACAGTTAAAGAAATCGTTTGATTGCAGTGATTGCCTCAAAAGGTTGTGCAACAAAATATTAAGTTAAGGGTACCATCATTTTTGTCCAGGCCTGTTTCATGAGTTTGTTTTTTAAAATAATTCTGTTGAACCACAATTCAAAAGCATTCATTCATCTTCTACCGCTTAATCCTTTTCGGGTCGCGGGGGAAGGGGGGCTGGAGCCTATCTCAGCATCTTTGGGCGAGAGGCAGGGCACACCCTGGACAGATCGCCAGTCCATCGCAGCAATTCAAAAGCATTGTCTGATTTTCAGTGGTTAATTTTCATAAAATTTTTATTTATTACCACTTTTGTCAGATTCAAGCTATTTCTGTGACTATTGTGGGTTTTTCTTTCATTAACAGAGGGGTACCAACAATTCTGTCCATGTCTGTCCATCCATCCATCCATCTTCTACCACTTTTCCGGAGGTCCGGGTCACGGAGGCAGCAGTTCAAGCAGAGAAGCCCAGACTTCCCTCTCCCCAGCCACCTGCTCCAGCTCTTCAGAGGGGATACCAAGGCGTTCCCAGACCAGCTGGGAGACATAGTCTCTCCACCGAGTCCTGGGTCTGCCCCGGGGTCTCCTCCCAGTGAGACGTGCCTGAAACACCTCAAGTGGGAGGCGTCCAGGAGGCATCCTAATCAGATGCCCATACCACCTCAACTCACTCCTTTCAATGTGGAGGAGCAGCGGTTCTACTCTGAGCCTCTCCCGGATGACTGAGCTCCTCACCCTATCTCTGAGGGTGAGTCCAGCAATCCTACGGAGAAAGCTCATTCAGCCGCTTGTATCCGCGATCTCGTTCTTTCGGTCATTACCCAAAGCTCGTGACCATAGGTGAGAGTAGGAACGTAGATTGACTGGTAAATCGACAGCTTTGCCTTAGAACTAAGCTCTCTCTTCACCACAACAGACCAGTACAACGTCCGCATCACTGCAGATGCTGCTCCAATCCGTCTGTCGATCTCTCGCTCCATTTTCCCCTCACTCGTGAACAAGACCCCAAGATACTTAAACTCCTCCACTTGGGGCAGGAGCCTGTCCCCAACCCAGAGAGGACAATCCACCTTTTTCCGGCTGAGGACCATGGACTCGGACTTGGAGGTGCTGATTCTCATCCCAGCCGCTTCACACTCAGCGGCAAACCGTCCCAGCAAGAGCTGTAGGTCATTGCTGGATGAAGCCAACAGGACAACATCATCTGCAAACAACAGAGATGAGATCCTGTGGTCACCAAGCATGACACCCTCCATTCCCTGGCTGCGCCTAGAAATCCTGTCCATAAAAATTATGAACAGGATCGGTGACAAAGGGCAGCCCTGGCAGAGTCCAACTCTCACTGGGAATGACTCCGGCCGAGTGTTGGCAATACGAACCAAACTCTCACAACGGTCGTACAGAGACCGAATAGCTCGTAACAACAAGCCCAATACCCCATACTCCCGAAGAACCCCCCACAAAAATCCACGAGGGACGCAGTCAAATGCCTTCTCCAAGTCCACAAAACACATGTAAACTGGTTGGACAAACTCCCACGAACCCTCAAGAATTCTCGAGAGGGTAAAGAGCTGGTCCGATGTGCCACGGCCAGGACGAAAACCACATTGCTCCTCCTGAATCCGAGGTTCGACCAACGGCCGGACTCTCCTCTCCAGTACCTTGGCATAGACCTTCCCAGGGAGGCTGAGGAGTGTGATCCCTCTAAAGTTGGAGCACACCGTCCGGTCCCCATTTTTGAAGAGAGGAACCACCACCCCGGTTTGCCATGCCAAAGGCACTGCCCCCGACCTCCACGCAATGTTGCAGAGGCGTGTCAACCATGACAACCCAACAACATCCAGGGCCTTGAGGTACTCAGGGTGAATCTCGTCCACCCCCGGGGCCCGGCCACCAAGGAGATTTTTAACCACCTTGGCGACCTCAGCCCCTGTGATAGGCGAGTCATCCCCCTCGTCCCCAAACCCTGCTTCCTCTGTGGAAGGCGTATCAGTGGGATTGAGGAGATCCTCGAAGTATTCCTTCCACCGCCCGACGATATCCCCAGTTGAAGTCAACAGTGTCCCATCCGCACCATACACAGTGTGGACGGGGAGCTGCTTTCCCCTCCTGAGCCGTCGGACAGTTTGTCAGAATCTCTTTGAGGCCGACCGAAAGTCTTGTTCCATGGCCTCACCGAACTCCTCCCATACCCGGGTTTTTGCTTCAGCAACCACCCGAGCTGTACTCCGCTTGGCCTACCGGTACACCTCAGCTGCTTCGGGAGTCCCACAAGCCATCCAAGCTTGATAGGACTCCTTCTTCAGCTTAATGGCCCCCTTCACCACTGGTGTCCACCACTTGGTTCGGGGGTTGCCACCACGAGATGCACTGACCACCTTGCGGCCGCAGCTCTGGGCCGCCGCTTCAACAACAGAGGTGGAGAACATGGCCCATTCAAACTCCATGTCTCCAGACTCCCTCGGAATGTGGTTGAAGTTCTTCCGGAGGTGGGAGTTGAAGACCTCCTGGACAGGGGCCTCAGCCAGACGCTCCCAGCACACCCTCACTATACGTTTGGGTCTACCAGGTCTGAATGACTTCCTCCCCTGCCATCGGATCCAACTCACCACCAGGTGGTGATCAGTTGACAGCTCTGCACCTATCTTTACTGAGGTGTCCAAGACATACGGTCGCAGGTCTGATGATACGATAACAAAATCGATCATCGACCTGCGACCTAGGGTGTCCTGGTGCTAGGTGCACATATGGACACCCTTATGCTTGAACATGGTGTTCGTTATGGACAGACTGTGGTTAGCGCAGAAGTCCAATAACTGAACACCACTCTGGTTCAGATCGGGCAGGCCGTTCCTCCCAATCACCCCCCTCCAGGTTTCACTGTCGTTGCCCACGTGCGCATTGAAGTCCCCCAGTAGGACAATGGAGTCTCCAAGAGGAGCACCCTTCAGCACCCCAGTCACAGACTCCAAAAAGGGTGGGTACTCTGAAACATCGTTTGGTGCATAGGCACAAATGATGGTCAGGACCCGTTTCCCAACCCGAAGGCGCAGGGAAGCAACCCTTTCGTCCACCGGGGAAAACTCCAATATAGAGGCAGCAAGGTGGGGTGATACAAGAATACCCACCCCTGCTTGTCGCCTCTCGCCCGGGGCAACTCCAGAAAAGGCCAAGCTCCAGCCCCTCTCCAGGAGACTGGTTCCGGAACCGGAGCTGTGTGTTGAGGTGAGGCCAACTAAATCTAGCCGGTATCTCTCAACCTCGTACACCAGCTCAGGCTCCTTCCCCACCAGAGAGGTGACATTCCACGTACCAAAAGCCAGTTTAGAAAGCTTGGGATCAGTCCGCCAAGGTCTCCGCTTTTGACCGCCACCTAATCCACATAGCACCGGACCCCCATGATCCCTCCTGCAGGTGGTGAGCCCACTGGAGGGCGGACCCATGTAACTCCTTCGGGCTGAGCCCGGCCGGGTCCCATGGGTGGAAACCCTGCCACCAGACGCTAGCCTTCGAGCCCCTCCCCCAGGCCTGGCTCCAGGGTGGGGCCCCGGTAACCCCATAGCGGGCGGGGTACACTGAATCCTTGATATACAATTTATCATGAGAGTCTGTTGGATCGTTCTTAGTCTGGCCCTTCACCCAGGACCAGTTTGTCTTGGGAGACCCTATCAGAGGCAAATTGCCCCAGACAACATAGCTCCTGGGATCACTGGCGCACGCAAACCCCACCACCATGATAAGGTGACGATCCGTGTCTGTATATATATATATATATATATATATATATATATATATATATATATGCAAAACTGGATGGAAATAATCTAAAAATATAAAGATATAAAGATAAATACAATAGCCAAATAAGTATATAGACATAAATGATACAATTAGTTAAAAGCTACACTTAAAAGGTGGGTCTTGAGCCTCCTTTTAAAAACATCAATGCTCTCTGCAGCTCTGAGGCCCTCTGTTAGGCCGTTCCACAGACGTGGGCCGAAAAACTGGAACGATGCCTCACCGTGGGTTTTTGTCCTAACTTTAGGTAATCATTAAAAGGCCAGTACCAGAGGACCTCAGGGTCCACGAGGAACGATATGGTAAAAGTAGATCAAATAAATATGACGGACCAAGACCATTAAGAGTTTTATAAACTAAAAAAAGAACTAAAATTGATTCTATAACTCACAGGGAGCCAATGCAGCGATTCTAAAACTGACATAATATGCCCTCTCTTTCTGGTCTTCGTCAGCACACGGGCTGCTGAATTCTGTAATAGGTGTAAGTTACTGATCGTCTTTTTAGGAAGACCAGAAAGGACAGCATTGCAATAATCAATACGACTAGAAATAAAAGCATGCATTAGCGTCTCTGTGTTTTCTTGTGAGAGAAACAGGCGGACACTGGCTATATTCCTTAGATGAGAAAATCCAATTTTTAAAATATTATTGACATGCGGAATAAAACTAAACTCAGAGTCAAAAATAACACCCAGGTTTTTAACTTGTCTTGATGGAATAAGACACAGTGTTTGTAAGCTTGGTAAAAGTTTCTCTCTCTGAGCTTCAGGACCGATAACTAAAACTTTAATTTTGTCCTGGTTGAGCTGTAGGAAATTTTCTGCCATCCAGGACTTAATGTCTAAAATGCAGTTAAAAAAGGACATCGATTGGTGCTGGGTCATCAGGAATGATGGAGATGTAAAGCTGGGTATCATCAGCATAACTGTGGAAACTAATTCTGTGTCTCCTGATAACATTGCCTAGTGCCAGCATGTACAAATGAAAAAGAACTGGACCTAAAATTGACCCTTGAGGAACATCACAATCCATGTTGTATCTCTTTGATGAGTGTTCACCCAGGGTGACATAAAATTCTCTGCCAGTGAGGTAGGATTTAAACCAGCTAAAAACAGTGCCTGACAGGACAATCATATTGCGCAATCTGTTTAAAAAAATATCATGGTCTGCTGTGTCAAATGCTGTGCTTAAATCCAGTAAGACCAGGACCGAGAGCATGCGCTTGTCCATGTAGATTCTAAGATCATTTAGAACCTTGATCAGGGCTGTCTCAGTACTGTGATTAGACCAAAAACCCGACTGAAATGTTTCAAATAAATCATGAGTTTTCATAAAATCATTTAACTGGTTAAAAACTACTTTCTCTAAAATTTTACTTAAAAATGGCAGGTTGGACACTAGTTGGTAATTGTTCAGTACTTCAGTGTCTAAATATTTTTCTCTTCAGAACAGGCTTGACAATAGCTGTCTTAAAAGCACTAGGGAAAACTTCTGTCTGAAGAGAATAATTTAAAATGTTCAGAGCATCATTAACTAAAAAGCTGCCAATGGATTTAAAAAATGATGTAGGAATTGGATCTAAAAGACAGGTTGCTAGTTTTAACTGGGAGATAACTTTCTCCAGCACCTTAGCATCAACCAGGTCAAAACTGTCTAGTGTTTCCCGGCATAAAAACAAAGATTCAGCTGTATTAAAAGCAGTAGGTTGTAATAGACTAATAGCTGACCTTATAGTTTCTATTTTACTGCTGAAGTGAGCTGCAAATTCCTTAGATTTGGAGTCTGTAGACATCCTGCTAGACATGTTAAAAACCGGGTTGATTAACTGATCAATTATTGGAAAAAGAGTATAAGGGAAATATAAGGGAAAGTATAGCATTATATCTTCTATGTTCTTGTATGTGTGTCCTCGCTGGTTTCTCACCTCTCCAACATAAGGGTAGACCTCTTCTGAGTCGATTCCGCCATTTTCCTCCACATACTCAAATGCGTTGGTCATGTATCCTCCTCCGCAGCCGTCGTTCTCCTTGACACAGTCCACCAGGTTCTGAGGGCTCAGCTCAATTAGCTGACCGGTCTTCTTGGCCAGCTGGCCCTCAAGTGCCCCCGCAGAGCTGAAGGCCCAGCAGGAGCCACAGGAGCCCTGACAGATAAGAACTGGTTTAGTTTGATCTTACAGCACATGCACATACTGCTATTGTTGTTTTCTTGCTGGAATTTAGAGCAAACTAAGCAGACATAAAAAATAAAAGATAAATCTATCATGGATGTATGCCACCACCATAATGTGCGTCATGAATTAAGTAATGGTTAATATATTTTTCCTTCTTGCCTTGAGAGAGAGCAGTTGCATTTTTCTTCCCTCCTCCCCTGCCTTCCTGATCTATTCCCAGCTTTTGCAATGTTGCGTTTTTGTCTGTGTTTAGTCGCTCTTCTTCTGCTGAATCTTAATCTAAACGGAAATTATGGATTTGGAAGCGGCTTAAATGTGCTATTGTCACTATTTTCAACAAGAATTGGGCCAAGGGGGAGCCCAAGAATTGGAACCTACGAGAGACTCATGGACATTGGAATCCATGCGTCTATGGCAATATTATTGGCTATGATCTCAGGACTTCTATTTTTGGCTGTGGAGTTCCCTGATGCATCAGAAATTGAAGGAAGGTGAGAGAGCGGATCAAGCGGACCCAGCCAGCTCCTTCATCAAATTCGACCAGTTGGGGAGGGCACGAGTAGCGACAAACGGTGAACTGAATGACAGTGATTCAGTGAAAGAATACATCTGAAAGCCCTGTGCTCTCTATGGAAAAAACAGTTTAAGCCTGCATATATAATGGAAGCACAGAATTACACGGGTGAGGACAAAATTCTACTCTCTGAGTGCACTGTGCTGATTTGATTTGATTTGACCTTGTTTGCCCCGTGTTTACATTCCTCCTGACTGAGATTAGCGGAAGAACCGGCTCTTATGTCTACCCATACAATCAACAATCAGTTGTTGTCGTCAGCGGATTGGACTCTCAAGGACAATGCCCATGTGCCTTCTGCAAGCAAGAGAGAAAGAGAGATAGGCTCTGAACTCTGGACTTGTTTATAAGTCACATGATTATAACATCTATCCACTGCCAGGAGGCGCCCTCTGCTGCTCACTAACAGCTGTTACATTTACACTACACAATGACATGCAAATATACACACACTGCTCTCCCTCCCTCTGCTGTGTGATTGTCCATTACTGCTAAATATGCATTGAGGGTTTTTTTTGCCTGCAATCAAAATTTCGCTTACCCATTAAGCGTCAATTTGATAAAACATGTTTTTTTCTCTCGCCTATTGTGTCATATCATTTCTTTTCTTTTTTCTTTTCTTCTTTATGACTGGCGCCTAGCGGCTGCCCCGGCCTTGGATGCGCTCTGCAGAGCGTGCCCAAATGCCAAGTCACGTTTCGTTACCTTGTATTCATACATGTGTAATGACAATAAAGTTGAATCTCATCTCATCTCATATAGCTGAATAGTCTGAGTCAGGCCAAATTTTCAAATATTTCCTTGTTCGTCCCTCTCATTTGTGACCATTTTATCGGTCTTCTGTCAATTCATAATTTGATTATTAATAATAGGGGGGAAACAATATTTGCTGTTGTTATACAAATGAGACTGAACAGATTTGTTAATCAAAAACCATCATCTGATTAGTTATCTAGAATGGTGTACGTAATTACATTTTAATGATCAGATTAAAGGGAATCAAATTTAGGCTGCATTCACACCAGGATAGTTCGTCTCGGTCTCTGTTCGACTCGGCGGGAGATGGCAAGAATTTTCACACCTTCGTCTGGTTCGGTTTGCATTCACACAGCACTTCACTCAAGTAGACCAAACTGCTTGGACAACATCACGCAGTTACAACAGCTGCTTGTTTGTGGCGCTGTAGCCGAAACCACCACTGACCAGGAAGAAAAAATCTCAGTGAAGAAGAGAAATTCGGCTCATCGATTGACCAGGACCAGTGTTATGCCGAGAATTGTTTGCTTGCCAAGAATTGTATCTCATGCACCAAAAATATAAAATGTAACACTACAGCAAGGCTTGTAACCATTTGTTCATTTTAGAAGTACCCATTATACATTTTTTTGGAAGTAAAAATTGTTATTACCTCTTGTAAATTATCTTTAAATTACTTCACTATGCACTAATGCACTTCACTAATGCACTTCTCAGCATAACACCGTTCCCTTCAGCCAGGTGTTTATGCTCCACAAACTAATAAAAATGAAAAGCTCCGATGTCTGTATAAACCCTCCATGCCACCATCATGTCGCTAAACATTTTAAAAACATCGGTATTCTTGTGTGTAGCCACAAGCAGCTGAGAAATCTGGTCTGCAGACCAAATATCTATCAGAAGCCGCATCTCCTCTTCACTACTCCAAGTCCAAGAGACTTTTTTTTTTAACTTTTCTCCTTGGTTTTCTCCGGTAAAAGTATTTCTTGGATCCGCGCGGCTGACTTTATTGTTATTTCCTACCCAAAATGGAGGCTGAAGAACCAGGAGCTCTTAGGCTGAATCGGGACGGATTTATTTACCCACGGATTCCTGCCACGGACGTGCTGCCAGGAAACACACATCAAGTTTTCAACAGGCACAACTTTTTCAGGTGAGTGGGAGCTTGGCCTGTCTGCATCTCACCCAGACGGTGAGTTAATGTCTTTTCATGTATTTACATTGAGTTATAATGTAATCATGCTACGCTGAAAATTCACCTGCTTTTGATGTGAAGGCACCTTTACAGTAAACGCCACTTCCTCTTCTCACTGTGTGTTGCTGTGGTTACACAAACACAGAGGGGGACGTCTGCTCTTTGGTCTGCTGGATACTCCGTTTGCATTCACACGGCAAGCGAAGCGCACCAGACTGCGTTTGCAAGTGAACCGAGACCCCCTGTTTTCAGGGGGAGCAGAGTTCGCTTGTCTGGTGCTGCACCAGAGTTCCAGGTGCATTCAGATGGCGCCAAACAAACTGAACTAGTCACGGAATACACACTTTGGTCAGAGACAGATGACAGGACATGCTTGTTTTTCTTCTTTCAGCCCACTGGAGGGCAGACTTTGACAACTTTGACAAAAGGCATGTTGAGGGAGATTATGGAGTATTTTTATACTGACTATTTTGTCTGCATTTATGCATCCACTGGCGTTGAACAGCGTGAATTTTAATGGTCATCACTACCAAATGTGCCGCTTTATCAGACTGGCATGAACCACTCTTAACGATGCTAATAATACTGTATGTGCGCTGCGTGAAGTTCACATCTCTAATCCAAATGATCCCTGTTGGGCCTCTCCAGCCCTCCTGCAATAAAATGATCCCCACAATAGTTTCAAGATCTAACCAAGATCCATAGGAAAAATCTGCATCAGTTCCACTCTGTTAAACTTAACCATTTTTGCAGTGTTAATTCAAAATTCATCTGCTGCTTCCCCTCAGAGGAAACACTCCATCACACTCCTGCTCAGTCACCTGTGTAAAAATCTTTGTAAACACAACTGCATAAACTCCCAGCAAATTCTTGAGTGAAACCTACCATAAAACAAACAAAACGTCAAAAAAACCACACACACACAATATGGTTTTTATACAGGAATATGAAGATGAAGCAGTAAAGCCGTTAGTATGCAGAGGATGTAGCCAGACTGCTGAATAATGCATGAAAAAGGAAGAAAAGAAACAGCTCAATAAATGCTGCCGATGGGCCCATGGGTGGACTGATCCGCCAGGGGGAGACGGCATTACACCATCTTTGACATGACACATAAATTAGGTATTTATGATCTGTCAAAATGTTTGGCTTTTTTCAGGTTTCTCTTTTCCAGTGTAATGCGATTGATGTTTTCTTACATATTTTCCTGAAACTGTGATGACTGTGTGTTGATTTTTGACAAAACATGCAGTTACAAATTAAGTAAGGAGTTAACCGATAAACAGGCTAAACAGCTGATGTTTACAGAGTGTAAACAGTTTAGCGCAATGGCTTAAAAATACAAAAACAACTTGGAAATGGTGGAAGCTTTTTGTTTTTTTTTTTAGATTATTTTTTCGAAAGAAGAGTTGCTGTGAATCTATTTCAGTCTTTATGGTCAAACACCTTTTACCATGTTTCTGAGCACTGCCTTTCAGACACCGATGGATGTAAAGGCTTTTGACGCAGAGTTCTCCTGCTGTCCCTGAACTCATCCAGTAATTGATGCTTTTTCTTCTTCTGTTAAGCTGCTTTCATAAATTTGGTGCAGTTTTTCAGCTTATAATTTTCATGTTCACACAGCAGACTTTATACGTATCTGTCAGTTGTCATTATTCTGACTTCCCCCACAACGGTCTGGCATCTCCTCCCCAAAAACCAACAAGGTTTTACGTCTTTGTTCCTAACATTCTGCCTGAAAACAGCCCCGGGAACTTGACTCAGCTTTCTTCAGACTTTTAAAACAAGCACAGCTGCCAAGTGAAATCTCTCCCTTCTGTGTTTCAGTTGCCCAAATCTTTGACAGAAATAGCAACGCTGCAATAAAGCCAGTTGCTGTGCTCACTAATATGTAACACTGTTCTCAACCTCTATGAAAGTTTCCATTTAATCGTCTCTCCTCTTTTTGTTGTTTATTTTTGATGTCAGACACATGTCGGGTGAGTTAAGGCTGTATGCCATCCTTATCGCCAAACTGACCAGGAGCCATCCCGCTGACTAAGCGGCCGCCCCCCTGGTCCCCATTAAGAGTACCAGGAGAAGTCAGTGCGAGTATAGTTGCAAATGTACAACATTGAAAACTGATGGGAAAAAATCAATTTATGATTTTTTATTCTTGTTGAAAAAATGTTAAGAAATTTATTACAAAACGTGACTAATTTATACGCAAAAAAAATACTTTTATTAGAAAAACTGCAAATTTCCCAGGAAAAAGTTATAAATTTCCAAGAAAAATGGTACAAGTTTACAAAAAAAATCTCAAGTTTTTCCTCATAAATTTACCTACCTTTTTTCTTAAAATTGCAGTTTTTCTTAAATTTGCTACTTTTTTTTTTTTGTAAATTTGTAACTTTTTTTGGTAAATTTGCAAGTTTTTTCTAGTATTTTGGTGACTTTTTTCTTGTAAATATTAAACTTTTATCTTACAAATTTGTGACTTTTTCATGTAAATTTGCATCTACCTTGTCATGAATTTGTAACATTATTCTTGTAACTTTGCAACTTTTTTCCTCACAAATTTATATTTTTTTCTCGTAAATGGCAACTTTTTGCCTCATAAATTTGTTATTTTTTTTTCTATTGCAACTTTTTTGGATAAATTTTAAACTTCTATAAATTAGTGACTTTTCATTGTGAATTTGCATCTTTTATTATATGTTTTGCACCTTTATTCTTACAAATTTGTAGTTCATTTATGTGTATACAATTATAAATTAAGTGAATTCATGGACCCTAGGCCACACAGCTACTGTGAGTAGTGAAAGCTACAGTGGGGGTCAGTCCTCTGGTAGCTCGGTGCATTAACTTTCCTTTCCATTATGCTCAGCACCAAGCTAGAAGGCGGAACGTACCATTTTTTTATGGTCTTTGGCATGACCCGGCCAGGATTTGAACCTGTGCTCTACCAACTAGGCCACCACTCCAGTACACAATTATGCCTTATGCTAAATTTGTGACCATCCCCACCACCACCCCCCTTGCTAAAAAATAACAAATCACCTACAGCAGTGACATTCAGTTGATGTCTTTTTTTTTTATCATCTGTGCACCTTTTGATTAGCAAACTGATTGCTGAGAATGTCCAGCATGATTAGACTGTTACTGTACTGTGTGATTTATCCTGGTTTAAAAAAAAAAAAAAAACGCTCATATTTAACCAGCAGAAGATCACAGAGCTGCATTGTTAGCAACAGCTACTTCATCTTTACATTATGAACATTTAAAAATCATTAAAAATCATGACATGAACACGCAGTTTGAAAATTAAACTAAACTACTGCTTTCACTTTCAAAGTTACAGGTGCTGGAGACAACATTCTGACCTCCTCGCCAGTAGGTGTCACACTGACTCTTGCACGACCTATTTGGCAGAGACACGTGAAATCAGCCCAGTCATGCTATGGATCTCTTGCACAATGTAGAGCAACGTTCTTCCGCATTCCAGTCCACCCGCATTTCCAGTTCTGCTTCCATTATACTTGCCCATTTCCTGGTGCTTTCTTGTCAATAAATCAATTTTATCACTTTTACTTATTGTCCATTCTGGAAACAATGTGCGGGCAGATAATTTTTTCTTTATAAAGTTTGTGTTTCACATTTTGATCATTTCTGTAACCATACTGAGCCATTTAATAGTTCCCCAGTTAGCTTAGTGGCTAGCAGCTATCGTATTTGTTCATGTCCGCGCCATTCCAAATACCACTGCATGGGCTGTAACAGACCTGTGAAACTCACTGAAATGCATGTCTGACTCCCAGTTGTTACCTGACTTCTTTTAATATTACTTTGTGCATGCAGAATCCCTCGGTTATTTATGTTACCATCACTGTTGGTGATGGTAACAAATCTACCTACGGGTACAAATAAAGTAACCTGAACCTGAACCTGAACTGTTATTGAGTACTTAGTTAGCTTCCAGTTGCTAGTGTGTTATTTATTCTCGTAATAAACTTTGACTCACTCCTAGTAACAATGCATGGACTCAGATGAACGTGAATGAGCTCGTGTAAAGATTTTGCACAATATATGACCATTACACAGCTCTATTACAGCCCATACAGTGGTATTTGGAATGGCAGAGACATAGACAAAGACGATAGCTACTTGCCACTAAGCTACCTGGGGAACTATTAAACGGCTCAGTATGGTTACAAAAACAATCAAAATGAAACACGAACTTTAAAAACTAAAAATGATCTGCCAGCACACTGTTTCCAGTATGTACAATGATAAGTGAAAGTGTTAACATTGATTTATTGGTGAGAAAATGCCAGGGAATGGGAAAGTATAATAGAAGTGGAAGCAGAAAAGCAGGTGGACTGGAATACGTTAGAACGTTACTCTACATTGTGCAAGAGGTCCACTGGCTGTGACCAGCTGTGACATCTTTACCGCCATAGATATGCAAATATGCATAGCTTACTTTTGTGATTACAATAACTACAATGAACAATGCTGGCACAACGCCACAGGTGCTGTCAACCATTAGAGTCACCTACACGACATGGCGCCTCCATTTGGCATGAAAATGCTAACACCTTCATGGCACCATATTCTGTGTCTATGTTGTATCGGTCTAACCAGCAACCACAGTCTTGCTCTGCAGTTACGCAGATGTAAATATTATGATTATTTTGGACCCGTAAAAAGTATTTTTTCATCAATATGCGTTTTTTGAATAATAGAAATGCTTTAATTTTGCACCTTTCTGAACATTTTGTTGATGTATTATTTTTTTTAAATCTTTGTTTTCAAGAAAATACAATCCAGTTCACCTTTAAAGGGGAGCATTCACACACACAAAAAAAAGATGAGTTTTAATCATAAATTTATACTCTTTAATGGATGACAAGAGCAGTCTGAGTCAAGTGCAATGCCCCCGCCTCTGTTTTCTGATAAGAGATAATATTTCTAAACAATTTATAAATTATTTCAGTAATCTACTGATAAATACAGTTATTTAATGAGCACTTCTCTGTATGCTTCCCCAAATGAAGAAACATTTAAAAATTGTAGTAAAAGTTTTTCAGTTAATCATGATGTTGATTTAAGGTCACATGGCCCAGCCCTAATTTTGGGTGGCTTTGCATCCCCCCTCAGGTGGCACCGCTGACAATATTAAACACTCGTTCACGCCCGTACTTACACTGAAAGTACACGATCTTGATAGCACTTCACAGGCTGTGTTGTAAAATGAAGTTTTCAAACTGATATAAGCCAAACCGTTCCTCCTTCTCACCTGATCCTTCACCGGGCTCACCATGCCCTTCTTCCTGTAGTCCACAGATTTGGGGATCCTGGACAGCCTGCCGTCCAGAGCCACGGTGAAGCTGCCGTCACGGCTCATGGGGACCTGCAGGCCGGTCATCTTCTCAGCCACCTCCTCTGATGTCTGCACGAGGAGAGACACAGTTTACATGTTTGACATCACGTTTCTGAGGTGTCCACTGACATACCTGGGAAAAAAAAGTGGCGAACAAAATGCTAATTTAAAGAAGCAAAAGTTAAGAAATGAAGGGTGGCGGAGCGGTTAGCGCTGCGGCAGCACAGCAACTCACCCTTGGCCGGGGGGGATCCTGGGTTGGATCCCAGCCCCCGACCAATAGTGATCTGTGTGGAGTTTGCATGTTCTCCCCGTGTCTGCGTGGGTTTACTCCGGGATTTCTCCGGTTTCCTCCCACACGCCAAAAACATGCAAGTTAGGTTAACTGGCATCAAACTGGGGATTCTAAATTGTCCTTAGGTTTGACTGTGAGAGTGAATGGTTGTCTGTCTCTCTGTGTTGGCCCTGCGATGGACTGGCGATCTGTCCAGGGTGTACCCTGCCTCTCGCCCAAAGATGCTGGGATAGGCTCCAGCGCCCCCGCGACCCGAAAAGGATTAAGCGGAAGAAGATGGATGGATGGGTCCTGTGTTGTGCAGACCTGGCATAATCTGTCTGGGTGAAATAAAACGTTTTGAGACAGGAATGAGAAAGCAGCGGGGAGGATTTATTTTAAGATTTAAGGCACGATTGTGCAGAGCAGATCTGGGGAAAAAAAAGGAAGCATTTCACATTCCAGCTGGGGGACAGAGGATGAAAAGTGATTCGAAGACATAAATTTACCACGGTTTACTCCAGAGTGAAACATCATTTTTCACTGAATAAAAAAGTCAAACAGGAATGCCAGAAGTGGCACAGAAAAAAAGCACAAAGGAAAACTAAAAATAACAAGACAAAAAAAAAAGAATAAATGTGTGAGTTATGAAAAGAGCACATGAGCAATTAAAAATAAAACTTCCTTCCTTGCTGTGGCAGCAACAGGAAAACCGCACATTAAGGAATATTTAGCAATTATTTAAGAAAATCCTTCATCTATTATTACTATAATTCCCAGAGGCTTTTATTACACTCAGTCTGAATACAGAGAATCATTAATAGGGGGAAATACAAGCCATCTGCTAATTTCTCTCATTGAATTCAAGCGCTTCACATGAAAATGAAAAGTCATCTTTCATTTGCTGCCACCTGTTCCTACATAAATAAGTGACTGGCCGTGAATCAAGAATTCGGGTGTGTGTAGTACATGTGCTGTCACTAATAAATGACTCCAAGCCCCGTTGAGCTTTGTGAAGCCTGCTGTAAAACTCATTTTTCATGCACAGGCCCTTTTACAGCAAGGCATCCTGGCGCTAAAACAGCCATCGGTCACGAGCTGCGCCGACGTGTCACCGTTGACGGCTGACATAACGACGCCAAACGCGGCTCTCCGTCAGCGCACCGCAGCATGCCTGAATGAAGGAGCGAGGAAGGCCACGTGTCACTGCATCTGAAAAACTGTAAATCACTGGCATACGTACGGAAGGGGCAGAGGTCAGAAAACAGTCAAATTGTACACAATTAAAAGTGTCGCCTTTATATAGCAATTACTCCAGTATACTGTATGCAAGTATCTACCAAAAAATTACTTAAGGGTAAGAAAGTATCTACTAAAAATAGTGCTGCAACAACCAAATCAATGACCCATTGCAAACAATGGAGAAGGGGGTTTTCTCAGGTGTGCACGATTAAACAGGTGAGGTAAAACTTGCACTGGAGCCCCAAACAAGAACCATGGTAAGAGGAAGCAGAGAGTGCAGAAATAATCGTGATTAGGCGACTAATCAAAAAAAATTGTTGGTTGCAGCCCTGACTAAAAAGTTGCTTGAGTAGTTAGTCACAGCAGTCACAGATTTATGATGTTTTTCTCTTAGAGTTGTCTTTCATAAGTTTGAAATGTATTTATTTAAGCAAGTTTCAAAAAAAAGCATTTCTCTCATATGTTTTGAGCCTTTTTCTCATGAATGTTCTTTTTCCTTGTAAATCTTAATTTTTTTGAACTTAAATTTGCAACTTTTTACTCAGATTTGTTTTTTCTCCTCATCATTTTGTGACTTTCTTCTTTTTTCTCAGAAATTTTTGAGTTTTTTCTTATACATTTCATCCATCCATCCATCACTTGTATCTGGGGGTCCGGGATGCAGAGGCAGCAGTCCAAGTAGAGGAGCCCAGACTTCCCTCGGCCCAGTCACCTCCTGCAGCTCTTCAGGGAGGCGTTCCCTGGCCAGCTGGGAGACATAGTCTCTCCAGCATGTTGTGGGTCTGCCCTGGGGTCTCCTCCCAGTGGGGCATGTCCAAAATGCCTCACATGGGAGTCATCCAGGAGGCATCCTGATTAGATGCCTGAACCACCTCAGCTGGCTCCTTTCCATGTGGAGGAGCAGCGGTTCTACTCTGAGCCTCCCCTGGACGACTGAACTCGTTACCCTGTCTGTAGGGGTGAGGCCAGCGACTGTCTGGAAAAAGCTCATTTCAGCCGCTTGTATCTGTCATCTCATTCTTTCGGTCATTACCCAAAGTTCATGACCATTGGTGAGGGAAGGAACATCGACTGACTGGTAATCTCGACAGCTTTGCTTTGAAGCTCAGCTCCTTCTCCACCGTGACAGAACGGTACAACGCCTGCATCACTGCAGATGCTGCTTTGATCCATCTGTCAGTCTCCCGCTTCGCTCTCCCCTCACTCGTGAATAAGACCATGAGACAGTTGAACTCCTCCACCTGGGGCAGGAGCTTGTCCCCACCATTTTCCAGCCGAGGACCATGGACTCGGATTTAGAGGCACTGATTCTCATTGCGGCCACTTCACACTCAGCAGCAAACCGTCCCAGTAAGACCTGTAAGCCATTGCTTGACCTACAGGTCAGACGTTTTTCTTTTAAATGTATTCCTTTTTTTCTCATAAATTTGTGACTGTAGTTTTTTTTATATAATATTGTGATTTTTTTACATAAATTTCAAACATTTTAATGACAAATTAGAATTTTTTTCTCATATATTCATGCAATTTATAAAACCTTTTTCCCCCCTCATTTCTTTGCGACTAAGCCAGAACAGAAGAACAATGATATCAATGCTGATCTGAAATAAGATTATAAATTCACTAAAATGACCAAACCTGCAGTCATTTCTGGTGAGAAAACATTATTACACTATATAATCAAGCACATTCTAACCTATTTTCAAATCAGTGAAATCAAAAGTAATTCAGACTACGACCAAATCGACTGGAATAAAAGTGTTTTCTTCCCCCCTCAAAATTGTGCTCAAGTAAAAGTAAAAAGTATCCTACAATCTGGGCCATTTGTAGATTTTTGGTGGTCCTGTGCAAGATTTGGGGCCAATATTCAGAATGGGGATGATTTCAAATCTTTTGAAATGGGGAAAAAAATATCTTTCTCATCTTAAAAAAAAAAAAAAACTTCAAATAAATAAATAAATTTTGCAAACTTTAAAGGAAAAAGTCACAATTTTGTGAGAAAAAGTCACAAACATCTGATGAATTGGGTAATCTGAGGAAAAAATTGCTAATTTATAGAAAAAAAGTCACAAATTCATGTGAAAAAGTTTGCCAATGTGAGAAAATTTGAGTATCAAAATCCATCCATCCATCCATCTTCTACCGCTTTTCCGGAGGTCCGGGTCGCGGAGGCAGCAGTTCAAGCAGAGAAGCCCAGACTTCCCTCTCCCCAGCCACCTGCTCCAGGTCTTCAGAGGGGATACCAAGGCGTTCCCAGACTAGCTGGGAGACATAGTCTCTCCACCGAGTCCTGGGTCTGCCCCGGGGTCTCCTCCCAGTGGGACGTGCCTGAAACACCTCAAGTGGGAGACGTCCAGGAGGCATCCTAATCAGATGCCCATACCACCTCAACTGACTCCTTTCAATGTGGAGGAGCAGCGGTTCTACTCTGAGCCTCTCCCGGATGACTGAGCTCCTCACCCTATCTCTGAGGGTGAGTCCAGCAATCCTACGGAGAAAGCTCATTTCAGCCGCTTGTATCCGCGATCTCGTTCTTTCGGTCATTACCCAAAGCTCGTGACCATAGGTGAGAGTAGGAACGTAGATTGACTGGTAAATCGACAGCTTTGCCTTAGAACTAAGCTCCCTCTTCACCACAACAGACCGGTACAACGTCCGCATCACTGCAGATGCTGCTCCAATCCGTCTGTCGATCTCTCGCTCCATTTTCCCCTCACTCGTGAACAAGACCCCAAGATACTTAAACTCCTCCACTTGGGGCAGGAGCCTGTCCCCAACCCGGAGAGGACAATCCACCTTTTTCCGGCTGAGGACCATGGACTCGGACTTGGAGGTGCTGATTCTCATCCCAGCCGCTTCACACTCAGCGGCAAACCGTCCCAGCAAGAGCTGTAGGTCATTGCTGGATGAAGCCAACAGGACAACATCATCTGCAAACAACAGAGATGAGATCCTGTGGTCACCAAGCATGACACCCTCCATTCCCTGGCTGCGCCTAGAAATCCTGTCCATAAAAATTATGAACAGGACCGGTGACAAAGGGCAGCCCTGGCGGAGTCCAACTCTCACTGGGAATGACTCCGACCGAGTGTTGGCAATACGAACTAAACTCTCACAACGGTCGTACAGAGACCGAATAGCTCGTAACAACAAGCCCGATACCCCATACTCCCGAAGCACCCCCCACAAAAATCCACGAGGGACGCGGTCAAATGCCTTCTCCAAGTCCACAAAACACATGTAAACTGGTTGGGCAAACTCCCACGAACCCTCAAGAATTCTCGAGAGGGTAAAGAGCTGGTCCGATGTGCCACGGCCAGGACGAAAACCACATTGCTCCTCCTGAATCCGAGGTTCGACCAACAGACTCTCATGATAAATTGTATATCAAGGATTCAGTGTACCCCGCCCGGTATGGGGTTACCGGGGCCCCACCCTGGAGCCAGGCCTGGGGGAGGGGCTCGAAGGCTAGCGTCTGGTGGCCAGGTTTCCACCCATGGGACCCGGCCGGGCTCAGCCCGAAGGAGTTACATGGGTCCGCCCTCCAGTAGGTTCACCACCTGCAGGAGGGATCATGGAAGTCCGGTGCTATGTGGATTAGGTGGCAGTCAAAGGCGGAGACCTTGGCGGACTGAGTATCAAAATAAGTATGACAAAATATATTTGAGTGAAAGCCCAGTTTATCTTCCTTTCTAAATTACATCATGCAAAAGCAAAAATGATCCAACTACAAAACTACTCATTAAAGTACTGCTTTGTGAAAACGTTACTAGTTGCCACTCCCGAGCATTTGGCTTGAATCCATGATGGATTGGGACATCACAGTGGTGCCATAACTTACTGAGGCATTTCACAGGATGATACATGGACAGAGATGCGGCCGTGGGCGCTCAGACTCACCATGTCCCCCAGGTGGTTCATCCCCATCTCGAAGGAATGAATGTCCAGCGCTGCCTCCTGGTTGTGAGCTTCAATCATGCGCAGGTTTTTCTCCCAAATGGTCCTGCGGATCGCTTCTTCGCCCTGAAGCAAAAAGGGTGGAGGTGACACTCAGACAAAGCTGGGCTCATCCGTCATATCTTAAGAGACAAAATACAGCCTGGAGAAAGTTTTAATGGCATTCGTCTCAACTTTTACAACTTTGTAGTGCAACATCGTGAGCTATCCCAACGAGACCAAAATTGGAGCAATCTCCCAGTGATCTCTGCACTGTGTAAAGAGGCCCTTAAAGAAATACAAACCATTTAGGGGTGCCATGTAGTTATCATGATAAACAAAAACACTATAAAGCGTCATTTCACCCAACATATACTATATTGCCAAAAGTATTGGGACACCCTTCCAAATGAATGGGCACCAATACACAAAGCAAGGAAATTAAAGACATGGATGAGCAAGTCTGGAGTGGAGGAAAGGGACTATCGTGTAACACAGCCCTGACCTCAACCTGATAGAATGCCTTTGGGAGGCATTAGAGTGGAGACTGTACACCAGGTCTTCTCGTCCAACGTCAGTGCCCGACCTCACAAATGCACTTCAGGAAGAATGGTCGGAAGTTTCCATAAACACACTCCTAATCCCTGTGGAAAGCCGTCCTTTACAGCTATAACAGCTTCAGAGCTTCAGGGTCGGCTTTCCACAAGGTTTAGGAGTGTGTTTATGTGAATTTTTGACCATTCTTCCTAAAGTGTATTTGTGAGGTCAGGCGCTGATGTTGGACGAGGCCTGGCTCTGCTCCGATTCATCCCAAAGGTCTTCTATTGCTCATCCATGTATTTATGGACCTCACTTTGTCTATTAGTGCCCATTCATTTCGAGGGTGTCCCAATACTTTTGGCAATATATTGTAAATGCCTTTGATAATCCTGGCGAATGACAGCTGAAAGAAACAAATTTGGGTAAAAAGGGCAAATTTACATTATAATTAGAAGAAAGATGCCTGTGCCGCAGTCCCATTTCATTAATTAGGTCAATTAAACAAGTCCTCATTCACAAAAGAGTCTGCCCTTGAGCTCAGACCTTTATTTGGCATAAAATATTACCTAATCCTTTACAAACCACTGGGTGTCTTTTAAAGTCAAATAGTGATTTTTAAAGACACAATATGGGAATATGATACATCCCACCAGCTTGGTGCTTTGTCTAAAATCTCCTTCCATGCTCTACTTATCATTCTTGGTCTCAGCTACAATTAGCATGGCCATGATCATTATTTCTATCTTGATACTCATTCCAGTAATGGGGAATGCAAATGCTGCAAGCGGGCTACGATTCCATTACAGAAACATCAGTTCAACTAGGATTGCATCTGAGGAACACTTTGATGAATGCAGATTAAAATCAACACGCGAGAGAGGCAGAAGTGTCTTTTCTGCTGACTGCAACAGAATGCAAACATATACACTATGCTACACGATCATGTGAACATCCCGATGCTATAATAAATATGCGCATTTGGACAAAGATGCAAATAAAAGCAGGGTGCATCACACAGCACACAAACACACCATACACAGCTGTGGAGCGCTGACCTCTAGCCAGAGGTGGAGAGATAACAGATGCTCAGTGAGCATTCAGAAAGTGAATGTGCAGTCTGGTCTGGTTTGATATGAATTAAACTAGAAGCCCCCATTCACGACCAAAAAGTGGGGGAGAAACAGAGAAAGAGTAGAATGGAAATTTTTGTTTGTGTTAAGTTTTAGATGATTTAAATGCCAGATTTTTCCTTAAAAACTCCTGAAAGTAAGTAAATGTAACTACAAACTCAGCTTTAAAAAGTGAATCTGTTTCTTTTGGAGCTGTATTGAAGTGAAATTAAATTCTCATTGTGCATGCCCTGCTTTACTTTTGCGTCTCTGTTCTCTGACTCCATCTGTCTTTTTTCTGCTGTGGGCCAAAACAAAAAAGAAGTGGAGCAACCAGTGCTGCCCTCACATTTCTGGTTTTTATAGCTGACACCACGTCCCTCAGCGTTCACAGTAAATACCTTTAGATCAAAGTCTTTTTATTATTTTTAGCAGTGACGAAATATAAATGTAGAACATAAAACAAAACTAACCCTCCCACCCCCCTACCCTCTCACAATACCAGATCAAAGATACAACAGTCAGACATTCTTGACACACACTTGATCGTGGAAATAAATAATACATTACAACAAAATGTTCATATATTAATAACTGACGGAGCTGCATTGTTAACAAAGAAAGTGAAAGGTAACCATGTGGCATGAAATTTCCCAACAGACTCCTTAATCGTATGTTTATTTTTTTTCAAATGGATATGAGACATAACTTCTCTGAGCCACTGTCCAAAAGTTGGAGGCCGAGTGTCCTTCCATTTACAAAGAACCAGTCTTCTGGCCAACAGAGTAGAAAAAGCGGTGATATTTGAATGAGCCTTGCTCAGAGAGGAGTCTGATGGGGTCACACTAAACAATGCAATCAGGACAGATGGATGTATCGTTTGTCCACATATTTTCGAGAAGGCCTCAAATATCAAGTTCCAGAATACATAAAGCTTTGGACAAAACCAAAGCATATGCATTAATGTAGCTGGATCCCTTATACATCTGTGACATGTAGGATCCAGATCAAGCTGGATCTTAGATAACTTCTCCTTAGTCCAATGAAGACGATGAACAACTTTAAACTGCATTACAGAATGTCGAAGACAAATTGAAGAGGTGTGAATCCTGTTTATCATTTTGGACCATGTTAGCTCCGATATTGATTCTCCCGTCTGCTTCCCATTTGTGTTTAAGCTTTTCTAAAGTTGTCAATTGCTGCAAATCCAAAATGGTGTATATATTAGCCAAAATTTTTTAGAATCAATTTTGCATTCAAAGATTAGATCTAACAGAGCTGATTGAGGACGTTGGGGGAAGCAGCTTGAGTTAGGTTATACAAAACATCGGAGCTGTAAATATCTGAAAAACTGTGACCTACTTATTTTATATTTTGGACATAGTTGTTCAAATGAAGCAAATTTATTGTCTACATACAAATCATGCAATGATCATATCCCAGATTTTAACCAGCTATCGAAGGCTTCATCAATGACCAAAGGTGTAAACATGTGGTTTCTGGTTAGTGGTGCAGCAAGCCACATTCCAGTAGTGTTGAAGCTTCTTCGAAACTGATTCCAAATTTTGACCATGTGGATAACAAGAGGATTAGATGTATAAAATGAAACAGGATGTTTAAGAGGTAGGCTGGAACCTAATAAAGCTGCCAGAGAGGTATTTTTAACTGAGGCCCTTTCCAATTCCACCCAGCTGGAATCAAGAGCATCCCCCTTCATCCAATATAACAATGTTTTAATATTTGCTGCCCAGTAGTAATAGATAAAGTTTGGAAATGACATACCACCCATTGTTCGTGGCAGTTGCAATATATTTTTCCTTATCCTTGGTTGCTTCTTACTCCATATAAAACTTGATATCTGACTATTAAGGTTAAGAAAAAAGGATTTGATTAGAAAAATGGGCAAACGTTGAAATAAATACAGAAATTTAGGCAGCACACACATCTTAATGGAATTATTCTTTCTCCTAAAGAAAGAGGAAGAATATCCCAATGGTCCAGATCTCTCTAAAGACTAGAAAGTAACGGCAGATAATTGGCTTTATGAAGATCACTAAAATAATGCATTACCCATATACCTAAATATTTAATTTTTCCAACACTAATTTTGGAAGGCGCCAATATGATATGTCTTTAATATCCAGGGGAGAGTGACATTACCTCACTTTTTTGAAGATTAACTTTATAGCCAGATATTTTTACAGATTCTGAGAGTAATTTCAATACTTTCGGGATACTCGAATCAGGGTCCGATACAAACAACAATGTATCCTCTGCATAAAGAGAAACTGTATACTCCAGACCTGCCCAACAGATTCCCCCTATAGTGGAGTTTTGTCTCAAAGCTATAGCCAGCAGTTTCATAGCAATAGCAAATAAAAGTGGTGAGAGAGGGCATCCCTGCCTTGTACTGCGCCGCACCTCAAAGTAACTTGATACGTTATAATTAGTCCATACTGCTGCCATTGGGGTGGTATGGGTGGTATACGTATAAGAGCCTGATCCAAGATATAAATCTTGGGCCAAACTCAAATGCCTCCAAATTCTTAAAAAGGCAGTCCCACTCGACCTGATCAAACGCCTTTTTGGCATCAAGTGAAAGTATTACTTCACAATCTGTACTAACAGATGAGGCCGGACAGTATAAAATATTAAACAAACGTCTAATATTGAAAAAAGAATGACGGCCTTTTAAAAAACCTGTCTGATCAGAGAAAATGATTTCTGGAACAACCCCCTCAAGACGACAAGCCAAAACCTTAGCCAAAAATTTTACATCCGAGTTCAACAAAGAGATTGGGCGGTACCAATTGCAATAGAGGGGGTCTCTGTCCTTTATGAGCAATAAAGATATAATTGCTTGATGCATGGAAGAAGGCAGGGATTTTAAGATGAGAGATTCCTCAAATACAGATAACAGCAAAGGGGAAAGTTGATGTGAAAATATTTTTAAAAGTAAATACCTTTATTGTGTGCATAACTGAGGCATTCTCAAGGTGTATTGAGGAATTTTCAAATGTAGTTCTGCATGTTGATCTGCAAAAGTTGTCTCTGTTAGAATTTGGTTGGCTAAAGGTTGAAATATACATTAGTCCCCATTACTGGAAATGAAAACTGAGTCATGGTAAGTGAAAACCAAACTGAAATCCATTAAAAAATACAGCTGCTGTATATCTAAAATTTTAGTATAAATATTTGATTTTTTTTTTATCATTGTAGTCTTTAATCCTAATGATTTCTTTCTTCTATTTGTATGGATTTGAAGGCTGCTATTTACCAAGTGAAGCAGATTATACAGGGAACTACAGTACACCCACTGGCACATTACAGAAGTGGAGCTAAGCTTAAACAACATCTGGTCTATTAATCGACTCCACTGTGATGCATTTACTTAATACTGTAGCTTAACATAAAAAAAAATGTCTTACAGTGATCGCTTTTTTGATCATTAAATATGCAGTTGGAAAATTAAATAGAGCATCAGTAAAACATTCTTTTTTGCAATCTCTTTAGTAATACAATATGATAATAGCATCTAAAATGTAGTTTTTTGATTATATGTTTAGGTGCTTACAGCAGATCAGAGAATAACCTTTATCCACAGTTAAGATGTTGGCCCTGGGTTTCTCTACTCAAACCGTTTTCACTTTTCCTTCTTTTTGCCTCGGCATCTTTCTACAAAAGTTTTAAGGCTCAGTTTTCTGATTATCCTGGGGCTTTTTCTCTGCGATGTTTGCATGTTCTCCTGGTGCTCACATTGGTGCCCTTCCACAGTCCGAGGACCTTCATACTGGGTTAACTGGATGATTCTTAGTTGGTCCTATGACCTCATGTTTGATGAAGGGTTAAGAGCAGGTCTTGAAATTAACCTTAATGCTAACTGGTTGGGGTGTGCCATATGGTATCAGTCACTATAATACTGGTATCAAATTTGATCCAAGGGTAAAAGTTAAACCAGATCCGGTTGTGTGGAAATATTTTGATTTTAAGGCTGTTTCAGACTGATACAATGTTTGTTTGTTTGTTTGTTTGTTTTTAAAAAAGGTGCGGGAGTGCAGATAATATGCCAAAGAATTTTGCCACACCTCAACAACACCTCTCCGGTGCAAAGTTGCTGGTATATGGAAGTCTATTTTCATTCCGTTTCGGCCACTTCAGGTTGAATTTATTCAGCCACCCAAAGAAAAAAAAACACACCGTTCAGTACAATGAAAACCAAACAGCCTGAGGAGAGGTTCCATGCAATGGAGGCTTCTAATACAGGTAAGCCAATTCAGCATGTAAACCCCCACATCTAAAAATGCACCTAAGATTTGGCTATTTGTTATTGTTTTGTATTTGATAGATTTACAAGGGGGGGGCTGAAAAGTTCATAGGCTGAAAAGTTCATAGTGGTCAGATTTGAGCAAATGCGGTTTATTTAGGAATCCAAGCACTGCAACACCAATGGAAGAACTGTGTGGACCCAAGGGGAGACTACGTTGAAAAATAAACCACATTTGCTCAAATTTCACCACTATTAACATTTCAGCCTATGAACTTTTCAGGACCCCTTATAAACACACACACACACACACACACACACACACACACACACACACACACACACACACACACACACACACACAGAGCAGGGGAAAAAAATATTGAACATGTCAATATTTTTCTCATTAAACATATTTCTGATGGAGTCACTGACCTGGGATTTTCACCAGATATCAGTAACATCGCACATAATCCATACATACAAAGAAATCAAGGCAACTGTGTTCACAAAACAAAATTATATTTAATAAAGTGGAATGACACAGGAATACCTGTTGGACACATGAAGAAAAAGAGATGCAAAAAGACAGAAAGCCAGCAAACCAGCTCAGATCCATCAGAATTTAGGAAGCCATCCTATTCCCATCAGTGCAAATTATTTTCAGCTGGTTAAGTCCTGACTGATAGCCTATAAAAAGGTCTGTGATTATCAAATTATCACATCACAAAGAGCTCATGATGGGCAGAAGCAAAGAGCTCTCTCTAGACCTTTGCAACCTCATTGTTGCAAAACATAATGATGACATTGGTTACAGGTGCATTTCTAAATTGCTGAATGTTCCAGTGAGCACTGTTGGAACCATCATTTGGAAGTGGAAAGAACATAAACTGGCCATGACCAGGAGGTCCTTGCAAGATTTCTGACAGACAAGTCAAAAGAATTATCAGAAGAGTTATCCAAGAGCCAAAGACCACTCATGACTCAAGACCTCTCCTTTACAGTTTACTGACAAGGTTCATAATTATAAAGGAATATTGCACAACAGTCCGGTATCATATCACTGCAGTGCATGGTGAACAAGCATAATAGAACAGGTCTATTATTATTTCACAAACAAAAAAAATAACCATTGTCCAGTGCTGAAGTTTACTATGTTTATATACCGTGTGGGTCATGTGGCTCGCATCCTTGTCTGCTGACCAGAGTTACGTTCGCACGCACTCCAAACCCCGTCTTAAACCGCACACTTTGCTTGCTTTTTCTTGGCGTCTTCAGATGAAAAAATGTCAATCATTCACATACTATGTGGATGGAGACCACATTCCTTTTCGTTCCAAGCCGTTTTACTTTTTCTGCAGTGTTTGGTGGTAAGGGTGCACTGTTTCTGGGTTGTGGCGATGCATGGATGGCCCTATGGCGTGGTCATGCATGTAAGTCCGTGGACACGTCTTAAAGGGGCAGTACATGAAAAGCGCAATATTAATATATAAAGTAATATTCAAAAAATTCCTGGATCCAGATCACCACCAAAATCTAATCATCTGTTCCCTGTGCCATTACACACCTTTCCTGAAAATTTCATCAAAATCTGTGCACAACTTTTCGAGTAATATTGCTAACGGACAGACAGACAAACCAACCAACCAACCAATAAACCAACGCCGGCAAAAACATTACCTCCTCCCTCAGCGGAGATAATAAAATATCATGGTACTGTGTTTCTGAATTGATACAGTATCACCACAACAAAATTACTGCAATACTAAGATGTTTCAATCCCCTCCCCCCTCACCCATCGTTAAGAATATTGTTATTGTGAAGATTCACAAAAATACTATGATATCATTTTTTTGGCCACATCACCCATCCTTAATCACCGACCACTGTGGCTAACAGTTTTCCAAAGTTACTCATCACTCATTTTAAATTTAGAGTTGGGAAATTATATTCTCTTTCATTAATGACTAGCATTTTCTATAACTAATAGTTCCCTAAATAAAGGTCTCAAATTTTATGAATAAATAGTGTAAACTTTTCTTAAAGAGAAGTCTTCTATGTCATATAAAAGTCTTAAATTTGCTTGAAAGAATTCTCAAATTTACAAGAAAAAATTGTGAATTCATAATAACAAAAGAAAATTTATGAGAAAAATTCTAAGAAAAAAGTATCAAATTTCTAAAAAAAAAATAGTCTGAAATTTACAGGTTGTGTAGGTTTTTTTTTTCCCCGACCAGAAATTACTCAAATGTCTCTTTTTGGTAATAGCCAACCCTTGCTTTTAGTCCAAAATCTGCCACTTCCAAAGTAGATAGTAGGAGTGACTGAGACACAACCAAATTTCACCAGCAGTGGACAGATAGCTCTGGTTATACGAATAGACAGAACCTGCCCTATTTTAGTGTTTTTTATTCAGAAAATGTAACTTATGAAGCAAATTGGTGATACACTCAAGCGTAGCCAGGAATTTGTGAAGGGGGGGGGCTGATCCCCAACCACTACCAGCATTCTGAGTGCCCAGGGCGTCCACCTGGGGCGAAGCTTTAGCTTCAGCCCCATGTCAACTACAGATTTCTTAACATTTTCAATTCAAACTACTCAAAACCTGCTCTTTATTTATATATTTTTTTTCTTCTTTTTTTTGGGGGGGGGGGATGCAGTCCCCTCAGCACCCCCCCCCCCCCAGCTATGCACCTGTAAGTGAGCACTCCAACTCCCTATTATTGTGGAATATGTAGTTATAAAATTTACTAAATAAGGCAGATTAAATAAAATTACAAATATTTTTTGCTTTTTTTATTTTTTGCTTTTTTAACATAATTTAATAAGCCTATATGCTGATGATGTTTCATTATTATTCACAGACTCCATAAATAACTAAAAAATGGCTATATGATGATAAAACAAATATTTAAGTTAAGCTGGCAGCTCCACTACAGTATGAAACTGATGAAATCCCATTGGTGTTTTTAGATAAGATAAGAATTTAAACTCTAGATGCTGGCAATGATGCAGAACGATAAAATCAGCCAAGTGGAGATCTGATAGTGGCATCAAGTTACTTAAAACCTCCATAAGAACATCGACTTCATTTAATGTTCCCTCAGTAAATCTTCTTTCTGAACATAAGTAGAGGACAGAAATCCACCAGACTGGAACAACCCCAAAGTAACTGGATGTTAAACTGAGTCAAGTGGACAACAACGATGACTCAGACGTGAAGACATCTGTTGAACAGCTCAGTGAAGAGACAGCAGAGACACAGGGAAGGAGGAAAAGATGCACATCAGGATAATTAGGATGACTCACCAAAGAGACTTTTCAGTGAATAATCCCACATGTACTCTAATACCAACAGTTTACATTTACTTTATAATGTTCCCATAGTTTATTGTTTATTCTGTGATTGCCATTTTATATAATCAGTGTTGGGAGTAAGATGTTACAAAGTAATGCGTTACTGTAGCGCTACTACCTCTGCAGTAACGTGCTGTGTAATGAAATTACTGTTTAAAAATTCAGTAATGCGTTACAGTTATTGAAATTTGATCAGTTGTGTTACTCGTTTTATTAATGTGGATAGATATTTTAGCACAAATAGACGATCATACAACCAGCAGCTGCTCGACACTCTCCTCATCAGCTGCCAACTGGGGATGAATAGTTTTGGTGACTATTGTGGGACTGCCATCCCCAGCACCACCAGTGGCCTCAAGCCACTGGAGGTTATCATGTCAAAGGCAAAGGCAAGCAAATAAATCTAAACTGACCCTATTGTGACTGACGCAGCCATCACACAGTCTCCTCCGCAGGCCCGTTTCCTGTCCTGCCCCAGTTCACATCACAACCCGGTGAAGAAATGCCGTGGCGACTTCTCATATTGAGCCCTGATCACCTGTTGTCCTGATCACCTGTACGGTAACGTATTGTCACTTCCTGTTTTGCTGTCTGCCTGTGTGGTTTGCTCTCCAGCCACTAGCTATGGCTACTAGCTCTCTTTCCTCTCCTCCTCTGGTGTGCTCTCTCTGTCAGATGTTTAGCTACACCTCTGCCTCTTTTAGTGATAACGGTAAATGTAATAAATGTTGTCTTTTTGAGGCGCTCAAGGCGAGGTTGTCTGATTTGGAATCCCGGCTCCGCTGCATTGAAACACCGTCTGCGCCAGTTACTCTCGACGGACGCCCATTAGCTGCAGCGGAGCTAGCTAGCATAGCTAACCCCGTTAGCGGTCCCCCGGCTCTCCTCAGCAGCGAGGAGACTGGGTGGGTGACGGTGAGAAGGAAGCCTAGTCGCAAAGCCCCGGTACACCACCAACCTGTTCATGTTTCTAATTGTTTTTCCCCGCTCAGCGACACACCCGCTGAGGAAAAAAACTCTGATCATTGGCGACTCTGTAGTGAGAAACATGAACCTAGAGACTCCAGCGGCCATAGTCAAATGCTTTCCTGGGGCCAGAGCAGGCGACATCGAGTCAAATCTGAAAATACTGGCTAAAAGTAACTGTAAATATTCCACAATTGTTATTCACGCCGGCATTAATGACATCCGTCTCCGGCAGTCGGAAGTCACGAAACTTAATATAGAATCGGTGTGTGACTTTGCAAAAATGATGTCTGCCACTGTAGTATTCTCTGGGCCCCTCCCCAATCTGACCAGTGATGACATGTTTAGCCGCTCGTCATCCTTGAACCGCTGGCTGTCTGTGTGGTGTCCTAAAAATGACGTGGGCTACATTGACAATTGGAGCTCTTTTTGGGGAAAACCTGGTCTTATGAGACGAGACAGCATTCATCCCACTTTGGATGGTGCTTCTCATTTATCTAACAATCTGGCATCTTTTTTATCCAAATTTCCAAAACCCTGACTACTCAGAGTTGGGACCAGGAAGCAGAGTCTCAGTCTTACACGCCTCTCTGCAGCTCCTCTTCATCTGCCACCCCTCAGCTTAGCCCCTGTCTTCCCCAACAGAGAATCGTTGTCTGCTCCCTCCAAAGTAAATAAAAATATAATGTATAAGCATCCCAAAGTGATAAAGAAATATATTGGTAAAACTCAAATTAAACGTAAAGCCTCTAAATTGAATGATTTGGCCTCTGATCCTCCTCATAATTTAAAAATTAAATGTGGTTTATTAAATATTAGGTCTCTAACTCCCAAGTCTCTGTTAGTCCATGATCTGTTAATTGATCATCAGATTGATTTAATTTCCCTTACAGAGACTTGGTTAGGGCAAGAGGATTATGTTGGTTTAAATGAATCAACTCCCTCTGGTTATTTAAACTGTCAAAATCCCAGAAGTTCTGGTCGTGGAGGAGGAGTAGCAACAATTTACCATTCCAAATTACTAGTTAATGTAAAGCAAAAAACATGTTATAATTCCTTTGAGGGCCTGGTCCTCAGTATTGGGCACTTTAGCAATTTTAGGTTAAACCCAATTTTATTTGCCATAGTTTATCGTCCTCCATCAACCTACTCAGAATTTTTATCCGAATTTGCTGATTTCTTAGCTGATTTAGTGCTGAAATCTGATAGAATAATTATAGTAGGGGATTTTAATATACATGTGGATGTAGATAGTGACTGCCTTAATGTGGCATTTAATTCAATATTAGACTCGATTGGGTTTTCTCAGAAAGTATGAAATTCTACTTATTACCTCCACCATACATTGGACCTTGTTCTGACATATGGCACAGAAATAGAAAATCTTGTAGTGTCTCCTCATAACCCTGTACTGTCAGACCATTGTCTGTAAACCTTTGATTTTACTATTTCTGACTATTTGGCTCCTAAAGAAAAATATTATTACAGTAGATGCCTCTCAGATGATGCTGTTACCAAATTTATGCAGATTGTTTCCTCTATGCCATGTGTCAACACAACAGAAATAAGCTATAGACAGCTTGCTCCTTCTGTAATTGATAACATGGTGGATAGTGTTTCAGCTTCTCTGCATCAGACTCTAGACTTGATGGCCCCTTTAAAAAAGAAAAAGTCTAATCAGAGATTTCTAACTCCTTGGTTCAACACAGAAACTCGTAGCTTAAAACAGAAGACTCGTCAATTAGAAAGAAAATGGCGCTCCACTAATTTAGATGAAATCTATTTAGCTTGGAGAAATCATCTTTTAATTTATAAAAAATCTCTTAGAAAAGCTAGAACGAGTTATTACTCTGCATTAATAGAAGAGAACAAGAATAATCCCAGGTTTCTTTTCAGTACTGTAGCCAGGTTGACAAAGAGTCAGGACTCTGTCAATCCTAGCATTCCCTTAGAGCTTACTAGTCAGGACTTTATGAACTTTTTCAATAATAAAATTTCATCCATCAGAGATAAAATCAATCAGATTCTTCCCACAGTTAACTTAAATACTGTAACTACTACAACTCCTTCTATTGATGTCCGTCTTGATGAGTTTACTCCAATCGACCTTTGTGAGTTAGACAAAATAGTTTCCTCATCCAAACCTTCAACTTGTCTTTTAGACCCTATTCCTACCAGGTTATTTAAAGAAGTCTTCCCACTTATTGGTAGTTTTATTCTTCATATAATCAATTCTTCATTAACTTTAGGCCATGTACCGCAGGCTTTTAAAACGGCTGTAATTAAACCCTTACTCAAAAAGCCAACGCTAGATCCAGGAGCTTTAGCTAACTATAGACCAATCTCTAATCTCCCTTTCATTTCAAAAATCTTAGAAAGAGTTGTTGCTACGCAATTATTTGACCACCTGCAGGGAAATGGTTTACTTGAAGAGTTTCAATCTGGGTTTAGAATCCATCATAGTACTGAAACAGCCTTAGCGAAGGTCACTAACGACCTCCTCATTGCATCTGATAATGGACTAGTTTCTGTACTTGTCCTTTTAGACCTTAGTGCAGCTTTTGATACTATTGATCATAATATTCTACTTGATAGATTAGAACACTATGTTGGACTTAATGGAACTTCATTGCAGTGGTTTAGATCTTATTTATCTGATAGGTTCCAGTTTGTTCATGTAAATAATGAGTTTTCTTTCAACTCAAAGCTTAGTCATGGATTTCCACAGGGATCTGTGCTAGGCCCTACTCTTTTTAGTTTATATATGCTTCCGTTAGGCAACATTATTAGAAAGCACTGTATACATTTTCATTGTTATGCAGATGACACACAATTATACCTGTCAGTGAAGCCAGATGATAGTAATCAATTAGCCAAGTTAGAAGCCTGTCTTAAGGAAATCAAAGCTTGGATGACTTGTAATTTCCTGCTATTAAATTCAGATAAGACTGAAGTCATTCTTGTTGGTCCAAAAAACCTTAGAAATTCCTTTCCAAATCAAACTTTCAGTTTGGATGCGGTTACTCTTTCTCTTAATAGCTCTGTGAGGAACCTTGGAGTTATTTTTGATCAGGATTTGTCCTTCAATTCACATATTAAATTTGTTTCTAAGACTGCCTTCTATCATTTGTGTAATATTGCCAAGATTAGGAGCATCTTGTCTCAGAGTGATGCTGAGAAACTGATCCACGCTTTTGTTAGCTCGAGATTAGATTATTGTGATTCTTTATTATCAGGCTGTCCTAAAACATCTTTAAAAAGTCTTCAGCTGATCCAAAATGCTGCAGCAAGAGTTTTAACAGGTACTAGAAAGAGAGATCATATCTCTCCGGTTCTGGCCTCCCTTCATTGGCTTCCCATAGAGTTTAGAATTAAGTTTAAAATCCTTCTTCTTACTTACAAAGCTCTAAACCAGGGATGCTCATTACGTTGATCGTGATCTACTGGTCGATCGCGGAGGTAGTACTGGTCGATCGCAGCGTGACATTAAAAAAAATATTTGTCAGCCTATCAAACATCCCATCACTTGATTGACATACAGGGCAACCATTCAGATGACAACTGAATTTTGACCTTTAGGTCACCGCTCATGCGTAAACAACGGCGCTAAGCGCAGCAAAACTTACAAGCTAGTCAGCGAATTACCTCAGATTTTAAGCCCTTGCTAAAACATATGGTGATCAAAATGAGTGAGAAAGCTGGACCAAGTAAGAAGGCAAAAACATATCACTTTCATACGGAATGGGAGGTGGACTTTTTTTTTACGATGTCATTTTCGAAGTGCGTTTGCCTCATCTGCCAGTCTACCATCGCAATACCAAAGAAGGGAAGTGTGGAGCGGCATTTTCGGACTGTTCATGGAAAATACGACATCGACTTTCCGCCGAAAAGCCAGCTGAGAAAGAAAAAGGTGGAGGAACTAAAATCCCAGTTGTCCGGACAGCAGTCATTTTTCACTCAACAAACTTCAAAAGCGAAAGCCGCCACCGAAGCATCGTTCTGGGTGAGTCACGCCATCGTTAAAAACAATAAGTCCTTCCAAGATGGAGAGATGGTAAAAGAAGCATTCGTTGAAGCAGCTGACTCATTGCTCCAAGACTTTAAAAATAAGGCAGAGATATTATCTTCAATCAAAGCTTTGCAGCTGTCACATCAAACATTGCAGCACTGTTTCACTTGAACTCTTGTGGAGTGGAAGATGAGATTTTGACTCTACAAACCGACATTGAGCTGAAGTCGAGAGCTCATGGACAGTTCTGGAACTTACTCACAGAGGAAAAGTACCCCAACATGAGGAAATGAGCTACCTCCTTGACTGCATTATTTGGCTCCACTTATTTATGTGAGTCAGCCTTTTCCTACATGAAGATCATTAAGTCCAAATACCGTTCCACCATGACTGATGAACATTTGGAAATGTGCTTGAGGCTGGCTGTCAGCAGCTACTGTCCGGACTATGCATCCCTGGCTGATTCAATTCAGTGCAAGTCATCAAAGTAAACTCAGGTAATTACAAAAAAATATTAATAGTTTTTTATTATGTGTGTTGTGCAATATTGGCTTATTCAGTTATGCAAGGTACATCAACATACATTGTACATACAAAGAATCCTTAATACATTTGAAAATAATTATATGTTTTGCATTTTTGTAGTGGGTAGATCATTTTGACTTGGTTGTTTTATAAGTAGCTTGCATGCTGAAAAAGTGTGAGCACCCCTGCTCTATACAATCAGGCTCCTTTTTATTTAAAAGATCTGATACTACCGTATTATCCTAACAGAGCACTACGCTCCCAAAATGCAGGATTACTTGTAATACCTAGAATCTCCAAAAGTACAATGGGAGGCAGAGCCTTCAGTTATCAAGCTCCTCTCCTGTGGAATCAGCTGCCAATCTGGATTTGGGAGTCAGACTCGATCTCTGTTTTTAAGAATAGGGCTAAAACCTACCTTTTTGATATAGCCTACAATTAGGGAGGGATCATGTGTTTCTGAACCCTCCCTTAGTTATGCTGCTAATAGGTTTAGTCAGCCGGGGGACCTCCAGTAATGCACTGGGCCTCACTCCTTTCCTCACTCTCAATGAAATATTTTTTTTGCTGGTCATTAACATTTGTTTGTTCTCTCCCATAGATTGAGTCCCCATCGTGCTGTTTGCTCTCTACATGTCTGTTCTTTTCTTCTTCTCTATCCCCTCACCCCCCAGCCAGTCGCAGCAGATGACTGCCCCTCCCTGAGCCTGGTTCTGCTGGAGGTTTCTTCCTGTTAAAAGGGAGTTTTTCCTCTCCACCGTCGCCAAGTGCTTGCTCACAGGGGATCACCTGATTGCTGGGGTCTTTCTGCAACTGTGGGGGTTCCTCCTTCAGTTGATAGTGCTATGAGATGACTGTTGTTGTGAAATGGCGCTATATAAATAAAGTTGAATTTGAATTTGAATTTGTCCGAATGGTGAGTAGCCCCTACTAGCTCCTACCTCTGTGGTTAAACATGAGTATTTTTTTGAGCAAGAAGCTCGCATTTAATTTCTGCATTAAATGCATTTAAAGTTTTCTTACACACAGAGAAAAAGTGACTGTGATTTGTTGCAGTAAAGAACAGCTTCTTGTAAGTGGTGGACTTTCATTTATCTGTGCTTTCTGTTTTATTTTATTTTATTCATTTACATGCTGTTGTGATATGCAGCTATTTCATGGAAGTAAATCCTCTAAACATGCGTTTTTAATGGGCTGGTCCAGGGGTGTCAAACATATAGCTTGTGGGCCAAAAACGGCCCACCGGGGGTCCAAAGTTTTCTCTGTGAATTCACAGCTTTATTTCTAGTAAATTTCTGACTTTGTACTGATTACAATAGTTTGTGTAAATCTGAGACATTTTTTGTCTGTAAGATGAGACTTTTTTCTCATCAGTTTTCTTTTTCTTGTTTTTTTCTGATGAGAACAAGGGGCCCTTGATCTTGCTGTGTGTGCAAGATGATTTAAGTATGCATTTAAAAGTAACGTGAAAGTTAGTTTTCCAAGTAACTAGTTGCTTTAATCATGCAGTAACTCAAAAGTAACTGTTACTTTTGAAAAGAAGTAACTGAGTTACTGTAACTAGTTACTATTTTTTAGTAACTTGCCCAACTCTGTATATAATTCACCTCACTTCCTCTATTTTTTCATTACCAGTACCACGGCAAATTCCTCATGCAGTATGTGAAAATCTGTTTGACAACATGCTGTTACACAAACATTGCTGCTACTTTTCCATTTTTCTTTGACCTGACAGCTGAAAGAAACTGAAACGAACTTGCTATGTGCCACTGTTGTGAATAATGCATAAATGGTTCACCAGAGTTTGTGTACCTTGTTAAAAAGAACATTTTGGCTGGTACACATTTCCCCAAAGTTTAGCTGTAAAGTGAGATCTGTTAATAAATAATGAAGCATCCCCATCTAAGTACACAGATTCACTGAATCTTATGTGCTGTTAATTATATAGTACATACATTACAAAGGACAGGAACCTTTTGGAGGGAACTACCAGCAGAGGACGTAGTCCAGGAACTATGTGTTGTGAGGAAGTTTTGATTCCCTTTGCGACAAAACACTGTGTGAAGTTTGAACTTGAAAAGGCAGAAGACAGCTACTACTGGAAAGATGGAGGGCAGCATTTGCATCTCTTCTCATAAATGTTTTAATAAATTTGCAACATCTCTTATAAATTTGATACTTTTTTCCTTCCGCACATTGTTCTGCAACTTTATATCAAACATTTGCTACTTTTTCCTCCTAAATGTGGACTTTTCTTGTAAATTTGCAGTCTCTCTTTCTCTAATTTGCAGCTTCTCTTGTAAATCTGCGATTTCCTTTAATGCAAAAATACAGGGAGTCTCTTGTTACAGGCAAATGTTTAGGTTACAGACCACTAATATAACTCTGTGTCATCAATGCCATGCAAATGTTTCTGAAAATGCAGAAAAATAAGAGGAATTCGATAATTCCTGGTTTCTGTGGAAGGAACATGACTTAAAATATACTAACCAAGCCATTGTATTCTTTCTGGTGGGTACTCTTCCACTGTTCCCACTGAGAATCCAGGGAAACTTCATCCAGGTGGGCCAGAGCTGAGGCAGCCAGCAGTAGCAAACACGCGCAGGACAGCATCCTAGAGGGACCAAAACACACACACACAGCCTCTGGTTTTACATACAGAAAAGCCAGATGGAATTTAAACTTATCAAAACAACACCATATAAGGTTTTCACCTTTCATTTATTAACCTTTAATCATCAGGTGAGCTACTCCATCATTGATGGTCTGGTTCAGTGTTCCAGCCAGGAACAGCAAAGTTACATGGTGTTGCTACAGGTGATTCACTCAGGCTACGGCTTGATGAAAGCACCCAGAGAGCTCTCATGATCTCCTCATCCTTGATCTTGAGCATAGCCTAGATGAGGATCACTGTGCATGGATTTGCCGAACATAGGGGCAGTTGCCCAGATCTCCTGACCTTTGACCTTGACATTGAGCACAACCTGGATGCAGACCCACCCGAGGATCACTGTGAGTGAGTTTGGGGCAGTTGCCTAGGAGGAGTGGCCATTCCTGTGAAATGTGGACCGACAGACGGATGACACACCATCACATTAGCTCCTTTCGGCTTCACCAAAATTCACAGAACTACCAAGTTTTTATGAATTCACTCTTCCACGCTATGGGAAAAAGTTGCATGCAGCTATTCTGTTGTAAAAATGTGCCTTAAGTGCAATTAACATTATTTTTTTATCTACTGTACGTGCTGTTTAAATGCTAAAAGTTATGCTGACACATTAAATTTTACAGTACTGGTTTTCTTTTTCATTTCTGGGTTTCAGTCACTTGACAATGAGAACAAAGGGAATGCCCCACAGATGTTTTTGGTGGGAAAAACCGGAATGCCGTCCAGCTGTCTGTGACTCATAAGGACCAAAATGTTTGTATGAAGCCCAACACCAGGACGCTGGAAAAACGCAGAGGGGAAAGAAATCCTCATCTTAAGCACTTTACTTTGTACCAAGCATAACCAAGTTATAAGACGGAAAATATCTGGGAGCGGTTTTGTACCACACATGAGTAACAGTCATGTGAGGAAGAGTCAAGTTCCAGGGATGTTTGCTCTTTCACAGTTCAGAGGAATACTCAGTGCAGTTTTAAGCTCTAGATTTTAAAAAAAAGTTCCTGTGCTCTTAACTTTTTCTCCACTTCTACTTGTCTTTCCTGTCATCTGCAGGAAGTCCCGCTGCTGGTTTTAGTACACATGCTTCCAATCTGCATTTGTTTTCTGTAAAGGCTGCTGACCTCACAGATTTAAACAGAAACCTGAAATAAGAAATCTGTTTCCTTCATCTTTGAGGATGTGTGAAAAGAGTGCTGCTTTACATTTTCTGCTTCCTACACATTGATTATACCGCTGTGTGATTTCACCTTTAGGCGGAAGAAAATATGTTTAAAAGAGTGAAGCTTAAAGGACAGCGCGGTGGTGGAGTGGTTAGCACTGCAGCAGCACGGCAACTCACCCTTGGCCGGGGGATCCTGGGTTCGATCCCAGCCCCCGACCAATAGTGATCTGTGTGGAGTTTGCATGTTGTCTGCGTGGGTTTACTCCGGGATTTCTCCGGTTTCCTCCCACATGCCAAAAACATGCAAGTTAGGTTAACTGGCATCAAAACTGGGGATTCTAAATTGTCCTTAGGTTTGACTGTGAGAGTGAATGGTTGTCTGTCTCTGTGTTGGCCCTGTGATGGACTGGCGATCTGTCCAGGGTGTACCCTGCCTCTCGCCCAAAGATGCTGGATAGGCTCCAGCCCCCTGTGGCCCGAAAAGGATTAAGCGGAAGAAGATGGATGGATGTAGTGAAGCTTTAAGATTCGTCTGTGGAAACTCTAATACTGTGGGTGCTGTGCTACTTTATGAGTCATAAATCATCTCCGGATGTTATTTTCTTTATGTTTGGATTTCATATTCTGCATAAAGCATTAATATTAATGATATATATCTATTCCTGACATATTTTCCATGGGGATGTCACAGACTTAAGAGTTCTTAGATAAGGCTGCAGCTCTGCCATCCAGAAACTGCTCCAATAAGGAGCAACTGGGTCAAAATTATTCTTTAATCTTTATCTTATTACTTACTTAGCTTGGGAGGAAAATGTGAATTTATCTGAGGGCAAATTCAAATTTAAAGAGTTCACATTAGTTGTATTTGATAAATGCTCAGAAGCAACAGTTGCTTTACCTTCAGAGGGTAAAATCTTACCCTTCATGACTCTAAACAGGGGTATAAGACAAGATTGCATAACTGAAGGTAAACCTTTGCACCAGGGGGAAAAAAAAACAGACTTACCTTAAGTCAAAGAGTTTGGTGGAGTCCTCTGAGTCTGACTCTGCTTTCTTCTGCTGCTGATCTAGGTCAGTGGGTGAGTTTATATTGATGAATTTTGGGGAAGTACAAAGGGAGCTTCATGTCAGGGGAGGAGTCTTTTTTTCCAGGAGGAAGAATTACATGTGGTTTCACTCTAGGAGCAGCAATCCCCCAAACCAGATGATGTCAGGTGTTGGGTTACAAAGGCATGACTGAGTCCCTGGTATGGCTTACTGAAGTTGGATGAATTAATATTTAACTCAGACGTTCCTGTTAGGCTTCAAGCATCTCTGCACTGTATGAATAAATAAGGCATGGGGGAAACCTGTCAGACAGTTGCTGTTTGAAAATATTTGCTGCAGCAGGAAGTATGGTTACAGTTTGGTGGATAGACTCCCAGCTATTCACTGCAAAAACAAACTTCTGAAAGACTGCAGAGTTTCAAATCATATTAGAACAGAAAGCCACAGCTCTGTTTTTTTTAGTTTTGGGTTGACCACTCAAAAACCTTTCTATTTTGCCCTCATACATCTTTTTAAACTATCTCTTATTCTTGTCATGATCAAGGGCACGGCTAGCAATCGTGCCCATGTTTTAGGTTCATTTAGGTCTCTGCTTTTCACAGTATTATTATTACCTCCGGCAAGGAGGTAATGTTTTTACCGGGGTTTGTCTGTTAGCAACAATACTCCAAAAGTTATGAACGGAGTTTGATGAAATTTTCAGGAAAGGTGTGTAATGGCACGGGAAACTGATGATTAGATTTTGGTGATGATCTGAGAGTGCATACCTCCACCAAGGCCTTTGTTTGTATTTGTGCAGCAGGATTACACAAAAACTACTGGATGGATTTGGATGAAATTTTCACCAGAGGTGGTTCTTGGCCTAGAGAGGAACCCATTATATTTTGGTGATGATCTGAGAATGCATACCTTAGCCAAGGCTCTTATCTTTTCACAGTGTGTTAGCAACAATACTCCAAAACTGATGGACAGACTTTGATGCAATTTTCACCACAAGTGGCTATAGGCCTACACACAAACCCATTACATTTTGGAGGTGATCCATGAGAAACGGAAGAAGCCTTGGCAGAGGTATGCGCTCTATGAGTGCTTTTCTAGTTTATGATTATGATCATTATTATGATTATTATTAAGTGCCCCATGTTCCCTGATCCTTCTGTGTCATGTCATATCTTCCCCTGTTGCCTGGTGTCTGTGTCTTATGGTTGTCTTTTGGGATTTGATTATATTTTGTCATCTCTGTTTATTTTTACTGTTTAGTATTTTTGTCCTGCATCTTTAGTCATGTTGTTTCATCCCTGTTGGTTCCTGTTGTCTTTATTGTTTCTTTAGTATTATGATTATGTTTTTGCCACTGCCCTCTCTGTACTGTGCCCTGCATGTTCATTGTTATGTCTGTGTTTCCCTGTTTGTGAGTGTGTGTGTGCAGCCCCGCCTGTCCTGTGTGCTTCACCTGCTGCCCTGATTTGTCTCAGCTGTTTCTCTTCAAGTTCATTATTAGTTCCCCTATATATGTGAATCTCTGTACTGTGTTTTGTCTGGTGTCATCATCATCGTGCTCCCTGTTGTTCTCTATGTCCGGATTATTGCTCCCAGAATATTCAGCTCTGTAAGTTGCCTCTAGTGTGTTACATATCAATAACGGAGAGTCGAGAAGGAGCTGGTCTGAACATTCACACTTTATTGAACCAAGTTCACAGATATTTATATCCCCAGCCGTAGCCCGCCTGACATCACTCTGACCCCGCCCCGGCCAGGCTACGGCAAGCCCCAAGGCCCAACTCCCCTATGTCACCCCCCTCCCCCCCGGAAAGTCAAGAACACACATGAAACACCCGAATAAGTATGATAACTATAAACACACATAAACATAGAACATAATAATGCAGTCCACAAGTTCCTTCTCTTGACAGCAGAGCCATCCTTAACCATTACGGTCACAAAATCGTCCAAGTATCTGGGTCTCCGACGCTCTCTAGCCAGGTGTCCCCCGTGAGGGCATACTGCCTCTGGCACCATCGGCTCCGGCTGAGGGTCGGCGTCTGTCCTGGCCCTCCACTCCCAACTGTCACTGAAACAGTCCATGGCAGGGTCACTCCCCACCTCTGATGGGGACCTCCTTAGCCTACTCGCATGCCATTGGGATCCATCATCCAGTTCAAAAGTATCTGGTCCTCTCCATCTCACGATCGTCCGTGGCCCAACCCACAGCTATTGAAGCTTGTGGGTGCGGACGGGGTGCTTAATCCAGACCCGATCCGCCACCTCAAGGCTGTGACCTCCCACCCGATGTTTCCTGTCGAACAGTTCCTTCATTTTCCATTGGTGCTCAGTGACCCGGCGCCTCAGCATCCTCGAGTCCTCACCCCACTCCATCTGTGCCGGCCCCAGTTGTCTCATCGGTAGTGGCAACTCATGTCCCAGCATCAGTGCAGCCGGGGAGCGCCCTGTTGTTGCATGCTCTGCCACTCTATAATGGACTAGGGTGTTGCTCAGGACATCAGCAAACTTAAACCGATCCGCTAAGTGGGCCCTTAGTCCATTCTTAAGTGTCCTGTTGATTCTCTTAACCCCCCCCACCACCACCACCACCGTTAGCCTGTGGGTGGTACACCGCTGTCTTGATGTGTTTGAACCCTCTGACTCTCAGAAACTCCTCAAAAGCCCCAGAAATGAATTGTGGGCCATTGTCAGTGGAGATGGAGCTCGGGGTCCCCCATCTGGCAAACAATGATACCAGGAACCCTGGGATCACCTCAGTTGTCACTGAGCCAGTCGGGAGCACCTCTGGCCATTTAGAGAGCAAGTCATATGCCACCACAAGGAACCTGCTACCAGGGGAGGCAGCATGTAGTTCTCCGCAAATGTCCAATTCGACGTGTTCCCAGGGTCCGGTAGGGAATGTGACCAGTTGTAGGGGAGGGGGTGGTGGTCCTCTAGTCTTCGCGCTCTCCAGGCATGGCACACAGTTCTTCACCATCGTCTCTATGTCCTTGTCTATTCCTGACCACCAAACTGAGTCCCTGCCGTGTTGTTTGACCTTGACCACCCCTAAGTGCTCCTCATGCAGCATTTCCAATACTCGTCCTTTCAAAGCTGCTGGGATGGTGGCGCACTGCCCCCTAGCCATGCACACATGGTTCCAGCAGCTGAGCTCATCCCTAAACCGATGAAACGGGGCCAGTTCACCCAGCACTCCCACTGGCCAGCCCTCTCTGATCGCCAAGCGCAGTCTTCTCATCACCTGGTCACTCTGTGAAACCTTCCTGAGGTGCTGAGGGGACACAATTTCTCGGAGTGCCCCATGCAGAGCGTGGACCAGTTCCTTCTCATCTGAGTCCACCGCCCCTAGGTCCGGCACCAGAGCACACGTCGGGGCCCTAGATAGAAGGTCCGCCATGACATTGTCTTTGCCTGGAGTACCTTGTCTCAAAATTGTAGGCCCTCAGTCTCTCAGACCATCTGTTGACCCTCAGTGGCCTGTGTCCTGACCCAGGAGGTCTCGAGCAGAGTCGTGAGCACCCGGTGATCTGTTCTCAAGTGCCGCCCGTAGAGGTAGATATGCCACCTCTCACAGTCCCAGACACAGGCCAGAGCCTCCCTTTCACCCACGGCATACTTCTTTTCTGCTGCCGACAGAGACCTCGACGCAAATGCCACAGGACGTTCTGTACCATCCTGCACCTGTGACATCACTGCCCCCAGGGTGGAACTGGAAGCGTCACAAGTCACTATAGTGGGGCAGTTCAGGTCAAAATGGGCCAAAACCGGTGGGGAGGTAAGCTGCCGCTTCAACTTTTCCACTGCCGCCGAACCGGCCAGAGTCCAGTTCCAAGGTGCATCATGCTTCAGCAGTACCCGGAGCAGCTCAATTGTCTCCGAATACCTGGGAATAAATCGTCCATAAAAGTTAACCATCCCCAGGAACAAAGAAATCTCAGCTGTCAAGGAGGGGTCCGTGAGGCGAAGCACCGCCTACATGTTTGAAACCAACCGTTTCAGTCCGTCTCCGGACAGCTGGAACCCCACAAAGTCCACTGCATCTGCCGCAAAGACACACTTTTTGCCACTCACTGTGACCCCATGTTCCTGCAGCGTTTCCAAAACCCTTTCCAGTCTCTCGTCATGTTCCTTTCTTGACACCCCGTGCACCACAATGTCATCTAGGTACACGACCACCCCCTTCAGGCCAGCCAGCATGGTTGCCATGACCTTCTGGAAGCAGCTTGGTGCCAAGCTTAGTCCAAAGGGCATCCTGGTGTAGCGGAAAACCCCCATGTGGGCCACAAAGGCAGCCAGATTCCTGTTGTCCGGGTGTAGTGGCACCTGCAGATAACTTTCGCCCCACTGAACATCGCCGTGAGTTCCTCCATAGTCAGCAGTGGATACTTGTCCGGGATGACCACCTTGTTCACAGCTTTAAGGTCAATGCACAGTCTTATGCCTCAACCTTTCTTTCTTGCCACCACCAGATTAGAAATCCACGGTGACGCATCAGCCCTTTCGATAACCCCTGACTCCAGTAGCTTGGTCAGTTTTGCTGATACCTCATCCCGCAGTGCCAGCAGAAGATGTCTCAAAGGCTGTATTTTCAGCGTGATGGCCTCATTGATGATAGGCCAATGACAAAACGCCTTGATGTGGCCCAGACCTTCAAACAACGCCGGCCAGTGGAGGTGCCACTCCGAGCCCATGGACAGTACCCTAGAACCCCCTGGCATTATGGAGAAACCTAGCTCTCCCAGCAGGTCAACCCCCAACAGGTCGGTTCCCCGGCATGCCACCTGAAAGGTAAAGCTGGGGACCCTTTTGGACCAGCAGGTTACCTCAAAGTCAGCTGTGCCCACCATTTCAATCTCCGCATGTCCGTAGCTGAATAGCCTCACCGCTCCATCTTTAATTCGTTTTGCGGGGAACAGCCTCTGCAGTGTGGGCAGGCTCAGGATGGGCTTCCCGGCCCCTGAATCCACCATGAGCGGCACATCCACTCCATCCAGCTGGAGTACATATCACTTCAATGGGCCTTTCCCCATGCAAGCAGTGTGAACCTGGGCTGGGCCCCCGGGTCGTCTCACCCGTAATGCCCCTCTTTTTTTTCCGCTTCTTCTTCCTTTTCTTTCTAGTCTCTCCACGTCGTACTGTTAGCATGCAGACCTCCGCACTCAGCGGGAAATTGCTCTCAGACGGCCTCTCACTAACCTTAGCCATTAGCGCCAATTGGGCCACCGACTCTTCTCTTTTAATTAAGCCCAGTACTTCCTCCCATGACGGTGGCTCTTTAGCTACTCTCAGCTTGGTCATTAGCCATGCACAATTGGTGCCGTGTGCTAGCTTGTCCCTCACTATGCTGTGCATTTCTACTCCGAAACCGCACCTCTGTGCTAAGCTAAGCAGCTCTAGTAGGAACGAGCACAGCGACTCACCCTTCCGTTGCCGTCACTTGAAGAACTCCCACCAATTGTTCGTGACCGTGGAGACATCACCAAACGTGTTTTCCATGGCCTTCAGTCTGTCCTCCAGTGAGCCGCCCTGGCACAGCCCGAAGAAGATTCGCTATCCCTCGACGCTGAGAGACGTCTCTCTTCGCTGACCGATCCCAGGCCCACCGCTGTCAGATATATATCGAAGCTCTGTTTCCACGGAGCCCATGAAGTTGCCAGTGAGCCCGGGTGTTACAGGAACACTGGCATCTGTCCTACACACGTTGCCATTGTTCTCCTCGTAATCAAATGTTACATATCCATAATGGAGAGTTGAGAAGGAGCTGGTCTGAACATTCTCACTTTACTGAACCAAGTTCACAGATATTTATATCCCCAGCTGTAGCCTGCCTGACATCACTCTGACCCTGCCCTGGCCAGGCTTCGGCAAGCCCCAAGGTCCAACACCCCTATGTCACATAGTGATGGCCAGATGAGGCTTTCTAGAGGACTTGAGGCCTTTCATCAAAATGGCTCATATAGATGAGGCCTCATGTGAAACTTCATTTCCTCTACTAGGCCATCTAGTGGACAAAATGTATACAATATGCAGATTTTTACAAGGGCGTTATTGGTTTAATGTGTATTTTTTTCTTTTAAGAAATCTCAATTATCATATGGGAAAAAAAGAAATAATAAAACTTGGGTGACTACAGTGAATGTGCTTGTGGTACTTATCCATCTTTATTAAGAAATAATAACTTTCAAACAGTCTTTCAACTAAGGCAATTTCTTTTTTTTTTTTTTAGATTATTTCTCCAGCTTTGGAGAATACTCTCTCAGAGCACAGAGGATGCAGGTGTGCAAAGGAAGGCTACTGTAACTTTGTACAGTGTAGGATAGACACATTCTTCTTCTTCTTCTTCTTTTAGATTTGATTGACAGTTGGCAACCAGCTTACAGGTGCATTACCGCCATGTACTTCACTCTATATCATCACTCTATGTGGAGAAAATCACTATATCCATATCATCACCCTACATTCTATCGGATAGACACATTTCTGTCTCTCCCGGTACATTCACCTCTGTCCTTATTGTCATGCAGGGCACAATAGTGCCTCAGCATAATGATGTGTTATTGTTGTATCCAAGGCCTTTGAACCACAACAGACACTTCACTGTGCAAATAAAAATAAGTTATAGGAGTGGCCCAGCTGGGACTTGAACCCCAGCCTCCCAGTTGTAGGATAGATGCTATACCTCTAAGCTACCACTTAGTGATGACTAGAAGAGGCTTTCTTGAAGACTTGAGGCTTTTCATCAAAATTGTTCATATAGACAAAGCCTTGTGAAACTTAATTTGTTCTACTAGGCTATGTAATCCACAAAAAGTGTACAACATACAGATTTTTGCAAGGGCATTATTGGTTTAATGTGCATTTTTTTTCCATTTCAATAAACTGAAAGTGAAATACATTCACCTCTGTCCTTATTCTCATGCAGGGCACAGTAGTGTCTCAGCATAATGATCCAAGCTCTTTGAAACACAACAGACACTTCACCTTGCAAATAAAATTACAAGAATTATCTAGCTGGGTCTTAAACCCCAACCTCCCAGGTGCAGGGCAGATGCTATAACCACTAGGCCATCACTTTAGTTACAATAAACTTCCACTATTTGTGAAAACTGTATCAGTGGGAGAAATGAAATTAAACTGTTTCCAAATGGGAGAAGTCCATATTTTTGGTGCTGGCTCCATCTGAAAATTAGCTGTGACAAATCGCTTACACAGTCAAACATCGACAACACAAAACATGAGGGATGGGGATTTCCATTGTGTATCACTGCTCACTTTATTTCATGTTGCATGCAAAATCATGAATGGCTTCCTGACCCTGTCACGTGGTACAATGTCAACACATACATCAGCAATACATGCCTCAAAATGTGCTTTGCCAAATATTTCCTGGACAAGCTTGGCGCACCCTCGAAGCCTGTTGTCCCATCACTAGCTAGTTTGAGTTCAGCCCCTGTGCTGCTTTTACTTTGTTCACAGTGTTTTTTGTTAATAAATCATTGTTTGCGCCAATGTCCTGCCTGCACATGAGTCCTCCCTTTGCACCCTCATCTGCCCAGAGGGCAGATCATGACAATTCTGGCCTCTGTGAACAACCAAAAACACTAGTGCAATGCAGCAATGTGCAATCACCATTTTTTTCTTCTATGTCTCTATATGGCCAGTGTGTCTTTGTGCTGTCAATGGGAAATGGTTTTAGGCAGTGACATGCACAGACATTTCAGGGGGCAGGTACTTGACCAAAACAAAAGAACACTCCTAAATCCTGAAAAAAGCAAAGCTACAGTAGTGCAAGTTTGCTGTACTTACTTGGTATATCTATTTTATGGTATTGGAGATATTTAATACCCAGTAGAGTTTTTCAAAATTATCAGCTAACACAGGGAGCATGGTCTTCATCATTACCTCCGCCAAGGAGGTTATGTTTTCATCGGCGTTGGTTTGTCTGTCTGCCTGTTTGTTTGTTAGCAAGATAACTCAAAAAGTTATGGACCGAGTTTCATGAAATTTTCACAGATTGTCAGAAATAGGGTATCCCTACAGATGATTACATTTTGGTGGTGATCCGGATCACCGTCCACAAGAAAACCGCCATTACGGAAAATGCCATTTTCGTCAATAACTACTGAACCACTAATCCTATCATTGTGAATCCAATTGCTAGTCATATGTGTTCATGGTCAAGGAATCTGAAAACGTACAAACACTGTATGGGGGAAACTGTGGCGCTTGGCGGAGGTCTGCGCTCTCCGAGTGCTTTTCTAGTTAAATATTTTTTTACCTAATAAAAGGTCAATAACAAAACAACATGGGCTGCTTCCATTGAAAAATAAATAGCGTGACTGACAGTCGGGGCTCAAAAAAAAAAAAAAAAAAACTCTCCAAGGACGTTTAGAAGGCAAAGGGGCACCACCTGAGGTCTATCTGTGTACATGCCTGGTTTCAGGATATTTTATGAGAAGTCTTGTGTTTTTTTTTCTCTTTTTGTGAGATGGGTTTATTCTCAGATGATGTTTTCTTTTCTTTTTTTTTACCTTTGTGAAGCAAGGGATGCCGCACTGTTGCCTAAGACAAATTTCCCTTAGGGAACGATAAAGTTTGCTCTACTCTACTTTTCTTCATCAATTTTAAATGCCACCAGTAGCTAATTATCACACACCAGTTGCATCAGTGCCAATTTCAGGTTCAGTTTTTTCCTACATGAAACTTCAACCTGTGCAACAGGGAATCTGGTTGGGAATCAAACCACCAGATTTCAATAAGTTAGATGACAAAGCTCTTCCCACATATCAAACTTCATTGAATACATACAGATATCCATGAACATGCACAGGTATGGGCAATTGTTGCCAGGACAACACCCTATTTGCCATCTTTACCTGAGCTGCCCCTGATATTTGCACTGTATTATAGCAAACCTGGAATGCTTTTTTTTAAAAATAAATCTGTGACTTTTCACTGAAATTAGTTTTTTTGTTTGTTTTTTTTTGTTTTTTTTTTGGAAGGGGGTGTAAATTAGGGGATTTTCTAGAAAATATGGAAGTTTTATATCTAACTTTGGAACATTCTCTTTTTATCATGTCTGAGATCTTTTTTTTTATTTCCTTGTTTTTCTTGTAATAAAAGATCTTTTTCCACAAAATTTTGAGACATCCTGAAAATTACAAATGTTTTTGCTCGTAAATTTACATACTTTTTAATTTGCAACTTTTGTGTCTTAAATTTGTATTGTTTTTTCATAGTTAGTGATTTGTTATTAGCATTTTTCTCCATTATATTTGACGTTAATTTTTTAAATATATTTTTATTTTAAATGTGCTACTTTTTTCTTTTAATTTTGTGATGCTTTTTGTATAAAAACAAAACAAAAAAACAACAACTTTTTTTTCTCTTTTTTTTCTTATGTATCTTTTGATACATGTTGGGTTTTTTTATGCAGTCTGGAATTGTTATTGTACATAATGTGATTTTTCCTCATAAATGAGCAACTTTTCTCATGAATTTGTGAATTTTGTCTTATAAATTTTAACTTTTCCTGTAATTTTGCACTTTTTTCAAGTTACAGGAACAGCCCCACAAAAAGTCTGTGCACATCCCTGCAGATATCTGACTGATTTTTAGAATAAAATGACCACTTGCTTTATTAAAATACATTTTAAATAATTAAACAAGTTCATTTTTAGCAAAGTGCTTTTGGCCTAAATAATACATGAACATGACATGTGAAACTTAATCATGAGCGACAGATTGCTAAAATAAGTTTGCTCCCAACAGAGCACAAATAGAACTTCACCATATTTGTATTTGCATGCTTTCTGTCTGTTTTCGGTGAATCGGGCACTTCCTCAGGCTGTTAGTCATGTGTGTATATATGAACATGTGGTCTGACTCCTATAGTCATACCGCTGTCTAGCATTTTACAGTCACAGTTCTAATTATAAGACTGTCGCGTGTACCTCATATGCCCAGTGATACATACATGTGTTGTAGCGGGCCACTCAGACTTGTGATGGTGTCTTGATTAGCTGATGGAACAATACAAATGGACAGCCTTAACACATATCTCAAAGTACATAATTAATAATGCGATCACTACTATTTGTTTATAAAGTTATTGTAAGGGATGATGTTCTTTTGTACAAAAGCCAAGAGGGTCTGTTGTTTACTATCTTTTTTCATTTTGTCAAGATGATGAGTAATTAGCTCATTATCATGGAATAATGAATATCCCTATGATAACAAGATAAATCAATGTATTATAATGAGAAAAAAAGGATGCTTTCCCATGATAATAGACTAAATATTTCATTATTTTGAGGTATCAAATAGGGACGTGAATGATTAACTGACTTTTGATTAAATGTCTATAAGAATTTAGTCGACTAAATTAAATTAGTTGTCAATTAATTGATAACTCAGCAGTTCTTTTTCAATGGGAGCTTATTCTATGAAATGTAGGGGTGTCACTGTCCAGGTAGGGGCACATGTAATCACCTACTGCCGCCTTTCAACCGAAACTAAAGAAAAAGCAGAAGAAGATGCCAAACATCCCCTTTCCCCTCCCAGAGTGCATGCACTGTGCAGAGGGAAAAACTTGTCCTTCTGGGTTATGTCGGAGAGCCACAACTGTCACGTGCTGAGTCTGAGTTTCTGCCAGTCTCAGCTTTGTGGCAATTTTTCCTTTGCATTTATGTATATTTATTGTATTTGTTGCGTTTGAGTTTCATTGTTGCCTTTTTATGTTTCTATTTTATGTTTTGAGTTCTATGATGTGTTTCTCTGGGTTGACAGCTGTTGGCTGTGTTTCCGGGGTTACGCTCTGCTGGGGGCGTTGCCCGCCAGGCTGTCAACCGCCCCTCCCTCACCTGTCATTACCACCCAGCTGATTCTAATCACCAGTTTTGTTCCTTCTCCTACTCCGGGTCCCGCACCTGTTTTCACTCAGGTTATCATTCCATTGTGTACTTATACTCTGTTTGATCATTCAGTCCTCGCCAGTTCGTTGTATGTCCGCATAGAAGCTTTTCCTGTCATCCTCCCAGCCTCTGAAGCCTTTCCGCTTCTTCAGAGCACACCTAGCTCCGAGGCATCGCTGTAAGTTAATCCTTGTTTGGCATTTTTGTATTATTGGCGCCTTTGGACTGTTTTGTTCTTTTGTTTATTAAACACACTAACTCCATCCAGCGCGTGGGCTTGTCTCTCTCTCTCTGCATGTCAGAGAGGCGCATATGACAACAACAAGTTCTAATGGCACGCGAGCTTGAAGATCCACCCACCTGCTTCAAATCAGCAGGGTGGAGAAATGGACCGAAGCAAGGAAGAAACTACACGAGAGCAAAAACCCATCCCTGCTGCTTTCAACCCACTGCTAGACGGGAAAGCAGACTGGACTCAACAGAGGGTTTGCCTGGATTACCAGGGTACTGTGATAATGTTTGACATGCAACAGGTGAAGCAGCTCACAATTTATTTTCCTGTTAAAACAGTCTACTAGTGCATCTCAATAAATTAGAACATGGAAGTTATTTTTTTTTTTGTAATATAACTAAAAAAGATAAATTTATGAATATGTAATAGTTTTTTAAAAATAAATTAAAAATCATGACATTTGTAATTTACTGAGATGTACCAGCACATAGTACACACTATACAGCACAAAATTTGTTAAACTACAAAAAATGCCATTGTGTGTAGTAAAACAAATGCACATGGTACAATAAATCATTGAGGAATATGATGTTCATGTTTTATTCAGTATATCAAAACAGTAATAGTTAACTTTTTTATGTTAAAAATAGAAAGACCGTATTGTACTGAGGGAAATTCACATTCTCAGGAAAATTACTGCTTATCAATTAATTGTTAATCGATTGATAAGGTGAATCAATTGATTAATGAATTAATCGATAACTTGCATCCCTAATAACAAACCATTATCCTGAAATAACAAGATAAATCAATGTGTTATCACAAGATGTCATAATTATCTTGTGATTACGAGATAACCAAATGAAAAAAAAATAGCAGTGACCAGGCAGCTCTCGTACTTCTCCAGTGACCCATTAAGCCAATATTATTTCATGTTTTAAAAGACATAAAAAAATTCTCTATTTTTTTAACCATTTTGGAAAAAACAAACAGTGAATGCAACGGATTGTAAAGTGAAAGCATTTTGTTCCAGAACAATACAAAAAACTGCCCAAACAGCCATTAAATCTGACATCAGTTCATTAAAATAGATATTGGCTTTGGTATTGAATTTCCTCGTCAATACTGAATGTAATTTTAATCTAAGAGAAGTCAAGGTAAGACTTTGTTGTCTATAAAATTGTAACTTTTAGCACCTTGGGGGAGCCAGATTATTTAGCATCTCAGACAAGAGACAGTGGAAAACATGGGAGAACAATGCTCAGGAGGTTCCTGGCGAGATAGCAGGAAGGAGTCAAGGACTTAGGGGGTTGAATGCAGTGTGATGCAAATGTCATGTTGTGTGTGGAGAAATGCCATGAAACTTAAGAGGAGAGTGCCTGCTGAAATGTTCAGTCTGTTCTGTGCTAGAGAGATGTGAAGTGTGTAATAAACTGTGTGCCATGAGCCCGACTCTTATTTCACACACTCCACACTGGTGACCCAAGACGTATTATGGAACACGAGGCAAGATCCCCGGAGCCGGCCCGGTCAGGAAGCTACAGCGAGGCAGCAGCCATCCCACAGACAGCCTGGACTGGAACCCCTAGCCACACGTGTGCGGTTTCAGTCAAGCTACCGGATTTCTGGCAGCACAACCCGCGCTCTTGGTTCCACCACACCGAGGACCAGTTCGCCCTCCGGGGAGTAACGGCAGACGACACCAGATTCTACCATGTGGTCGCAGAGCTGGACGCCCGCACAGCTCAGCAGGTAGCGAGCCTGCTCAATCAGCCACCAGCTAGCAGCAAATACGAGGCGCTCAAGGCTGCGCTCATCCAGCGCTACACGCTCTCGGACTGTGAGAGAGCGGAGAGGCTCCTGACGCGAACCGAGTTAGGAGATGGTTCCGCCGTAGACCTGATTGAGAAGATGCTGGCGTTAATGGGCATGGACGACGGGCACTTTCTGTTTGCCCACCTCTTCCTCCGGAACCTTCCAACAGTGGCGAGAGCGGTTCTGGCCAATTCGCCGTTGCTGGCCGCGCGCGACTACCGTGCGCTAGCCCAGGAGGCAGACCGGATCATCCTCACCACCAGGGCAATCACAGTCAACACAGCAGCGGCGGAGCCCAGCGAGACGACCAGAGGAGGAGAGGAGCCACCGACGGTAAGCAGCAGCGGGGGCCAAGGAGCGCCAGAGAGACATGCTCTGTTTCTACCACCGCCGCTTCGGAGAGAACGCGCGCAGATGTGCGCCACCGTGCCAATTCAAGCGCTCGGGAAACGCCAAGGCCGGGGGTTGGTAGCAGCTGCAACCCTCGGTGAAGAGAACAAGCTGCTCTACTTGACGGATGCACGCTCGGGGAGGCGTTTCCTCGCGGACACCGGAGCCCAGAAGAGTTTCATCCTGCCGACCTACGCTGACCGGCTGGCAGGACCTAGCGGCCCCGAGATGTTGGCAGCAAACGGCTCGGATATTAAGACCTTTGGTGAGAGGACTCTGCTCTTATCTCTACACGGCCGTACATATGAGTGGACTTTTGTCATAGCAGCACTGAATTACCATGTCCTGGGGGCTGATTTTCTGTGTGCAAATGGTTTACTGGTTGATGTTGCTAACAGGCGCCTGGTTAATGCACTGTCCTTTGACTCTCTCCCCTGTATAGCTCGAGTGACCCAGCCAACAGCACAAGCCAACGTCACAGCTACAGGCGGTAAGTTCCACACACTGCTCATTCAGTTCCCAGCACTCATGGTCCTGACGTTTTCCATGGCCATCGCTAAACACGGGGTGGAGCACTTTATCACCACCACCGGGCTGCCCGTTTTTGCAAGACCTCGGTGCTTGGACGCAGCTAAACTGGCCATAGTGCGTGAGGAGTTCGCCAACCTGGAAAGGTTGGGCATCATCAGGCGCTCGAACAGCCCATGGGCATCCCCGCTACACATGGTCCCTAAGGCTGAGGGCTCGTGGCGACCATGCAGGGATTTCCGCAGGTTAAACAATGCCACAGCGCACGACCGCTACCCAATTCCCCACATACAGAATTTTTCCGTTCACCTTGCCAGAGCACGCATTTTTTCCAAAATAGACCTGGTCCGCGGTTACCGCCAAATCCCAGTGCGCGGTGAGGACATACCCAAAACAGCGATAATAACTCCGTTCGGTCTATTCGAGTTCCTGCGCATGCCATTCGGGTTAAAAGGAGCGGCACAGACGTTCCAGCGCATGATGGATGCAGTGCTGCGCGATCTCCTGTTCGTGTTCGTCTACCTGGACGATATCCTGGTAGCCAGTGCGTCCGAAGACAAACATGAAACCCACCTCATGACGGTTTTCCGGAGGTTGGAGGAGCACGGGTTAGTAATCAACCTGGTGAAATGCCAGTTCGGTGTGACGGAGATTGATTTTTTGGGGCACCGCATCTCTCCGGAAGGAGTGATCCCGCTGCCCAACAAAGTGCGCGCCGTGGCGGATTTTCCCCGGCCTCAGACGATCAGGGCACTACAGGAATTTTTGGGGATGGTGAACTTTTATAACCGTTTCCTTCCCCACGCGGCGCAGCTCATGCAACCATTGTACGCCGTGCTCAAGAAACAGAAACCCACAGATAGGGTCGAATGGACCCCGGGGCGAGAGCGGGCGTTCTCGGAAGTTAAAGCAGCCCTGGCAAACGCCGCACTGCTGGCGCATCCGGACCCGGCGGCCCGCATAGCGCTCACCACCGACGCTTCAGACATGGCCATGGGGCTGTCGTGGAGCAGCGCGTCCGCCGGGGGCTTGGCGCTGCTCGCCTTTTTTAGCAGCCCTTTGCGCGACAACGAAACGTAAATACCAGCCGCGTTCGACCAGCGAGCTGCTGGCTCCTCCACCTGGCCATATGCCATTTTCCAGTTCTGGCTGGAAGGGCAGCAGCTTCACCGAGTTCGTAGACCACAAGCCGTTAACGTTCGCGATGGCTGAGGTTTCAGAACCATGGTCGGGCCGGCAGCCAGAGACAGCTGGGTCCTGCGATTCAGAGTTTACTATGATATTCAGTCGTGTCGGTCGGGTAAAACTGAATGTAGTGGCAGACTGCCTCTCGCATGCCGTGGTGTGCCCCGGTCTGCGTGGGGATAGATTACACAGCCATGGCCGCGGAAGCATAATTATCGATGCAGACGTGCGCGCGCTCCTCTGTCTGGACCAACAGGGTTAAGGGCCTGAAGAGCAGGGTGTGCTGCAAGATGCCCCCCCCCCCAAATCTGCGAATGTCTCCACGGGTCGCCCCGCGTCCGGTGGTCCTGGTTCGCGTGGCGCCGCCGCGTGTTTGAGTCGATTCACACTCTGGCGCACCCAGGATGCGGCTGCGTCGGTCAAAATGCGTGGGAGAGAAGTTTGTGTGGCATGCGCCTACGCAAACAAATGAAAATAAGTGGAGCTGCAGCCTGGTGGCGTGCCAACGAGCCAAGGTACACAGACACACGACGGCTCCCTAGGAGCCGTTACATATCACGCTAAGAGGTTCGACCATTGTTCACGTGACCTCGTGGGCACCCGCTCCCGCCCAACACAGGGGTGCACGCACCTCCTGACAGTGGAGGACCGCACCACGCGCTGGCCAGAAGCAGTCCCGCTGGCTGGCAACCACGTCCGCATCCGTAAGCCAAGCGCGCTTTTTTAACAAGCATGGGGTTGGGCGTTTTGGAGTCCCGTCGGACATACGTCCGAAGGGGCCCCTCGATTTGTTTCCGAACTCTGGTCCGTGATGGCCCACAGCCTGGGTGTTACAATTCAACGCACCACCGCGTACAACCCACAGCTAATGGGTTACGCAGGCGTTTTCATAGATCACTGAAAGCAGCACTCAGGGCTTCATTGACGGATGCACATTGGGTAGCCAGGCTTGCCGGTGGGTTGTTATGAGGGTTGCGCGCCGCGCCGAAAAGACGATCTGGAACCTTCCCCGGCAGAGCTCGTTTTTGCGCAGCCCCTACAGCTGCCCGGGGAATTTCTACCAGATAATCCCGCGCCGGGCAGGGCAGCTGCCCGTCTCAGCTTTTGCAGCATAGCGCAAACACAGGCACGCTGCCAGGCCCTGCCCACCACAGTTTTCCGCATGTTTTCGTTCCTAAAACTTTGAGGAGCGCGGAGTTCGTGTTCGTCAGACACGACGCCCACCGTCCTCCATTGCGCCCACCCTATGATGGACCGTTCAGAGTGTTGGAAACAGGGGATAAGCATTTTTTGCTAGACTTGGGGGGTAGGTGGGAAAAAATTGGCATAGACAGACTCAAACCCGCTTTCATTGTGGCGGACGAGCAAGTGCTGTTGGCTAGGGCCCCTCGGCGTGGAAGACCCCCACGGAGAGCTCCCCAGGGAAACGATTCACCAGAGCAGCCACACGGAGAGACCGAAGTGGCCCTCCCCCTAGTCACAGCCCACCCGCAGTCAGACACACTCCCAGCAGCCCCCCACTGGCACAGCAGCGCCACGGAGGCGGTAAACCCCAGTTACAGCAGATAAGGGAGGAGACGGAAGCCCAAACAGCATGTGGACTGATATTCTATTGTTCTATCACAGCATGTGGACTGTTATTCTATTGTTCTATCTAAGATGCTGGTGGGGGGGAGTTTAGCACCTTGGGGGAGCCAGATTATTTAGCATCTCAGACAGTGGATAAACATGGGAGAACAATGCTCAGGAGGTTCCTGGCGAGATAGCAGGAAGGAGTCAAGGACGCAGGGAGTTGAATGCAGTGTGATGCAAATGTCATGTTGTGTGTGGAGAAATGCCATGAAACTTAAGAGGAGAGTGCCTGCTGAAATGTTCAGTCTGTTCTGTGCTAGAGAGATGTGAAGTGTGTAATAAACTGTGTGCCATGAGCCCGACTCTTATTTCACACACTCCACAATCTCAAAGTTCCAGTAGCTTCAATAAAATAAGTAGTTGTTACAGTCTACTGCAGATCAACCAGGAAACAAAAAGTAGTGGCCTAAAGATATCAAGCTGATTTTTACTAAAACCTCATGTCGCTTTTAACAGAAAGAGAACAGAATGAGTACTGACGATCTGCATCAACAGTTACTATTAAAGCTCCAACAGTTGACTGTTATTCATAAAATTATTTTATTACAGTATATACAGTGGAGGGCATCGCAGTGGCGGAGTGGTTATCACTGCGGCAGCACAGCAACTCACCCTTGGTCGGGGGATCCTGGGTTCGATCCCAGCCCCCGACTAACAGTGATCTGTGTGGAGTTTGCATGTTCTCCCCGTGTCTGCATGGGTTTACTCCGGGATTTCTCCAGTTTCCTCCCACATGCCAAAAACATGCAAGTTAGGCTAATTGGCATCAACTGGGGATTCTAAATTGTCCTTAGGTATGACTGTGAGAGTGAATGGTTGTCTGTCTCTCTGTGTTGGCCCTGCGATGGACTGGTGATCTGTCCAGGGTGTACCCTGCCTCTCGCCCAAAGATGCTGGGATAGGCTCCAGCCCCCCCGCAACCCAAAAAGGATTAAGCGGAAGAAGATGGATGGATATACAGTGGAGAAAATAAGTATTGAACATGTCAACATTTTTCTAATTAAACATATTTCTGATGGGCCCATTTGTCATGAACCGAGCCGGTTTGCTCTTAAGGGTCGGTTTTGACCTTCTTGGTGTCTCAGGTTATCTGTGTATTTATGTATTGTGTTATCTTTTGAGTTTCTTGTAGTTTCTATTTTCCTTTGTTTGCTTCTGTACCTGTAGCCACTGCGTTCTGGCCGACAGCTGTGAGGCAGCCTCCTTTAGCCTACACTTGTGTGGGTGCTGTCTAACACTTGCCAGTCCGACCACACCCCCTCTCTCATAACAGCCAGCTGGTTCCACTCCGGTAATTGCCCTTCCCGCGCTTCTCTCAGGTGCACCCAATCTGTCTTGCCAGCAATGCTTGTACTTAAGCAGCTCTTTGCCAGCCAAGCATTGCTGGATTATTATTTTGTCATTGGTGTCTGTTGTGCTACTGTTCACTGTGGTCTGCCCACTTCGCGTCCCTCCATGGAAGCCAGTAAGTAAACCCTGTCGTCCTTTGTATTGTTTTTCACCTTTTTTGCGCCACTGTACACTGTGGCCTTCCTGCTTCATGTACTACCGTGTAGCCAGAAGTGTACCCTGTTTATCGTTTTTGTATGTCTCCACTTTTGGAAACTGTTGCTTTCTTTAATAAATGCATTGTGGTATAACCCTGTGCTTAAATCCATCCTTTCTCCTCATTTCTCCGTGTGCTGTGCAAAAGTGCACGAGGAGGGTCATAACAGAATAATCCAGCCAGAAACGGATTTAGCGGGTTACACCCACACAAAACCTTTTTCATTTTTTGAACTGTTTCTTTTTCACTCACCTGTCTGAGGGAGTTTTTCATGGATTTGGCAGGCAATCTTGTAAGAGCAATGAAGAGGTGGAGTCTGGAGGAGCTGCAGCGTGTCTCTGTTATTGAGGATCTGGCGAGAGCGGCTCGGAGATGCAGATCCCATGAAGACGAGAGGCTGTGCTGGGGTGGAGTGTTGAACCAGCCGGAGATCAGTCCCAGTATGCGCTTCCATCCCCAGGTGATTGCGCTCGATCTTCCCCCACTACCATCTCTGCTATGGGCTTCCTTTTCAGCGCCTCCAGCGTGCCGCATTTGCGTCTGCAGAAGGAGTTTGACATCCAGGACTCCGACTGTGGAGGAGGAGTGGGCGGTGGCCTTTATTCAGGACTTTATGGATGAGGCCCATGAAGCCCACTGACCGAAGGCGAAACGGAGCAGCCTGGATGCTGCAGTAGGAATTCTGGAAGTGCATCCTGGACTCTGGGATTACCCACAGTACGCAGACCTGCTTTCTTCGGTCTGCACACTCCAGCGGACGTTTCCTGGTTCGAGGAGAGTGGCGTTCCTCGCAGAGCCTAAGCGGGGACGTGCTCCACAGCCTGCAGCCATTCCAGTCTCCAGTTCCCCAGAAACGGTGTCATCTTGCATCCAAATGCTGGAGGAAGTCCTCCTCTTCGACAGCCACTTCTCCCTCGTCAGCTCAGACCACTTCCGCTGCAGGGTCGTCTTCATGCTCCGTGCCTTCCGCCGCTGCAGCACTCTCGGTCACAGTGACGAGTCCTCCCGCAGTAGAGAGATCTTCTGGGCCTCTTTCAGCTACGCCCACCTCCGTCACCGTAGAAACAGCTCCTCCGCTCTTCATCATGGGGTCAGAATCAACCATAGGCACAGAGAGAGATGACTGCCCACTGCCTGCAGCTGTTAACACCGGACACCAGGATGACAGGCAAGTGTTTTTTCATTTCATTCAATTAAATCATATAAAACCTTGTCTGTCTCCCGAGGGAGAGACCCAGTCTCAGCAGTCTGCTGGATCCTCTCCTTCAGCTGCAAATGTTGACCTTATTCCTGTTCTCTCTGTGTCTCCTCCATTCTCTCCTGAACGTCCGTCGGACCTGGAACAGAGCCGTCGGACGGTGGAGGAGCCAGTAGCCTCAGGGGATTCCACTCCGGAGCCAGCACGGAGATGCAGCCATGCTGGAAGAATCCCCAGCATGGGAGCCATTGCAAGAGGACTGCAGGACTGCTATCACCATCTTGCCAGCTGCAGAGGCTACCATGGCAGATTGGGAGCCAGAGCTGGACCTCCTAGACGCCGGGCCTGAGACTTCATCACCAGGCTTGATGGAGTCCTGGACGGCAGTGGAGCTCGAGTTCAGGCAAGTTATCTCTCTTGTTTTTCTTATGTCTGTATTGGAGAGATCTTGCTTGGCTCTAGGGGAGGAGAGTCAGGTGCAGCCCTCAGCTGCATCTGAACTCCCCTGGCTGGGTTCCGCCGCTGCCCGCAACCCTAACCACATTTCTCCCTCTGTTGTCGCTGAGCTTCCTCTTAGGGCTGGTGGAGAGGATCCATCATCACCAGGGGTCTCTGTGGGTCCGGTCTGTCTGCCAGACAATGTTGCGGGCCCGGCTCCCCTGCTGCCTGAGGCTGTCGTGTGGGTCCCTCCGCAGGCTGAGTCTCCGTGGGTGCGGCATTCTGGTCTGAGATCCTTGTGGGGGCTGCACCCCAGTGTTAGCCCAAAGTGGGTGCTGCACTCCTGCATGGACCCGTCATGGGCGCCATGCTCCAGCCCGGCATCCACTGAGGGTGCAGCGATGGCCCTGTTGGGGTCCACCAAGGGTGCAGCATTGGCCCGGTCAGGGTCCACTGCGGATGCTGCAGAGCTCCAGCTGAAGTCCACTGTGGGTGCAGCGGTGTCCCAAGCCAGGACCACTAAGAGTGCTGCTGGTCAGCCTGAGAACGCCGGGGCTTCCACTCCTCAGCCTGATGCCGTCGTGGCCTCCTTCTCCTCCCTGTCTGATGACATGGGGATTCCCTTCCAATGGTCCGGTCACCCACCAGTGAGCCTCCCGATGGTCAGGCTCAACAGCGTTGCTGACCGCCGGAAGGACTGAGTCTCTGGGTCAGGTGGCCCTTGTTTTCTGGCAGGCCACCGGACTCTGTTCGCCAGACTGTCTGCTGGGCCTGGGACTCTGGGCGGCCTCCTGAGCCTCCACGCCTTTGGAGTTGGGGGGGTTAACTGTGTTTTCTGTTGTAGGCCCTGGGCGGGGTTGTTTCGTTCCCTCCTGACCTGTTTCCCCCACCTCCCACCCTGGGTTGATTATTGTTGTTGTTCCTGCTCGGGAAGGGTGCAGGGTTTCTTTTTTTTCCCCTCCCTTGTGATGTTGCCGTGGGTGTCTGGAATCCACACCTTGAGAGGGGGGCTCTGTCATGAACCAAGCCGGTTTGCTCTTCAGGCTCGGTTCTGAACTCCTCGGTGTCTCAGGTTATCTGTGTGTTTATGTATTGTGTTATCTTTTGAGTTTCTTGTAGTTTCTATTTTCCCTTGTTTATTTCCATACCTGTAGCCACTATGTTCTGGCCGGCAGCTGTGAGGCAGCCTCCTTTGGCCTACACTCATGTGGGCACTGTCTGACACTTGCCGGTCCGACCACGACCCCTCTCTCATGACAGCCAGCTGGTTCCACTCTGGTAATTGCCCTTCCTGCGCTTCGCCCAAGTGCACCCAATCTGTTTTGCCAGCAATGCTTGTACTTAAGCAGCTCTTTGCCAGCCAAGCATTGCTGGATTATTGTTTTGTCATTGGTGTCTGTTGTGCCACTGTTCACTGTGGGTCTGCCCGCTTCATGTCCCACCGTGGAATCCAGTAAGTGAACCCTGTCGTCCTTTGTATTGTTTTTCACCTATTTTTGTGCCACTGTACACTGTGACCTGCCCACTTCACGTACTACCGTGTAGCCAGAAGTGTACCCTGTTTATCGTTTTTGTATGTCTCCACTTTTGGGAACTGTTGCTTTCTTTAATAAATGCATTGTGGTGTAACCCTGCGCTTAAATCCATCCTTTCTCCTCATTCCTCCGTGCGCTGCGCAAAAGCGCACAAGGAGGGTCATGACACCATTGACCTGAGATTTCACCAGATATCAGTAGCAACCTAAGTAATCCATACATACAAAGAAATCAATGCAACTGTGTTCACAAAACAAGTTCTATTTAAAAAAGTGGAATGACACAGAGAATAAGTATTAAACACATGAAGAAAAGATGTGCAAAAAGGCATAGAAAGCCAAGAAACCAGCTGAAATCCATTAGAATTTAGGAAGCCATCTGTTGGATATGAATATTGTGTATAGAGTTAGGGTGTGCCAATATGGTGGTGCCCTGGGTGCAGTGGGAGGTGATGCCCTGTCTTTCCGGTGGTGGCGTCACGGGAGTATAAGAGGGCACAGCGGAAGGGGCTCTGTCTCTTCGCTGTGGACTCTCAAGCTTGACGGAGTGACTCATGTATGTTCCTGTTCCCATGTTAATAAAACTACTAAACTGTCACCTCGACTCCTCCTCATTTCCAGACGTAACATTTGGCGACGAGGACAAAAGGGCTGCACGGTGGCGCAGTGGTTTAGCACTGTGGCAGCACAGTTTACCCTCGGCCGGGGGATCGCGGGGATCATGAGATCGTGGGTTCGATCCCAGCCCCCGACCAACAGTGAGCTGTGTGGAGTTTGCATGTTCTCCCCGTGTCGCATGGGTTTTCTCCGGGATTTCTCCAGTTTCCTCCCGCATACCAAAAACATGTAGGTTTAGGGCGCTCGCGTTCGCGCTGGCTTGTCACCAGACTGCAAACCAAATCTACCTACGGGTACAAATAAGTAACAAAAAAAAAAAGGGTATGGAGCGAGCTGCTACTGCTTTCCGGCCATTCTTGGAAGCTCTGGGAGAGCCGCTTGTTCCCTGGGCCAGGTGGTGTGCAGCTTTTGAGAACTACCTCATTGCTCTGGACCTCAGTGACCTTGATAAATTACGTGCGAGGGCAATTCTGGTCCACAACTTAGGGATGGAGGGCCAGAGGATCCTGAATACATTAGGAGGGGGTGATTCATTTGACGATGTAGTGAGACTAATGGCGGGCTATTTTCGCACCCCGGAAAACACCATTATGAGGTGAATACAGTTCAGACAGCAACGCCAGTGGCCGGGTGAGTCGGTACAACAGTTTGTTGCAGATCTTCAGCAACTGGCGGGAGAGTGCAAATTCGGCACCTTGGAGGAAGAGATGGTCCACGACCAACTGGCGGAACACATGCTGTACTCTTCCGCGAAGGTTCACCTCCTCACTCACTCTGGTGAGTTAACACTCCTAGCTGACATGGACATAGCACAACAACATGAGGCAGCAGAAATGTTAACGAAAAATCTTGGCGAAACAGAAAACCTGCCAAGGAATGGAAAACAGTGGAAGGCACTGGCCGTGGATCCAGACGGCGCGAGTGACGATGAGTACACCTCCGTTGTGAAAATTAGGTCTGCCCCAGGGACGCCAAGATGCTATGGCTGCGGATCCACCGGGCACCGCTATAAAGTGAGGGAGTGCCCAGCAAAGGGGAAGCATTGTGGGAAGTGCGGTCTGTTCCACCACTTTGCTAGAGCCTGCAAAAAACTTTGAGCAGGGGGACCGGTGACCAGAAGGGTATTACGAGGAAACCCACGGCGGTCCACACGGTCTCACCCAGCACAGATGGACGCATCATTTGCAACATCAAATTGGACGGGGTGGTGGTTCCACTGATGCTGGACACAAGGTTGGTGACTTCCATCCTGAATTGGGCGACGGTGAAGAACTTTTTCCCACATTACAGAGCGAGTAGAACGGACATAGCATGTTATGGTTATGGTAACAACCCTTTGGACATTGTGGGCTCGCTGTGGCTCTCAGCGAGATACAAATCTGCATCGGTGAGCGCAATTGAGTTTATGGTGTCAACTGAAGGAAATAATTGCTGGGCTGTGATCTGTTCTATGAGGAACTCAGGTTCTCCATTGCTTTGCAGCGTCGGAGAGGAGTGGTCTGGCGGTGGGCGGCTATGGGGCTGACCCTTCTACTGGGAAATGAAACGAAAGTGATGGGACTTAAACCTGCCGGACCAAGTGAAGGCTGGGCACGACCAGCACCATGGAGCGGCCCTGCACAGGGGAGTTCACCGGTGTAGTGTTTGCAAGTACCCCCCCCCCCCCACTGGAATGAGGGACCCACATGGCACTGTCGGACACCTGCTGGGGGTGAATAGAGCTAGCTGAGCAGGCTACAGCGTAAGTTCCAGTGGTCGACCGAAGTACCCCCGTCAAAGTGCTGCTGCCGTTGACTGATTCAGTGCACCAAACTAAAAGAGAATGGGGCGAGGACCAAGCGGAACGCCTCCCTAGGCGTGCTCACAAGAGGGCCAGACCAGAGGCAGATCTCGGACCGGATCGGCGGGACCCCTTAGACACTATCGGGAACTGGTCACGACGCCGTGGACAATGGAGGCCAGTGAGTACTCCCCTGGGGGTTGGCGATAATGTTTGCCTTAGGGTTGAGCCTTGGCTTGGAGGGGTCTGCAAATCAAGAGAACAGCGGGATGACCAGGGTCAACTGCGGGTGGTAAGGACTCACCTACCACCCCCTACCTAGAGCTGACGGATGGATCCAGAAAGCACCTGAATGAGCTGCAGCGTTTGGGAGAGAGGAGATGCCAGAGCAGCCCGTCTTCGGTGAGGAAAAGGCAGAGATGCACTGGAAGTGGGCTGCGGGACGGACGTTCCAGAGGGGAGCCAACGTTTATGTTTATGCTATGTCTGTTTATGCTATTCTTATTAGTATTATTCTTTTTGCTTTGAAAAACAAAACAAAAACAAATGAGTAAAGAAGAAACCGCTCACTTTTGTGTAGGTTTCCCCTATGTGAGTGTGTGGTGAATTAGGTTAGGTTACATAGATGTGTCAGTAGTTAAAGTGAACAGTAGAGTGTGAAATGTAAAGGTTCCCCAGTGCTGTCTGTCTTTGAATGTGCCCATGTTGTGGGGTGGGAGTGCTGGGGGTGGGGGGATCTGGGACCACCATTAGGTTAGTGTACATATTGTTTATAAGTGTTTTATAGTTCATGATGTTGAGCAATGTATGTGACTTATTGGGATATAGAGTTATTTTTTTGTGTGGCCCTTTTATTTTCATGGACTATAGTAATTAAAATGGCGGAATAGTCCGTGGGCCTGTGTGGTGTGCATGGATAGCTTTGTGCATTTATATTGTTTGCACTGTGTATAAAGTGTGTATCGGGTTGTGGAATCTTGGGAGGGCCTGATTAGTGTGCTTGCAATTTTCTTTCGGGGGGGGGGGGGGGGATTGTTAGATATGAATATCTGTGTATATAGTTTAGGGTGTACCAATATGTTGGTGCCTGGGTGTAGTGGGGCAGTTAAACACCCCATCTTTCTGGTGGTGGCGTACGGGAGTATAAGAGGGCACAGCGGAAAGGAGCTCTGTTTCTTTGATGTGGACTCTCATGCTTGACGGAGTGACTCCTGTACGTTACTGTTCAGTGTTATAAAAACTACTAACTGTCACCTCGCCGACCTACCTCATTTCCAGACGTAACAGCATCCCCAGTCCCATCAGTGCAAATTAATTTCAGCTGGTTAAGTCCTGACTCATAGCCTTTAAAAAGGTCTGTGAACATCAGATTATCACACCACAAAGAGCTCATGATGGGTAGAAGCAAAGAGCTCTCTCTAGACCTTTGCAACTTTATTGTTGCAAAGCATAATGATGGCATTGGTTACAGGTGCATTTCTTTTTTTTTTTTTATTACTTATTTTGTACCCCTAGGTAGATTTGTTTTGCAGTCTGGTGACAAGCCCACCAGCTGCCGGTGGGCTGCTGATGCACAAGTGCCCCTTAAATCCCTAACCTGCATGTTTTTGGCATGTGGGAGGAAACGGAGAGAATCCCGGAGTAACCACCGCCAAACACGGGGAGAACATGCAAACTCACACAGATCACTGTTGGCCGGCGGCAGGGATCGAACCCACGATCTCACGGTCCCCGCGATCCCCTGGCCGAGGGTAAAACTGTGCAGCCACAGTGCTAACCACTGCGCCACCGTGCAGCCACAGGTGCATTTCTAAACTGCTGAATATTCCAGTGACTGTTGGAACCATCATTCGGAAAGTGGAAAGAAATCATTTACCCATAAACCGGCCAATGACCCAAGAGCTCCCTGCAAGATTTATGACAGAAGAGTCAAATGAATTATCAGATGAGTTATCCAACAACCAAAGATCACTCGAGGAGAGCTCCAGAAAGACTTGGACTTAGCAGGTACTTGTGTTTGAAAGAAAACAATATGCAATGTACTCAACAGACATGGACTCTATGCCCCGCTCACCTCGCAAGACTCCATTGCTGAAGAAAAGTATGTTGAAGCTTGTTTAAAGTTTGCTGCACAGTATTGGGCAAGCCAGTAAAATACTGAGAGAATATTGGTCTGGTCCAGATGAGACAAAAAGTGAAACTTTTTGGATGCCACAACACACAGCATGTTTGGAGAAGAAATAACACTGCACATCCCATTCATAGTGTGGGGGTTGTTTTTCAGCACATGGTACAGGCAGACCTTTCATATAATTGAAGGAAAGATGAATGGACAAATGTACAGAGACATCTTGGTAAGAACCTGTTAGCCATCTGCAAGATGCTGAAGATGAAAACGAGGGTGGACCATTTCAGCAAGACAATGATCCCCAAACACACAGCCAAGGAAACTCTCAACTGGCTCCAGAAAAGGAAAATCAAGCTGCTAGAACGGCCCAGTCAGTCACATGACCTGAATCTATTGAAAATCTATGGAACAAACTGAAGATCAGAGTTCATAGAAGACACCCAAAGAACCTTCAAGATTTGACAGTTTGTGTGGAAGAATGAGCTAAAATCACTCCTGAACAATGCCTGCACCTAATTTCTCCACTACAGGAGGCATCTGGAAGCTGTTATTACCAACAAGGCTTTTCTACTAAATATTAAATGAAATTCACTAAGCACGTTCAATAATATTCCCTGTGTCATTCCCCTTTATTCAATATAACCTTGTTTTGTGAACACAGTTGTCTTAAATTTCTTTGTATGTAGGATTACTTGGGTTGCTACTGATATCTGCTGATACAGTTCGGGAATGATACGTTGAGTTTGTCAATTCCTTTGTGTATCTGGGCTACCACAGTGACCAACAATGGGGACATTGAAACCAGAGATCAACCCGCAGATGTGCCTTTGCTGCTCAAACCCTGCAGACACTATGGAAACCCTCAATGGTTACCATCGTTCATTCTCCTAAAAGACGAAGTTCTGCAAATAACAATGCGTCAGTCCTCTCCATTCTACTCTTTGGGTCAGAGACATGGCCACTGAATAAGGACTCTGGCCTTGAGAGTGGATGGGTTTGATAGTCAGGCCCTCAGAACCATCGAGAACCTCAGCTGGCCCCAGCGCACTTCTAATGACACGCTCCAAGCCCGCACACATCAGCCTACAGCATCCCACCTTATTACACAGCGACGTATCCGCTGGTTTGGCCATGTCTCCGCTCCCCATCAGAACACCCGAAAAAAAGTCATCCTCATGTTCGACCCCAGGGCCTCAGAGTGGAAAAGACCTTGTGGCACGCCACGCGCTAGATGGTCGATTAGTGGTGGAGAGAGACCTCGACAGTCGGAGTCATTGTTGATGACACAGAGGAACTGGCCCAAAACTGGCATGCCCTGGTTAACCTGACTGGCTCTACGCATGGTGGATGGCCATCAGCCCTCACCCTGCAGGAGTAGTAAGTAAGTAAGATATCTGGTGAAAATCTCAGGTCAATGGCTCCATCAGAAGTAAGTTTAATGAGTAAAATGTTGACGTGTTCAATACTTATTTTCTCCACAGTCCTTTGAGATAGAGTGGGCGATTAGCCAAAATAAATAGAACCTGACATTAGGGGTGTAGCACCAATGTAATCTTGTCATGTCAGTTTTTTCCCTCTTCCTGTTTTGTGTGTGAATGTGAGAGCTTTTCAATACTCCCTTTTTAAGACATGCGGCGGGCATGTGACACTAGAAGCAGCACAGTCAATGCTGTTCAAATGCCGCAGAATACGGCGGGGCCACTTAAACACAGCTTGTAATGAAAACAAATGCGGCCTCCATCTACATAGTATGTGATGAATTGACTCCTTTAATTTGCGGCTAGGTGGTGCAGTGGTTAGTACTGCGGCCAGCACAGCAAACTCACCCTTGGCCATGGGATCCCTGGTTCAATCCCAGCCCCCCTGACCAACAGTGATCTGTGTGAAGTTTGCATGTTTCTCCCCGTGTCCTGCGTGGATTTACGCTGGGATTTCTCCGGTTTCCTCCCACAGGCCAAAAACATGAGGTTAGGTAATTGGAGACTCTAAAGTGGCCTAGGTGTGAATGGTGAAGGGATAGCGCGTACCGTGGCCTGCTTCATCTCCATCCAGGTAGATACCCTGAATTTCCCGTGGGGATCAATAAAGTACACAAACTCAAAATTAAAAGGAGCAGAAACTAAGTCTTGTTAGCCTCTAATGGCTATCTTGCGTCATCTCAGCTGTTTTACAGAGGGAATAAGCTAAGGCTGTATCTAAGAGCCCGATAAGAGACTCATAAACACTCTGTGAGAGTAATACAATCATGTCACAACATCGTGTGTTGTTGTGACAAACAACCTCGCAACACGTGACCCTTCTGATGAAGGCTGCAAGAAGTGGCCGAAACATGTGACGGTAAAAAAAAACCCTTTTTCACTGTCTGATAGAAAAGAAATATCTTTATAATTCATTTTAGAAGACAGTATGAACCCTTTTGTATTGTCACGTGGTCATGTTATCCACTTGAGGGCAGGGCTGGACCGGGACAAAAAATGGCCCCCTGGCGTTTTTGGTCAGGCGGGCCACATGATCAGTCAAGAAACAACAGCACAGAATGGTCCAGTTAACATATACAATCTGTGTCATTCCCCAAAGCAACAGTAAAAGTGAGTAGGAGGTACAATGAAAGGGGAATAGAATAATTAGTCACATGATCACATTTCTGTTTAAAAGATGCCTAACTGGGAATAATTTCATAACATAAAGCTTTCTTCCCTTACAACAATCACGGAGATGTGCAGAGACATTTATGAAGGGGCCAAAGTAAGGGCACCATCCCACTCCTGTTACTTGAGTAATTACCCAGCCTAAATCTTCTAATATTAGAAGCTCTCTGGTCATGGCTTCATGTAGACCATTAACAATTTGTTAAGTAGCAACATTCAACCACTCACACTTAATGGCCTAACAGAGGTCAGAATTATCCCACTTTTGTCCTTGACAAGAGAATCCCTGTCCCGGGTGTGGCTCTCGCGTGCCCACCATAAGACGCCACCACCAGTCACAGCGAGTTTAGTGAGAGTTTTATTAACGGTTGAGAATAGTGACAACACAAGCTGCTGAGACATTGACACTTGAGTCTACTCACAACAGGAGGCCTAGGCTAAACAGCTCTACAGGTCCAGAGGGAGGAGAAGTCAAGTCAGGACAGAGAGGTTGGTGATAATAACACCGGCTGCTAAGGCAGAGACACACAAAGATTGATACACAACGGGAGGGGTAAGGCTATACAGCACACTTACTAGTCCAGGGACCACGACGGTCAAACCACGGCAGACGTGGTAGAGAATAAATCTAAGCATCCATAGCGTGACGGAAGAGTTAACAGACACTGCGATGCACCGATGCGGCCGCAGCGGCGGGTTAGTAAAGTGCCTGAAGCGCTAACGACCCCACCAATGCAGCACAGCAGTTTGAGGGTTTGACAGCCTCAGGCTGAAGCTCCCCGAGCACTATCCACCATAAGCGCCTGGAGAGCTAGAATAATAATGCCGCTGTCAAACCCTGACAAGAATAACCCGAGCACAAAGGCATAGTGCTCGGGTCCATAACAGTAGGCCCCCCCTCACTTGCCGGGCTCTGACCGTCTAGTAACACCTCCCTCCCCTCCCCAACCACAGTGGGCGAGGGATTGAAGGGACAGGCAGGACAGGAGCCAAACAACACCTAACAAAACCATAAACAGAAAAGGAAAAGAATACATCACCTGCACTATCCATCCCATTTTCCCCAGAACAATGACGAGAGGAAGAAAACAAGAGAAAAAACAAAAACCAAACCAAGACATGACTACAATACAAAGGGAAAAAACAAACAAAGCAAAAAAAAGCACCTGACACTGAAAGTTTTCCCTCCGAGACCACAGACAACCCGTCTAACTCAGTTGTACATAACCTAACCAAACACATGATGACCCTGGAAACCGAAACAAGAAACAAATGCAAACATGATAACTATGGGGAAAAAAAAAACAAGACGTAAATGCAAACACATGACTATGACCAAGAGAAAAAAAAAATGCACCACTAAACATGGTAACTATGAAAGAGAAACAAGAAATAAATGCACACACCTGGAAACTAAGAAACGAGAACACTAAACTATGGCCCCTCAAAAGAAAGAGGGGAGAACAAAACAAAAACAAAACTTGACCATAGCCCCTCAAAGAAAGAGGGGAGGACGAACAAAAACAAAACCCGACTATGGACTATAAACACACATGAGGCAATCTAAATTGCTAAACATAACTTGACATAACTATGGACTGTAAACGCACATGAGGCAATAAAAAAAAAATGCTTTACATAACCTTGACTATGGCTTTCCAAAACACATGAGGCAATAAAAATTGCTTTACATAACTTGACATGACTTGACTATGGCTTTCAAATACACACATGAGGCAATAAAAATTGCTTAACATAACTTAACATGACTTGACTATGGCTTTCAAAACACAAGAGGGAATAAAGAAATTGCTTTACATAACTGACATGACTAGACAATGGATTCTCAACACACATGAGGCAATAAAAATTGCTTTACATAACTTGACATGACCCTGACACCGTATGGGCCAAAAACAAAAGATGATCGGCAGAGATCAACGCCCCCCAGACAGGAGCTCCGGCGACCTCCCAGCCTCCGATGGCCCACGGATAGTCCCACAAAAAACAGTACATGGTCAGGCGGCCTGCCCCAGTCCAGGCCCCCAGAAACAAGTCCTTGGTGGCCGAACCAGGTCACCCAGTAGCAACCACAGTTTATCGGGCGACCAACCCAAGACGCTGAAAGCACAAAGCAGTTCCTCGGGTGGCCGACCCGCATCCCACAACCACCAGGACCGTGGAGGAATTGCATGCAGCCGCCCGCCTAATGACGACAATACATGAGAGCGCAAGTCTGCCAGACAAAAACCTCCAACGGCCCCCAGCTGGTGGCTCCTGAGAGGGGAACAATCAAAAAATTGAACCCTCTTCGAATCCTGATTGGGTCGCAGCCCGCACCTGCGCTGGACCCCCACTGGACCTCGTCGGACCCCGACTGGGTCACCGCTGCACCCACGTCGGACCCCGACTGGGTCACAGCCACACCTGAGCTGGACCCCCACTGGACCTTGTCGGACCCCGATTGGGTTGCAGCCACACCTGAGTCGGACCCCGACTGGGTCACCTCGGCGACGACCTCCATCCCCGAACCTGGAACCTCCAGTTCCGTGACCTTGACAGATTCCAGACTAGTAACGCTGTGGAGAGGCTCAGAGAACAAGAGAGGACCGGGATCAGTCTCACCAGCAGCGCCAGAGCCCAGCAAGACGAGCTCGGGTGCAGCAGACAGCTGCCCCTTGCTCGCCTCCCCATGAGGCAGGCAAAAATGCTCTAACACACCATAAAGGAAAACAAGGAAGAGCACTTGCCTGCACTCGGGCTCTGGAGCCGTCCAGGACTTCGTCCATCCAGGTTCAGACAGACGCTCGTCGTCGGGCTCCCACTCGGCTGCGTCGGGTTCCACAGCCGGCCTGATGGTCTCTGCAGCTGGATCCTCTCGCACTGGCATCCACGCCAATAACCTGTATGGCATGGGGGCAGAGAACCCTCGACCTGCTGACTCGGGCTGCATCTAACTAACTAACTAACTAACCTGCACTTATATAGCGCTTTTCTAGTCACAAAGACCACTCAAAGCGCTTTCATTAATACTAACCCTCTATTCTAAGGGCCTATAGGAAACAGATATCTAGGGACAATTTAGAACAGCCAATTAACCTAACACACATCTCTGAGGAACCCTGGGGACGCTCGCTCGTTGGCTCTGGCTCCTCACCGCAGTCCGTTCTCCTCCTCTGTCCAACACTAGGCTGCAGGGCCAGGATATCTCCCAGAGCCGCAGGCCTCCCCCTCGTTCGACGGCGTGGGACTGACGCCGAGGACCACTCCGCAGGAGGAAACACAGAGGCAGCAGGTTCAGTATTACTGGCTACAGCTGGAGAAGGAAACTCGGGGAGTTGCGAACCCCGAGCTTCACCCCCAGGAGTCAGACAAGACAGATCACTATGATGGATAGGTAAGTGAAAATGAACTTGCCTGTCTCCTGCAGGGAAGATGGTGCCAGCTGTAGAGGACGTTGCTCCTTCCCTCGCTCGCTGGATGGTAACCAGGACCCATGGATGGAGCTCCACCGGCTCAGGACTCAGCTCACTCTCAGCAGCTGGCTGATTGAGCGGGTCATTCCGGCGGCCCGGAACTGGATCCGGAGCAGGAGCTTGCTGAAGACGTACTTGACCGCGGCGCCGACGCCTCCGCCGGCCCCCCAGATGGTGCGAACTCCAGGACTGGATCGAGGGCGGGATCAGGATCCGTAGGCCAAGAGCAGGAGTGCCTCTTCTCCTGCTTCACGCCGCGTTCCTCCTCCAGCATCAGGAAAATCTTGCGTTATGCGGCGATATCTTCCCTCCTCGCGTCGACTTCTGGGTGGTCGGCCCAGCGGGAAGGGAGATGACGAAGGACGTTTTCAGCAGCGTCCAAAAAACTCAAAACTCCCTGGTGAATTTGCGTCTTCGGGTTGGCGTCACCGTAAACGCCGTTTTGGCAGCAGTGTACTGTCACGGGTGGCTCTCGCGAGCGACCATAAGACGCCACACAGTCACCAGAGAGTTTAGTGAGAGTTTTATTAATGGTGAGAATAGTGACAACACAAGCTGCTGAGACATTGACACTTGAGTCTACTCACAACAGGAGGCATAGGCTAAACAGCTCTACAGGTCCAGAGGAGGAGACAGTCAAGTACAGACAGACGAGGTTGGTGATAATAATTACACCGGCTGCTAAGGCAGAGACACACAAAGATCGATACACACCGGGAGGGGTAAGGCTATACAGCACACTTACTAGTCCAGGGGTATGATGGTCAAACCAAGCAGACGTGGTAGGAATAAATCCTAAGCATCCGTAGCGTGACGGAGAGTTAACAGACACTGCTGCGCTGATGCGGCCGCCAGCGCGGGTTAAAGTAGCCTGAGCGCTAACAACCACAAATGCAGCACAGCTGTTGAGGGTTTGACAGCTCAGCTGAAGCCTCCCCGAGCACTATCACAATAAGAGCTCGGAGAGCTAGAATAATAATGCCGCTGTCAAACCCTGACAAGAATAACCCGAGCACAAAGGCATAGTGCTCGGATCATGACAATCCCAGTGGTTTTGAAGAAAGAAAGAAAGAAACAAACAAAGAAAGAAAGAAAGAAACAAACAAACAAAATTACTTTATTATCTCTTTTACATAAATATGTTGTCATAATTTTAATGTTGTGGTGACCCACCACACTCTGCAAGGACATTCCTCACACTCAGCAGGTCTGGAGGAAGCGGAGGACAATTTGCATACAGAGAACAATTCACATACAGAGAGCCCCTGGGGGCAATCAGAACAATGGGCTGTTGTGTATACATCCCCAGGATGAGGGAGAGGACATCCGGGCACCAGTTGGTCATGCTAATCATGTGTATTGACTGATATGCTAATGTGCCATGCATTCTCTCTTCCTGTATCACTGTATAAAAGAGCTTGTGTGACATGTCTCAACAGCACAGTAGAGCACAGTAGTGCACAGAGGTACAAAGTGCGTCTCATTATGTTGCAGGAAAATAAAACTCTGCAACCTTCCAGCTCATTGCATCTCACCTGATCTTATTCCTCCACACTGGTGACCCTAGACGTGTCATGGTGTGCCCCTCGCCTGATCTTTTCCCTCCACACTGGTGACCTGACAAGAGAGAATTACCGTCTGCTCCCTCTCACCGCGCTGTGAGGTCCAGAGGACCAGCGAACGCCTGCAACCTCTTCACCCACACCCATGAGGATCAGCGGCAGCGCTGGGACCGACACGCACCATGAACGTGTGATACGAGTCAACCGAAGGAAGCAGCCCTGGACGGGGAAAGTCATCTGCGCCGTCCTGCGTTGATTTCACCAAGCTCCCCAACCCTGACTCACCTCACAACAGCGGACCTCCCGCGCACAGAAGCCCCGCATGCACACCGCAAGATTACGAGGACAGCACAAACTGCTAGCTATGTGGTCACTGCGCCAAGCGCGTGCCACGCACAGGGACAAACCGGCTCCAACAGACTGATTCAGCATCCTCCGCCGCTGCACATGCCCGAGAAACACAGCTGATCGCCATCCCTCGGAACTTCAGGGCTGCTCACGCACCTGAAGCAGACGTGCAGCCCACACACAGGACTTTGTATGGGTTTCTCAGCCACAGCGCACAACGGGAGCCTAGCCAATTGCCTGTCCCTGAGGGCTTTAGGGCTGCGTCCGCCCCTAAAGCTGCCCCGCCCAGTCCCCTCACACAGCTGCAGTTGTTTCACTGCCGCTACGCATCCTCGGGGAATTTGGCCCACTCGCCTTCCCCCACATCCTCGCTGGAACCGAGCCAGTGAGAGGAGTCAGAGACTTAATTTTTTCACAGCCACCTGTGGATCACCGCCAGGTTTACCGGGGAAAGTCCCTCACCATTGCGGATCCACACGCAATTTTTGAGCAGCCCAGGCACCTTTGACGTCCCGGGCCCAGCACTCACTTACCTCCCCACCCCCTTCCCTCTCCTCCTCCACAGCGCTCTTCCTGCACATCACTCCCTAAAGCTGGCCGATCACTGGTTGGTTCCATTAACGCACGCCGTTTGCACCGGCCCCCGTGCTCCCACGATCCACGGCCATTCAACGTGCTGGCCCAGAGAGAGGCGCACCACTGGCTTTTCCACCCCTCCGTCCCCCCCCCCACGGACTAACAAGCTCTCCAACACTCCTCTACAGCAGGACCAAGAATTCTACCTGAGCTGGAGCCACAAATGACCGGGGGAGGGGGGGTGACAGCCCCTTCTGAAGTGTTCTGGGGTGGGGAGCCCTGTGGTGACCACCACACTCTGCAAGGACATTCCTCACACTCAGCTGGTCTGTGAGGAAGCTGAGGAGGACCAATTTGCATACAGAGAGCCCCAGGGGGCAATCAGAACATGGGTGTTGTGTATACATCCCCAGGATGAGGGAGAGGAATCGGGCGCAGTTGGTCATGCTAATCATGTGTATTGACTGATATGCTAATGTTGCATGCATTCTCTCTTCCTGTATCACTGTATAAAAGAGCTTGTGTGACATGTCTCAACAGCACAGTAGAGCACAGTAGCGCACAGAGCTACAAAGTACATCTCATTGTGTTGGAGGAAAATAAAACTCTGCAACCTTCCAGCTCGTTGCATCTTGCCTGATCTTATTCCTCCACAAAGTCTTAAAATTTTCCAAGGTGCAAAACTTTGAGAAAAAGACACAAAATTACAGGAAAAAACATCTCAAACATATATACAATAAAAGCATGTAAATGTAACAAATTTATAGGGGACAAATGTCCATTTGTTTAAAAATGATTATGTACTAAATTCATGACGAAACAAATGCAAAATTACAAGAATAACAGACTTGAATTTTAAAAGATAAAAGTTACAAATTCTTGGCAAAATTGCAAATTTATGAGTAAAAAAATTCCCATATGTACAATTACAGTCATTGAGAATGTAAACACAGCACGCACGTTGTTTAAAAGATTTACTAAATTCATTAAGAAAAAGTAAATGAATAAATTGTTGAGACAGAGGTCAGAAAATCACAAGAGAAATGCAGCTCATTTGCAGAAATTTAAAAAATTAAGGAATAAAATCAATGAAAAGAGGAGGGAAAATTATTGAGGCAAAAATACAAAGATGGAAGAAAAAATTATGCCAGTTTATGACACAAAAGTCACAAATTCAAGAAAAAAAATCTCAATCCATAAGCAAAATTCTTCATGAAGTTTCAATTTTCACAAACTTTCAAAATTTTGTTAAAGTCTATAATTTAAAGAAGAATAAAAATAATCATAAGAAAAAAGTAGATAATTTATGAGAACTCCATAAATTCACATAAAAATTCCATTTTAAGATAAGATAAGATAAGCCTTTATTAGTCCCACAATGGGGAAATTCCAGGATTGCAACAGCACAGGGATAGCAACACCCAGAGCAATAATTTAGAAGATAAGAAAATAAGAGCAGTGAATATACTGTACTGTGTACACATAAATATATATATACACAGTGCGGAGCATTGTAGCTAGATGGAATAAACAGCATAACCGTCTATTTAGTTACCCTACATAGTATGAATATGTACCCATACATATTGTCACCCTCCGTAGCGATTGATAACCGGAGTGGTGGCTCAGTTGGTAGAGCATCCGCCCCCACACCTGGGAGGCAGGGGTTCAAATCCCCGGCCAGGTTATACCAAAGACCATATAAAAATGGTGCTTTCTGCCTTCTAGCGTGGGTGCTCCGCATAATGGAATGGGGAAAGTAAAGTTACGCACAGAGCTACCAGAGGACTGACCCCCCACTGTAGCTTTCACTACTTACAGTAGCTGTGTGGCCTAGGGTCAGAGAAACGGAGATAGGCGCCACCCATATACACCAACATGGTATGAAGGGATTAATTAACTAACTAACTGTAGCAATTGATATTGTCCTAGTTGTATTCTGGAGGGGACCATTTTGTGTAAGTCTTTTTGCGTCTTTGCATTCAATACTATTAGGTTGTCACGTTTTTTTTGCTATCTCTGCAAGCAGCCTGCTTAGGTTATAAAGTCTGACAGCGTAGGTAGGAAAGTCTTGCGAAACCTCTCGGTCGCGCACCTAGGATAATGTAGCCTACTGCTAAATGAGCTCCTCAGTGCATTCAGTATGTCCTGCATAGGGTGGTACTTGGACTCCAGCAGAGATGACAGCCTAGCCACCATCCTTCTCTCTCCTACCTCCTCCACTGGGTCAAGGCGCTGCCCCAGTCTCTTCCTATTGTGGCTGCTGTGATGCCACTGCCCCAGCAGACCACTCCAAAAGTGATGGCTGATGCCACCACCAAATCGTAGAAGGTGGAGCACCCCTTGTACACCAAAAGACCTGAGCCTGTTGTCAACATGCTGTATCAGGAGTTTTGTGACTGGGTGAGAGGGATCCCGAAAAATGAGGTGCAGAACTTCTTGACTCACACTTTCACATCGGCGGAGTCGACCTCCTACCCGAATGAGCTCAGAGGGCTCGTCATATTCAGGGGCAAGGGAAAGCCGTCGGCTGCTGGCTGGAATGGCCTTCCCAGCTTTAACTAGCGCAAACTCTTCTGAGAAACTCACCATCTGAGCATGTCTGAGGAGTGTCAACTCAGCTTTGTTGAAGTCATCAGCTGTAGGCCGAGTACTCCCATTGGTTGCTCCAATTAACAGCTGTGTGGTGGCTTCCAGGTGTTCTTGGTAGGTGTTAAACTGCTGAACATCAGGTATGGTTAGACTAGTTGACTCTGATAGTAGGCCACAGAATGCTGTCTTCTTCAGTTCCTTTGAATCTTCTGTCAGGTTTCCTGCTGGTGCCATCGGCCAGTGGTCAGCTGGTAACTGAAGGAAGGAAGGTCCTTGACTCCGACGATTCTCTCCAACAAGTTGAGATAGTGTCTTTCCTCTTGTTATGTCATCTGCAGGATTGGTGGCTGAGTCGATATAACGCCAGGCTGTAGGATCAGATAACTCTTGGATCACTGCAACTCTCGTCCCCACAAATACTTTATATCAACAAGAGTCAGACTGAAGCCAGTTAAGTACTGTGGTTGAGTCCGTCCAATACACCACTTCCTGGATGCCAAGCGTGAGCTCTCTCCTCAGTACTGAAGCCAATTGTGCTCCTGTCAGGGCTCAGTAGAGTTCCAATCGGGGGATTGAGAGTTACTTCTTAGGTGCAACTCTTGATCTAGCTGTCAGAAAAGCCACAGAGACTTGTCCTTCACCATGGTCAGTGCGCAGGTATGTGACAGACCCATAGGCACGCTCGGAGTCGTCACAGAACACATGGATGCTACGGCTGCTGTTGATGCAGTCTACATTGGGGTTGGGTAGGAGTAACAGCTTGGCAGCGTTATCTGTGACAGCTCGGGCAGTTCCTTCTCCCATACTTGCCAGGCTTGGAGCAAGTTCTCTGGTAATTGCGGATCGTCCCATCCCCTTTTCTTGTCCCAGAGTCTCTGTATGATGATCTTGGCTCTGGTGGTGTATAAGAAGATGAATCCAAGATGGTTGTACTGTTGGGATAGCAGTCGATAAATGTTGTGCATGGTTAGTTCTGAAGGTTGACTCCGGTGCTGCTTGTAGTGAAGCATGTCAGACTTGCAGTGCCATAAGAGTCCGAGGGTGAGTTCTCGAGGGTCAACCATCTCCTGAGTAAACCAGAGTACATTGTTCTCTGAGACTCCATTGGGAGGTGATTGATGACTGTGGGGACATTACTGGTCCACTCCCATAGTTCTCTCTCACACCCATCACCCCAGACACTCTGGGGTGATTGCAACCACACTTAATGATCCATTAAAATTCTCCACTACAATTTATGGTCCTCTGAGCCGGATTAGAAGAAACCACTTCAGCTCAAGATGTTCAGGCAAGATGAGAGACAGAGAGAATATGATGCAGAATGTCCATACAGACGTAGCCACCTGCCATCGTATCTTCAGGACTATGAAGTTGGTTAACCCATCAGACACTATAGTCCATCTGATGAGCACATCAGACAGCCTACTTCAACTGAGGTTCTCAACTACATGCTCAACATGAAGGAGAAAAGTGACCAACTGCGACATGACTTACAGTGCCTTACAGATATTATCTACAGCTCTCCTGCCTTAGCTTCACAGTTCAAGCTACGGCCCAGACGCCATGAGAAAGAGACTTTATCCACGTCTGCACATAAGCCGACGCCGTTTAGCGGTCATCAGGACCCACGTCAGCAAGGAATTGCCTCACAGGTGCACCACAGCAATGAGCCTCCACACCCTCAAGGCAACCGAGGTGAGCTAATTGAGGAGCTCACTGACAGTCTAAAGAGAGCAGGATTAACTAGTAAGGAGTCAGCATGTTCATCTACTACTTCAGGAGAGTCAGGACTGGGCGCCAGCCAGACAAAACATCTTCTGCCAAGTGTCCTTGGTGTCTCTCTTATTATCATTAACACTGCTCAACACCGCACACACACTGATCCATGAACTGAATAAAGATATACACTGCTCTCTTGTGTCTCGTGAATCCTGTGTAGCGAATGTATGTGCAATGAGAGCTTTTTTTTCCCTTGAACTCTTAATATTGATTAATTATGTAACCAGTATTTTGAATCAATGATTTTTTTGCTCCTTCCTATTGTATTATCCTTATGCTACCTGTACCCTCCTGCTGATAGGCGCGTTTCAGATGCGCCGCGGCACGGAAATGCAGGTTCATTACTGTGTCAAGTCAAATTCTCTCGTATGTTATCAGTGATCTGTTAATGTACTTGGCAATAAATCTTTTCTGATTCCGATTCTGATTCTGATTCATCCCCTCGCTACGGAGACTTTTCACCAACAACAACAGAGGAACTAAAGTCTCCTCCACCTCTAGGAGCAAGTGCAGTGGAGCAGTCACAGTCATATCACCAGGAGGAGAGATGTGATTTTCCCTATCAAATCGTTGACAGTTACCCTTCTCATTATGGTGCCACCCCCAGTCAGCCTGATACAAAGGGTCATTCACAACCTGATGACACCCACCGTTGCCATGACGACCTTCTCCAGCCGTGTGAGGACAGGTACCACTACCAATATAGGGCTGCTCACAACCACCCTGATGACAGATTCCGTCCCTCTCATCATTATGGCAACTGTTACAGGCAGTCAACTGTGTCACATCAACAGCCTAGTTCCAGAGCCTATCAGGATACTCACAACTATAGGCAAGAAGGCAGACCTCCTCCTGATCACAGAAGTCATGCTGGTGATCACTTCTGCCCCCCTCATGATTATGGCAATAGTTACGATCACAATGACCACCACAGGCCAATAGATGGCCATGGCCCAGGTGATTTCCACCCACATCCATACGATCGCCTCCATCCAGCTGAACGACATTATGCTCCTCCCCCATTTTGCTGACACCCACAGCTGGAGGCATATGGTGGACACAAGCCAACTATTTCTGATCTCATCCATGAAGACCCACATGAGTTTGTGAGATTGAAGCTCACACTAGGCAACATACTTCCTCCTGATGCTCCATAGTGCTTTAAGTTTCAAATACTGGGGTGTGTGCTCACCTGAACATGACAGACAGATCAACTGAAGTGTGAAGAAGCCCTACTCATTGCTGATTCATACAGTAACAGCCTATTTCCATTCACTGACACTATGAGAGCACTCACCGACATGTACAGCCAACCTCAACAATTGACCTTGAAGCGGATCTCTAATCTGATGGATGGACCTAACATCAGGAGTGGTGACACCAGAGTCTTCAAGTCATTCGCCCTACAGGTCCGTACACTAGTTTGCATGTTACACCAGCTGGGAGACCAAGGTTGAACAGAACTGAAGTGTGGCTCACATGTATCTCGGCTCTTAGCTAAGTTACCACATGATCTAAGAGCTAACTTTCAGAGATTTGTGACCCCCATCCGGACTCCTATCCCAACGTTACTTGACTTGGCTGATTGGCTTGAATGCGAGATACATGTACAGGTTAGTGGAGACCGGTACTGCAACAGCTCAACTAAAGAGAAGCAGGCGCCACACAAAGACCGACACACTGAGTACAAATCATACAAGACCACCACCATTCTCCATGGTAGTGAGTCAAATGAGGTAAAAGCTAAGTTAGTGAACCCCCCACCTGTGCGTACAAAGGAGAAGCCAAAGAATTACTGCCCCTTCTGCAACAATGTGCAACACTACCTGAATCAGTGCAGCAACTTTAAGTTCTTGTCTAAGAAGCAGAAGACAGAGTGGAATAAGGCCAACAACAGATGTTGGAGATGCGGTCGTGAGCATCAAGCAGCTAAGTGCATCCCCAAGGACAAGTGCAAGCAGTGTGAAAGAAAGCACCTTGAGATTCTACATGAGGTCAACACCAGCCCAACTGCCACTGCATCTAGTAAGCCAAAAGCACCTGAAACCAGCACCTCCTTGGTGAGTTCAGTCTCTGAGACACTGTACATACGTAGATCAGTCTACGAGCAGCAGTCAGGTGCTACTCAAGTTGACTCGTATGTCCTTCAGAGCGGTGACAAGATGCTAGAGACCTACGCTATATTAGATGACGGCCTAGAGCGAACCATACTCCTACAAGAGGCTGCTGATCGATTGGGGCTTCACGGCAAAGCTTAAGATCTAGCCCTACGCACCGTCCAACAAGAAGTTTGCACCATCCATAAAATGCCGTATAATTTTCTGTTGCTTCTGCATCACTTCCTAGTAAGTTCTTCAAGATCCATAGAGCGTTTACTGCCAAGGAGCTTGGCTTAGCTTGCCATACGTACCCAGTGAAGGCTTTGCAGGACAAGTACAAGCAGCTGAAGAACCTGCCATTACTAGACATTAAGAAGGCATAGCCATTATTGCTTATTGGGTCAGATTACCCGCATCTCATCACTCTGGTGCGACCTGTGCGACTAGGTCACCCTGGTGGACCAGCAGCCATACACACCAGATTAGGCTGGACTCTACAAGGCCCATTTAGCCTTCTGTGTCATCAGTTGTCGCCACAACAGTGCCTCTTCACTTCTTGCATCCTTCCAGAAGCTGAGCTCTTCCGACACATTGAGAAATTGTGGCAGCTGGATATTTTACCATACAGAAGTGAACATGTTATCATCAGGTCAAAGTAAGATGCAGAGGCAGTCCACTTGCTTGAGGACAAGACCACCTGAGCTGCAGTGGATGGCGTGAGACGGTACGCCACCCTTTTACTGTGGAAACAAAACCTCCCCCCACTCCATGGACCAAAGGAGGCAGTAATGGCCCAGCTACATGGGACAGAAAGGTGGCTAACTAGAGAGCCAGAAAAGGCAGTAACCTACAACAGAGAAATCCACAAGCTTCTTGATGCAGGCTACATTAGACCCTTGTCACCAACAGAAACAGCCAAAAGCAGTCACTCGTGGTTCATCCCTCACCACATGGTGCACCACAACAAAAAGGCTTGTATAGTCTTCAACTGTTTCTTCACTTTCCAAGGCCAGAGCCTGAATAACCACCTCCTACTGGGACCCACCTTTGCAGCTTGCCTGATTGGAGTACTCCTTCATTTAAGGGAACATTAAGTTGCATCAGCAGTGATGTAAAGGGGGTGTTTCATCAGGTTCAACTGCTAGAAGAAGACAAACCATTCCTTTGTTTCTTGTGGCATGATGTGAAGGTAGAACAAGAACCCACCATTTACGAGTGGCAAGTACTGCCCTTTGGGACAACCTGCAGTCCATGCTGTGCCACCTTTGCACTCCAGTCCCATGTTCAGCGGCACACAGAGCCAGGAGAAGGTGTTTGTCAATAGAATGCTGCTTCTATGTTGATAACTGTTTACAGAGTCGCCCTCTGAAGCAAAAGCTAAGAAACTGGTGGATCAGCTTCACTCCCTCCTCCTGGAGGGTGGATTTGAACTGTGAAGCTAAGGCAGGAGAGCTCCTGTGGGTTCAGGAAGTTTGCGCTGCATTCAGGGGGCTCGTGTTGTGTTGAAATTTGAATCATATGCGAGCGCCGCATAGAGCCTTTTGTACACGTTCCAAGTCCTCCTCTGTTCACGAGTTTCAGCCAGTCTCCGTGCATTTTGAAGTGTTTATCAACCGTCGACTTTATGTTCCAACTCTGTGCTGCACATAGTACAAAACCGTTTAGCCCTGCTTTATGAAAAATATTTTGAAGCTGTTGAGGATAGTCTTTACGGTGACTTTTGTTGATAAATTAAAGGTGTGTTCACACCAAACTCCAATGGGCGGCGCAAATCCATACATAGTGAATGGCAAGAGGTGAACACATGCAAAATTGTGCATTCGCGCGTTTGCGTCTGAGGCTAGCTAACTAGCTAGCTGCTAGCTTTGAGATTCTGCTGTCACCAGAGTAAAAGTATCACCATTGCAGAGTAAACTAGTTTGAAAATGAGACTCACTCACCTGGAGACAGTAGGACCAGGAGCTCCTCAGCTGAATCGGGATTTCTGAGTTATTTACCCACGGTTTCCTGTCATGGATGTGCCGATGAGGCTAGAAAGCTAGCAACAGAAACACTCATCTTATAAAGTTTTGGAGACAAGGGCAACTTTTTCAGGTGAGCCCTCTGTCGGATAATGTAAACCTAAAGCATGACGTTATTTTGGGGATTTCCACTGTAGGCTGAACACTGCTGCAGAAGTTATAAAGGTAACTTTGCCTGTCTGCATCTCACTCAGATGCTGAATTCATGTTTATTTGTGCATTTACATTGAGTTATATCGTAATTGCGCCGCCCGAAAAATTCACCCGTTCTCGTTTGGTGTGAACGCACCTTAAGAAACACGCACGTTAACAACTCCGCTAACTCTTGCCGGATGAGAACACCACAGAAGAAGAACAAGAATATCCCTTAGCTTGTTAGCTGTTAGCTCTGTTAGCGCTCCGGGTGTTTCTGGTTCTTTGCCGGTGTTCCTGGCTTAATGGTTCAGTTTAACCTGATCAGACTTGGCAGATGTTCACAGACGTTCACCCCTACTCACGGGTGACTCATACAGTCCCTGCGGGTGACCTAGTGCCCACGGACACCATGTTGGTGACCCCTGGTCCAGTGTCAGTAATGAAAATAAATGAATGGGATGCTGTCAGTATTTCAAAAGCTGGTATTATGCCGAGAATTACTCGCTTGCTGAGAATTGCATCCCATCCGCCAAAACTATAAAATATAATGCTACAGCCAGGTTTGTAACCATTTGTGCATTGTTTGAAGTACCCATTATACATTTTTAGAAGAAAAAATTGTTATTACTTCTTGTAAATTATCTTTAAATTATGTTTATTCGTCAGACGTTTTAGTGTTTCAAAGAGGGTTAGAAATCTAAACTCCATGTTTTACAATCTTCAAAGTTGCGATTTTGCATTTTTGCATTGTTGGTACAAAGGGTAATCGGTTTTTCAAAGTATTTTCAAAATATATAGTTGTACTGACTTTGACTTACACTAAACACTTGCTTGCGATGATAGGATGCAATTCTCGCAAGTGAGCAATTCTCGGTATAACACCAGTGCGCAGTGGCCCTTCAAGCCGTGGTTACATAATTATATTGATGACAATGCTGGCCCACATGCGTTGGCCCACCATATGCCAGATGGCCATTCCAGCCCTGCTTGAGGGCCTTTTGATACTAGCATGTTCCAGGAGTCCTAGGTCAGAACTTGTTAAATACCACACACCCTGAAGCCAGATGTCTGACTGTATGTAACACTATATGTAACATTTCCTTAAAATAATGTTTCCAAAATATTTCTGATACATCCACATGTCACTGGGTAAATGTCAGTTTTAGTGTGCCTGGATCACCTGAAACAGCTCTGTTCCTGGTAGGAATACTGAAAAGACTACAACTGGCAAGTTTTACAGCCCTATGCGGCGGCAAAGAAATAATAAACTGCGAACTGAGAGTTTTAAGTAGAGTTTATTAAATCACACCGCCGTCACAGGATCCCCGCTCCAGCCCAAGTGTGTGCAGGCTGGAGCAGGATCCTCAGGCTCTCAGAGAAGAGACACAAAGTGCGTGTCTGCAGCAGCAGTTGAAGTGAGTGAGAGAGTGAGTTACAGAACTTGAGCAGTATTTATACCCAGTTACAGACAGTACATGAAAGGGCATTCACAGCAGTTGGTATGATCAAAGAGACTGCAGACAGGCATGAGACATTTGCATCTGAGAGACACAGTAAGAACAGGATGCATGAACACAATGCATGAATGGCGCATTAACATTACAGTACAAAACCGGAAAAAACCAGAAGAAGCGAGGCTGCCTGTAGACATCAATACACACATTTCACTGTTAAGTTAATTGCTCTAGTCGAGCGCTGTGTCTGTCCCAGTCTGTTGTGGGGGGTTACGCCACACCGCTCCCCCTCAGAGGGCTCGGCAGGGGGCCGAGACCTCGATAGTCCGGATTTGGCAGCGAGCAGTGAAAGCTCTGTGCAGGCGGAGGTGGAGGGGGGTGGGGGGTGGTAAGTGCCGGCCGGAGACAGTGAAAGCGTCTGGGCCACCAAAAATTGCTTGTGGATCCGCGATGTCAAAGGGCTGTCCCGTTGAACGTGCGGAGCTCACAAGAAGAAAAATTAGTCACTGGCTCCTCCCGCGATTAAGTCCTGCAAGGGTTAATAGTGGCCGTGAAGAAAAGCAGGAGCGGCTGTAAGGAAAAACAGAAGCAAGGGGACTTGGCGTGTTGACTTTTAGGTGCGGGCACAACCTTAAAAGCCCTCGGGAACCGCAAAACCGCTGAATTCCCCGTGTGTGCCGTGGCTGAGACCATTAACAAATCCTTCATGCATGCTGCGTGCGTGCTTCAGTTGTGAGGGCAGCTCTGAAGGCTCTGTGTGCAGCGGCGAAGGATGCTGGCGGTCTGTGGAGCCGTATTCGTCCCGTGCGTGTTGCGCCGTCCTCGTAACTCCCCAGTGCGTGTGCCGGGGCTCCGTGCGTTGTTGGGCCAGCTGGAGAGGAGACAGGGTCAGGGAGCTTAATCATCCCTGTTCAGTGTGTTGGAGCGGTGAGAGGAAGTAGACGATCTTTGTCCCTCGAGCTCGTGCAGATGCGTTGGAGCAGTGAGAGGGAGGAGATGATCTTTGTCACTCGCTCAGCCATGGTGCGTTCAGGTCCACTCGCTGCATTCTCCGTCGGCCATGGAGGTCGCCGTCGTGGAGAGGGGACGAGGTGCATGCGCTCTCGTGTGGAGGAGCTGTGAGCGCGGCCGGTCCAGCGTGGATGTGCCGATCTAGGCGTGCAGATCTCACCATGAAGTTTGCTGCGGCTTTACCGGTCATGGGTGGTCTCCGGAGAGTTTCACCTGGAAACTCTGCGTCGAAGTCTCCCTGAAGCAGAAGGGAGGGCAGATCAGTCAGGCTGCCGCGTTCGCTTGTCGTCGGAGAATCCCCGCCGGGTGCTGCGTTCGCTGGCAACGTGTTCGTTTCAGCGTCGGGTCACCAGTGCGGCGGCAAAGAAATAATAAACTGCGAACTGAGAGTTTTAAGTAGAGTTTATTAAATCACACCGCCGTCACAGGATCCCCGCTCCAGCCCAAGTGTGTGCAGGCTGGAGCGGGATCCTCAGGCTCTCAGAGAAGAGACACAAAGTGTGTGTCTGCAGCAGCAGTTGAAGTGAGTGAGAGAGTGAGTTACAGAACTTGTGCAGTATTTATACCCAGTTACAGACAGTACATGAAAGGGCATTCACAGCAGTTGGTATGATCAAAGAGACAAATAACTCCCTCTGGTTATTTAAACTGTCAAAATCCCAGAAGTTCTGGTCGTGGAGGAGGAGTAGCAACAATTTACCATTCCAAATTACTAGTTAATGTAAAGCAAAAAACATGTTATAATTCCTTTGAGGGCCTGGTCCTCAGTGTTGGGCACTTTAGCAATTTCAGGTTAAATTAAATTTCAGGTTAAATTAATTTCAGTTGGTATGATCAAAGAGACAAATAACTCCCTCTGGTTATTTAAACTGTCAAAATCCCAGAAGTTCTGGTCGTGGAGGAGGAGTAGCAACAATTTACCATTCCAAATTACTAGTTAATGTAAAGCAAAAAACATGTTATAATTCCTTTGAGGGCCTGGTCCTCAGTGTTGGGCACTTTAGCAATTTCAGGTTAAACCCAATTTTATTTGCCATAGTTTATCGTCCCCCATCAACCTATTCAGAATTTTTATCCGAATTTGCTGATTTCTTAGCTGATTTAGTGCTGAAATCTGATAGAATAATTATAGTAGGGGACTTTAATATACATGTGGATGTAGATAGTGACTGCCTTAATGTGGCTTTTAATTCAATATTAGACTCGATTGGGTTTTCTCAGAAAGTAGGAAATTCTACTCATTACCTCCACCATACATTGGACCTTGTTCTGACATATGGCATAGAAATAGAAAATCTTGTAGTGTCTCCTCATAACCCTGTACTGTCAGACCATTGTCTGTTAACCTTTGATTTTACTATTTCTGACTATTTGGCTCCTAAAGAAAAATATTATCACAGTAGATGCCTCTCAGATGATGCTGTTTCCAAATTTATGCAGATTGTTTCCTCTATGCCATGTGTCAACACAACGGAAATAAGCTATAGACAGCTTGCTCCTTCTGTAATTGATAACATGGTGGATAGTGTTTCAGCTTCTCTGCATCAGGCTCTAGACTTGGTGGCCCCCTTAAAAAAGAAAAAGTCTAATCAGAGATTTTTAACTCCTTGGTTCAACACAGAAACTCGTAGCTTAAAACAGAAGACTCGTTAATTAGAAAGAAAATGGCGCTCTACTAATTTAGATGAAATCTATTTAGCTTGGAGAAATCATCTTTTAATTTATAAAAAATCTCTTAGAAAAGCTAGAACGAGTTATTACTCTGCATTAATAGAAGAGAACAAGAATAATCCCAGGTTTCTTTTCAGTACTGTAGCCAGGTTGACAAAGAGTCAGGACTCTGTCAATCCTAGCATCCCCTTAGAGCTTACTAGTCAGGACTTTATGAACTTTTTCAATAATAAAATTTCATCCATCAGAGATAAAATCAATCAGATTCTTCCCACAGTTAACTTAAATACTGTAACTATTACAACTCCTTCTATTGATGTCTGTCTTGATGAGTTTACTCCAATCGACCTTTGTGAGTTAGACAAAATAGTTTCCTCATCCAAACCTTCAACTTGTCTTTTAGACCCTATTCCTACCAGGTTATTTAAAGAAGTCTTCCCACTTATTGGTAGCTTTATTCTTCATATAATCAATTCTTCATTAACTTTAGGCCATGTACCGCAGGCTTTTAAAACGGCTGTAATTAAACCCTTACTCAAAAAGCCAACGCTAGATCCGGGAGCTTTAGCTAACTATAGACCAATCTCTAATCTCCCTTTCATTTCAAAAATCTTAGAAAGAGTTGTTGCTATGCAATTATTTGACCACCTGCAGGGAAATGGTTTACTTGAAGAGTTTCAATCTGGGTTTAGAATCCATCATGGTACTGAAACAGCCTTAGCGAAGGTCACTAACGACCTCCTCATTGCATCTGATAATGGACTAGTTTCTGTACTTGTCCTTTTAGATCTTAGTGCAGCTTTTGATACTATTGATCATAATATTCTACTTGATAGATTAGAACACTATGTTGGACTTAATGGAACTTCGTTGCAGTGGTTTAGATCTTATTTATCTGATAGGTTCCAGTTTGTTCATGTAAATGATGAGTTTTCTTTTAGCTCAAAGCTTAGTCATGGAGTTCCACAGGGATCTGTGCTAGGCCCTACTCTTTTTAGTTTATATATGCTTCCGTTAGGCAACATTATTAGAAAGCACTGTATACATTTTCATTGTTATGCAGATGACACACAATTATACCTGTCAATGAAGCCAGATGATACTAATCAATTAGCCAAGTTAGAAGCCTGTCTTAAGGAAATTAAAGCTTGGATGACTTGTAATTTCCTGCTATTAAATTCAGATAAGACTGAAGTCATTCTTGTTGGTCCAAAAAACCTTAGAAATTCCTTTCCAAATCAAACTTTCAGTTTGGATGCAGTTACTCTTTCTCTTAATAGCTCTGTGAGGAACCTTGGAGTTATTTTTGATCAGGATTTGTCCTTCAATTCACATATTAAATTTGTTTCTAAGACTGCCTTCTATCATTTGCGTAATATTGCCAAGATTAGGAGCATCTTGTCTCAGAGTGATGCTGAGAAGCTGATCCATGCTTTTGTTAGCTTGAGATTAGATTATTGTAATTCTTTATTATCAGGCTGTCCTAAAACATCTTTAAAAAGTCTTCAGCTGATCCAAAATGCTGCAGCAAGAGTTTTAACAGGTACTAGAAAGAGAGATCATATCTCTCCGGTTCTGGCCTCCCTTCATTGGCTTCCCATAGAGTTTAGAATTAAGTTTAAAATCCTTCTTCTTACTTACAAAGCTTTAAACAATCAGGCTCCTTTTTATTTAAAAGATCTGATACTACCGTATCATCCTAACAGAGCACTACGCTCCCAAAATGCAGGATTACTTGTAATACCTAGAATCTCCAAAAGTACAATAGGAGGCAGAGCCTTCAGTTATCAAGCTCCTCTCCTGTGGAATCAGCTGCCAATCTGGATTCGGGAGTCAGACTCGATCTCTGTTTTTAAGAATAGGGCTAAAACCTACCTTTTTGATATAGCCTACAATTAGGGAGGGATCATGTGTTTCTGAACCCTCCCTTAGTTATGCTGCTAATAGGTTTAGTCAGCCGGGGGACCTCCAGTAATGCACTGGGCCTCACTCCTTTCCTCACTCTCTATGAAATATTTTTTTTTTGCTGGTCATTAACATTTGTTTGTTCTCTCCCATAGATTGAGTCCCCATCGTGCTGTTTGCTCTCTACATGTCTGTTCTTTTCTTCTTCTCTATCCCCTCACCCCCCAGCCAGTCGCAGCAGATGACTGCCCCTCCCTGAGCCTGGTTCTGCTGGAGGTTTCTTCCTGTTAAAAGGGAGTTTTTCCTCTCCACCGTCACCAAGTGCTTGCTCACAGGGGATCGCCTGATTGCTGGGGTCTTTCTGCAACTGTGGGGGTCCCCCCTACAGTTGATAGTGCTATGAGATGACTGTTGTTGTGAAATGGCGCTATATAAATAAAGTTGAATTGAATCGAACTGCAGACAGGCATGAGACATTTGCATCTGAGAGACACAGTAAGGACAGGATGCATGAACACAATGCATGAATGGCGCATTAACATCACAGTACAAAACCGGAAAAAACCAGAAGAAGCGAGGCTGCCTGTAGACATCAATACACACATTTCACTGTTAAGTTAATTGCTCTAGTCGAGGGCTGTGTCTGTCCCAGTCTGTTGTGGGGGGTTACGCCACACCCTAGTCCTATTAGACAATCAAAGAGCACACCTTCTGCCACCAGCTAAATGGCTATCAGGACTCAGGCTGTAAAACATGCCATTTGTAATTTTTTTAGCGTTACAAGGAACAGGAAAGCTATATAGTGCTGCTGTAAGGAGGAGTTAAGGATTCAGAATGACTGTGCGCAGCATCAACAGTAAATGGAAATTCAAGTAAAATGCATTTATCAGGGCTTCTGACAAATCAAGGATAATAGTAGCATTCATGGAGGGCGTCTCATAGTTTTTTGTCTTTGCTGGAACACATTTATGGTTAGAAATCCAACCTTAGAGGCTAGACAACTTCCAGCAGCTGAATGGTAAAATCCAACCTAGGAAAATTTCTGGAACTTATTTTTATCATGGAAGAAGAGAGCTGTTTAAAGGTGCCGTGTGTAAACAAAAACAATTGTCTCTAAGATTAAAAAAAAATAATAATAAATTAAAAGCTGTCATTATTACTATCCAGTCACTTTGCTAAATGAATTGTGAGTTTTTTCAGAGAGAGAGACATTTCAATACAGTAGCTTCCAATGGACAAACAAATCTGTGTGCCTTCTAAGAGCTCCTCAAGTTTCAGTCCTGCAGTACAAAAACAATTACATATACTGTAGCATAGTGATCACTGAAAGGAAGGATTCTGGATCCAGTCAGAGATGAAGACATATCAGCCAACTTATGTTTGAAAGAATTATGGCACCTGACCACTGCAGTAGTAGCAGATCTCACCACAATCAATCTTTGGGGATGGGCTGTGGATGGAGGGCATTTTTTTTTGTTGCTATCTCCAATTTGACCCCTAGATGTCAGTAATTGTTACACTTTGTACCTCTAAATGAGCTCGGCATTATCTTATGATTTACTTCATCAAAGGCTTCGCAAAATCAATCAGCAGGTTTGACAAGAATATCACACAGTGTACACAAAAAAATTGTGTACAAAAAAATTGCATCTATCGCTCTCCCCTTTGCTGCCTTGCTGATCATCAGAGTTTCTGGTGTGTTAAATGCAGGGTAACCAAGCAGCTCCAGGTGCAGGCTTTCATCTCTGACAGCCTTTTCCTTAGAGGTCTACTTGCTGATGTCACCTGGTTGTGGAGTGCACCCAAGCTCCTGTAAGAGTCTTCTTCCTCATACCCCCTGGGCCACTTTAGATAATGAGACTCATGAGTAGTCATGTCTTGATGGATTTATCATTCTGCAACCAGCCCCCATCTCAGCATACCATCACAGAGTGGGTCATGACCTGTGCATGAATGTGTGCATGTGTATGGATTTAATATCCAGTATTCCTTACTAAGGCAGTTACGTCAATACTGCTGTGCTTTATCCAATGAAATCTCAACATAGTGCTGATGCTGAAAATGTGTAAAAATTTAACTGGATTATTTTCTTCCCTATTTTCTCTTTCTGGTTAGCAGCATCTGTTTCCTGTCTTAGCACATACAGTCATAACCAAACCACAAAAAAAAAAATAAAATAAAAAAATATGGAAGCGATTCAGCTCCCAGAATCCTCTGCCGGTCATATGATTAACCTGCTGACTTACACCATCACAGGATACTAGCTTTTTTCCTATTACAAAACTGAGCTGGCTCAGTAATAGTGAGAAATAATCTTATGTCACTGCAGTGATCTCATTTTCTATATGCATGTATATGAGTCTCTCAGGGGACACATTATATAACCACGATATTGCGTTTAATCACTAGAAAATATCAGACCTCTTTCTGGTTATACCCTCTTGCAATCTACTGAGAGGGTTTAAAATCTGATCTGAACTGTGTGCACTTTTCATTGATCAGTCCAGAGATTACTGCGGCAGACACCAAAGAGGTTTTAAAGGCTTGTTTTGATTCCAGCAGATTAGACCCTCTTGTCTTTTTTTCATTCCAAGCTCAGATTGTTTGAAGCGGAAAAAACCTTCCAAAACAAAACTGTGTACTGAGTTGTTGTCTGAGCCTTGGCTGTCCCATTTTCACCAGTGGGTATTTTACATTTGATGAAAAAAAGAACTGAAAAGGTTTTTCAAGCCCTGTAAGTTATTGTAAAAAGCTGTGATACATTTTGAAACTATTTTCTTAAAAAAAAAAAACACACAACCTCTATGTTATCTACATACAGTCTATAGAAGACTGAATGTTCTTAAAGGAAGTAGCAGTGTTGTAGTATCCAAGCTTGGTCTTGGTCTTGTGACCAAGCTTTCAACGTCTTATCGCAGAATCAGAGTCTATTTACTTGGTATAGGACAAAATTGACTTGGGATGTTAAATCAGGACCATTCAAGACCAGGACTTGTTTATGTGCCAACATTACTTTTCACATCAGGCCACTAGATTAACTCTTCAATGACACAATAAAGGTATACTGTATGTGTTTGGTATACTGTATACAGTCTTGGTCTCAACTACAGACATGGACAAAATTGTTGGTACCCCTCTGTTAATGAAAGAAAACCCCACAATGGTCACAGAAATAACTTGATTCTGACAAAAGTGGTAATAAATAAAAATTCTCTGAAAATTAACCAATGAAAATCAGACAATGCTTTTGAATTGTGGTTCAACAGAATTATTTTAAAAAACAAACTCATGAAACAGGCCTTGACAAAAGTGATGGTACCCTTAACTTAATATTTTGTTGCACAAACATTTTTTTGTTTTTGTTGCAAACAATTTCTGTAACTGTCAATGAGACTTCTGCACCTCTCAGCAGGTATTTTGGCCCACTCCTCATGAGCAAACCGCTCCAGTTGTCTCAGGTTTGAAGGTTGCCTTCTCCAGACGGCATGTTTCAGCTCCTTCCACAGATGTTCAGTAGGATTTAGATCAGGGCTCATAGAAGGCCACTTTAGAATAGTCCAATGTTTCGCTCTTAGCCATTCTTGGGTGTTTAGCTGTGTGTTCTGGGTCATTATCCTGTTGCAAGACCCATGACCTGCGACTGAGACCAAGCCCAAGTCTGACACTGCGCAGCACATTTCTCTCTAGAATACCTTGATAGTCTTGAGATTTCATTGTACCCTGTACAGATTCAAGACTCCCTGTACCAGATGCAGCAAAGCAGCCCCAGAACATAACAGAACCTCCTCCATGTTTCACAGTAGGGACAGTGTTCTTTTCTTGGTATGCTTCATTTTTGCGTCTGTGAACATAGAGCTGATGTGCCTTGCCAAAAAGTTCCAGTTTTGTCTCGTCTGTCCATAGGACATTCTCCTATAGCTTGTCAACATGCAGTTTGGCAAATTCCAGTCTGGCTTTTTTATGATTTGTTTTCAACAGCGGTGTCCTCCTTGGTCGTCTCCCATGAAGTCCACTTTGGCTCAAACAACGACGGATGGTACGATCTGACACTGATGTACCTTGACCTTGGAGTTCACCATGAATGTGTTTAGAGGTTGTTCTGGGCTCTTTTGTTACCATTCGTATTATCCATCTCCTCCTGTGGCCACGTCCAGGGAGGTTGGCTACAGTCCCGTGGATCTTAAATTTCTGAATAATGTGTGCAACTGTAGTCAAAGGAACATCAAGCTGCTTGGAGATGGTCTTATAGCCTTTACCTTTAACATGCTTGTCTATAATTTTCTTTCTAATCTCCTGAGACAACTCTCTCCTTTGATTCCTCTGGTCCCTGTTTAGTGTGGTACACACCATGTCACCAAACAGCACAGTGACTACTTGTCAACCTTTAAATAGGCCGAATGACTGATTACAAGTTTGTAGACACCTGTGATGTTAATTAGAGGACACATCTTGGTTGAACATGTCTCTATGGTCACATTATTTTCAATCTTTTCTAGGGGTACCATCATTTTTGTCCAGGCCTGTTTCATGAGTTTGTTTTTTAAAATAATTCTGTTGAACCACAATTCAAAAGCATTGTCTGATTTTCACTGGTTAATTTTCATAGAATTTTTATTTATTACCACTTTTGTCAGATTCAAGTTATTTCTGTGACCAGTGTGGGTTTTTCTTTGTTGGGGTACCAACAATTTTGTCCACGTCTGTAGGTCTTAAAACTCTTAAAGTCTCGATCATGCCTTGGTCTTGGTTAGCGTGGTCTTGACTACAACTCTAGCAAGAACAGTGCTGTAAAAAAGTATTTGGCCCCTTCCTGATGTCTTATATTTTGCACATTTTTATTGTATTTATATCTGCTTTTATTTTAAATTGTTAGTATTTCAATAATTTTATATTTATATGGTTGTATTTCATTACTTTTAGCTTGTTTTATGGTTAATTGTATGTTTTTGGTATCTGTTCAGCACTTTGGTCAGCTGAGGTTGTTTTAAATGTGCTATATAAATAAACTTTGACTTGACTGCATATTTGTCACACTTAAAGGTAGAATATGCAATATGATCTACTTTGAGATATTACAGAAATACCAAAAAATGTAACTAATGTAAAGAAACATTTTTTTTGCTGTCATGCCAAATATGATAATTTATAAAACTGCAAAGCTATGAATTCATTGATGATTTTTGCTGACAAAGTGATACCACATTACACCAGCAGGGTGAGTATTAAGCCAGTTTTCATCTCAGGGTCAAAAATCCTGTATTTAAATTCATTCACTCATTCATCTTCTTCCGCTTAATCCTTTTCGGATCGCTTAAGTATATTAATTTTGAGAGCAGGGCAGAACATGTAATGATACCAGTTAATTACCATTTCACTTGGAGAAGACAAACTTGGAGAAGTCATCATGGGTCATCAGTAAAAAAAAAAGTTATCAAATTCACTTCAGCCTTGAAGATGAAGGTTCATAACTGCCATCTGGTGTTGTCAGTAATGACCTGCAATTTCTACTTAATCCGTCTTTAAATGGTTCAGATCATCAAGCAAATTTTAATATTAGACAAGATAATCTGAGTAAAATGCAGTTTTTAAATGATAATTTCATTTATCAAGGGTAAAAAGCTATCCAAACCTACCTGGCGATATATGAAAAAGTAATTACCCCCTAAACCTAATAACTGGTTGTGCCACCTGTTATGTCTGGAAAACGTGGAAGGACCAATGGAGAGTGGAGTTTACCGGGAACACGAACTTAATTACAGCAGGCTAATTATGGTGGTACAGAGTACTGCTGGTTGGGAGGTCACGTGCTAAAGAGAGAAGAGAGGCTGTAAAATGACCGTCCCTTGCATTTATATGTTCGTCATCAAGCCGATACTGACCAAACCTGTGGTTTTCTATACACCACATTCATCCCCTCCCCTTGGAAAAACAGAAAACACACATGAACGAATTAACCCTCCCCAATTTGGTATGCAAAGAACCCCAAACTAGCAAGGGCCAGCGGGTAGACTACCGCGTGGCTCAGCACAGCTGAGTGGTTTATTATGCCACTTCTGTGGGCAGCCGCTCCCCTAGCTAAACACAGTCTTTTTTATATATTGAGGAAGGCAGTTCAGTTCAAGGAGCCTTGAGGCGAGCCTGTGGTGGAAGTGCCCCTGGAGGCGCCGACGTCTGCACGGTGATCTTCATGGGTGTCAGTGGTGGTGACGATGTTGAGGCCAACTGCGGGTCAGGGCGTTCGGATCAGCGGACCCAAACCCAGTCCATCACTGCGAGTGGCACTCTGTTCGGCTGCACTCTGTGTCGTGGTTGTGATGGTGTGGCTCTCACGTCTGCTGTGGGGCGTGCACCAGGTTGTGGTGGTTCTGCTGCAATTTGTTGGGTCGCGGACTCTTCATCCTGCAGCTCAGCAGTGGCTTCTGGAGGCTGATTCCGGGCGTAGATTCGGAAGGAGTCCGGCCTCTTCTCCCCCTCTCCTGGGAAGTCTGGTCATGGCGATGTGTTGCTGTCGCCGTTGATAGAACCTGCGCTGGGTTGTTTTGTCCCAGAGTTCCCGATAGACGTGGACTCCCTCTCCTGCAGCTCCGGAGCGGCTCCCTGAGGCTTATGCTGGGCGAGGATCTGAGGCGAGTCCAGTTGCTGTCCCTCCTCTGGGCGGTGCTTCTCTGGTGAGCACGGGACAGTTGTACCTTTGTTGTTGTCGTCGTCTGGGTGTGTTGCATCCCACTCATCGGCGACAGGATGTACGTAGGGCTGTCATCGTTAACTGGGGTCCTACTTGGCCACAAACTCTCTCTCCTGCAGTGCTGCAGCAGCTTCCTGAGGCTTATGCCGAGCGGGGATCAGAGACGAGTCTGATTTATGCCCTCTCTCCGTGTGTTGGCATCACTGTCCCTTGGCCGGGCAGGAGCACACTCTTTCTCGATGCGTCCGGGAGCCACAGTTGCCACATGAGAAGCACCTCGTAGCATTCCTCTGATCCGCAATGTTTACCTTGGCCTCTTCTGCCGTGTCACCGGGCCCTTCTGTGGTTACTGCATGTGTTAGTGGTGTCTGGCTTGGCTGTTGTTGCACACTTAGCTCCAATGCTAACCTATGAGCGGCTTCTAGCTGGAATGCTAGGTCGATGGTCATGGCTAGTGTCATGTTGTCTGGCACCATAAACATCTTCACTTGTATCTGTGGATTGTTAAAAGGAACTCCGATTATAACGACTTATAGATTTAAAAATACAAACACTGGCCTCCACTATTAAAATACATTGTTAGAACTATATAAACATTTATTGTAGTTATAAAAATCGTTTTTGTTTACAATGTAAATCGATACATGGCAGCCACCATGTTTTCAGGTGTGCAATGCATTCTGGGGGCGATTACGCAGGATGGTTGCAGCCGTTTTTTCTGTCTTATACAAGCCAAGAAGCGAAGCTACGAACTACTGCCATTTGTCAGTGAAAATGCCACATTGCGTGGCTTTTGGATGTAATTTCCAGTCAAAGGGAAATAAAGAGAGCGGGGTGAGCCTCCATAGCTTTCCTAAAGAGGGAAAGTTGAGGAAAAAGTGGGAGGATGCGGTTGGAAGAGTCCAACTTCCCAAAGACCCACGGCTGTGCTCTCATCACTTTAGCCCTGAGGATTTTGAGGATTTTCATCGCCCCCAGCTCATGAAAGAGCTCACAGGTGTGTCTGGCTACAAACGACGGCTTAAACCAAATGTAGTGCCCAGCATCTTCCCTCACAAGGAGCCTAAACGCCCGTGGCGGACGAGTGAAAACAGGTCTAAAAGACACGCAAGAGAGAGGAGGCGTTGGCGGCGTACCTGAGAGCAGCTGGACAGCCCGCTGCTCCAGTAGCAGCAGCTGCTACAGAGGACCCTCAGCCACTGGAGCTGGAGCACTAGACATTTACACATAAAATATTGTGAAATACCAAAAAAATTTAGTCTTTTTTTATTTTTTAGATTAAATGTTTATTAATAGTCTGAGTAAATTACTGCACATATCTCTGTATACATTTGCATCCTCTTGAAGAAATGTAGATAGACTGTAAATTACTGTACATACTCTGTTGTCATTTAAATCTTATTTAAATCTTCACCTGAACAACGAGAGCAAGCTTAGCCAAAGTCAAATTCCTTGTATATGTAATGCATACTTGGCCAATAAAGCTGATTCTGATTCTGATAAAGTATATATTTGATTCAAACTACTGCTGTGTCCACTGCATATAAGTTAAATGTCATAAAAATCTGTCCATGCCTCATCCACCTCTGTATGATCCATGTCTACAGACTGAAACCCTGTGTAGAGTCCGGATTGTTCGGGGTAAACATGTCTTATTTTGTTCACAGCACATGAAGGGATCACTCTGTGAACCCTTCTCCCTAGCCAGCCATGCATCCACCATGTAAACTGCCGATACGCTGCATATCTGTAGGACCTAATGAAAAAAATATAAAAATGGAAATCAGTGTAATACAAAATATAAATATTATGATAAATTTTTCAAGCTTTAATGCATTAAATAATGTAATGTGTTACAATAGTACCAGAGCAGTGCACGGTAGGCTACGAAGCAACGATATTAGCCACTAGCCCAATGTACTACTTGCTTTGAGCTGTGGGTTTCCTACAACAGGGGTTCTCAGTCCTGGTCCTGGAGGACCCCTATCCTGCATGTTTTAGATGTGTCCCTCTTCCAACACACCTGATTCAAATAATCAGCTCGTCATCAAGCGCTGCAGAAGCCTGAAAACGATCCTGATCATTTGAATCAGGTGTGTTGGAAGAGGGACACATCTAAAACATGCAGGATAGGGGTCCTCCAGGACCAGGATTGAGAACCCCTGTCCTACAACATTAGCCACCAGCCCGGCTGCCAGCTTCGTATTATTTTGGTAAAGCTATTTTGCCACTAGGTAAACACATGACTTGCCTGTTGGCAATCTGTGCTCTGCTGGGCAGAGCAGCACCGTACTGGTCGTGAAGGCTAACCAGCGCAGCCCATAACATCAGGATTAATGCAAACGGCATCAAAGCTTTGATGTGCTGTGATACAGGACAGATCTGTAAAGCAGGCATGCATCCTGTTACACCACTTTACTCTTAAATAGACTGAACAAGATAAATTTATAGCATCAGGTACCATGGACAGCGGCAGAAATGAAGTGGAGCTCTTTGCAACAGATGCTCTCCTTGTCCGTCGGCATTGGCGAACATTTGCCACAAAAACACCATCCAACATGAGCAGCTCTGGCTTCCTCGCGGCTGCTGTCTTCATTCTCACTTTGTGTGTCTTCGTCATTGTCTTTATTGCTTTGGCTTCGCACTGGTTCGAACTGAAAAGGCTGAACAGAAGAGCTCATTTTCTGTTTACAGACCGCTGCTGCTACCGGGCACCCCCAATCTACGTCACTACCCAGAATGCATCGCAACGTAAACAAAAATGGCGATTTACATCGTAAGAAAGTTTTTTAAGAAAATATAAAACTGGGAATTATTTTCAAAAAAATTATATTATAGTTATGTTACTAACATCAAAATAAAGCATATAGAGCTAACATGCCAATACAATCGGAGTTCCTTTTAATGCGTTCGGCCAATTGATCCCGTACCATTTCGTCCTCCAACAAACCTAATTTGTACATGCTAGCTAGGTAGCGGAGGTCCGCGACAAACTGTTGTGCCATCTCTCCAGTCTTCTGTCGATGGTGGCGGAACCTGATGCACCATGCCAACATGTTGTCAGGTGTGGCGAAGTAGCTAGCTAGCAGCTCAAATGACTCAGCAAACGATTCTGTTGTTCCTAGCATGTAGAAAATATGTTGGCCTTCTATGCCCAGATTGTGAACCAGTAGAGCTTGCTTCCGTACCTTGTCTAGCTTGCCCAGGTCCAACGCCAATATGTATGTGGTGAAGAAACTGTACCACCGCAGCCACGGTACGAGCAGCTCTCCAGGGGCCTCCAGAAAAGGATGAAGTGGCCTCAAACACGCCTCCATGATTCATTTGCGTTGCTAATTGTTTTGTCTGGAAAACATATTAGGACCAACAGAGTGGAGTTTGCTGGGAACATGAACTTTACTACAACAGGCTAATTATGGTGGTACAGAGTACTGTTGGTTGGGAGGTCGAGTGCCAAAGAGAGAAGAGAGGCTGCAAAATGGCCATCCCTTGCATTTATATGTTCGGTGTGATGACATCACCGAACGGCTGCGTCATCACGCTGGCACTGACCACACCTGTGGTTTTCTATGCACCACACCACCCTTGGTGGCAACGACTGCAATCAAGTATTTGCGATAACTGGTAATGAGTCTTTTACATCACTGTTGAGGAGTTTTGATCCACTCCTCTTTGCAGAATTATTTTAACTAGTGCATTGCCCATAGAACGCAAGTATTCCTGTCTGAAACAGGTATCCCAATCAGGCTTTACAGGCCTAAATGTAGGCTGTGTTTGAAAGTGGAATACAAAGAGGTGTAACCTATATGTAGGCAATCACATGTTAGACTTTGGCAAATATAAAAGGGAGTAAATGGCACTAAGATTTATTTGATTGTGTGAATATTAATTGCAGAATACCTAAATATTGAAAATGAATGGGACATCCAATATTAGCAACAGTTTCAGATCCCTTGTTTATTTGTTTGTCAGATCACTTATTTGTGTGATCTTTTATCACTTATATTCAGGACAATAGTGTATCTTGCACTTTGGGGCATGGGAGTTGTTCAGTCATCATTATAATTATTTTAGTTTAGTTTATATCATTGTTCAGTGATGGAGTTAAGTGTAATATTGAATTTCTGTGTATCATCAATAAACTCATGCAGTACTATAACAGGACATGTTTATAAATAGTTGAGACCCACTGACTGCTGCTTTACCCATATCCCTGCGAAAGACTGCGATCCACCAATTCAGCTACTGCTTCCCCACCAGCGCCCCCCCCCCCCCCACACACACACATGCACCTTGTGTTCTTTATGCCGAATTATCCATTAGACCTATGCAATCACGACAACTTTATGGTATAATTTTTTTTAAGTATTAAACCTTAAGTCTATCTTTTGTCACTATTTACACTATGGGTAGCATTACTGTACATGGACTGCTGCTGTTGTTTTTCCAGCCTTATTCCTTTTGTTTTTTATATTGTGCACACCACTGAAGAGAGACAGAAACTCCATTTCAGTTCTCTTGTATGTCTTGTACTATCAGCTGTTCAGATAGATATGCCAAAATGTCAGAACACCGGAGGAGTTGGATCCAATTAGTTGATCGCTCAAACAACAGTGTTCAGGTGTTTTCCATGATAAATCAACCAGAGGGCAAAAGAACACTCCATGCATTTTCTTTTTTCAATCGCCATCAGTTAGCGTGCCTTTGAGCCAGGTCGTGTCTGGCCGCTGCTTCTCTTGGCATGTTCTGTGTTGATTTGTCAGACCTTGTCCCGCTGATGCTCCGCCCAGTCTGCTCGCGCACCTCATGTTCTGCACATATGCCAAAATATCCTTTAGACCTACGCAATCACGGCAACTTTATGGTATAACTTTTTTAATAATTAAGCATTAAACCTTCAGTATTATGTTTTTCTAGTCAAATTTGTCATTTTTCATTTCCTTGTTTTGTCCAGGGAACACTGTGGTGACTGACAAGTTGTGGTGCCATGTATTAGTGCCATGCATTATTGTATGTATCGAGCTGACGGTCCGCCGCGAGGCGAGCCGCCGTCTGTCCCAGCCCCTGCCTCTCGGCGCCCCCTCGATGCTCTTAGCTGAGTGTCCCGCGGGGCCCGAAGCGTTTACTTTGAAAAAATTAGAGTGTTCAAAGCAGGCCCGGTCGCCCGAATACCGCAGCTAGGAATAATGGAATAGGACTCCGGTTCTATTTTGTGGGTTTTCTCTCTGAACTGGGGCCATATCTGTTTCCTATAGGCCCTTAGAATAGAGGGTTAGTATTAATGAAAGCGCTTTGAGTGGTCTTTGTGACTAGAAAAGCGCTATATAAGTGCAGGTTAGTTAGTTAGTTAGTTAGTATTATCCAATCAGCATGGTCGTGGTGCTGTGTATTACCCAGTCAGCACAGAACCAATCTGAAACCCCACCCACACTTCTTGAAGCCAGAGCATAAAGAGACACAGAGCAGTGACAGAGCGGTGGCTAAACTTTTATTGATAAAAATTACTTATTTTGACTGAGCGACTCCATACTTGGGGATGCACTTATAAAACCTTAGGTCAGTCTGACAAACGGTTCAAGAGACATGCGTGGAACAGACACACAGATAGAGAAATCCTGCATTTATAGATAGATTCAGCCACATTGGAGGGCTTGAGCTTGAGGTCAAGAACGGATGGCCGGACATTCTCAGAAGCCCCAGATCATCACACTACTGCCGCCATCTTTGACTATTGGTAGTTGGTATCATGTACTTTTTATGAAATGTTCTGCTAATTTTATGCCAGATGTAACAGGACACACGCTTTCCAAAAGTTGCTGCTGTTTTTTATGTTGGGTATGGGTTACAAAAACAAGATATAAAGTGTTAATTTCTAACTGTAAGGATCATGCATCTTTTGCTACTTTCAAACAAAGACCTCTAACTTCTTGTCTCTTGTTTTTTTCTGCATTTAAAATGATCCACCTCTGTTCTTTATCCATCTTAAATCAACAAATATGCAAACAGAACTGGCCTGTCAGAGCTTAAACAACTTCTTTTTTGTGAAAGAGAGTTTGGCTCAGTATGCTTCGAATATGAACACCTACACTGTTGTTTTGTAATCGTCTCTAATCATCATTGCCTGCAAAGATTGCCTCTACTTCTGAATTTAAAGCAGACGCTGATTGCTATTTTTATGGAAATGTGGCATTTAATGTCTCCTGGAGAAGGGAAATGTTATTCAGTTCCTGCTGTTGTGGATGATGATAAAAATTAAGATTATGGTGCTTGTTCTTTTGAGTAGTTAAAATGCAACTTTGTGTTTTGTACTACCTATAAACATAACTCAAATGTGCACAATTCAAACAATAACAATTCACAAAAACGCAGTAGTTCCCCAATGTAGCAAATGCACCGGTGGCACTAAACTGGTGCCACCTGGTGGTTGATATTTGGTGCCATATAATATTTTCTCTATAGTGATAGAAATTAAAGAAAGAAAAAGAAGAAGAAATTGGTAAAAAGAACTCTGTATTAATGAAAACACCAAAGTAGATAAGAGAAAAGAACGGCTGTTATAAAAACTAAAGTCAGACTTTGTCAACTGTTTTGTTAATTTTCAGTCCTGGCTTGTAGATGAGACAGCCGTATAGGACTTATGTGGGTGGGTGATGTGGGTGACGAAAACAACATCACCTCAAAGTGAAAGCAAAGTCAAGAGTTTTAAATTAATTTTAACAAATACGGAGTGAAAGCAGAGCAGGAGGACTGTGCATTTTGCAGTGAGTGAGACACATTGGATAATAAACCAGCTATGAGTCACTGGGGCTTTGCTGTAATACCATATTACTGATAATGATATAATATTCAAAGTGACCTTCATTTGAAACGGTATATTCCAGGAAGAGATTTGTAGGTGGGGTAAATAAGTATTGAACACATCAACATTTTTCTCATTAACCATATTTCTGATGGAGCCATTTTACCTGAGATTTTCACCAGATATCAGTAACAACCCAAGTAATCCATACATACAAAGAAATCAAGGCAACTGTATTCACAAAACAAGTTGTATTTAATAAAGTGGAATGACACAGGAAATAAGTGAACATGATGTATGGAGAAACTAGGTGCAGGCATTGCTCAGGAGTGATTTTAGCCCATTCTTCCTCACAAACTGTTCCACTCATGGAACTTTCAAATCTTGAAAGTTCCATGAGTGTCTTCTATGAACTTTGATCTTCAGTTCGTTCCATAGATTTTCAGTTGGATTCAGGTCAGGTGACTGACTGGGCCATTTTAGCAGCTTGATTTTTCTTGACTGGAGCCAGTTGAGAGTTTCATTGGCTGTGTGTTTGGGATCATTGTCTTGCTGAAATGTCCACCCTTGTTTCATCTTGGCAGATGGCAACAGGTTCTTATCAAGGATGTCTCTGTACATTTGTCCATTCATCTTTCCTTCAATTATATGAAGTCTGCCTGTACAATGTGCTGAAAAACACCCCTACACCATGATGCTCTCACCTCCAAACTTCACTGTTGGTAGGGTGTTTTTGAACTGATGTGCAGTGCCATTTCTTCTCCAAACATGCTGTGTGTTATGGCATCCAAAAAGTTCAATTGTGGTCTCTCCCAGTATTTTACTGGCTTGCCCAAATATTGTGCAGCAAACTTTAAATGAGCTTCAACATGCTTTTTCTTCAGCAATGGAGTCTTGTGAGGTGAGCGGGCATAGAGCCCATGTCGGTTGAGTGCATTACTTATTGTTTTCTTTGAAACAGCAGTACCTGCTAACTCCAGGTCTTTCTGGGGCTCTCCAGAAGGGGTCTTTGGCTCTCTGATAACTCTTCTGGTAATTCTTTTGACTCCTCTATCATAAATCTTGTGAGGAGCTCCTGGTTGTGACTGGTTTATGGAAAAAGGATGTTCTTTCCACTTCCGAATGATGGCTCCAACAGTGCTCACTGGAACATTCAGCAGTTTAGAAATGCGCCTGTAACAAATGCTGTCATTATGTTTTGCAACAATAAAGTTACAAAGGTCTAGAGAGAGCTCTTTGGTTCTACCCATCATGAGTTCTTTGTGGTATGACAATCTGATATTCACAGACCTTTTTAAAGGCTATGAGTCAGAACTTAACCAGCTGAAATTAATTTGCATTGACGGAGGATGGGATGGCTTCTTATATTCTGATGGATTTTGTGAGTCGGGCCTTGATCTGGGAATCATGCCCACGCTTTGAGTTTAGCTGGTCTTGGTTTTCTGTTTGCTATAAATATCTTTATTCCTTGTGATCTTTCTGTTAATTAGTAATATTATTTTCAACATAATCACGTCTTATAGTTTATTCCTGTTGTCATGTTGGTTTCAGCTTTTATTTTGACAGTGCCTTTTGCTTACTTCCATTTTCACCTAGCTTGTTTCATGACTTATTAAGTTCTTCATTATTCACAGCTGTTTGCTAATTGGTTAATTGTATTTGTTCTATTTAAGGGGTGCCACCCTGTAGTTCGGGGCAATGTCCTCAAGACATATTTGCATGAACAACACGCTCCTGTTTTCTGCCTGGTCCAACCAAGCCTGTTGTGTTTCTGCTCCAGCTCCTGTATTATGGATTATCTATCCATCCATCCATCCATCCATCCACCCGTCCATCCATCCATCCATCCATCCATCCATCCATCCATCCATCCATCTTCTACCACTTTTCCAGAGGTCCGGGTTGATGAGGCAGCACTTCAAGCAGGAGCCTAGACTTCCCTCTCCCCGACCACCTGCTCCAGCTCTTCAAAGAAGACACCAAGGCATTCTCAGACCAGCTGGGAGACATTGCCTCTCCAGCGAGTCCTGGGTCTGCCCCGGGGTCTCCTATTGTAGATTATTTTCTGTTTAATTAAAATCTTGCAAACTGTTAGTCCGGCATTTGGATCCTGAATTCTGCCCCTGCAGGGGCTCATTGTGACAGATTTCAGCAGATTTCTTGGTTTTCTAAGCCTTTTTGCACCTCTTTTTCATGTCTTCAATACTAATTCCTTGTGTCATTCCACTTTATTAAATATAACTTGTTTTGTGAGCACAGTGGCTCCATCAGAAATACAGTATATTTAATAAGAAAAATGTTGACGTTGTAGACACGGGGTTAATCATCTCAGACTGGATGCAGAGGGTAAACAGATGAGGACAATAGTTGTTGAGATGGGAGAGATTATGGTGATGTAGCAGGAAGGAGAGCTGGGGGACAGTGGGGGGAGAAGGGTTGAATGTATTGTGATGCGAGATGTCATGCAGATGTGAGATGGGTGGAGGATATAAAAGGAGAGACCCTGGTGTATTGTGAAAATGCTTTTTCTGTGATGACTGATGTGAGAGTGAATAAAGTAGCCTGCTGCACGAGTCTGCCTCCGTTATTTGCACTCTCCACAACGTGTTCAATACTTACTTTCCCTGCTGTATATAAGGATAAGGACCTGTACTTATATAGCGCTTTTCTAGTCTCAAAGCGCTTCACTAGTACTAACCCTCTATTCTACGGGCCTATCAGAAATGGCTACCTAGGGACAAGTTAGACTCACCAATTAATCTAACATGCATGTCTTTGGATTGTGGGAGGAAACTGGAGCAAACCCACACAGCACATGGAGAACATGAAAACTCCACACAGAAAGGTTCCTACCTCTGCCAGCCTGGGGATTCGAACCTGGAACCTTCTAGCTGTTAGGCAACAGTACTAACCACTGTACCACCATGCAGTACCACCATACCACCAAGGGTCACATGCTTCTTCCATCAACTTATGCAGCTGTGAAGGCCTCACCTGTAGAACTCTGCAAGTTGTGGCAGAAGCCATGACTTGACCTTGGAAATGAGCATTTCATCATCTTGGAAGTGCTTGCTCTTTAAAATTTACTTTATTGTTAGAATGAGGTGGAAGTCAGATGGTGCAAGGTTTGGAGAAGGCAGGGGTTGAGGAAGAATTTCATAACCACAAGACCATGCTTCCATCTGGGCAAGATGCGAGTTGCCCAGATGGGTGTTGTCTTGTGGGTGTTGTCCAACCAGGGTGTTGTCTTGCAGTAGGTGGACACCTTTTGTCAGCATGCCACGCCTCTTGGTTTTGATGGTCTTCTGCAATTTCTGCAGCAGTGAAGTGTGGTAAATCCCGGTAATTGTGGTACCCTTTGCTAGGAAATCCATCATCAATACTTCATGCTGGTCCCAAAAGACCATGGGCATGACCTTGTCTGCCAAGGGCTGGACATATGCCTTCTTCTGAGGTGGTGAGTCATAATGCTTCCATTGCTTTGACTGGGCTTTAATCTCTGGATCATAGGGATTGACCCTTGTTTCATCCTGTGTGATTAGTCTATCGAAGAAGTCCTCCTGGTTTTCTTGGCACATGGACAAAAGAGCCTGGGAGCACATGACTCATTCCTGCTTCTGGAAAGATGTGAGCAATCGGGGAATGCTGTCATAAATCGCCCTTTTCAAGGGCTACGGAGGACACTAGACGCACACTGTGAGTTTGCACATTTATTAACAAAAAGACAAACGTAACATAAAACACCACACTTACATATAATGGGAGGATGAAGTGCGCTGGAGGTGAACAGGGCTCTCACCAAGGGGGAACAGAACATCCTGGTAGGAACGCAGGCTGAGGCGTGTGGAAATGCCGGGGAAAAAGAGATTAAACTGGCCGGAGTCGCACCCGAAAGGAAACGGGACTCATGGCTGAAGATAAGGGAAAAAGAGAAATCATACCTTTACAGAGCTTGCCCGTTATACGTTCAGTGTAAAACCACACTCACTAAGAGTAGACTGATTCCTCTGAGGATGTTAACAGTAGGATACGGCAACAGGAAGACCGTTGCTGAATCATTAAATAGATACATGGGATGAGTGGTAGTGGATGACAGGTGTGGGCACGTGAATGAGGAAATAATCAACACAATGAATGACAGCTGTGCAGCCTGCTAAACAAAGTTTGACATCCGGAAGCTGCTCAGGGCACTGTCAAAATAAAACACAGACCGGAAACTAAATAATGAAGCAAGAATAAGACACACAACCCCAAAAGATACAATATAATACCATCCATCCATCCATTCATCCATTCATCCATCTTCTTCCGCTTAATCCTTTTCGGGTCGCGGGGGGGGGGGGGGGGGGCTGGAGCCTATCCCAGCATCTTTGGGCGAGAGGCAGGGTACACCCTGGACAGATCGCCAGTCCATCGCAGGGCCAACATAGAGAGACAGACAACCATTCACTCTCACAGTCATACCTAAGGACAATTTAGAATCCCCAGTTTGATGCCAGTTAACCTAACTTGCATGTTTTTGGCATGTCGGAGGAAACCCGTGGATATAAAATGACACACAATAAATGAACAGAACTATAAGGACAAACCTAAGACTACAGACAACTCATAAATAAACAGACCAAATACCATAGATCATAATAAACAAAGAAACCAAAAAACAGGAAAAGACTAAACTAAATTGGAGACTGAGCACGGCAACCAACCGTACTCAGGATCATGACAAATGCATCATGCAGACAACTTCCACATGGATAATTTTTTTTCCACAAACCCCACATTGATCTTGACATCTTGGGCTAGTTGACAACCAGTTAAGTTACCATCCTCCAAAACGGTGGCTTCCACTTGCCGACTGACGTCTTCATCAATGGTACACTGTGGTCACCTAGGAATGGGTGCCATTTTCACCGATCTTCTGACCACACTTGAACTGACCGGGCCAGCGCTTGACTACGCCATATGATGGGGCATTCTTGTCGTAAATGTCTTTCATCTCATCAAACGTCTCCCGTGGTGTGCGGCCTCTCAAGTACAGGAACCTGATGATAGCTCTGCATTCAACTGGCTCCATTATCACACCTTTTTTCCGGTTCCGGTTCCGCCGGACCGGCGGCGCCACACGAGTCGGCTGCCTGTTGCAACAGCCTTTTTTTTTTATCTTCCTTCTTCTTTCTACACCTTTCACTCTGTATATATATCACGGACGCACGGATCGCCCCGGGGGTCTCCCGGGTCGGCGGACGGAGCCACGGTTTGCAGCGGGAGACGTTACAGCGGGGAGGAGTTAGTGCTAGCTAGCACTTGGCCGCCGCCCGGTGCTAATGGGAAACTCGACATACCGGGAGCTGTAGCGAAAACAAAGCGGGTGCCGGGCTGGAGTTTAGGCGGCGTGAAAGAAATATAAGACAGAATAATAAAGAGCGATGGCAAGAACCAAGCAGACCGCCCGTAAAATCTACTGGAGGAAGAAGCCCCCCAGGAGACAGCTAGCCACCAGGGCTGCTCGGAGAGGCGCTCTGGCCACCGGCAGAGTGAAGAGGCCTCGCCGTCACAGGCCCGTGGCTCTGAGAGAGATCCGTCGCTACCAGAAATCCACGGAGCTGCTCATCCGTAAGCTGCCCGTCCAGCGCCTGGTGAGGGAGATCGCTCAGGACTTCAAGACCGTCCTTCGTTTCCTGCGCTTCGCCGTCATGGCTCTGCAGGAGACCAGCGAGACCCACCTGGTGGTCTCTTCTTCGCTAAGGGGGTCACCATCATGCCCAAAGACTTCCAGCTGGCCCGCTGCATCCGCGGAGAGAGAGCTTAGACTTTCTGCTGCACATCCACCAGCCATAATGCTCTGCACTGTGTGTCTATATATATACATTTATAGTAATATGGACATATGTTTACTAGATGTTGTTTTTTCTTGCCTTCTGATTGTTGCTCTGAGTGTTGCTGTCCCTATGCTGTTGCATTCCTGGAATTTCCCCATTGTGGGACTAATAAAGGCTTATCTTATCTTATCTTATCTTACTCCACCTTAGCACCTGTAAAAGTGAAACTATTAGGAGTCCAGAGCTGCAAATTACCACCTGGCCTGTAGAAATATGCATTATTATACATGTGCAATTTCAGTCTCCTATAGTAACCTCAAGTGGGTCATGGAAAATCTTTAATGAGCAGCCCTCATAGCATCAGAAGAAGTGGTCATGGTTGCTTGGTAACAGCTCACATCACTCTCAAATAAATAAACGTATCTTATTTTTAAACTCAAGGACTAGCTGTAGTTAAAAACTTTAAAGATGCATCCAATGAATCAGATTATTTCCTATCTGAACGATGTGTTCTGCCCTGCATGTTCTGACTGGTTCCTCCGGCTCTGTTATGATTATAAATTCTTATCATCCAGACAGATCAGATCAAATCTGAACCCTTAATTCCAAGCTCTGGCTGCATATTAGAAAGATAAATTGTCACTGTATTCTGAAAACAAGCTTAAAAAAATTATATATATATATATACAGTATATATATATATATATACGTATATATATATATATATATATATAAATTGCTGTAGTACTTTGTTGCCGTTTCTTCCAGTGCATTAACAATCATTTCAAATGTCTTGTACCATGACCTGAGTTTATTGCATTAGTTTAGTTTATTCACACACACACACACACACACACACACACACACACACACACACACACACACACACACACACATCACACACATCACACATCACACATTATTAACATTAGCAACAGCATGAATGAATGAATTACAGTGTGAGTTATCAACAGCATGAACTGCAGTATAAAATAGTTTTGGTTTTTTTTCACATTGATTTGGAGTGTGAAAGGGTCATCCCAAGGAAACTATTTAAAGCTTTTAGTAGGGGGCCTAGTTTCTCCAATAAAATGATAATGGATTAGATACTGGTTGGATGTCTTTGTGTACAGCAACATGCAAAGATATAAGAGACATATAACACATAATCCCAGCATTTGTTTACATTTAATTAGTAGGTAAGGTCAAGATACGCTGACAAGTTATTAAATACTAGTGGAGTGACATCAATATATAAAGCAGAAATAACAATGGGGTGACAACTCATCAGTGCACAAGTTTTGTGTAACAAATAGTGGATTAATTATATAATGGCAGGAGTTACATTTTTAGTTTTTTCTTGAAGATGGAGATGGAAGGTGACATTTTTTAGATTCTTATCAAGCTCATTCCAAATCTGCGGTCCTCTGCACACAATACTAAAGCTGGAAGATTTTAGTCTTCACTTTTTCCTAGTATTTTTTTTTTTTTTTTAATTTCTGATGGTATAGGTGTGCATGGGAAGGAAGATTGGAATGAATTCATATAATTCATAGCTGAGTTTGTGGACAACCTGATACAGGCAAATGGAAATAATCATATTCAGCAAGTCTTGGAAGATCATAACGATGGAAAAGATGTCTAGTAGGAGAATTATATTCGGACCATGATAAGGCAATATAACTTTCTCTTTGAGAATTTCTAGCTTTTTTAGGTGAGTTGGAAATGTGTTTCACCATATGATATTGCAATAATGTAAATGGGGCTCAAATAAAGTTTTACATAGGGTGAGAAGTGCCGAAAGTTGTAGAAAATGTTTCATTTTTAAAAACAAAGCAGCATATTTAGCCACTGTTTTGATTAGATCGTCAATGTCACATTTGAAATTGAGAAATTCATCGATGAGGACCCCCAAGAATTTTGTAGAGCTAACTCTTGCTATATTCTGTCCATTGATTTTGGGGCAAAGTTGCTTGGTTTCTGGCTTTTTATAGGAATGGAATACAATATAATTTGCTTTACTGATGTTAAGAGAAAGTTTTTTACACTGAAACCAGGTGTCCATTTTTACAAGTTTACTATTTATTATCTGTTCAAGTTCATTTGGATTCTGGTGAGCAAAAAATATGTTAGTGTCATCAGCAAACAATACTTTATATAGTTGTTGTTGTTCGTCCGTCGTTCTTGACGATGAACAAGGACATCACAGGGAAGAGGACTGGGTGTGATGTGTCCGGCTGTGGCTGATCAGTCTGATGCAAGCACGGAAGGCTCCGCCGCAGGTCGGGCACAGGTGGTCTGTGTGGGCAGTAGATACAGGGGTGGCTCTGGACTTGCGAAGCTCACGTTTTCTCTGTGCCTTGGCAATCCTGTTCAGCTCAAAGGAGGCAGCATCTTTGCTGGTACGGCTACGCCAGTCTGGTCGGTCTAGCGCTAGAGTCTCCCAGGTGTCAGTCGAGACGAGGAGTTAGCAATGTCATGTATGTACAGAATGAAGAGAACTGATCCCAAGATGGAACCCTGGGGGACCCCATGATCGATGGATTTATATGATGATTTGTGGTTATTTATATAAACACAATAATGTTTTCCAAACAGATAGCTAATAAACCAATCTAATGCTAGGCCTCTGATACCATAATGATGTAATTTATTGATTAACTCTTTGAGCGTGAGCTTTTGCGTGCCCCTAGTGGCAGAGCGTGGCATTGCGTCTGTCATCTCACTGACATCCCCGGCTGCACTGAAGAGTTGTATTGATTTGTACTGATCTACCAGTTTCAGATAGTGGCAGACACACGTTGGAGGACTCAATGGATGACACATAATAGATCAAGGAAGAAGAACTCCTCATTTCCTTTTCCTGTTTTCATCCTTTTAGCGCAGAAAGCTAATATGGCTCCGGTCGATCGTCGTGCACCGTCACTTAGACGGCTTCGAACACGGAAAATAGCCGCGGGATACAAGCGAAATTTATGTGTAATCATAAGACTTTGTAGATGTGGTAGGGAGCGTAAATGATCGACAGAACGCAAAAAAAACGACCACGATGGATGAAAACACAGCGACCACGGCCGCGAGCGAGTCCCCTTAGCTGCTGGCAAGTGATGAATTTCTTTGTTTTTTTAACATTGTACTGATTTCTTGTTCATATAAGATAAGATAAGATAAGCCTTTATTAGTCCCACAATGGGGAAATTCCAGGATTGCAACAGCACAGGGATAGCAACACTCAGAGCAACAATCAGAAGGCAAGAAAAAACAAGAACATCTAGTAAACATATGTACACATTACTATAAATGTATATATATATAGACACACAGTGCGGAGCATTATGGTTGGTGAATGTGCAGCAGAAAGTCTAAGCTCTCTCTCCGCGGATGCGGTGGGCCAGCTGGAAGTCTTTGGGCATGATGGTGACCCTCTTGGCGAAGAAGAGACCCACCAGGTAGGCCTCGCTGGTCTCCTGCAGAGCCATGACGGCGAAGCTTAGGAAGCGCAGGACGGTCTTGAAGTCCTGAGCGATCTCCCTCACCAGGCGCTGGACGGGCAGCTTACGGATGAGCAGCTCCGTGGATTTCTGGTAGCGACGGATCTCTCTCAGAGCCACGGGCCTGTGACGGCGAGGCCTCTTCACTCTGCCGGTGGCCGGAGTGCCTCTCCGAGCAGCCCTGGTGGCTAGCTGTCTCCTGGGGGGCTTCTTCCTCCAGTAGATTTTACGGGCGGTCTGCTTGGTTCTTGCCATCGCTCTTTATTATTCTGTCTTATATTTCTTGCACGCCGCCTAAACTCCAGCCCGGCACCCACGTCGTTTTCGCTACAGCTCCCGGTATGTCGAGTTTCCCATTAGCACCGGGCGGCGGCCAAGTGCTAGCTAGCACCAGCTCCTCCCCGCTGCAACGTCTCCCGCTGCAAACAGTGGCTCCGTCCGCTGACCCGGGAGACCCCCGGGGCGATCTGTGCGTCCGTGATATATACACAGAGTGAAAGGTGTAGAAAGAAGAAGGAAGATAAAAAAAAAAAAAAAGGCTGTTGCAACGGGCAGCCGACTCGTGTGGCGCCACCGGTCCGGCGGAACCGGAACCCAGAGTGAAGATCAGAAGATTCTGTTCTTGTCCTTCTCCCTCAGAGATATACTTTGAAGATAAGATGATAACGTACCTCTGTACAAAAAATGGTGTCAAAAGACTGAACCATTGTTTGTGTAAATATGTCCAAAGTCTGCTTTTGACTGAGTTATGTAACTCAATATAGCTGCCGTGGCATTATGCAAATTAGATGCGTAAAATCACTCCTATCTGAAACTTTGGATCATATTTTACATCTTCAGTAAGCCATTATCTCTTACCACTTTAAAGTTATAGCCTTGGAAATCTGAACTACTTTATTGACAAAAAATCTTTACCACTCTTGACCACTAGGGGTTATGTCGCAAATTGGCAACAGTCATACTCAAAGCCTTAAAATGTCAAGGTTAATGGTATCCAATGCTTTAAATAGGTCAAAGAAAATGCCAATACCATATAGTTGCCTCTTTCAATTGCATTATTGAACTGCACCAAGATGTTAGTGCAGTTCTACACGGCCATCATCGATTCCATCCTCACCACCTCCATCACCGTGTGGTACGCAGGAGCCACCGCCAGGGACAGACTAAGACTGCAGCACGTTGTGCGCGCTGCTGAGAAGGTGATCGGCTGCAAGCTCCCATCCCTCCAGGACCTGTACATCTCCAGGACCCGGAGGCGTGCAGGTCGGATCATAGCCGACCCTTCACACCCTGGACATGCACTGTTTGCCCCCTCCCCTCAGGTAGAAGACTTCGGTCCATTCAGACTAAAACCTCCCGCTACATGAACAGCTTCTTCCCCTCTGCCATCAGACTGCTGAACACTAAGTGACTTATTAGACTCTCGTGCACTACGTACAGCAGCTCAACCGGACTCATGATAATTATCACTGTTTTCTTTTGCACTACCGACTGCACTATGTGGAACTCCACAATATCTGCTGCTTGTTAATATATTTAAAAATTGCATAGATTAGTATTACTCATTCATATTCTACATTTTATTGCAGGCATATTTTTTTATTTTTATCTTTAGTGCTACTCCATGTTTAATGTTGCAGCATTGCACCGAGACAAATTCCTAGTTTGTGTACTACACGAACAATGGCAATAAATCTCATTCTGATTCTGATTCTGATTCTGATTCTGACTTAAGTCAAGTATTGCCATCTACAGTGGTGTGAAAAAGTGAAAAAGTGTTTTCCCCCTTCCTGATTTCTCATTTTTTTGTATGTTTGTCACACTTACGTAAATGTTTCAGATCATCAAACAAATTTAAATATTTGACAAAGATAACACAAGTAAACACAAAATGCAGTTTTTAAATGAAGGTGTTTATTATTAAGGGTAAAAAAATTCAAACCTAATGTCATGAATTGCCCCTCGGGGCAGGGAGGAGAGACCCACGCATAAACAAATAGTCCAACTGTGCACAAACACAAAATCCAAATAGTGTACAAAGCAAACTTATGAATGATGCAGAGAACACAGGATACAAAGAAAATGCCAGAACGGGGACAAGGTTCTGACACAATGATCCTTTATCAAGACACCAGCAAACAGAAAAGAGATAACCACCCTTAAATAGGGCCAAAAATAATTAAACACAAATAGTAACTGGTGTGAATATTCTCCCATCTTCTCCCATATTCTCCATCTTCTCCCATATTCTGCCATCTTCTCCCCAGCCCACATGAGTGGGCTGGGGAGAAGATGGCAGTCAGCTGTGAGTCATGAAAAGAGGAGACGGGGCTGACAGCTTGACAGGGGCACCGCCCACAGCCAGGGAAAAACCCGGAAGTGCCCCTGACCGCTGCAACCCTGGAGAGAGAAAGAAAGAGAAGACAACCAGCAAATACAATGTGGTAACAAATAAAGACAAATAAACCCAAATATGTAAATAACAAAACTACAATGAACATAAACAGGAAAATAAATCATACTAAGAAACAATACAGAATAGTATGTGAAAACAAACCAGAGATAACATAGAAGAAGTAGAACTCAAAAATACATTATACAAATAAGGAAAAAAAAGGCAAAGAGACAGAGCACAGTGGAATCTCCCTGTGCTCAGATCATGACACCTACATGGCCTTGTGTGAAAAAGTGATTGCCCTCTCCTGTTAAAACATAAATTAACTGTGGTTTATCACATCTTTGGAAAGCTGAGTTCAGTTTCTTTAGCCACACCCAGGCCTGATTACTTCCACACCTGTTCTCAATCAAGAAATCACTTAAATAGGACCTGCCTGACAAAGTGAAGTAAACCAAAAGATCCTCAAAAGCTAGACATCATGCTGCGATCCAAAGAAATTCGGGAACAAATGAGAAACAGAGTAACTGAGATCCATCAGTCTGCTAAAGGTTATAAAGCCATTTCTAAAGCATTGGGACTCCAGCAAACCACAGTGAGATCCATTATCCACAAATGACGAAAACATGGAACAGTGGTGAACCTTCCCAGGAGTGGTTGGCCCACCAAAATTACCCCAAGAGCGCAGTGAAGACTCATCCAAGAGGTAGCAAAAGACCCCACAACAACATCCAAAGAGCTGCAGGCCTCACTTGCCTCGGTTAAGGTCAGTGTTCATGACTCCACCATAAAAAAGAGACTGGGCAAAAATGGTCTGCATGGCAAAGTTCCAGGATGAAAACCACTGCTGAGCAAAAAGAACATAAAGGCTCAACTCAGTTTTGCCAGAAACATCTTGATGATCCCCAAGACTTTTGGGAAAATACTCTGTGGACTGGCGAGACAAAAGTTGAACTTTTTGGAAGGTGTGTGTCCCATTACATCCGGCGTAAAAGTAACACAGCATTTCAGAAAAGGAACATCATACCAGCAGTTAAATATGGTGGTAGTAGTGTGATGGTCTGGGGCTGTTTTGCTACTTCAGGACCTGGAAGACTTGCTGTGGTAAATGGAACCATAAATTTTGCTGTCTACCAAAAAGTCCTGAAGAAGAATGTCCGGCCATCTGTTCGTGACCTCAAGCTGAAGTGCACTTGGGTTCTACAGCAGGACAATGATCCAAAACACACCAGCAAGTCCACCTCTGAATTGCTTAAGAAAAACAAAATGGAGACTTTGGAGTGGCCTAGTCAAAGTCCTGACCTGAATCCAACTGAGATGCTGTGGCATGACCTTAAAAAGGTGGTTCATGCTTGAAAACCCTCCAATGTGGCTAAATTCCAGCAATTCTGCAAAGATGAGTGGGCCAAAATTCCCCCACAGAGCTGTAAAAGACTGATTGCCAGTTATCACAAATGCCTGATCGCAGTTGTTGCTGCTAAGGCTGGCCCAACCAGTTATTAGGTTTGGGGGCAATCACTTTTCCACGCAGGGCCATGTAAGTTTGGATTTTTTTCCCTTAATAATAAACAGCTTCATTTAAAAACTACATTTTGTGTTTACTTGTGTTATCTTTATCCAATATTTAAATTTGTTTGATGATCTGAAACATTAAGTGTGACAAACATACAAAAAAATGAGACACCAGGAAGGGGGCAAACACTTTTTCACAACACTGTAATCAGTGTGTTTCTTTCTCAAGCCATATTGAGATGGGAAAATAATGTTAAGCTTGTCAAGGTAACTGGTAAGTCTGTTATAAATTACTCTTTCCAAGACCTTGGAGAGAATAGGGAAAATGAACATTTGGATGATAATTAGTCAAATCATTCTTATCACCTGATTGATCAGTATAATTTGTGCAATTTTTGCTATTTGTGGCACTACTGCAGAGATTAGAAACAGATTAATGCAGTAAGTAAGAGATTCCAGTATTACATTAATGATACTTTTCAAAATTTTGCTGGAAATTTCATCAGCTCGAGCAGAGTTCAAGTTCTTCATGTCCTTAATGATTTTTCAGACTTCCTGACAATCAGTTGGCTTCAGGAAGAAAGAATTCAGGTAGTTTCCTGATAAATAATGTTTGAAAGAGGGAGCCTGGGGTTGGTTGATTTTATTAGATAAATTTATAATTAATAGAAGCGAACAAGAATAATCCCAGGTTTCTTTTCAGCACTGTAGCCAGGTTGACAAAGAGTCAGGACTCTGTCAATCCTAGCATTCCCTTAGAGCTTACTAGTCAGGACTTTATGAACTTTTTCAATAATAAAATTTCATCTATCAGAGATAAAATCAATCAGATTCTTCCCACCTGTAACCCAGTGTTAAAAACATGAAAAAAATTATAAATATTGATACCGCTTTAAGAGAAGGGAACACTCATTTCACAATGGGAATAAATATTTTGAGGATAAATATATAGATAAATATAAGTTCATAGAATATATACCTAAATAGTTAAGAACATTTCTAGGGGCTCTGATGAAGTTCCTAATGTTTTTATCTGGTATTATTGAGCAACCAATGGCTGCGTCGTTTGTTTGGCAGCATCAGCCAATGGGGTCACGCCAGCCAATGGGGTCACGCGCTCCCTCGCTCGGCCTTAGTGTGGCCTGCAGAACGTTTTCAGTCGCAGCAGAGACACGACTGAGAGAACGCGATCCCTTACTGAGATGATGAGCTAACGTGCTAGTAGCAGCCTTTGCCCAGATAAACTCTTGAGATTGGTAAGCCAAAACCAACATGAGAAACGAGGTATTGCTGTATTGCCAAATTCTAATACCTCTTTCGTTAAATTTTAAGATTTGAACCCAAAGGCTGGTTAACTCACGTGAGCATGGGAATCCTGTAAAGCACGTGTTGCTTAGCATGGTGAGTGCCATTCAGTGTGTATGTGGAATGCTAATTGCTAGCTTAACATGCTAACCGCCGATGCTAATTCCGGCTAGGTTTTCCATCAGAAAAGGGCGCTTTTCAAAGCTGTAATGGTTAGCAAAAGGTTTCATTTCACTACCACTGACTGCTACTTAAGAGTGAATGTTACATCTATGGTTTAAAGGTGTTTAAAAAATACTATTGTTGTATAATTTAGAACTATGTGAAACCTATGTGACAAGCTAAAGAGCATAGCTTATTTTTTTGTGTTCTGACTTATTCTGTAGGTCAGGTTTTTTTTTGTAACCTGGATTCAGAAGAGCGTGGATCTCCAGATCTGGATGGCGAGCCGAAGCCTGAACCCTATTAACTGCTAGAGGTGATTCAACCGGTCTCCTGCAACTGACACAAAAGGACTGAAAGTATTGTAAATATATTTTGGGGTATTTTATTTTTATTTTATTTTTTTATTATTGTTGCAAGTGCTGTGTTTGTTTAAGTGTACACAACTGTTAAAAAAATATACACATATGTGAAAGTTCCCATACTATGGTGTATGTGTCATCTGTTGTTGCACCTCCCAGGCTCCTACGAACCCAGAGTCTATCTGACCTGGCCCAATTGTCCCTTCTGTCCAGGTGGTAAGGTTAAAGGTAACTACACTGCCATACCCAGTACTACCAAAAGGGTACAGGACTGCACCTAAAGTTAGTGCTATACACACACACTAAAATAGTGTTACACACCGTTAACCTAAATACAGTAACTACTACAACTCCTTCAATTGATATCTGTTTGGATGAGTTTACACCAATTGACCTTTTAGAGTTAGACAAAATAATTTCCTCATCCAAGCCTTCAACTTGTCTTTTAGACCCTATTCCTATCAGGTTATTTAAAGAAGTCTTCCCATTTATTGGTAGCTTTATTCTTCAAATAATCAATTCTTCATTAGCTTTAGGCCATGTACCGCAGGCTTTTAAAACTGCTGTAATTAAACCCTTACTCAAAAAGCCAACGCTGGATCCAGGAGTTTTAGCTAACTATAGACCAAATCCTAATCTCCCTTTCATTTCAACAATCTTAGAAAGAGTTGTTACCTCGCAATTATTTGACCACTTGCAGGGAAATGGTTTATTTGAAGAGTTTCAATCTGGGTTTAGAATCCATCACAGTACTGAAACAGCCTTAGTGAAGGTCACTAATGACCTCCTTATCACATCTGATAATGGACTTGTTTCTGTACTTGTCCTTTTAGACCTTAGTGCAGTATATACAATATTCTACTTAATAGATTAGAACACTATGTTGGACTTAACGGAACTTCATTGCAGTGGTTTAGATTTTATTTATCTGATAGGTTCCAATTTGTTCATGTCAATAATAAGTTTTCTTTCAACTCAAAGCTCAGTCATGGAGTTCCACAGGGATCTGTGCTAGGCCCTACTCTTTTCAGTTTATATATGCTTCCGTTAGGCAGCATTAGTAGAAAGCACTGTATACATTTTCATTGTTATGCAGATAACACACAATTATACCTGTCAGTGAAGCCAGATGATAGTAATCAATTAGCCAAGTTAGAAGCCTGTCTTAAGGAAATCAAAGCTTGGATGACTTGTAATGTCCTGCTATTAAATTCAGATAAGACTGAAGTTATTCTTGTTGGTCCAAAAAACCTTAGAAAAACCTTTCCAAATCAAACTTTTAGCTTGGATGTGGTTAATCTTTCTCTTAATAGCTCTGTGAGGAACCTTGGAGTTATTTTTGATCAAGAACTGCTTTTCAATTCACATATTAAATTCGTTTCTAAGACTGCCTTCTATCATTTGTGTAGTATTGCCAAGATTAGGAGCATCTTGTCTCGGAGTGATGCTGAGAATCTGATCCATGCTTTTGTTTGCTCTAGATTAGATTATTGTAACGCTTTATTATTAGATTGTCCTAAAACATCTTTAAAAAGTCTTCAGTTGATCCAAAATGCTGCAGCAAGAGGTACTAGAAAGAGAGAGCATATCTCTCCAGTTCTGGCCTCCCTTCATTGGCTTCCCATAGAGTTTAGAATTAAGTTTAAAATCCTTCTTTTTACTTACAAAGCTTTAAACAATCAGGCCCCTTTTCATTTAAAAGATCTGATACTACCCTATTATCCTAACAGAGCACTACACTCCCAAAATGCTGGCTTACTTGTAATATCTAGAATTTCCAAAAGTACAATGGGAGGCAGAGCCTTCAGTTATCAAGCTCCTCTCTTGTGGAACCAGCTGACAATCTGGATTCGGGAGTCAGACTTGATCTCTGTTTTTAAGAACAGGGTTAAAACCTTCCTTTTTGATATAGCCTACAATTAGGGAGGGGTCATGTGTCTCTGATCCCTCCCTTAGTTATGCTGCTAATAGTTTTTTTTTTTTTTTTTTGCTGGTCATTAACATCTGTTTGTTCTCTCCCATAGATTGAGTTCCCATCATGCTGTTTGCTCTCTACATGTCTGTTCTTTTCATCTTCTCTATCCCCTCACCCCCAGCCAGTTGCAGCAGATGACTGCCCCTCCCTGAGCCTGGTTCTGCTGGAGGTTTCTTCCTGTTAAAAGGGAGTTTTTCCTCTCCACCGTCGCCAAGCACTTGCTCACAGGGGATCGCCTGATTGCTGGGGTTTTTCTACAATTGTGGGGGTTTCCCCTATAGTTGAAAGTGCTATGAGATGACTGATGTTGTGAAATGGCGCTATATAAATAAAGTTGAATTGAATTGAATTGAAATTGAATTGTGTGACACGGGTGGTGGTTCCACCTTTCCGGTTCCGCTGTCACCTGGGGTATAAGAGGGCTATGAGGGAGAGGGGCGGTCTCTTGGCCTCCTCTCAGCTTGACGGGTGCACATGTATTGTGAGAATGAGTCACAAATAAAGCTGTGTCCAGTTCAATGCTCGGTCTCGTCCTTGGCTCCCATTAACAACATAACAGAGTGAGTAATTCTAGTATAAGTATTAATGGTAGGGAAAAAGGAAGAGGAATGTAGTGTATTCATAAAGTCATTTTAAGTTGCATCATCCCTGGAGAGGTCAATGTTGAAGTCTCCAAAGAGGATACAACAATCAACTCAACTGTTGATTGAGAATAAAATACACACACACTCAGATACACAGAGCCACACTATCAGCACAACTCACTGAATTATACTAGCAGAATAGTATTCAGTCCATTAGTCCGAGAGCACAGAGATACTGGCCTCGTCACACGAGGCAGCAGGCCTACCCAGTCAAACGAGCAGAATTTAGGCCAATTCCCAATTCTAACTGGGAATTAGAAATTCTCAATTGGGAATGGCTTAGAATGTCGGCATTCTAATTTAGAATGCCGGCATTCTAATTTATTTAAATAGCCAATGATATTTGTTGTAAAACATAAAGCACACTGTGTGTAATTCATTAAGGAGGTTAGGAAGGTTGAAATCCTTTCTGCGAGATGTAAAATGAGGTTGACTTAACCAGCCTGTATTCATAGGTTAATTAGAGGCAAATGAAGTACCCTAGAGGAGATCCACGGGCCCATTTGGCCATGGCATAACTGTGGAAGGAAAAAATAAACGGAGAACAGTTTGTAGCAGAACAAAACACAGACCCTAAATCACATTTATACCATGGCTTGGATTTACTTGAAGTTGGAGTTGCGGTTGAGGGTAAAAAGAATTGCGAAAAATGTAATTTAATATTGTTCATTTTCAGTGTTGAGCAAGTTACTAAAAATAGTAACTAGTTACAGTTACTAGTTACTCTGAGTTACTGCATGATTTAAAGTAACTAGTTACTTGGAAGACTAACTTTCACATTACTTTTAAATGCATACTTAAATCATCTTGCACACACAGCAAGATCAAAGGCCCCTTGTTCTCATCAGAAAAAAGAAGAAAAAGAAAACTGATGAAACAGAAACTCAAAGACAATCAGCACTTTAATATTGAGATGCAGGATGTTAAAAGGGAGTTCCGCGCTGTAAAAGTGAACAAAAGTCAGGGCCCTGATAATATATGTGGACGCCTGGTAAAGTCCTGTGCACATGAACTGAGTCCTATATTTCATTATATTATCAATAAGTCCTTACAGACACAACATGTGCCTAAGATCTGGAAAGATGCCGTGGTTGTTCCCGTTCCAAAATCCAGCTGTCCTAAAACGGTAAACGACTTTAGACCAGTTGCTTTGACTTCAATTTTAATGAAAATTTTTGAAAAACTGGTCAGATGTGAGGTCCTAAGGCAGACTGAACATGCATTGGATCCTCTGCAGTTTGCCTATAGGCCTCACAGAGGAGTGGAGGATGCCACTGTCACTCTGTTTGACATGCTTTTTAAACATCTGGATTTTAATGGGACACACGCCAGGCTTTTATTTGTGGACTTTTCTTCTGCCTTTAATACAATCCAACCTCATATTTTAGTTGAAAGGCTCCTGCAACAATTTGATTTAAGCAATAATCTGGTGGGTTGGATTCTGGATTTCTTAACCAACAGGACGCAGAGAGTAAGGGTCAATGGCACATTGTCTGACCTAAAGTGCTCTTCTACTGGCTCTCCTCAGGGGTGTGTGTTGTCACCACTACTCTTCATCCTGTACACAAACATGTGTCGGAGCAGACATGACAACAGACACATTATAAAGTATGCTGATGACTCAGTCATTGTCAGTCTCCTCCAGGATGGTGAGAGTGGCCACGGCCCAGTAGTTGATGACTTTGTTCACTGGTGTGAGGATTCCTACCTGCAGCTGAATACAACAAAAACGAAAGATATGATTATTGACTTTAGGAGAAAAACTCCCAGGCACAAAGTCACCATACTAAAAGGCCAGACCACCGAATGTGTACAATCGTACAAATATCTTGGGACAATTATTGATAGTGGATTGAACTTTGAGGTGAACTGTGAAAGGGTGTGCAAAAAGGGTCAGCAAAATTTGCATTGTTTGAGGAAACTTGCACACTTCCAAATTGACCGAACCATAATGACTATGTTCTATCGGGCTTTTATTGAATCTGTTTTATCCTTTTCTTTAATGTCATGGTTTGGTCAGATAAAACTGAAACAGAGGAAATCCTTGGATCAGGTAGTCAGATGGTCCAGTCGTTTGCTTGGTGAGTCACAGCTGAGCCTGACATCCCTGTACACCAGACAAGTACAGAGGATGGCCGACTCGATTTTAAATGATGACTCCCACCCTTTGCACTGCAACTTTCAGCTTCTTCCCTCCAGACGGAGGTTTGCTGTCCCAAAAAGTAGAACCCAGCGCTACAAAAACAGCTTTGTCCCTGCTGCTGTCAAAGAGTTGAACAAGCTATAAAAATTATATTGTACATATTTTATATTTACCTATTTTGTAAGATGTGTGCCTGTGTTTGTGTCTATGTTGAATGTAATTAGTGGCTTGTAAATATGGATGTCACCAACTGCAAAACAAATCTACCTACGGGTACAAATAAAGTAACCTGAACCTGAACTGATGAGAAAAAAAGTCTCATCTTAGAGAGAAAAAATGTCTCAGATTTACATAAACTATTGTAATCAGTAGAAAGTCAGAAATGTACTAGAAATAAAGCTATGAATTCACATAGAAAATTTTTGACCCCCTGGTGGGTCGTTTATGGCCCATGAGCCCTATGTTTGACACCCCTGGACCAGCCCATTAAAAATGCATATTTAAATTAAATCACCCTTATTGTCATTCAACCATACAACCAATCATGTACAGCAGAACGAGATTGTGTTTTACCTATCTACAGTGCAAATCACACACATCCCAAGTGTAGAATCAGAGGGCCGCTGCCATAGAGATCCCTCCTCCATTCCAACATTGCTGAGCACCAAGCTGGATGGCAGGAAGTTCCACTTTTATATGGTCTTCGGCATGACCCGGCCGGGATTTGAACCCCTGCCTCCCGGGTGTGGGGCGGATGCTCTACCAACTGAGCCACCACTCCGGTAAGAGGATTTACTTCCATGAAAATGTTACACATCACAACAGCATGTAAATGAATGAAATAAAATAAAATAGAAAGCACAGATAAATGAAAGGCCACCGCTTAGAAAAAGCTGTTCTTTACTGCACCAAATCACAGTCACTTTATCTCTGTGCGTAAGAAAACTTTAAATGCATTTAATGCGGACATTAAATGCAAGCTTCTTGCTCAAAAAATACTCATGTTTAACCACAGAGGTAGGAGCTGGTAGGGGCTACTTACCGCTCGGACAACAGGTGATCAGGGCTCGATATGAGAAGTCGCCACCGCCACGGCATTTCTCCCCATCAGGTTGTGATGTGAACTGGGGCAGGACAGGAAATGGACCCAGGGAGGAGACTGTTTGACAGCTGCGTCAGTTTTGGTAGGGTCAGTTTATATTTATTTGCTTATTCATTTGCTTGCCTTTGCCTTTGGCATCACAACCCCCAGTGGCTTGAGGCCGGTGGCTACGCTGATGATGGCAGTTGTCTCGCCAATAGCCACGGAAACTGTGTATTCAACCCCAGTTGGCAGCTGATGAGGAGGGTGTTTAGCAACTGCAAGTTGTATGATCGTCTATTTGCACTAAAATATCTGTCCATGTTAATAAAACGAATAACATGAGTAACGCTTCTGATCAAATTTCAGTAACTGTAATGCATTAATGAATTTTTAAACAGTAATTTCGTAACACAGCACTTTACTGCAAAAGTAGTGGCGTTACATTAACACATTACTCCCAACACTGTTCATTTTAAGCCATAATTAATATGAATGATTTGCATTTGTATAACACTTCTAACACACTTTCGCTTTCTCTCTGCATTTGAAAAGATTTAAATGTTGTGAAAACATTTTTAATTAATTTGACTAAAAAAATTCACTTTAAATTCAGTTATTCATTCATATTTCTTATATTCATCACATATAAACCTATTAAAAGTTATTCAAGACTTTTTTGCTTCAAATTTTGATAATTATGACTTAGCTCTTCGATTTTCTCTTCTTTCAGGGCCTGCAGACCAGTCACTCATTGGCTGGATGCTCATCAGTTACAGTCGCATGAAAGCAAAAGCTAAGAGGAGGCATGCCAATGGCAGGCTGCGGCAGCGGTTGCCCATTGGTGTGGAATAGAAATCAATGAGACCCTAGCAGTAGGAGGCTGCCATGTATTGGGAAAAGCCATGAGGTGATGATGCAATCCAGAAACTGTCTCCTCTCACTAGAAAAAAGCATTCTGCCAACTTTTTTTGGTTTGTGGAGGAATGAAGAGACAACACAGAAAGCTGCCCATTCAGAACTTTACTTCTCTCCAACCAGAAATGAATGAACATTTGGCACCAAGGCGCATACATACAGTATATCCCCAAATTCCCCTCCCCCCTCTCCAAGTCACTGGATGTGAATGAAGCCTCCTAGTGGTCCGCCAGACAGCTCTTCCACCTCAAACACCCAGAAGGGGCCTTATCAGTCCAGTACCCTGGGTTTAAGTAATCGCCCATAATGGCTGTATCGTAGAGCAGCCGGGCCAGCCGAGGGGTCTCCAAGCCAGGGCGTGCAAGATGGGGAGGAGGATGACTCCATCTCAGGTCTTCGCAGAGTCCTCTGTAGGAGAAGGACAAGCCTGTGAACCCACCGCAGAAGGGCATCCACATCGGGGAATCTAGGCCAGCACCACCTGCTCATCTGCCAACACATGAGCAGGCTTGAGCCTATCTATACAAATAGTTTCTTTGCGCCCCCCAAAATCCAACACAAAATGCTTTGCACCCATTTCCAAAACCCTGAAAGGGCCGTCATAAAGTGGATGCAGCGGAATCTTGATGAAGACCCTGGAGAGACTGCTCCTTGCTCATCTCCGCCCCCTGGTGGAACCAGCGATGGATCCACTCCAGTTCGCCTACCAGCATGGCATTGGGGTGGAGGATGCGGTGATCTTCCTCCTTCACCGTTCTCTGTCCCACCTGGAGAAGCCCGGGAATATGGTGAGGATCATGTTCTTTGACTTCTCCAGTGCTTTCAACACCATCCAACCGATGATCCTGAAGGACAAGCTGCTGCGCGCAGGGGTGGACCAGCACCTGTCATCATGGATCCTGGACTACCTCACGAACCGGCCTCAGTTTGTGAGAACCCGGGACTGTGTTTCCGACACGATCATCAGTAGCACGGGGGCCCCCCAGGGAACGGTGCTGGCTCCCTTCCTGTTCACTCTTTATACTGCGGACTTCTCACACAACACAACACATTGCCATCTACAGAAGTTCTCTGATGACTCTGCGATCGTTGGTCTCATCTCCAGCGGAGATGAAGCTGAGTACAGAGGGCTTATCCAGGACTTTGTGGACTGGTGCCATCGGAACTGCCTCCAGATCAACGCGAGGAAAACTAAGGAGCTGGTGGTGGACTGCCGCAGGCATGGGCAGCCCCTCACAGCACCAGTAAATATACAGGGAACAGACATCGAGATGGTGACATCCTACAAGTACCTGGGTATTCATCTGAACAATAAACTAGACTGGTCACACAATACTGACGCACTCTACAAGAAGGGACAGCGCAGGCTGTTCCTGCTGAGGAGACTCAGGTCTTTTGGTGTACAAGGGGCGCTGCTGAAGTCATTCTATGACACGGTGGTGGCATCAGCCATCACTTTTGGAGTGGTCTGCTGGGGCAGTGGCATTACTGCAGCCGATAGGAAGAGACTGAACAAACTGATTAAGAAAGCTAGCTCTGTCCTGGGGCAACGCCTTGATCCGATGGAGGAGATAGGAGAGAGAAGGACGGTGGCTAAACTGTCATCTCTGCTGGAGTCCGAGTTCCACCCTATGCAGGACATACTGGATGCACTGAGGAGCTCATTTAGCAGCAGACTACATCATCCCAGGTGCACAACCGAGAGGTTTCGTAGGTCCTTCCTACCAACGGCTGTCAGACTGTACAACCTAAGCAGGGCTGCTCGCAGAGATAGCAAAAAGACGTAACAAACTAATAGTTTTTTTTTTGAATGCAAAAGATGCAATAGACTTACACAATGGTCCTCTCCGGCATACAACTAGGAACATACCGGTCGCTATGGAGGGTGAGAATATGTATGGGCACATAATCATACCATGTAGGATAACTAAATAGACGGTTATGCTGTTTCATCCCACCTAGCAACAATGCTCTGCACTGTGTGTGTTTATATATTTACATATTTATTCCATCTAGCTACAATGCTCTGCACTGGGTGTGTTTATATTTATATATCTATATATTTATTCCATCTAGCTACAATGCTCAGCACTGGGTGTGTTTATATTTATATATCTATATATTTATTCCATCTAGCTACAATGCTCCGCACTGTGTTTTTATATATCTACATATTATTCCATCTAGCTACATTGCTCCGCACTGTGTGTGTTTATATACTTGCATATTTATTCCACCTAGCTGCAATGCTCCGTACTGTGGGTGTTTATATATTTACATATTTATTCCATCTAGCTACAATGCTCTGCACTGTGTGTTCATATATTCATATATTTATTCCATCCAGCTACAATGCTCTGCACTGTGTGTCTGTGTGTGTGTGTGTGTGTGTATATATATATTTTATAGTAATATGTACATATGTATATTAGCTGCTCTTGCTTGCTTGTTTTTTTTCTTGCCTTCTGATTGTTGCTCTGAGTGTTGCTATCCCTGTGCTGTTGCAATCCTGGAATTTCCCCGTTGTGGGACTAATAAAGGCTTATCTTATCTTATCTTATCTTATCTTGTGGGCATTGTGTCTAACGAAAACAAACTTGGCATGCTCCAAACCCTTAGGAACGAAAGCACAGGGGAAACAACGGTGCACCGGTCCCAGAACGCTAACTGACTCGATCCTAGGAAAAAACTGTGTGGAGGAGTCAGTGCCCGGTGTGAGACCCTCTGGCAAAAATTCACCTGACACTTGCAATGGTTGACCAAAAATGAGCTCGGCTGGAGACGCGGCAAGATCCTCCTTTAGCTCAAGTAGGTTTATTTTGTCTTCTTTTAATTATTTATCTTTTGTTCTTATTAAAGACAAAAATAAAATAGAAAGAAGATGTCTTTACCTTCTTATTCTTATACGTTCTTTGATCAGGTCTTTCCGTGCTTTACTGATAATTTTCTCTGCGTTTTTGGTTGGAATTGGATTTCTTATGTTGAGGCTTGCTGGTGTGACATCCTCATCTCTGCAACGGAGGTTAAATCTCAGGTGGTTTCTGAAGCGTACTCGTGTTTTTTCCAATTTCTCCAGCTGGCAGAAGTCTTTAATGCAATTTTGTCCATAACTTCCACGTAATAGCTCAAGTAGGTTCATTTTGTCTTCTTTTAATTATTTATCTTTTGTTCTTATTAAAGACAATAAGAAGGTAAGGTAAAAACATCTCCTTTCTATTCTATTTTTGTCTTTAATAAGAACAAAAGATAAATAATAAAAAAAAAGATCCTCCTTTGCCGCAGAGCGAAACCCAAGCTTGACCCAAAGAAGGCAGTCGACCCAATTTGCATCAGTCAACAAGACTCTAAATGTGGCTTTAAGCAACATGTGGAACCTTTTGCACAAACCATTAGCTTGGGGTTTTATGCGGTGGTACGATGAACTTTGACCCGCAGGCTCTCAGCTATGGTGGACCAGAGCTCTGAAACAAACTGGGGACCTCTATCAGAGGTGATGTCCTATGGGGAACCGAAATGTGTGACCCAAGATGACAAAAAGGGGCGGGCTACATCGGTAGAAGTGGTGGAAGCTAACCGAATTGCCTCTGGCCAACAAGTGGTGCAGTCCACTATCATCAAAAGGTGTGTGAAACCCTACAACAGCGGAAGAGGGCCTACTAAGTCAACATGGACGTGGTTGAATCTCCTATTAGGGATCCAGAACGGTTCAAGGGGAGCTTTGGTGTGCCTCTGAACCTTAGCCCATTGGCCCAAAACACAAGCAGCAGCCCACTCCTTCAAATCCTTGTGTAGGCGAGGTCAAACAAATTTGCACCCCACCAGCTTAACCAAAGTGTGTACACGAGGATGCGAGAGGGAGTGGACAGACTCAAAAACAGGGTGGTGCCAAAAGATTAGAACAACCAAGCGGGGGTGACCGGTGGAGACGTTGCAAAGCGGTGGGGGGACAACCCTCTTGTACCACCTTGCTCTCTAGCCTGGGGCCTGTACTCACAGAATGAAGCGCAAGAATGTCCTTGTCTCCCAGTTGGTTGGCGGTCATGGTGAAAAAAATCAATGCCCAAGTAGACTGGGAAGACCAGTGGGCACGACAATCAGTCGGCCACCATGTTGAGCTTGCTAGCCACATGCTGAATGTTGGTAGTGAACTCCGATATTGCAGTGAGGTGATGTTGCTGACGTGCTGACCACAGTTCAGAGACTTTGGACATCCCATAGGTTAGAGGTTTGTAGTCGACAAACACGGCAAATAAGTGACCCTCAAGCCAAAACTGGAAGTGACGCATGGCCAGGTAGAGAGCCAGCAACTCTCTGTCAAAAGTGCAGTACTCACGCTCGTTATCACGCAGTGTGTGGCTGAAAAAGGCAACAGGTTGCTACGAACCAGAGGCATATTGTTCCACCACTGTTCCCGCCACAATGTCAAACGCATCCATGGTTAGTACAATACGCGCCGATGGGGATGGATGGGCCAGCAAAGCCGCATTGGTGAGTGCAGATTTGGCACCTGAAAAAGCCTGGACGCGATTGGGGGTCCAGTCGATGCCATCCACAGGTTTCTTCTTTTTGAGCGTGTTGTAAAGTGGTCTATTGGAGAACCTAACAATCCCTAATCATTCTAAGTTAACAAATTCTTCCTGCACAATAGCTAGCTTAGCTGCATTGAGGTGGCGTGGGTGCACAAAAACCGGGGGACCTTTTGTGGCGATAAAATGCCCAACCCCATGCTTGATGATAGCAGCAGCAGAAAAATTAGGCACCGTAAGTGAGGGAAACCAGAAAGCAAGTGCTGGTACACATCCCCAGAGGCTAAAAAATTAGCATATGCTACTGGCCCAGCTCCCCGAGTTATACAAGGTAATAAAGAAAAGCAAACAGCATCAATCAAAGGTCTATTAGCAACAGCTACAAGAAGAACATGAACACACAGAAAGTCAGCACCTATGATAGGAACCGAGCTGGCAACTAACCACAAAGTCCCACTTGTAGTTGCACCATGAAAACATACAGTCACTGACCTTTCACCAAAAGTTTGGATATCTTTCAGCCAGCTTTCAGCCAGTCCATCAGAACCAGTCAGCAGAATAAGACTCTTCTGGGAACCAGAGTTGAACAAAAACTGTGTCCCGGAGCGTGTGTCCTCGAGGAAAAGCAGCTTCTCCTTGTTGCCAGTGGTTGCAGCTGCTACTGACTGCTGGCTGGTCTATTTCTCGGCATCTTGAAAAAGCATGGTGGGAGGCAACGCTGTGTGTCGGTGCCGAACCACTGATGGTAGAAGCACATACACCTGGCCCGGTGTCTTCAAGTGGCTATACTGGCCACGACCGTTGGCTTAACCACCTCTGTGGACACTGCCAAAGGTTCCGATGTCACCACCTGGACACCAAAACTCCTATTCGCCAGGATAATGCATTCCGCTTCTTTGGCCAGCGCACGGTAGTCTCTGGCAGCCAGCAGCAGCGAGTTGGCTAGAATGGTCCGCGCTGAAGCTGGCAGTTTCCTGAGGCACAGATGGGCAAAGAGAAAAGATCCATCATCTATGCCCAGCAAAGCTAGCATACTTTCCATTAACTCCACAGCTGAGCCGTTGCCTAACTCAGAGTGAGAGAGGAGCTTTTCTGCTATCTCCCTGTCAGAAAGGGTGTAGTGCTGTAATAGTAGCTGCTTGAGAGTGGCATATTTCCCCTGGACAGGGGGGTCTCGGAGAAGGCTCATGGCACGCTGTGTGGAGCGCGGGTCGAGTGAAGCCACCACATAATGGTATCTAGTGTCGTCTGCTGAAATTCCATGGAGGGCGAATTGAGCCTCAATGTGGATGAACCAGGCAGCAGGATCATGCAGCCAGAAGTCCGGGGACTTGACCAGTACAGCAAATGACGCCGGGGCCTCGGAGGGAAATTCAAGTATTCCCGAAGAGGAGTTTGCTTCATCTTTCTTTTTGAACATTATCAATGTTGTAGGTCACCAGTGTGGAGGAATGAAGAGACAACACAGAGAGCTGCCCATTCAGAACTTTACTTCTCTCCAACCAGAAGTAAATGAACATTTAGCACCAAGGCGCATACATATATCCCCAAATTCCCCTCCCCTCTCTCCAAGTCACTGGGTGTGAGTGGAGCCTCCTAGTCGTCTGCCACAGGTTGATAATTAATTTTATATTAATACAGGCACATTAAGAAGGTGAAAACATAAAGATGCAAACATTGCAGTTATTGTGGTTGGCTTGTCAATAGTCAGGTATTTTATCCTAGCATTTTGGCTATAGCGACAGCCCGACACAGGGTGGTTTCCTGGTTTTTAAAGGCCCTATCTATTTTGTTTCCCCCCCCCATCCCTCACCACCCCAAAAAAACACCTCCCAATCCCCACCCCACACACATGCACACATACATTTGTTTGCAAATATAGATTTGTGTCATGGTCCGAGCGCCGATCTCGTCCGCGCTCGGGCCATACATCTTCTCCACCAGGTTTGACAGCAGAGTTACCTCTGGCTCCCCGAGTTCTTATTGTGACAGCGCTCGGAGGAGCTTCCTGCTGTCAAAGCCGAACAGCTGTGCTGCATTCGCGGCTCATCAGTGGCCGGCATTTAAGCGGACGCTGAATGCAGCCCAATGCGGCAGTCTCGTCGAACATCCCTTATCATTCCACATCTTCTTATCATTAACGAGCATCCCTCGTCCACCGTCTGGATCGTAAGTGAGCATTGTGTTAGCCTTATGTTTTCCTTGCCTAGTGTTTTGTGCCTTAGCCCACCATGGCTCATTACTTTGTTACTTTGTGTTATCCTTTATCCTTAATAAACATCATTGCAACTCATCGGTGACTTGTGGCGTCTTATGGTGGCTCGCGAGGGCAACCCATGACAGTAGACTGCTGCCAGGGCACCTAAACGGAGGCGCCAAACCGAGACGCCGTTCCCAGTGAGTTTGCATAAGTGGACATTTGGTCTTTCCTGTTTGGGTATTGCGTGCTGATAGAGTGCCGTCGCGGAGGGGCCACGCTCGGAGTCGGGACTACAGGCTGGTGGAGGCTTTGGAATACGTGGACGAAACGCTCATCGCTGCCTCCCTCCCCGACCATCACAGCGACGTACGCTGGTACCTGGACCTTGCTGAGGATGTCCTTAATCATCTCCCTCGCTACGCTGACCATCCTGAAGTCGATGTTAGGAGGGCAGACATCGCTGCACAGCGCGAGATTCTCCGTATGGTAGAGGAGGACTACAGCGAGAAGCAGAGGAGAAGGCATCCCCGCTCCCCGCTTTGGGATCCCGTTCCTGTCCTTGATCCACCCCAGGAGTTCGCACCACCCAGGGGCCGTCGAAGACGTCGGCGCCCCGGCCAAGATAAACCTCAGCAAGAACCCCGTCCGGATCCTGCTCCAGGTCGTCGGAGGAAGTCTGCCTCCCAGCCAGCTGCTCCTTCGGCGTCACGTCAGGAGGGAATCCCCGCAGCCTCTCCCCCCGGGCCACCTGCTCCCGCTGTTCCGTAAGCTCATCGTGCCCGGATCGTCTCGGCTGCCGTCCCCTCCTCTGTGATGTCACCTCCAGCTGCAGAGAGAGTTCTGAGTCCTGCCCCGGCGAAGCCCGTTCATGGTCCGTCGCGAGCGGCCCCTCTTCGTCCTGCCAGGGAGCCCTCTGTCACCATCCAGCGGGTAAAGGGAGGAGCAACGTCCCCTACAGCAGGCACCATCATCCCTCCGGGAGACAGGCAAGTGCAAGTTCCTTCTTCTCACCAAAGTTGTGATTTGTCTTGTCTGACTCCTGGGGGCAGAGTTCGGGGTTCGCAGTCTCCTGAGCTCCCACCACCTGCTGTAGCCCTGAGTATTAAACCTGCTGCCTCTGTGTCTCCCTACGCTGAGCGGTCCTCGATGCCAGGCCAACGTCGCTGGATGAGGAGGGGGCCTGCGGTTCTGGAGAGCCTGGTTCCAGCCCTGCAGCCACATCATGGGCGGAGGAGGAGAGCGGACTGCAGCGTGGAGCCTGTGCTGACGACGAAGCGTCCCCGGGTCTCCACAGACGAGCGGTCCGATCCAGCGGGTTGAGGGTCCCCTGCCACCACGCCGTGCAGGTTGTCGGCGTGGACTTCAGTGCCGGAGGGTCCTCAGGCTGCGGAAACCATCATGCCAACTGCAGAGCCCGACATAGCTGAGTGGGAGCCGGAAGACGATCTCCTTCCGTCTGAGCCCGGATCGTCGGAGTCCTGGACAGCAGAAGAACCCGAGTACAGGCAAGTGCTCTACCTTGTTTTTCTCTTCTCTATTCTGGAGCACTTTTGCCTGTCTCTCGGAGACACGAGCCAGGGGCAGCCATCCGCTGCGCCCGAATTCGTCTCGCTGGGCTCTGTCGCTACCGGTGATCCTGATCCTGGTTCCTCTCTTTCTCCTGAGCCTTCTCCCAGGGTCACCAGTGCAGAGCTGGTTCCGATCGCTGTGCTGGAGGTTCCAGGTTCGGGGTTGGAGGTCGGTACTGGAGCTGCGCTGACCCAGTCGGGGTCCGACGCAGGTGCAGCCATGACCCAATCGGGGTCCGACACGGGTGCAGCCGTGACCCAATTGGGGTCCATCGCGGGTGCAGCCGAGACCCAATCGGGGTCCATCGCCGGTGCAGCGCCAGTAGGGTTCAAGGTCGGTGAGGGAGCTGGAGATCCCCTGCTACCTGACACTGGATGGGCTCATCATCTTCCTCTCTCCCCTCATCCAAGTCACCGCCCCTGCTCATTGTCGCCAGGGGCCATTGGGAGCCTTCTACGCTTTGCCCGGCTCTCCCACAATTTTTCCCCGCCAGGGAGGCCGCCGCGGGCTGTTTTTCCACGGTTCTGGTGGCTGAGGGACTCGGTTCGGCCACCCGAGAAACTGTTTCGCTGGTTCGGCGCCTTGGGTCAGCCACCCGACATGCTGTGTTTGCTGCGGGGCAACCTGGTTTGGCCGCAAGAGATTTGGACTCTGCGGGCCTGGGACTGGGGTAGGCCGCCCGAGCACGTTCTGATCCACTTATTCCCCTGTTGGCCTTGAGACGCAGGGAGACCACCGGAACTGTCCCCATGGGTTTTTGGTCCCTGCCTGTCACCATTTCCCTGTACTGTCTGGGTTGAAGGTCTGGGTGATAATCTTGTTCTATGTGCTGCCAGTGTTAATGTGTTTTTGTTTTTTTTTTAATCCTGTCTTGGTCGTCCTGTGTGTTTTTGTACCTTTGGGGAATGTGGTATTTTCTGTTATCTTGCCCTGTAATTGTTTCGTTCGTAGCCCGCCTTAATCTTGATTTTTGCTTTTGGGAATATTGTGTTTTCTGTTATCATGCCCTGTAATTGTTTCATTTGTGTCTGCCTTAATCATGGTTTTGCGTTTGGGGACATTGTATTTTCTGTTTTCGTGCCCTGTGTGATTCGTGTATTTGGGAGTTTTTTCTTTTTTTTTCTGGTCGTCCCCATGCTCTGTTTTCATTATGTCTTTTGGTTTGTGGCTGGGCCTCTCCCTCCTGGCCCGTTCCCCCATCCGCCCACCCTGGGGTGGGGGTGGGGGTGGGGGTGGGGGGCTTGGGTGTCTCTGGGCGTTCAGAGCCCGCCCTCGGGGGGGAGATACTGTCATGGTCCGAGCGCCGATCTCGTCCGCGCTCGGGCCATACATCTTCTCCACCAGGTTTGACAGCAGAGTTACCTCTGGCTCCCCGAGTTCTTATTGTGACAGCGCTCGGAGGAGCTTCCTGCTGTCAAAGCCGAACAGCTGTGCTGCATTCGCGGCTCATCAGTGGCCGGCATTTAAGCGGACGCTGAATGCAGCCCAATGTGGCAGTCTCGTCGAACATCCCTTATCATTCCACGTCTTCTTATCATTAACGAGCATCCCTCGTCCACCGTCTGGATCGTAAGTGAGCTTTATGTTAGCCTTATGTTTTCCTTGCCTAGTGTTTTGTGCCTTAGCCCACAGTGGCTCATTACTTTGTTACTTTGTGTTATCCTTTATCCTTAATAAACATCATTGCAACTCATCGGTGACTTGTGGCATCTTATGGTGGCTCGCGAGGGCCACCCATGACAATTTGCAGACAGCAAAAATAATATATATTTCATTTTGCATAATACAAAATAAATCAACAGAATACCAGATATAGAAGGACTAAATACATTATGGAAAACAGGCAAAAAGAAAAAAAAATTAAATGTCTAAGTGCAAAATTGTTCCACCTAAATAAACTCAAGGAGCTTTTAAAGAGTTTTTGGGCACTATTTTGATGGTCATCAGCTGACTTTTGCACCAGACTTCCTGCCATACGCCAGTGTTTTTCTGTTTCTGTCAGCACATTGTGTGTTTTTTACGCTTTGTGTCACACCATCTAATTACCAGTAGACAGTGCGTTCGCTCTTTCTGTAATGCATCTATACAGTGAATATTTATGTGTTTGAGTTTGAGTCAGCCTTTATCATTACCCCAGTGTAAACCTTCCCTTTCTGTGTCTTTGTCACGTGCCTATAAAATTATCAACGAATCCTGTCGGAAACTGGCAGCTAAACAAAGTCATTCATGATTTGGGGCATCTAATCAGTTTATATGGCCTGGTTGCTGTGCATCTGTGACTTCCGTTGATGCACACATGTGCTGTGATGTTTAAGGGATTAGTATTTATTCTGGGCAGAGAACCCCCCCCCCCCCATATCACCCACACTGAAAGCCCATTTCACAAACACAACCTGCCAGCACACATTCATAATTTTCCTGTTGGCCAATCTCTCACGTGCTGATCTGCCTCCAAGTTTGCTCTTCAGAGATTAGCAGCCCACATGAGATTTTAAAGTGCTGCACTGCCTCGAACACTCATGTCCTTAATTCATGTTTTTAGACAAGAGTTACAGAGAAATTGCTGATGTGCAAAAATTAAATGAGCTCAAGGCTTGTAGTTTAAATGACACCCGCTTTATAGTGGTGCCAGAATTTTAACCCTGAAGAATACTTGAAGACTCGCTGTTGGTTTGATTCTCATTTGAGGAGGAGAACAGCTGTGGCTTCAATGTGGATTTAAAAGCTAAAGGGGCTATTTGTGCTCATTCGCTGTGGGCTGTGCAAAAGCATTAAGACAGAGATTTACATCAGCAGGTTCATAGCACTTTAATCGAAAGAGGGCTTCAGGAAAGAGCCATGTTGGAAAATGTCTCAAAGAACAGGAGTAACAGGGAGATTAAAATTTCTCTATTGACCTTTACAACAAAACCTTTGCAAGATAATCTGTTTGCTTGTATTGTATTGAACTCAGGTAATGTGAACATGTGCACGAGTACTGATAAGACACGAGCTGCTGTTTGTATTTGCCTCAGTTTAATTTCCTGAAACAGCCACATTTCTCATAAAGATGCCCTCAATACTAATAAAACACTGCATCCTACTGATATCCCTCTTTGGTTTTATTCAAGAGACTTGGTGGGCACTTGTATCTGTGTCCTCATTACAAAAAGCATTACAAGGCGGAATCAACCTATGGGAAACAAAAATAATCCCCATGTTAGAGTAGAGACCCAGTCCAATGATGACAGCAGGACACCAGATGTCACAGTTACTCATTACAAAAAGCAGGAATACTTTCAATAACATAACGTGAAAGGATTTTGTTAAGACCATTTGTGCTGAGGTGCACGCTGGGCACAACCCTAGCTTTGCTAACTAAGGAAGTTTTTTTTTAATGTCATATCAAGAGGTCGACTCGGCACAGAGGAAAACTACATCTGAATGGGCACATGGTAGGATACATTTAAAATTAGGGCTGTGGGGACCAAAACAGATTCTACAGGTGCATCTCAATAAATTACAGTATCATCGAAAAGTTAATTTATTTCAGTAATAAATTCAAAAAGAGAAACTCATATTATATAGATTCATTACACACAGAGTGATATATTTCAAGTGTTGATTTCTTTTAATGTTGATGATTATGGATTACAGCTAATGAAAAGCCCAAATTCTGTTTCTCAAAAAATTAGAATATTACATAAGATCAAATTTTAAAAAATGGATTTTTAATAGAAATCCTGACGACTGAAAAGTATGTTCATCTACACACTCAATACTTGGTCAGGGCTCCTTTTGCATGAATTACTGCATCAATGTGGCGTGACATGGAGGCGATCAGTATGTGGTACTGCTGAGGTGTGATGGAAGCCCAGGTTGCTTTGATAGCGGCCTTCAGCTCATCTGCATTGTTGGGTCTGGTGTCTCTCATCTTCCTCTTAACAATACTCAATAGATTCTCTATGGAGTTTAGGTCAGGAGAGTTTGCTGGCCAACAAAGCACAGTGATGCCATGGTCATTAAATAAAACAGGTGTTGGTACTTTTGGCAGCATGGGCAGGTGCCAAGTCCTACTGGAAAATTAAATCAGCATCTCCATAAAGCTTGTCAGCACAGGGAAGCATGAAGTGCTCTAAAATTTCCTGGTAGACAGCTACACTGACTTTGACTTGATAAAACACAGTGGGCCAACACCAGCAGATGACATGGCTCCCCAAATCAGGTGCCAAGTCCTGCCATTTGGAAATCAAAGTTCCAGCATAGAGGTGGAGTGGAGAGGTAATGAATACAAGTTGCTTGAGGTCCAGTGTGAAGTTTTCACAGTCAGTGATGATTTGAGGTTAGACTGATGCCCCACAACCCAGGCCCCTGGATAAGTGGTAGTGGATAGATGGATGGATGTTTTTAACCCTACCAGTTCTCCCGCAGTGCAAGGGTGAGGCGACACTCAGGTGACTGAGCAAGAGGGGAGCATCTCTTCGGTGCATATCCATCACAGAATGGGGATTGAGCTCCAGGAGGACTGGGTTCACAGAAATAGGTGCAAGCGGGCAGGCAGGTAGGAGTAAGAGAAGTCAGGAGTCTGGGAAGAGGAAAGTAACAGCGGAGAAGCAGGTTGGTTTCCAACATAATGATCCCACAGTGTCTTCACTTATTACTAAGGCTTAAATGTGCTGAAGCAGTTAAACACCCGCAGGTGATCAACTAGCTGCCACCAATTAAGGACTCTCCTTGACCCGTGACCAACAAGTTTTAGACTCTACTCCTTCCTAGATGTCTACTCCTTCATCCCAGACATCCTGATCAAAAAACTGCACCTCCTCCCCCCCCCCCCCACACACACACACACCTGCTCCTGGATAAAAAACTTTCTCACCAGCCGCCCACAAGCAATCAGACTTGGTCCCCACCACTCCTCCACACTGCCTCTCAGCACTGGTTCCTCCCAGGGCTGTGTGCTAAGCCCTCTACTGTACTCCCTGTACACCTTGGGCTGTATTCCAGCCCACCCAACCACTGTCATCGTGAAGTACGCGGACAACACCACATTGGTTGGGTTCATCACCGATGACAGTGAGAAGGCATACCAGGCGGAGGTAGAGAATCTGCTGCTGTGGTGCCAAGCAAACAACTTGAAACTGAAAGTCCAAAAAACAAAGAACACATTCTGGACTTCAGGAAAAACAGACAGGACCACCACCACCCCTCCTCATAAATGGCAACCGCGTGGAAACCATCCCCACCTTCAGGTTCCTGGGCATCCACATCTCCTCTGACCTTTCCTGCACTGTAAACACCAAGGCCCTGGTGAAGAAATCCCACAGCAGCTGCACTTCCTCCGTGTCCTGGGGAAAAACAACCTGGACCAGAAGCTGCTGCTGGCCTTCTACCGCTGCTCAGTGGAAAGCGTGCTCACCTACTGTCTAGATGTGTGGTACGCCGGCTCCACGGCCAAGAACAAGAAGGCTGTGTAGAGGGTCATCAACAGCGCCCAAAAAATCATTGGCGGCCCTCTGCCCTCCTTGGAAGACATCTCCAAATCCTCCTGTCTCAGAAAGATCAAGGCCATCACAGGAGACCCCTCACATCCCGCCCACCACCTGTTTGACCTGCTCCCCTCTGGATGACGGTTCAGCTCAGCCAGATCCCACACCTCCAGACTGACAAACAGTTTCTTCCCCTGGGCCATCCGGACTGCAAACAGTCAGAGGCCCCACCCTCTTCCCTCCGAACACTCTCATACACAGAACTGAGGACCTTTTTTAATTATCACAATAACACACCTGTCTTTGCACTCCGCACTTTAATGTATATTGACCCATCCGTGAAACCACTACTATTCATGTGCATATTTTCCATAATCCTTGGGCCATTTTATTTAACTGTGTGTTCTGCACTCCACAGTCTTATGTACATAGTTCCATCCGTGAAGCCACTACCGTACCTGTGTACATACCTGTGGGCTATTTTTATTTTTATTTCAGTCGTGTGTTTAATTGCGTGTTTTGTAACTGTGTTTTATCAAATCTTTCTCTTTTATTTTATTGTGCAGTAGCCTAGTGGAGCACCCACAATTTCGTTGTACAGTACAGCTGTACAATGGCAATAAAATCTATTCTGTTCTATTCTAAACTGAGGCAAACTGTCAGGCTGTCTCCCCTGCTACAAGTAAGCCTTCTCTTAAGGTGCATTCAGAACTAACACTTGACTCAGAAACAGTACGGAGGACAGTCAGCAGTAACTGACACTAAAAAAATTCTCCTCACATATATACAGGCAGGATGGATGTCAGTTGTTTATTTTTGAAGCTGACTGAGAGCAGAGTCACATTTCTGCCTAATCACACAGAACCTCCTCCACTAATTCAGAGTACTAAAAGTGTAAGAAAATTGTGCTTGTGTTTACATTTTCATGTCAGAGAGCTGATCTGCAATTTGTATTTAACATTTGCAATGCAACACATCCTTTAATTCATCAAGTAAAGGAAGCACCGTTGACCATCCACACGTCTATCTTCGTCATTACTGCTGTCAGTGGGAGGAATGTCGCAGGCTCTTGCCCTGTGGGCCAAAGGTCAAGTTTCATGATTCTTCTCTCTTAATTAGCTCCTGTTTCCTTTGTTCAGTTCACGTGGTACTGACCCTTCTACGGGGTTCTTTTCTAATTAAACCCCAGAGAACACAACACCACCAGGAGAAGGAAGAATCTTCATTTGTAGATTGCAAGTTCACCTTCAGGCAACATTGCCTTTTTAAAAAATATGGTTATTGATGAGCTGTCTCTGCCTCTAAAACTAAAAAGCATGCTGGCAATCTGAAAGTGTACAAGGAGTGATGCTTTTATTAATCTTATTATGGCATCCTTTCAGGTGCCTGAGTGCACAAAAATCCTTGAATTTATTCCAATAAGACCTAAATTAATGTTACTGTATGCTGACAAAAATAAAACTGAAGGGCTTCTTTGGTATTTCTTTGCATATTGTGTATCAATGGCATACCCCCAAAAAGCAAATGGTCCATCTTCTGCTGCAGAGAAATTATCAGGCACAATGCTGCCCTCCTCTAATCATAGACAACCACAGGCAAAGGGATGAGGATTAATTAAAATGGAAAGTGAGGTTGAGCCCCAGTCCAGGATCACCTTCAGGGAGCCAAAATGAAGAACTCCAAGCATCCTGAAAATCTGCTTACGGATTGAGTAAACTATCTCAGCGTTGCAAGGAAAATCCCTAATTGCATACACCTTTTCAACACCCTCTGCCCTCAACAGTCAGTGGGTACCTCATTCAGGACTTTGATACAGTGATTCTCGGTGGAACTGACGGGTGAAAGTAACCATTTGTCATGACTAATGAGGAAATATTTGAAGTGCAATAAAAGTCCAGTTCAACAATTGTGTAAGTTTACACATATTCTTTAAATTCTGTTCAGTTGTTACCCATCATGATGGATGGATCCAATAGCATCCCATGTTTCTAAATGTGCTTTCAAGCAAAAGAGTTCTGGGGACTCTCCAAGAATAACTTGGTAAGTTCCCCAGGGAACTACTAACCTTCAAGAGCTATTTGCTTCACCACCCCAATAGTAACACTTCTGTGATGTGACAGTCTGGCATATCTAAAACAACCAGCACACAGACTAGATGGAAGTTGGCAGGCAGAAAAGTTATTGCAGCCCATAAAAAAACTGTTGCAAAAATGAGTCAAAATCATCAGTAAAGCGTGAGAATTTATCTGTATTTAGTCAAGTCTTTGAGCTAGCTACTGCTTGCAGGGTGGATATATGAATGGATTCTTTTAAAAATGCAAGTTGCTGCAAAAATGTACATTTATGGTATGTCACTCACTATTCCTTTTGTGCTTAAGAATACCTGCAATAGCCTAAAAAACGTGAGGGGGAAAAAAGCCAGTTAAAATTTTTTCGGTGAGAACACTGATCCCTGTGGTATGGTCACACTAAGGCTACGTTCACACTGCAGGTCTAAATGCTCAGTTGCGATTTTTTGCTAAGATCCATTTTTTTTTTTTACTTTTTTGCATGGTTGTTCACATTACACTTTAAGTGCAACCCCCATCAGACTCCATTGTGAACAGTCTAAGGCCCTGAAGTCACCCACTTGTGCAGAAGAAGACGTGAGGTCACACGCAGCACACCGTGTTTATGGAAATACATATGAATGCTTCTGTACATGTGTGAGCGTGTGTATCAGTTTTGAAGTTGCTGTGCAATCGGAGCCGACAAAATTATGATCAAGTGATAAAGGGAAAAAAAAAGACTGAGAAAAAAGAGAGCACACATTTTAACAATGGCTTTTTGTGGAGCAGTGGCTGGACAGAATTGTCACCCCAAATATTAATTAAGTCCAAAACCTCACTTTCTTTCCACTCATCAACGGTGTCTGTCATGCTTGTTTCATCCATTGTTTACATCTGTTCTTACCACGTCTTGTCTCCTCCCGTGCGGAATTGTGAAGTCTGTCTCACTTCAATGACGTAAAAGTCGGATAAAATGCGACACGACCGTTCAGACTGAGGTGGCTTTGGAAAACCTCAGATATATATCCAATTTAGGACAACATATGAAAGTGGCCTGGGTTTGATTTGAAAAAATTGGATTTCTGCTGTTCATACTGTTATAAAAAATCAGATATAGGTCAGATATAGTATGGGCCAAAAAGTCATATTCGGGCTCATACTGCAGGTCTCACTGTTCAATTCCAATTTTGGCTGAGATCCAATTTTTTTGCGTGGGCTTTCACATTTTGGGCCCTATTTTGACAGTCATTCGCACACTTTTCAGACAGACTTTCCACTGTGCGTCAGTGTTTTTGTTAGTTTCTGTCAGCGCATTGTCTGATTTTTATGTCTTGCATCACACCATCAAATTACCAGTAGACAGTGCACCCGCTATGCGCTCGGAGGAGGTGCCTCATTTCAAAGAGGTGTCGCAGTGCGGTATTCTAATGCGAATTACTATTATAGTGCACTCCATTAGAATCTGCTTTTGATCAGGAAAAAGGAGGTCTATGGTCAGAAATGCATTGTTTAATGATGTTTCAGTGGAGTGTTTTGACATCGCACAGCTCCGGAGCTCAGGAAACGGCATGCACTAGGACAGGGGTGTCAAACTCATTCCATGGAGGGCCAAGACCCTGCAGGTTTTGCTTCCACCCAATGTCTTCAGCAGGTGTTTTCACTGATCAGCAATCAGTGGGAAGAAATTCAGTGAAATCACCTGCTGAAGACACTGGGTGGAGGTAAAACCTGCAGGGTCTTGGCCCTCCATGGAATGAGTTTGACACCTGTGCACTAGGATCTTGAAACAGTCATAATCACCCGTCATTTTAATTATATAATGATCACACACTAGTTTTTGTTTTTTTTTTTCATCCATACTCTCATTTTAATTGCGGACTTACAGTTAAAGTCTATAGATTAGGCATTAATGTATGAATTTTTTTTAGGGGAATGAATGAATGAACAGGGAGCATGTGTGCCAGTGTGTTCCAATGTGATGCACGGTGCACCGGGGGCGGGGGTGGGGGGGGGAGTTCGTTTTCGTCACGGACTTATTAGGTGTTAATGTGTTTATTTTTAGGGGAATAAATGAATGAACAAGGAGTGTGCAGCATTTTACTTTTCACTGGAACTCCCCGGAGAGACAGGAGATGCGTCCACATCTGCGTTGGTCGTGTGCCCTGGGTTTCCAGCCCAGCAATCTCCCTTACAGCCACCCGTCAGCCCACGGCAGAGGCTGTTGAGAGAGAACTCATTTCATGGTGGGGGCCGGATGTGGATGGGGAGCTGCGCCAGATGGCCTCCTTCCGTCCTACCCAGGACAGATAGGGGGAGACCCTCGGTCAGCGAAAGCAACAGGAGAGGGAGCACTCCATCTTCACACAGCCGGGAGTGACTTCCACACCATCGTTTACGAAAGTCTATGAAAGTTTGCACAGGCATCATCCTCTTTTCTTCATGTTTGTGTTGCATCCATGCAGACATTAAACCATTCAGCTGATTTTTCAGCCCATATAACTAACTGGGCGTCAACAGTGACTGATGTTTTCCTTATTACCAAGCAGTATTACAATCGTGTGTATTTCGGCTCATACACACGGGCTTTGGTCAGTGCAAAACCCTTCTGAAACCGTCATGATGACAGTTCACTTTAGATAATGCACCTCTTAGCATTAAAGGGATGGGAAGGAGCGCTTTGGATTGGATTATCCAAAACACGCCTCTGAATGATTAGACCAGCCTCTTTGTGCCATGTGCTGGCAGAAAGTTCGTTTTTACGCCGTTGTGATAAGGGAATGAACTTGGAAACGCCCATAAACATGTTCTGCGTTAGTGACAACTTACTAGCCAACCCCGTCATTGTAATACGACCCCAGGATTTAAATTTGACCCCCATCAGATTCCAATGTGAACAGTCTACAGCTATGAAGTGACCCAAATATGCAGAAGAAGACGTGACATCAGACACAGCATTGTGTTTACAGAAGTAAATATGAGCCCTGAATGACTGAGAGGGACAGAACTTCTTCAGCTTGACACAGTGCAGCAAAATAAAATGTTAAAAATCACCCAGAAATGATTATGCACAAAATAAACTGAGTGCAGTACACAGGACCAACTTGTCACTGGCTTTATTCCTCTACACACCAGATGACGGCTGTGATCAGCTCTGCTTTAACAGAACTGATCAATTAAACAGCCCTCTTGAAAACGAGACCCCATGTCTCAATGGGATTACCTGTATAAATAAGGTTCATAATAAATAAACAGCGTGGCTGGTACCAGCAGCATAACACTGTCTGAGTGCCAAAACTGCAGTTCAGAACTTAATAATGAAAAACTTGATTATGCGTTTGCCATCAAAACAGCCAGTTCAGTTCCACTTTGAAACATGCTTCATTTGAACTTTCAAACAGGCAACATCCTCCCATATTAAATGCAACACACAGCCAACAGACCACATACAATATCCACCCATCTGACCTGGCAGCCAACAAACCGAGGTGTTCAACTGCCGTCTGTCTGTGGAATCCAATTAGCTGCTGTGAAAATGTCAGGACAGGACGGTACACAGCCAAGAAAACCACACATGAATATTTAGAGCAACCAAGAAGGTTTTATGTCTCTGAGAAGTTACAACCTCCTTAGTCATACTCATTTACACACACACACAAACACACACACACACACTTGAATTATACAGTCAGACTTGGGTAGAGGCGTCAGAAATTGCCAAGTAAAAGTAGTGTTACCTTATGATATTAATTACTCAAGTATAAAAGTACTGACCCAAATAATTAGTTGAGTAAGAACGTATCAAATTATGTATGTACTTGAAATGTTATTTTAGTTTTGACAGTTTGAGAGGTTTCTCTCCTAAAATTTTTTTTGACAGTATTCCTGTAAATTTATTACTTTTCCCTTGGAAATTTGGAAGTTTTTTTTTTTTCATTTAAATATATAACTTCTTCTTCTTCTTCTTCTTTTAGATTTGATTGGCGGTTGGCAACCAGCTTACAGGTGCATTACCACCACTGACTTGATTATCATCACTGTACATCACCGCACAAGGAGCTCCGAACAACTCCCCATGTGTGAAAAAATTATCCATCCTTGGACTAGATCCCGACTGCTGTGGAGTGAGACTTTTGTGCTAAGTACGTATATAACTTATTTCCTCATTACTTGTGTTTTTGCCCTTTAGCACTATTGTACATTTGAAACGTTATTCTAATAAATTTATGAGGTTTTTCTCAAAACGTTCAGACATTTTTCATGTAAATTCATTACTTTTTCTCATCCATTTGTGGGTTTTTACTCCTAAATTTATCTCTACTTTATAATGAATGTATTATGTTTTTCTTGAAAAGTTTGCAGTAAAATTGTGACTTTTTGGAAGTTAATTTGCAGAGCCAGAAAAAAACGATGAGTTTACCTCTGATTTTGAAGAAATAAAATTACGGATAAAACTTTAATTCAATAAAATTCATTAAAATGACCAAAGATGCAGTTGCGTCAGTTATAATATTATGTTATAATCATTTTTTTTAGTTCCATCTGCCCACCCCTTCCCTTGTATACACAGAAAGTTTGATGCCAAAGGTTTGGTCTGTGGCTTGTTTTTTCTTTTGGTGGTGGTGGTGGGGGGGCATGAATGAACCCCTCCCCTCTCTCCCCCATAGTAATGAGTCTGGTCTCAAGTCTTTTGAGTCCAAGTCAAGTCTGAAGTCATATATATGTGACTTGGACTGAAGTTCCCATCTCTGCTTAAAATCGGACTGACTGACAACACAACAGGATGTTCGGTGAATGTTCCTCTACTTGACTCACACAAAAGTTTTTTAAACCCTACTCAGTCTTTTAAAGAGAAATCCTTAAATTCTCTTGATCTCTCCAAAGTGCCCTCACTTGGTCCCTGTTTGCCTTTTCGAAGGTGTTGCTCCCTGCTCAGGGATGATGCTCTGACAGGCACACATGCCAGACCCAGAGGGAGGGTCTCTCTGGATGGCTGACTTTGCATTTTGCCACAGTGAAAATGCGTTCACTGTGAAAATGTTTCTGCGCCTGTTTGCAACAGCTGAACGCTTGAATAGTTCACCAGGGGCCTTTGGGGTATATGCTGGCTCCCACTTGATGAGTATGTTGGGACTGACAACTGATGCCGCAATGAAACAGACATGCTTAAAAACAGTGTTGAAATGAAATGCTTTCAAAACCTCTGCTTTTAATATTCCCATACACTAAGAGCATTTATTCATCTACAGCAGTACTTTGCAACATCTCCCCTGACTGTAATTTATGTTCAAAGAACACTCAAACTGACTTTTAGAAAATAACTGCATTACAAACTACAGAAAGAGATGAGTCAGAACTCATGCATTGAAGCTTAAAAGAATAAAAATATGCCTTCTGGTTATATAGTTAATTTAAAAAAATATTCTGAAACACTACATAGTTTCTGACAGTGCTGTCATCTGAGATGTCAGTTACACTGAACAACAGAGGGAACTGTAGCAGCGTCTAATTCAAAACTACTTCATTTAAGACAGCCTGACCTCTCTGTCAGGTTCATGATGACATCACAGTTATTTAGGTGAGTAAATTTGAGACTCATTTGGTGTAAGTTACAACAATGCCTTGATGGTTGGACAACAATAGCATTACTTAAAAAATAATTATTTACTGGTGATTTGAGTCATTCACACTTGGAGCAGGCCTACTTTTTACAATGCTTCTTTCATGCATAATGTAGGGGAGTGTTTGAAAAAAAAAACAAACTTTGAAGGAAATTTATAAGAAAGGGTGTCCTATTGTCTCCTGATGTTCTCACTTTTTCATGGCCATTCATTTGAAACTCTATTGGATTAATTTTCCTGCCATACCTTTTTGGACCACCATGATTTACATTTAAAAATTGGTCACTTTTTAAGCAGTGGAGGAGCCAGGACATTTTCAGTGGAGTGGCCAGGATGGACATGTGATCAGTTTGAGGGGGAAGGGGGCCAAGAAATCATAGTTTATTTTCTTGAAATGAGACCTAAGTCAGCTTACTGATGGTAGCAACTAGCTAGTGTCAGCTAACCGCTTTGGTTTAGTTTAGTTTAATGTTTATCTGAAAGGGACATTACATACTAATGAACATTAATACAAATGTAAGTATGCCAGATTTAGCAATACTGCTAATTTGCATATGTAGTCCCCCAGTGGGTTACAAAAACACACAAACAGTCATACACGAGAAGAACAACTGCAATGAAACTGTACGTGTATATGCTAAAGTGCAAGAGTTAAGGTGTTACAAAACGAAACATTCAACTCACAGGAGAGAAGCACTGTGTATGCGTACACACACATGCACCCAGGCACCTTGCAGCAACAACAGACAGCAACAAACAAGAGGCGGGGCATACGTGTGTGACGAACGGGACACTTGGCCACCATTCACTTGTTTGCGAATGTTTCTGTGCTTATTGTACACCAGAGACCCATCATATCCAATCAACCACTGAAATCACTCCTGTCTGCCAGTGATGTTGTACTTCATTCATTCTTGAAGACAAAGTGACATTAGTTGGCCCAGGCTTGCCACCCGAGCTAAGCATTAGCCAGCTAAGATTATCAACAGTGAGGAAGGAGGGATGGTGGAGTTAACTGAGGCTCTTGGGCATTTAAAAAGACATTCTGGAGATGGGTGCAAAAGATGACACAGTAAATAAATAATGAAAGGGAAATTTGGCCAAAGTATGTCACAGACATTTCATTAAGACTTATGGGAACTGTCAACATGTGGAAAAAGTGCAGTAAATGGGACCTTTAAGTAATTCACAATGTTACTTAAAATTTTCTGTTAAGTTTTGACCATATTAAAATGAAAAACTGAAGCACTGTAGAAATATTCAGAATAAATGTTGCTTTTGTATAAAATATCACAACACTTAATGTAAAATAAGATTTACTTTTAGCCCTCTGTAGGAATCAATTTGGAACATACTGTATGTACCTTCGTATCTCTATAATGGCTTCCTTCTGAAGGCACATAGAACAGCTAAAAACACTTGCGGTTAGAGTTGAATGGGTACTCTTCACAGCAAGTACAAATGTGCATATTTGTGTGAGTGTGGAATGTGAGGTCCATATTAATTAGGTGAGCTTTCAGCCTGGAGTCAGGCGTGCCTCTGTTGTTCTGAACAGAAAAGAAAAGGTCAAACTGTTGGAAGGCTATACAAAGCAGTGATGGAACAATGTCTTCTACCAAGAAGCACGCCGTCTTCGAATGTCAGATGTTGTCCTTCTGTCAGACAGCAGTAACACTGTAGAATACACATTACACAGTACAGGCATCAATGTTGGAAGTAAGTCATGATATACTGGTTCTCTTGCAAGAGGCTACAAAGTCTGGATTTGAATGGTAAACACATCTTGGTAGCCAAGAGGTTTATGTTCAGTTTCAGATTTTATTCTTTAAATTCATTTGATTACAGTATATGTTTTAAAGATTCCTAGCTTGAGCCTCTTATTCAACATGATTTCTGTCTGGAGATTATTATGGCCCTGCTGTATAAAGGCAACATATTGTTAACAGCTCCACCAAGCTATACACTTCAGCTCACCACAGTACCATTTGAAATGGTAAACCATGATCTGGCTTCTACCATGATGTCATGATCTGGTGAGCACACTCCTCCCCTGCCTGTCCGGTTCAATCTTCATCTACTCGGCGGGCAATCATCTTCACCTGCGTGATGAGATGCACCTGCTCCTCTGACTCGCCAACGCTTAAACAGACCTTCTCTTCAATGCCTTGGCGCTGGCTCGTTGGGTATACTACCTGCCTCAGCAGTACTATTATTTATCCATTAACTTGAAAAACCCTTTAAGCTTCTGCTTACCTCTTCACAGGTTGCTTCCTCCTTTGTGGTGCGTCTCCAGGGTTGTTGTGTGCTCACCTGCCCCATCTCCATCACCGCATGTGACCATCACCACCCGGTCAGACACCTCACCCAGCTCTACTCCTGCCATCCTGCGTCATCGGGAGGTTCACCGTAAGTGCTGGGTTCTTCTGCTGGGCTGTCTTACACTCCCACGTGAGTGTAGTCCTATTTTGTCTTGTTTGAGTCTCCCTCCTAATTCACCTGCTCTCGTCTCTCTTCCCAGGCTGTGTGTTCCCCTAGTGAGTGCCGTTTTTCTCTTGCGGAAGTGTTCTTTTGCATTAATAACTTCAAATCAAACTTGCTAATCTGTGTCATTGTGAGTTTCCTCTGCTGTCATTCCTGCACGTGAGCTGTCAATTTAATGCCAATCGCGACAGAATGAGCCAGCCATGGTGCAAGCTCAGCAGGAGAGACATCAGTGGAGCACTCCCGCTTTAGACCGTTTAGATGCCACAGAGAGGCAGGTGGCCGTGCTGACTCAACAGCTGCAAACCATTACACAGCAGCTGATCATGGTTGCTGAGCATTTGGGCCATTTGTCTCAGCCGATGCCTAACCCTCCGCCTGTCGCCCCAGTTTCTTCCATCGTGCACCGAACCACCTCCGTTCCCTCGCCTGCCCCGTACGCGGGGGAGGTGGGGAAATGCAGGGGTTTTTTGTGCCATGTTCGGCTGTATTTGGGCCAGGTTGGGGGGGACTACCTGGATGACACAGCCAAAATTCACTTTATGACCCTCCTACTGTGGGACAAAGCCCTCAGCTGGGCCCAAGCAATTCTCGACAGTTCGGAGAGCCCCACTTATTCATTTGAAAGATTTGTGGCCGAATTCACTCGGGCGTTTGACTGTAAAGAAAGCGAGGGAAACATCATAAGCCGCTTAATGTCACTCTGTCTTATCATTTTTTACATAAGATAGGTCTGGAACCTAAACATCTTAGGAAAGCCATTGGGGATATAGCCTCAGTGGCAGAGGCTAGTTCAAGGTGGTTGTGGCTCACAAGAGACCGTGGTTGGAACCCTTCTGCAAGTGAAGATTAATCTTTGCTGCCCCACTCAGGCGAGGCGTACAGGTTCAGGGGCGAAACGCCGATGACCCTGAGACACCTGCTGATGATGCAGGAGGGATCCTCTAACGAAGTTTTGACCACTCATCCACCAGGACTGTTAAGAAGAGAAACTGTTGTCTCATCTATTTTGCTTTTGCAGTTTCTGCTTGTAGCAAAGCATCTTTGATGTTTATTTCTCTTATGTTGTTGTGACTATGGGGAAAGGCCCATTGGCGGTGGAGGAAGACCCACTGACATCCATGAAAGAATGGAAGGCAGCTCGGAAAGACGGCACGCGTTAGTGTTAGGGCTGGCACCCCAAAGCACTGCACAAACAAGCTACAAGTACTGAACAGAGAGAATACCCCCAGGCAGACCGAGGGGGGGGGGAGGATAATCTGCCACTAAGGACGGACCACATGGCTAATGACCAGGACATCGGCTTAAGGACTACGAGTTTGGAAGTGATGCAGGATGAGGGTGAAGCTACAAGAAGATGCAACTTCTGCGGTGGAATGTTCAAAAATGAACGAGGTGTGAGAATTCACCAAGGCAAGACGAAGTGCAAACAACGACTACAGCAACGCAAAGTATCTAACGCCTCCCAGAGGAAAATCTCGGAGTTTATTAGCTCTACTTGTCAGACGGCGGAGGTTGGGGACCAGGAGGCAAACCACAGTGACCCAGACCTCTCTGCTGAAGTTAATCAGAGCACAGGCAGTGGAGGTGAATATAATAGGCTGGGAAGTATCATGAAGAAACCCCGGCTGAATCTCCCACCAGCAAATGACCGCAGATGGGCACAATTGGATGAGGACTTAAGTATCTCACTTGATAACATCTTGAAAGGAGATGTAGCCAGGAAGATCAAGACCATGGTACATACTGTGTATCAGGCATGTCAGGACACCTTTGGAGTGAAAAAAGACAAAGGTGTCAAGCCACCGGCAGGACCCTCCAGAAGGCAGCGTCAGATTGCAGAAGTGCGGAGGGATTTAAGATCAATTAAAAAAAGGTGGCGGAAAGGGAATGAAGATGAAAGAGAGGCCCTAAATAAGTTAAATGGAGAGTTGCGGAATAAATTGCTCCAACTTTGCAGGGCAGAAACAAGACGGAGAAAGCAGAGAGAGAAGCGGCGACAGAGGAAGGCCTTTTTTAGTAACCCCTTCAGGTTTATAGCCAATCTCCTCGGCAAGCCCAAAAGTGGAAGGCTGATGTGTTCAAAAGAAGAAGTTGAGGAAAGTATGGCAGCGGCACATGGGGATCCCAATAGAGACGTCCCATTGGGAGATTGCCCTTTCCAACTGCCGCCACTTAAGCCACACTTCCCTTTCAATATAGCAGACTTCACTTTTGAAGAAGTAAAGGATGTAGTGAAGAAAGCCCGGGCAGGTTCTGCTCCAGGACCATCAGGTACAACTTATAAAATCTATAAAAACTGTCCCCGCTTGTTGAGAAGGCTGGCAAAACAGTTACGAGTTCTTTGGAAGAAGAAACAAGAGCCCTGGTTTTGGACACTGGCTGAGGGCTGCTTTGTTCCTAAAGGATTAAATTCATCTGGACTTGACCAGTTTCGAGAGATTTCCCTCCTAGATGTTGAAGGGAAGATATTCTGGTCTATCATTGCTAAGCGGTTAATGTCATATTTACTTACTAATAAGTTTGTTGACACAAGTGTCCAGAAAGGAGGCGTCCCGGGATACTCTGGTTGCTTGGAGCATACGTCAGTGATTAGCCAAGTCATTAAAGAGGCAAAAAAGAATAGCACCACCCTTTCTGTTGTCTGGCTAGACCTTGCCAAATCTTATCCAAGTGTACCCCACCAACTGATCCGTAAAGCACTGGAATACTACCAAGTACCATCAGAGGTGATTAAGCTTGTGATGTCCCATATGAATTTCCTGAGGATGAGGTTTACTGTTGGAGATTTTACCACCGAATGGCAGAGACTCGAAAAAGGCATCATGGCAGGGTGCACAATATCTGTGGCTTTGTTTGTGGCTGCTATGAATTTGATATTGAAGGTAGGAGGGATACAATGCAGAGGCCCAAAAGCAGATGATGGCACTAGGCATCCAGCTTGTAGAGCCTTTATGGATGATATAACCGTAATGACTCCGTCAGTGCAAGGAATGCATTGGATCCTAGGCTCATTGGAGAAGATGGCAGCTTGGTCACGAATGCAGTTTAATCCAGGAAAGTCTAGGAGTCTGAGCATTATGAAAGGAAAGCTGATGGAAAGCATTTTCAGCATCGAAGGGACTGTAATTCCATCAATTCAAGAACAGGGAGTACGATGCCTGGGAAAGTACTACGATTGTATCTTAAATGATAGGGGGAATTTAAAGCAGACCATGGCTAGTTTGTGTAGCTGGCTCAAGGCAATTGACAGAAGCCACTTGCTTGGGAGGTTTAAGGTATGGTGCTTTCAGTATGGCATCATACCCAGGTTGCAGTGGCCATTCCTGCTATATGATTTTGCTGTTACCAGAGTAGAAGCAATGGAGAGACTCTGTAGCAAATTTATTCGCAGATGGCTAGGAGTTCCCCCATCCTTCAGTTCAGTTAATCTCTACAGTAAGACTTCCAAGCTTCGCCTACCAATCTCATCGGTGGTGGAGGAGTTCAAGGCCACTAAGGCAGGGTCTGTTTGTTCTCTGCTCTATTCTGATGATAAGAAGGTCAGGCATTCCAACATAGCCATTAAGTGTGGTAGGAAATGGAGACCCCAGGAAGCTGTCAGGGAAGCTGAAGCATACTGGAGACATGACGAAATCGTCGGCGTAGTTTGTCAGGGACGACTCGGGCTAGGAAATTACAATGGTAAAAGGTGGAGCAAAGCTGACACCAAAGGCAGGAGAAGATTCGTAGTACAGAGGGTCAGAGAGGCAGTGGAAGAGGACCGCTGTGTGAAAGCCACAGGGCTTGCCTCTCAAGGGCAGTAGATGCAGTGGAACCATGCACTAGAACGATCACTGTCCTGGAATGATATCTGGGGCACGGACCAGGGCAAGTTGGCTTTTCTTCTCCGTGCAGTGACCGATCTTTTACCAGCACCAAGTAATTTAAAACTTTGGTACAAAGATGCACGGCTGCACGGTGGCGCAGTGGTGCAGTGGTTTAGCACTGTGGCAGCACAGTTTTACCCTCGGCTGGGGGACCGCGGGGATCATGAGATCGTGGGTTCGATCCCAGCCCCCGACCAACAGTGAACTGTGTGGAGTTTGCATGTTCTCCCCGTGTTGCGCGGGTTTACTCCGGGATTTCTCCGGTTTCCTCCCGCACACTAAAAACATGTAGGTTTAGGGCGCTCGCGCACGCAGTGACCGGCAGCCGGTGGCTTGTCACCAGACTGCAAACCAAGTCTACCTACGGGTACAAATAAGTAACAAAAAAAAAAAAAAAACAAAAAAAAAAAAGATGAGGATTCATCTTGTAAGCTGTGCAGTATGTCCCCTAGTACTTTGAATCACATTTTGACCGGGTGCTCTAGAGCACTGGGAGAAGGGCGTTATCGGTGGAGACATGATAAAGTCCTTGCAGAAATGGCAAAGTGGGTTGAATTTCAAAGGATTAGAGCCAACAACCATCAGGCAACATCATTTCAGGTCATTAGCTTTCAAAAGCCAGGAAATAAGTCTCCGAAGAAAACAACTGTTAGAATGTGCCCCTCTGTTTTGCATAAAGCATCAGATTGGGAGTTGCACGTTGACCTAAAAATGAAGCTCGTCTTCCCAGAAGAAGTAGTAATAACTACTCTCCGCCCGGACATGATTCTTTGCTCTCGGAGTGCAAAATCCATTGTAATAGTTGAGCTTACAGTGCCTTGGGAGGAGAGGCTGGATATATCTCACGAGCTCAAGAAGGAAAAATATCAGGACCTGGTTGATGAGGCTCGGATTAAAGCGTGGCACACTACTTTATTCCCCGTTGAGGTTGGTTGTCATGGGTTTCCAGCTGCATCTTTGTATCATTTTTTACATAAGATAGGTCTGGAACCTAAACATCTTAGGAAAGCCATTGGGGATATAGCCTCAGTGGCAGAGGCTAGTTCAAGGTGGTTGTGGCTCACAAGAGACCGTGGTTGGAACCCTTCTGCAAGTGAAGATTAATCTTTGCTGCCCCACTCAGGCGAGGCGTATAGGTTCAGGGGCGAAACGCCGATGACCCTGAGACACCTGCTGATGATGCAGGAGGGATCCTCTAACGAAGTTTTGACCACTCATCCACCAGGACTGTTAAGAAGAGAAACTGTTGTCTCATCTATTTTGCTTTTGCAGTTTCTGCTTGTAGCAAAGCATCTTTGATGTTTATTTCTCTCTGTCAGGATAGCCGGTCAGCCGCCGACTACTCCGTGGAGTTCTGGGTCGTCGCAGCGGACTCGGGATGGAATGACATTTCGTTATGAAGCGTCTTCCTTCAGGGTTTAAATGGACACCTCTGGGATGACCGAGCGGTTCATGCAGTTCCCTCCTCCTTGGACGGTTTAATTGATCAGGCCGATACCGTGACGTCATCCACTCAGTAACTGGCAGGCTGCAGACAGAACACCCAGATGCTCTTCTCCTCATTTCAGGCGACTTCAACCATGTTTCACTGTCTCCCATTCTACCCACATTCACCCAGTATGTCACATGCCACACTAGAGACAATAAAACACTGGACTTATTCTACGCAAACACTAAGGAGGCGTACACCTCATCACCACTCCCCCCACTCGGGAGATCGGATCACAACTTGGTTCATCTCCGGCCGGTGTACAAACCCCTAGTGCACAGACAACCTCCGGTTATGCGCACAGTGAAGTTATGGTCTGAGGAGGCAATGGACGCACTAAAGGACTGTTTTGAAACCACTGCCAGGGAGCAGCTCTGCGATCCACATGTTGAAGACATCGATGGCCTCACTCACACATCACGGACTACATCAGCTTCTGTGTGGACAACACCGTACCCACCAAGACTATACGGTGTTGCTCGAACAACAAACCCTGGATCAACCCTGAGATAAAAACACTTCTGAGAGAGAAGAAGAGGATCTTCAGGTCGGGGAACAGGGAGATGCTGAAGTCCGTACAGAGGGAGCTGAGGAGGAAGATCAGAGAAGGCAAGGACAGCTTCAGGAAGAAGATGGAGGACAAGCTGCAACAGAGCGACATCAGCGGGGTCTGGAGAAACCTCAAAACCATCTCTGGGCTCCAGAATACCTCCCCCCAGGCCACGGGGGGCAGGGAGTGGGCGAACAACCTGAATCTGTTTTTCAATAGGTTTGACCAACCGCCCTCCCCCCCTGACTGCACAACAACCACTGCTGCCTCTAAAGAAATCAAGTCCTGCTGCCCACTCCCCACTCCACCAACACCCCCCCACTCCCAACACACAGCCCCCCATCCTGACCCTGACCAGGACCCAGGTGAGGACGGAGCTGAGGAAGATCAAGGCGAGGAAGGCGTCGGGACCGGACGGCATCAGCGCAAAGCTCCTCAAGTCCTGTGCAGACCAGCTGTGTGGGATTGTGACGTATATCTTCAACCTGAGCCTGAAACTGGGGAGGGTACCACAGCTGTGGAAAACATCTTGTGTGGTACCTGTACCAAAAACTTCCCACCCCAAAGACCTGAACAGCTACAGACCGGTGGCCTTGACGTCCCACTTGATGAAGACCCTGGAGAGACTGCTCCTTGCTCACCTCCGCCCCCTGGTGGAACCAGCGATGGATCCACTCCAGTTCGCCTACCAGCATGGCATTGGGGTGGAGGATGCGGTGATCTTCCTCCATCACCGTTCTCTGTCCCACCTGGAGAAGCCCGGGAATATGGTGAGGATCATGTTCTTTGACTTCTCCAGTGATTTCAACACCATCCAACCAATGATCCTGAAGGACGAGCTGCTGCGCGCAGGGGTGGACCAGCACCTGTCATCATGGATCCTGGACTACCTCACGAACCGGCCTCAGTTTGTGAGAACCCGGGACTGTGTTTCCGACACGATCATCAGTAGCACGGGGGCCCCCCAGGGAACAGTGCTGGCTCCCTTCCTGTTCACTCTTTATACTGCGGACTTCTCACACAACACAACACACTGCCATCTACAGAAGTTCTCTGATGACTCTGCGATCGTTGGCCTCATCTCCAATGGAGATGAAGCTGAGTACAGAGGGCTTATCCAGGACTTCATGGACTGGTGCCATCGGAACTGCCTCCAGATCAACGCACAGAAAACTAAGGAGCTGGTGGTGGACTGCCGCAGGCAAGGACAATCCCTCACAGCACCAGTAAATATACAGGGAACAGACATCGAGATGGTGACATCCTATAAGTACCTGGGTGTTCATCTGAACAATAAACTAGACTGGTCACACAATACTGACGCACTCTACAAGAAGGGACAGCGCAGGCTGTTCCTGCTGAGGAGACTCAGGTCTTTTGGTGTACAAGGGGCGCTGCTGAAGACATTCTATGACACGGTGGTGGCATCAGCCATCACTTTTGGAGTGGTCTGCTGGGGCAGTGGCATTACTGCAGCCGATAGGAAGAGACTGAACAAACTGATCAAGAAAGCTAGCTCTGTCCTGGGGCAGCGCCTTGATCCGGTGGAGGAGATAGGAGAGAGAAGGACGGTGGCTAAACTGCCATCTCTGCTGGAGTCCGAGTTCCACCCTATGCAGGACATACTGAATGCACTGAGGAGCTCATTTAGCAGCAGACTACATCATCCCAGGTGCACAACCGAGAGGTTTCGCAGGTCCTTCCTACCAACGGCTGTCAGACTGTACAACCTAAGCAGGGCTGCTCGCAGAGATAGCAAAAAGACGTAACAAACTAATAGTTTTTTGAATGCAAAAGATAAGATAAGATAAGATAAGATAAGCCTTTATTAGTCCCACAATGGGGAAATTCCAGGATTGCAACAGCATAGGGATAGCAACACTCAGAGCAACAATCAGAAGGCAAGAAAAAACAACATCTAGTAAACATATGTCCATATTACTATAAATGTATATATATAGACACACAGTGCAGAGCATTATGGCTGGTGGATGTGCAGCAGAAAGTCTAAGCTCTCTCTCCGCGGATGCAGCGGGCCAGCTGGAAGTCTTTGGGCATGATGGTGACCCCTTTAGCGAAGAAGAGACCACCAGGTGGGTCTCGCTGGTCTCCTGCAGAGCCATGACGGCGAAACTCAGGAAACGCAGGACGGTCTTGAAGTCCTGAGCGATCTCCCTCACCAGGCGCTGGACGGGCAGCTTACAGATGAGCAGCTCCGTGGATTTCTGGTAGCGATGAAAAGATGCAATAGACTTACACAATGGTCCCCTCCGGCATACAACTAGGAAAATACCGGTCGCTATGGAGAGTGAGAATATGTATGGGCACATAATCATACCATGTAGGATAACTAAGTAGACGGTTGTGCTGTTTCATCCCATCCAGCAACAATGCTCTGCACTGTGTGTGTTTATATATTTACATATTTATTCCATCTAGCTACAATGCTCCGCACTGGGTGTGTTTATATTTATATATCTATATATTTATTCCATCTAGCTACAATGCTCCGCACTGTGTGTTTATATACAGTGGGGCAAAAAAGTATTTAGTCAGTCACCAATTGTGCAAGTTCTCCCACTTAAAAGATGAGAGAGGTCTCCAATTTTCATCATAGGTATACCTCAACTATGAGAGACAAAATGAGAAAAAAAAAATCCAGAAAATCACAATGAAGGATTTTTAATGAATTAATTGGTAAATTCCTCAGTAAAATAAGTATTTGGTCAATAACAAAAGTTCATCTCAATACTTTGTTATATACCCTTTGTTGGCAATGACAGAGGTCAAACATTTTCTGTAAGTCTTCACAAGGTTTTCACACACTGTTGCTGGTATTTTGGCCCATTCCTTCATGCAGATCTCCTCTAGAGCAGTGATGTTTTGGGGCTATCGCTGGGCAACACGGACTTTCAACTCCCTCCAAAGATTTTCTATGGTGTTGAGATCTGGAGACTGGCTAGGCCACTCCAGGACCTTGAAATGCTTCTTATGAAGCCATTCCTTCATTGCCCGGGTGGTGTGTTTGGGATCATTGTCATGCTGAAAGACCCAGCCACGTTTCATCTTCAATGCCCTTGCTGATGGAAGGAGGTTTTCACTCAAAATCTCACGATACATGGCCCCATTCATTCTTTCCTTCACACAGATCAGTCGTCCTGGTCCCTTTGGAGAAAAACAGCCCCAAAGTATGATGTTTCCACCCCCGTCCTTCACAGTAGGTATGGTGTTCTTTCTCCTCCAAACACGACAAGTTGAGTTTTTACCAAAAGGTTCTATTTTGGTTTCATCTGACCATATGACATTCCCCCAATCCTCTTCTGGATCATCCAAATGCTCTCTAGCGAACTTCAGACGGGCCTGGACGTATACTGGCTTAAGCAGGGGGACACGTCTGGCACTGCAGGATTTGAGTCCCTGGCGGTGTAGTGTGTTACTAATGGTAGCCTTTGTTACTTTGGTCCCAGCTCTCTGCAGGTCATTCACTAGGTCCCCCCGTGTGGTTCTGGGATTTTTGCTCACCGTTCTAGTGATCATTTTGACCCTACAGGGTGAGCTCTTGCGTGGAGCCCCAGATCGAGGGAGATTATCAGTGGTCTTGTATGTCTTCCATTTTCTAATAATTGCTCCCACAGTTGATTTCTTCACACCAAGCTGCTTACCTATTGCAGATTCAGTCTTCCCAGCCTGGTGCAGGTCTACAATTTTGTTTCTGGTGTCCTTTGACAGCTCTTTGGTCTTGGCCATAGTGGAGTTTGGAGTCTGACTGTTTGAGGTTGTGGACAGGTGTCTTTTACACTGATAACGAGTTCAAACAGATGCCATTAATACAGGTAACGAGTGGAGGACAGAGGATCCTCTTAAAGAAGAAGTTAAAGGTTTGTGAGAGCCAGAAATCTTGCTTGTTTGTAGGTGACCAAATACTTATTTTACCAAGGAATTTACCAATTAATTCATTAAAAATCCTTCAATGTGATTTTCTGGATTTTTTTTTCTCATTTTGTCTCTCATAGTTGAGTATACCTATGATGAAAATTGGAGACCTCTCTCATCTTTTAAGTGGGAGAACTTGCACAAGTGGTGGCTGACTAAATACTTTTTTGCCCCACTGTATCTACATATTATTCCATCTAGCTACATTGCGCCACACTGTGTGTGTTTATATATTTACATATTTATTCCACCTAGCTGCAATGCTCCGTACTGTGGGTGTTTATATATTTACATATTTATTCCATCTAGCTACAATGCTCCGCACTGTGTGTTTATATATTCATATATTTATTCCATCCAGCTACAATGCTCTGCACTGTGTGTCTGTGTGTGTATGTATATATATTTTATAGTAATATGTACATATGTATATTAGCTGCTCTTGCTTGCTTGTTTTTTTTTTCTTGCCTTCTGATTGTTGCTCTGAGTGTTGCTATCCCTGTGCTGTTGCAATCCTGGAATTTCCCCGTTGTGGGACTAATAAAGGCTTATCTTATCTTATCTTATCTTATCTTATCTTAGTTGGTCCTAGACAGCTGAACAGGCCTTTCACAAATTGAAGGGTTTGTTCTCCAATGAACCTATCTTTTCCCAGGTGAACCCCCAGCTCAGATCAGAAGCTCCACCCATGTGCCTATTTCTCTCAGCGGCTCACGCCGGCAGAGAGGAATTATGACGCAGGAGATCAGGAGCTATTGCCCATTAAATTGGCCCTTGAGGAGTGGAGACACTGGTTGGAGGGAGCGCCCCAGCCCGTAATTGTGTGGACCGACCATAAAAATTTAGAATATCTTCGGTCGGCCCGCAGGCTGAATGCCAGGTAGGCCTGCTGGGCCCTATTCTTTGCTAGATTTAATCTTAACATTACTTATAGGCCTGGCTCCTGCAATATTAAACCGGACACTCTCTCCCGCCAGTTCTGTCCTCACCCCCTACCCCTCCCTCCCTTCCCAATGTTCCACCCTCGGGTTTCCTTGGAGCACTCTCGTGGGACATTGACCAGAGGGTCCGGCAGGCTCTATCCACAGAGCCCATACCAGAAGGGGCCCTGATGATCGACTGTTTGTCCTGGACGTTCTCCACAGTGACATCATCAAGTGGGGCCACACCAGTTTTTTGTCTGTCATCCTGGCATCACCCGGACTATCAACCTCGTTCGTCGGATGTTTTGGTGGCCCACCCTGCGAACTGGCGTCCGGGAGTACGTCAATGCTTGCCAGACCTGCTGCCGCAACAAGACGGCCTCCTCGCCCCCTTCTGCCTTCTTCATCCACTCCCCATCCCTCACCGACCCTGGTCCCACACTGCCCTGGACTTTGTCACTGGACTTCCTTCGTCTCAGGGTTAACACTGTTATCCTCACCTGTGTGGATCGCTTCTCCAAGGCGATCCACCTTGTGCCCCTTCCCAAACTACCTTCTGCTTTTGAAACGGTGAACCTCCTCACCAACCACATCATCCGATTACATGGCATTCCCATAGACATTGTGTCTGATCGGGGCCTGCAGTTCAGGTCTCAAATCTGGAAAGCTTTCTGCCACTCCTCAGGCGCCACTGTCAGCCTCACATCTGGGTACCATCCACAGAGTAACAGGCAGGCTGAGCATGCCAACCAATCCTTCGAGGCCACCCTGAGGTGCGTGGCAGCCTCCAACCCAAGTTCATGGAGTACCCACCTGACCTGGGTGGAGTACTCCCACAACACTGCTGTCTCAACAGCCACCGGGTTGATCCCATTTGAGGCATCCATGGGGTACACCCCTCCTTTGCTACCCGTGGCGGAAAGGGACATGGAAGTTCCATCGGTGGGGGCCCATGCACGCCGCTGTTGCCGGCTATGGAAAGCCACACGTGCTGCCCTCACCCAGTCAGCCGAACTTAACTGCCAATATGCTGATCGCAAGTGAGCTCCGGCTCCAAAGTATTCCATTGGGCAGCAGGTGTGGTTATCAGCGGACCAGGTACCATTGAGGATGGAGTTCAGAAAGCTCTCGCTTCATTTCCTGGGCCCATTTCCCATCTCCAAGATTGTCAATGATGTCACGGTCCGCTTAAAGCTCCCTCCGGTGATGCGGATACACCCCACCTTCCACGTCTCCAAGATCAAACCCCTGTCCACCAGCCCTCTCTGTCCTCCACCTAAGCCGCCTCCTCCCCCTCGGATCATCGACAGCCAGACCACCTACATGGTCTAGAGGATTCTGAACGTTCGCCATGAGGGCTGGGGGTTCCAATATCTCATCCACGGGAAGGACTACGGACCAGCAGAAAAATTGTGGACTCCTAGTTCCAACTTCCACGACAAGGGGATGGTCTGTGCCTTTCACAAGGCAGATCCCACCAAGTCCAGTGGACCACCAGGAGGCATTCCTTGAGGGGGAGGGGGGGCACTGTCATGGTCTGGTGAGCGCACCCCCCCCCCCACCCATCTGGTTCAACCTTCACCTATTCTGCAGGCAATCATCTTCACCTGCGTGATGAGACGCACCTGTTCCTCTGACTCGCCAGCGCTTAAATAGACCTCTTCAATGCCTTGGCGCTGGCTCGTTGGGTATACTACCTGCCTCAGCAGTACTATTATTTATCCATTAACTTGAAAAACCCTTTTATCTTCTGCTTACCTCTTCACAGGTTTGTGGTGTGTCTCCAGGGTTGTTGTGTGTTCACCTGCCCTATCTCCATCAACACGTCAGCGACCATCACCACCCGGTCAGACACCTCACCCAGCTCTACTCCTGCCATCCTGCATCATCGGGAGGTTCGTCGTAAGTGCTGGGTTCTTCTGCCGGGTTCTCTTACACTCCCACGTGAGTGTAGTCCTATTTTCCCTTGTTTGAGTCTCCCTCCTAATTCACCTGCTCTTGTCTTTCTTCCCAGGCTATGTGTTCCCCTGGCGAGTGGCATTTTTCTCTTGCGGAAGTGTTCTTTTGCATTAATAAATTCAATCCAAACTTGCTACTCGCACGTGAGCTGTCAGTTTATTGCCAATCATGACACACGAGGTGTGTATGCCAGATGATGATAACTGCATTCACTATATACTGTAAATAGTGTGAAATCATACATTCTTCTTCTTCTTTCGGCTGCTTCCTTTAGGGGTCGCCACAGTGGATCATCTGTCTCCATCTCACCTTATCCCTTACATCTTCCTCTGTAACACCAACCCTCTCCATGTCCTCCTTCACTACATCCATGAATCTTTTCTGTGGTCTTCCTCTTTTCCTCCTGCCTGGCAGCTCAATCTTCAGCATCCTTTGCCCAGTATATCCACTATCCCTCCTCTGTACATGTCCAAACCATCTCACCCTTGCCTCTCTTACTTTGTCTCCAAACCGCTGAACCTGAGCTGTCCCTCTGATATACTCATTTTTAATCTTGTACCTCTTAGTCACTCCCAATAAAAATCTTAGCATCTTCAACTCTGCCACCTCCAGCTCCATTTCCTGTCTTTTTGCCAGCACCACTGTTTCCAAATCGTACATCATAGCAGGTCTCACTGCCATTTTGTAAATCTACCCTTTCACCTTTGCTGCTACCCTTCTGTCACAAATCACCCCTGACACTCGTCTCCACCCACTCCACCCTGCCTGCACTCTCTTCTCCACCTCTCTTGTGCACTTTCCATTGCTTTGGATGGTTAACCACAGGTATTTAAACTCATCTACTTTCACTACCTCTTCTCCTTCCATCTTCACCATTGCACCTGCCTCCCTCTCATTCACACTTATGTAGTCTGTCTTGCTTCTACTGACTTTCCTTCCTCTTCTCTCCAGAGCATACCTCCACCTCTCCAGGTTATCTTCCACCTGCTCCCTACTCTCACTACAGATCACAATGTCGTCTGCAAACATCATGGTCCATGGAGACTCCTGCCTGACCTCTTCTGTCAGGTGGCTGTGGCACAGTTGCAGTGTGGCCGACTACTGATCGGAGATCAAAGGTTCAGTTCCAGCTCTGTCTGCAGTCTGCATGTCGAAGTGTCCTTAACCAAGACACTGAACTGTTGCTCCTGATGTGTCAGGCCAGCGCCAGTGCATGGCAGCTCTGCCGCCATTAATGTGTGAATGGGTGTGTGAATGGGTGGATAGCAGGATCTGTAAAGTGCTTTGATCATCTAGAGATGAGAAAAAAGTGCTATATAAGTGAACGCCATGAACACTCAGAGCCGATCCCTGATGCAATTCCACCCCCACTGTGAACCCATCTGCCACTCCTACAGCACACCTCACTACTGTCTCGCCATCCTCATACATGTCCTGCACCACCCTCACATACTTCTCTGCCACTCCTGACTTTCTCATACAGCACCACATTTCCTCTCTTAGCACCCTATCATATGTTTTCTCGAGATCCACAAAGACACTGTGCAACTCCGTCTGACCTTCTCTATACTTTTCCATCAGTACTCTTAGAGCAAACATTGCATCTGTTCTTTCTTGGCATGAAACCGTACTGCTGCTCACTGATTGTCACCTCTCCTCTTAACCTGGCTTCAACAATGCTTTCCTATATCTTCATAGTGTGGCTGATCAACTTTATGCCTCTGTAGCTACTACAGCTCTGAGCATCACCTTTGTTCTTGAAAATTGGTACCAAAACACTTCTTCTCTACTCCTCAGGCATCCTCTCACTCGCCAAGATTGTGTTAAACAATCTGGTTAAAAAGTTCACTGCCATCTCTCCTAAACATCTCCATACGTCCACTGGTATATCATCTGGAACAACCACCTTTCCATTCTTCATCGTCTTCAAAGCTGCCCTCACTTCTGCCTTGCTAATCCTCGGGACTTCCTTGTTCACCAGCTTTCCTTCATCCATCCTCCTCTCTCTCATTTTCTTTATTCATCAGCTCTTCAAAGTACTCCTTCCACCTTCTCAACACACCCTTGTCATTTGTTAGTACATTGCCATTTTTGTCCTTAATCAGCCTAACCTGCTGTACATCCTTTCCAGCTTGAACTCTCTGTCTACAAGTCCTTTTCTCCTTCCATAGAGTTTAGCCTCTCATACAACTCACTATATGCCTTATCCTTTGTCACCTCTCTCTTTGCCATGTGCCTAGATTCCAAATACTCCTGTCTACTTTCTTCATCTACCTGACTAGCCAAATTTTTCTTTGCCAGCCTCTTACTTTGAATACATTCCTGTACCTCCTCATTCCACCACCAAGTCTTCTGGTGTTCCTTCATCTGTCCACTGGATGCACCACATGCCTTTCTACCCATTTCCCTCAATAATTTTGCTATACTTTCCCAGTCATCTGGTAATTTTTCCCTACCACCCAGAGCCTGTATCAACTCCTTCCTAAACTCTGTGCGACCTTCTTCCTTCTGTAACCTCCCTCACTTAATCTTTGGCTCTGCCTTCACTCTCTTCCTCTTCTTGCTCTCCAAAGTCGTCCTACAGAGTACCATCTGATGCTGTCTAACTACATTTTCCCCTGCCACCACCTTGCAGTCTCCTATCTCTTTCAGACTTCTTCTTCTGCAAAAGATGTAGTCTACCTGTGTGCACCTTCCTCCACTCTTGTAAGTCACCCTATGTTCCGCTCTCTTCTTAAAGTATGTGTTCACCACAGCCATGTCCATCCTTTTAACAAAATCTACAGCAATCTATCCTTTCACATTTCTCTCCTTAAGACCATACCTACCCAGGACCTCCTCATCACCTCTGTTCCTTTCACCTACAAGCCCATTAAAGTTCGCTCCAATCACCACTCTCTTCCCTCTGGGAGCACTCTCTACCATTTCATCCAACTTACTCCAGAGTTCCTCTATTCTTCTACCTGACATCCAACTTGTGGGGCATATGCATTGACAACATTCAACCTCAAACCTTTGACTTCTAGATTCAACCTCATGATCCTGTCTGACTCCCTCTTTACCTCCTGAACACTCTTCACATACTCTTCCTTCAAGATTACTCCCTTTCTCTTCCTATCTACACCATGGTAGAACAGTTTACATCCACCTCCATTGTTCGGAGCCTTGCTTCCTTTCCATCTGGTTTCTTGAACACACAGTATATCTACCTTTCTTCGCTCTATCATATCAGCCAAATCTCTGCCTTTACCAGTCATAGTCCTTACATTTAACGTCCCTACACTCACCTCCACACTTCTACTTTTCCTTTTCTTTCTCTCCCTCCTGACATGCCTTCCCCCCTCCTCCTCCTCGATTTTCGACCAACAGTAGCCCAATTTCCACCAGCACCCTGTCGGTTAACAGCACCCGTGGCAGTCGTTGTTAACTTGGGCCTTGACCGATCCGGTATGAAAATTTCATTCATCATGATCTGCAAACATGATTAAATTGCCAAAAGAACTGAGACACCCCTCCAAATGACTGGGCACCAATGTTCAAAGCAAGGATCCTAGCTGCTGTGGTTCTCAAGTTACATATATGGACAGCCAGACTGACAGACAGATGCACACGCAAACAGACAAGACCTGCCTGAGTTGTTGCCATGGGTAGTGAGGCTAATAAGTGTCCATATGTGACAAGTTGGGAGGCCTACAATTAATTTTCTGTCTTGCACCAAAGCCTTATTAGTTTTCCAACACTGACAAACACAAGTGCGCTAAGAAAGACAGCTGTAAATAGTTGATGACCTTTTCTGATTAATATGATAAAGTTATTCTTCAAAACTAAAACTTAATTCCCTCACCGGCTGATGGAAATTCAGTGAACTAAACTTAGAGGGTTTTCCCCCTTTTTTCTTTTTTCCTCTCCCCCCCCTTTCTTTTTTCCTTTTTTTCCCTAAACTTAGAAGCTTGTATTGTTATCAGGGCCAACAATAGTATTAAAACATTTTTTTCCAGACTGTATTTGAAAGCCTCATTAATAAACACAGATGCATTGTGTATGGGATAATAGAAGAGAGGGGTATTCCTGTTGGAGTATCCTCCTCTTTATAGTATCCAGCTGTTTTTCAGTCCAGAGATTTGGCTGACCCATGCAGATCTGCCCATCTCTCCCTATGAGCCCAGAGAGTAATGTACTGTCCTGGAAGTATGCCAGCTCACACTCACTCACTCACTCTATGTAGGGGATAGAAAAAAAAAAAAAATCACAAATCCCCTCAGAGCTGACAGCTTGGGGATTTTGCCACCCATATTATTATCTGCACATCTTCAGCACCCTGGATGTGTTCTAGCAGTTACTTTGGAGATAAAAGAAAACCCCTTTGTCTATGTATATCAACCTGTTGACAATGCAGCTGTGTTCTTATAAAGAGTTAAATTATTGTCTGGTAGTGCATCATTTCTGTGCTTTTTGTCATTTCTGTTGGTGCTGATAACTGAATGAAATGCAAAGTGCACCATTTTTACACCCAAAGTCACAGTGATATTATTTTTGAAGCCAAGTTACCTATTTGGTTGCTCTTAGCAAAAAAAAGAAAAAAAAATTGATTGATTGATTGATGAACAGAACATTGTGGGTGGGACTACTGTACATGATAGGTCTGAGAACAGCTTGCTTCAATGCATCCATCCATCCACCCATCTTCTCCCGCTTAATCCTTTTCGGGTCGCGGGGGGGCTGGAGCCTATCCCAGCATGTTTGGGTGAGAGGCAGGGTACACCCTGGACAGAACACAGAGCTGCATTTAACTCCACCCTCTCGGGTATCTCACTATAGCTAATCTGAACTGACTAGCTCCTAGTTTGGGTAGCGAGCCTGAGACAACTAATGTAAATTTGTCTCAAAGAATGAATAAAATAATGCATCATTGTTAGACAAGACTGTGTGTTTTCACTCGTTTATAGGATCTGACTGGTCCCTGGAGTACAATAAGCACAGAAACATTTGTGAATGAGTGGCTAAAGTGCTAGCTTCAGCTAGCTGCCCTGGGCTGAGGAGAGCTCTAATAATGTCGTTTTTCAACAAGGATCATTGGAAGGTTCAGATTTCCAGGGGAAATTGTATAATTTCACTTGCTAATTAGTCCAAAAAAATTGAAAATAATTCATCATTGTTGTGCATGGGTGCCTAATGAACCCATCCACAACAACAGCAAACTTCTTGCAATTTTTTGGACAGATTAAGAAGGGAAATTAGAACATTTCCTAAATAAACCTGAACATTCCAGGGAATCTTAATTGAAAAACAAGGCCAGATGGGTTAGACTGATTGACAGCAACCGCCTAGCCAAGTTAATGCTAATGGATCGATGTAGCATTATAGCAAAAATATAACAAAATAAACTAGAATGATACAAGGTACATTATCAACAGTGAATTAGCAAGCCAGGTGGAAACAGGGATGTTTATGAGAGTGATTAAAATCTAAAGAAAATAACAATATAAACCACACTTGGTAAGCTACCTCCTTAGTAGTAATGTTACCTCTGAAACTAATGCCTTGGCTGGACTCCCTACCATCTGTATTTGCAAACAGACAGCTATGTTGGCCAACAGCCAAGCAGCGACACATATCAAGGCTGGGCTTGCCTTTTCCTAAAGGTGGATTATGAAGAAATTGCAGGTGTTAAGTGGCAACACCAGCTAGCAGTAATGAACCTTCATCCACTAGGCTGAAGAGAATTCAATAAAGTTTTTTTTGTTTTTTTTTATTGAACCCATGATGACTACTTCAAGTTTGTCTACTCCAAGTGAACTGGTAATTAGCCCTATAAGTGTGTATGTTGCCGAACTGCAACATAACCCCTAGTGGTCAAGAGTGGTAAATATTTTTTGTCAGTAAAATAGTTCAGATTTCCAAGGCTATAACTTGAAAGTGGTAAGAGATAATGGCTTACTGTCAATTAGAAAGATGTAAAATTGCCCTTAGGTATGACTGTGAGAGTGAATGGTTGTCTGTCTCTCTGTGTTGCCCCTGCGATGGACTGGCGATCTGTCCAGGGTGTACCTTGCCTCTCGCCCAAAGATGCTGGGATAGGCTCCAGCCCCCCCGCGACCCGAAAAGGATTAAGCGGAAGAAGATGGAAGGATGGATGGTCAAAAATATGATCCAAAGTTTCAGATAGGAATAAATTTACACATCTAATTTGCATAATGTCATGGCACCTCTTTAAATTCCATAACTCAGTCAAAACTGGACTTTGGACGTATTTACACAAAAAATGGTTCAGTCTTTTGACACCGTTTTTTGTATAGCGGTACCTCATCATCTTATCTTCAAAGTATATGTACAAGAAATCAAGACATTTAAAAAAACAACCAGAAATTTCTCACTTACTTTTGATAAAGGGGGGTTGGCTGGCTGGCTGGTGAGGCTGCTGCGTTTTCACCCATCATGGTCCATATTTTGCATTCTGACGGTAATTAAAAATCTCTACCACATCCACAAAATCTTATGAGTATCCTACGGCTATTTTATGGCTACAAAGCCGAAAAGGTGACGGTGATGATCGTGGCCATATTAGCTTTCTGCTACAAACAGGAAAAGGAAATGACGAGTTCTTCTTCTTTAGTGTATTACGTGTCATCCACTGAGTCCTCCAATGGATGTCTGCCACCTTTTGAAACTGGCAAATCAGTACAATCAGTACAAATTCCCAATGCAGGCAATCATGTCAGAGTGAGAAGGCAGGCGCAGTGCTGCGCTCTGCCACTAGGGGCACACAAATTCTCACACTCAAAGGGTTTACTGTTATCATTACATGCTCTGCCCTACTCTACAAATTAAAGTAATTAAGTTAAAATACAGGATTTTTGACTCTGAGATGAAACCCATCATAATACTCACCCTGATGGTGTTGTTGGCGGTAGACCATCGAGAACGATGATGTCTAGTTGTGCAGCTGTCTTCGATTGTGGGCCCGGGTGTGGCTGACAAGACCAATCCTGGAAGCACACATGCGGGGGCAGAGAGAGCACTGGAATGACACAGTAGCTGGTGCAAAGGAAGAGGCCTTCCGGCATTCTGTGGCGCTGGTGATTCTCTCTCGCCGGCTGTTCTCACAGGAGGTGAAGACCTTTCGCGTTGCTGCACACCAGCTCACTCTGTCCTGGGTGAGGGATTCCTGCTCCCGTGCTGGTACGGCACAGTATTTGAGGTTGTTTTTGACACAGTCCTTGTATCGCTTCTTTGGGCATCCTGTGTTCCTATGACCCTAGGAGAGTACTCCATAGAATATTTGGCACGGCAGTCGGGAGCTGGCCATTCGAATCACATGTCCAGTCCAGCGGAGCTGGGCTTTCATGATCATGGCCTCAGTGCTGACAAGGCCAGCCCTGTCCAGAACTTCTAGGTTTGTCACTTTGTCCTGCCATCTGATTCCCATAAGTGAGCACAGGGCCTTCATGTAGAAGCAAGCGCTCAAGCTGCCTGAGGTGTTTTCTGTAGAGCGTCCAGGTCTCACAACCATACAAAAGGCTTGTGAGTACAACTGCTTTGTACACCTTGATCTTGGTTGCTAGCTTGATGTTCTTGTGGTTGAACACACGAGAGCGAAGGTGACCCAGCAATTGACTCGCTTTACTGATGCGAGTGATGATTTCTTTGTCGACAGAACCATCAGATGAGATGATACTGTTATGTATGGAAAATACCTGGGTGAAGGATGAGGCAAGATGGACTTGGCAAACACAGCTTTATTGTTGTAATTATGTACACAGCCAGACATGGCAGGCACCAGCATGGGCATCCGGCAAAAGGGACTGTAAGATGGCGCCCATCCCTTATATAGGTCAGTGCAATGATGTGACAGGAAGCCCACGCCACCACACTGTACTTCACAATAAAGTGTCGCTTCCCATATACCACATTTCCCCCCCCCCCTTAGAAAGTCCAAAAACACACAAACTATCAAACCCACCCTGATTCGGAACCCGAATCATGCTCTGGAATAATGTGAACTAATGTACTTAAATGGCCTATCACATTCACACAAAACAACCTAATATAGGACTGGTGGGTGGACTGCCGCACAGCCCGCATGGCATGGTGGATTATTCTGCCACCAAATAACTAAAAAGTTCTTTATTGAAACTAAAAATATCAGCTGTGCTCCTAAACTAAACATAATAACACACAATAACAACATAGCCATAAACAAAGTGCTACCGCACAGTCACTTGGGTGGGAAAGATGGAACTGCCATGGGGGGGCCCAGGGCAGCCCCTCAGCAGGCCCGCCCCTGGAGGCGGCACGTCCCCAGAGCGATGGCTGATCTTCTGGACGACAGATCCCGGATCCTACACCTCCATCACCGATTCCCGTCCAGGTCCACTACCTGGAGCATCCTCCTGGACACACTGCAGATGGTTGGGATGTCTCATCGAGCCATCGGACAACTGGAAGCACACCCCTCCCAACTTCGCCCCTCTCCGCAGACGTGCTTGATGTTTTGTAGGCTGTCGTTTGGCCCATCTTTGCCGTGGACGTTCATCACTCTGAACTCAAACCAAGTTCATAACCCAAAGTGGAATTTTAATTGGCCCGATGTGCTGCTGCTGACCATGCGGTAACTCCATGCTTGTCGGTCTGGCCCCGTCCTCTTCTATAAGCGTTGTAGTATACACTGTCATAGCTGCAGACCCCCCCACCCAACTGTGGCAAAGTACCGGAGACATCTGGGGCTAGCATTGTGTCGCTCATTGGCATGGGTACCGACACTGGGCGAGAACTGGTCGACTTGAAAGCAAGGGTGTGTGTTAGCTCTTCGTACCATTCACTCCCATTGTCCGTCAGGGGCGGGTGGGGTGATTTCTCCCGTGGATTCCCTGGGTAAGAAAAACGGCACACCTTGGCATAGTGATTCCAGCATCCACATCTACTACAACGTTTTCCTCTTGCTGGGCATTTTGCTTTATGGCAGTGTGTCGCGGACCCACAACCTCTGCAACAGGAGTTTCCCAGGGCAGACCTTTGGCTGGCAGCATTGATTTCAAAATAACCTTCGTCAGAGCCATCCTCGATAACAGGGTCTGCAACATTAGCTGAGGCTGGTGGCTCCACCGTCTTCTGTGGCTGGTGCCAATTTAGCTCCACAGCCAGTTTATCAATGGCTTCCAACCGGAGAGCTAGCTCAACTGCTTCAGCTAATGTCAAGTCATAAGGCACCACTAATAGCCTAGCATGCAGCTCAGCATTGCACGTGTGCTCTGCTAGTTGGTTGCGTACCATCTCGTCTTCAAGCGGTCCAAAACGACACTCACTGGCTAGCTGCTTCAAGTCAATGACATACTGGTGGATAGGCTCACCTACAAAAACGAATTCTCCGAACAGTCATGCTGTCTGGGTTGGAGAAATGTTTAGCTTGCAGCTCCACAACTTTCTCATACGAGTCTGCTGCGCCGAGCGTCCGGCCTTCAATACCCAGATTGTGAACGAAAAGTGCCCGCACCCTCACCTTATCGAGCTTCCCGAGGTCCAGCACCGTAATATACATTTGATAGGCCTCCAGCCAATGCGGCCATAGAACCGGTGGAGAGTGGTGTAATGCATGCCTCCATACGTTAATCCTTAGTCGCCAAATGTTATGTATGGAAAATACCTGGGTGAAGGATGATGCAAGATAGACTTGGCGAACACGGCTTTATTGTTGTAACTATGTACACAGCCATACATGGCAGGAACCAGCATGGGCATCCAGCAAAAGAGACCATAAGATGGTGCCTATCCCTTATATAGGGCAGTGCGGTGACGTGACAGGAAGTGCACGTCACCACACTGCACTTCACAATAAAGTGTCACTTCCCATATACCACTGTTACTCCTGAGGTACTTAAATTGATCAACAACCTTCAGCTAGGTACCCTCTATGCTGTACGCTGTACACCCTGTTTTTGTACAGTGGTATCACGTTGTCAGCCCAGCAAACATTATAAATAAATGAATTCATAACTCTGCAGTATCATAAATATTTGACATGACAGCAAAAGAAATGTTTATTTATGCTCAAATTACATTTTTAGGTATTTCTGGATTATCTGAAAGTAGAAAATATTGCGGTGTAGAGACTTGGGTGAGTCAGCTCAGACAGTGTCTCAGACAGGATGCAGAGGGTAAACAGAGGAGGACAATAGTTGGGGAGTTTAAGGGTGAATGTATTGTGATGTTAAATGTCATGCAATGTGATGTGAAATGTCATGCAGATGTGAGATGAGCGGTTGGGATGAAAGGAGAAACCGTGCCTGAGTGTGTGATGCTTTTCTGTGTATGACTGATGAGAGAGTGTAATAAAATCGTCTGTTCATAAACCAGCCTCATTATTCACACGCTCCACAGCATAATTAACCTTTAACATAGAGCAACAAACCCGGAAGTGAAAATGGCGAACGGGACAGAGAAATAATAAAAAGGCTGCTGTTTGTTTAAGAGAAGTGAGGTGTTTTTTTTTTTTAAACAATCACATCCCAGAAGATTAAAACTTACAAAAAGTAGGCTTTGCTTAGTTATTTTATTAAAAAAAAAATCTTTAAAAGCTCCTCCACATCATGACTTCATAACCTACTTGTGGGTAAAATGTTTATGAGTCTAAATATGGAATTAGGGTACTAATGTTTCTCTTTCATAATGGAATCGATGTATTTCATAAAACAAAAGCGGCACACAAAAAGTAACAGACCCATTTTCCGTTACTCAGCCGCTGGGGATTCACTGTCCCGACATGAGGCACGGATGCTGCCGCCTAAATCTGCAGCACTTGTGCTCCAGCTGTGGGATGGACACGCGTCTCATCATCATCATCATCATCATCATCATCATCATCACCGTGACCGCGGTCAGTGCTCAGCAGCCTCCCCACGCCATCAACGCGCAGAACAGACACAGTCAGACGACCTGAATTATTTTCGCACCACAATTATGGGAAAAGTCCCTGAGGTGCTCGGCAGTTGGAAATTAATGAAGAAACCAGGGCGAAGTAAATTGCGCGACTGCGGCGTGTGACAGATGTTGGAAAAGTCTGAGTGAATGTAGGCGGACGGCGGAGGGAGGAGAGGAGGTAACAGTGTCCTGAACACAGATGGACGTGTCTTTATGTCGGAGACGGGCGAGCAGTGAGGAAGTGGTGAAGCCTGATTTCCTCTGGCTGCCTCAGCAGGTAAGTTTTAAAAGGGGAAGAAAAAAAAAACACGAAATGAAACTACTACTTTTTCATATTCTGTGTTGTTGGTGCTATTTTTCTTTGACAGTTATTATTTAAAACATGGGTTGACTTAAAAAAAAACACACCATCCTTTTAATATTTTGAACATTCACGTACTCCTCCATGCTGTTAGTCCTTGTTTGTTTTTGCAGTTGTTACTGAACAGCAGGATGTCTATAGAAATATTTGATTTGGAAGAAATTCTGCCTCATAAATGACAAAGACAAAAAAAAAGAAGATTGCTTGTATACTTTGTTATTTGCTGATGCTCTGAAAGCCATTTATATTGATTTTAGGGCATAGAAAAAGTCATATTCTGTATATAATGAAAGCATTCGTATCCCATTATTAACAAAAAGCCCATTCTCAGAGTCATGATGTTACTGTTTGGGGACGGTGTCTTGAAGCAGTGACCCATAGTTGTGTATTTTTTTTGCCGCTGTTTTTGTTGTGGAGTTGCCGTGCCCATGGGAACGGTAATCCCCAGGATAGTTTGTTCCATAAACCTAAAAAGGTCCACAGCAGACTGTGTTTTTACTGCGCTTCAGCGGGATTACAGACAGCACTAACTGCAGCCTCATTTTCCCCGGGGACAGTGTGAGGAAGCATGTGTGATGTGTTTGTGTGTTTTTAGACGCTTCCCTACCGCACCAACTCCGACCAAAGGCCAGCTTGTCACCCAGATCCATAGTCCAGTAGTTCCAGTTCCAGTAGTCATGACCTCGCCTGCAGTCTGATGTCAGGCGGGATTTGAGGTGAGCAGCAAACTCTTCTCCTCCATCATCCTCCTGCCATAAATGAGGACACGTAGCACTTTTGGTCGTGGCTCAGGAGGAGCAGATCACCATCAAGGGAGAACCAAGGATTTGACACTTGGGATTCTGCCAAATGAGCAATTTAATCAGAGGGCATTTTATGCACAGGAAGTATGTCAATCTCCTTGTTAGGAAATGATTTATCTGGACTGTTATATTGAGCGACTCACTTCAGACCTCAATTGATTCAGCCTCAGGTGACAAAAGTATATGACAAGTTTCTAACTTTTCTTTGCATTTATGATTTAAGTGATAAAAACCTCCAGCTGGGCCTTTAGGTGTGTGGATTAAATAGTACATTTGCATACTAATATGAAGTAGTATACTGATCTGCATTGGTCTGACAGAGTAGCTTGTATTGTTCCTTGCCAGCAGACATTGTCGCATGTCAGATGTAATTTAAAAAGTAACACTATAGTGGTTTTTAAGTGGGGTAATGTTAAATACTTTTGAGAAGTTATTGAATTCCTTTCTGTATTCAGTGATCTACCTGGTCTTCTTTTAGAGAACAAGGGAGTTGTGCTGACCAAAAAGGCAGAGCTTAAAGAAATCATATTTGGAGCTAATTTTCACCACCTAAAAATAGTGTGAAACTTTAAAAACTTCACATCCGTTTGAGAGAATTCTATCTGAAACCCATTCATACCGCTTTGAGTTTGGGTGCAGTGCAAAGTCACTGCACAGTGCAGTGTAGCAACACAGACAACCAAGATGATAGGCAGACGACAGATGTTCTATGGTAGAAAATATGGAGCCATGTTACAATGATCTAAAGCGTGCATTTGTGCTGCACTATGCGTCTTTCACCTGTGGTTTTGGTAGTTTCTGGCAGCGCAATGCCTATTTTTACACCTTGTGCTCTCATCATCCAAATAACGATTGTGCGCACACTTGTAGTAGTAGTGTCTTTTAAAAGGGGTGTGGATGGTCACAAATTTGGTGCGTTAGTATTTTCTGGCAATGACTTTTTCACCAACGAAAAACATGTCTAAAGACAGTGGCGCATTATCAGTCACTATTTAAGCAGTGTTGCTTGTTCTGTACACAGGGACATGTAAGGAAACACTCAGAGGCTCCACTGATATTTTGCATTGGCCATAATTTGACTGAGTTGTAAAATATTTGTCATAATCTATCATTTTTTTTTTCATTTTTGTATGGTAAGATGCTGAATAGCTTTTATTTTCATTTACATATTCAGTTCTAATTATTGATCCCCCTCATGGATCGTCACCTTATCGTGGTAGGGGGGTTTGCGTGCCCCAGTGATCCCAGGAGCTATGTTGTCCGGGGCAATTTGCCTCTGATAGGGTCTCCCAAGACAAACTGGTCCTGGGTGAAGGGCCAGACTAAGAACGATCCAACAGACTCTCATGAATTGTATATCAAGGATTCAGTGTACCCCGCCCAGTATGGGGTTACCGGGGCCCCACCCTGGAGCCAGGCCTGGGGGAGGGGCTCGAAGGCTAGCGTCTGGTGGCCGGGTTTCCACCCATGGGACCCGGCCGGGCTCAGCCCGAAGGAGTTACATGGGTCCGCCCTCCAGGGGGCTCACCACCTGCAGGAGGGATCATGGGGGTCCGGTGCTATGTGGATCAGGTGGCGGTCAAAGGCGGAGACCTTGACGGACTGATCCCAAGCTTTCTAAACTGGCTTTTGGTACGTGGAATGTCACCTCTCTGGTGGGGAAGGAGCCTGAGCTGGTGTACGAGGTTGAGAGACACCGGCTAGATATAGTCGGCCTCACCTCAACACACAGTTCCGGTTCCGGAACCAGTCTCCTGGAGAGGGGCTGGAGCTTGGGCTTTTCTGGAGTTGCCCCGGGCGAGAGGCAACGAGCAGGGGTGGGTATTCTTGTATCCCCCCCACCTTGCTGCCTCTATATTGGAGTTTTCCCCGGTGGACGAAAGGGTTGCTTCCCTGCACCTTTGGGTTGGGAAACGGGTCCTGACCATCATTTGTGCCTATGCACCAAATGATATTTCAGAGTACCCACCCTTTTTGGAGTCTGTGACTGGGGTGCTGGAGGGTGCTCCTCTTGGAGACTCCATTGTCCTACTGGGGGACTTCAATGCGCATGTGGGCAACGACAGTGAAACCTGGAGGGGGGTGATTGGGAGGAACGGCCTGCCCGATCTGAACCCGAGTGGTGTTCAGTTACTGGACTTCTGTGCTAACCACAGTCTGTCCATAACGAACACCATGTTCAAGCATAAGGGTGTCCATATGTGCACCTGGCACCAGGACACCCTAGGTCGCAGGTCGATGATCGATTTTGTTATCGTGTCATCAGACCTGCGACCGTATGTCTTGGACACCCGAGTAAAGAGAGGTGCAGAGCTGTCAACTGATCACTACCTGGTGGTGAGTTGGATCCGATGGCAGGGGAGGAAGCCATTCAGACCTGGTAGACCCAAACGTATAGTGAGGGTGTGCTGGGAGCGTCTGGCTGAGGCCCCTGTCCGGGAGGTCTTCAACTCCCACCTCCGGAAGAACTTCAACCACATTCCGAGGGAGTCTGGAGACATGGAGTCTGAATGGGCCATGTTCTCCACCTCTGTTGTTGAAGCGGCTGCCCAGAGCTGCGGCCGCAAGGTGGTCGGTGCATCTCGTACCGTTTTCGTCCTTGCCGTGGCACATCGGACCAGCTCTTTACCCTCTCGAGAATTCTCGAGGGTTCGTGGGAGTTTGCCCAACCAGTTTACATGTGTTTTGTGGACTTGGAGAAGGCATTTGACCGCGTCCCTCGTGAATTTTTGTGGGGGGTACTTCAGGAGTATGGGGTATCGGGCTTGTTGTTACAAGCTATTCGGTCTCTGTACGACCGTTGTGAGAGTTTGGTTCGTATTGCCAACACTCGGTCAGAGTCATTCCCAGTGAGAGCTGGACTCCGCCAGGGCTGCCCTTTGTCACCGATCCTGTTCATAATTTTTATGGACAGGATTTCTAGGCGCAGCCAGGGAATGGAGGGTGTCATGCTTGGTGACCACAGGATCTCATCTCTGTTGTTTGCAGATGATGTTGTCCTGTTGGCTTCATCCAGCAATGACCTACAGCTCTTGCTGGGACGGTTTGCCGCTGAGTGTGAAGCAGCTGGGATGAGAATCAGCACCTCCAAGTCCGAGTCCATGGTCCTCAGCCGGAAAAAGGTGGATTGTCCTCTCTGGGTTGGGGACAGGCTCCTGCCCCAAGTGGAGGAGTTTAAGTATCTTGGGGTCTTGTTCACGAGTGAGGGGAGAATGGAGCGAGAGATCGACAGACAGATTGGAGCAGCATCTGCAGTGATGCGGACATTGTACTGGTCTGTTGTGGTGAAGAGGGAGCTTAGTTCTAAGGCAAAGCTGTCGATTTACCAGTCAATCTACATTCCTACTCTCACCTATGGTCACGAGCTTTGGGTAATGACCGAAAGAACGAGATCGCGGATACAAGCGGCTGAAATGAGCTTTCTCCGCAGGATTGCTGGACTCACCCTCAGAGATAGGGTGAGGAGCTCAGTCATCCGGGAGAGGCTCAGAGTAGAACCGCTGCTCCTCCACATTGAAAGGAGTCAGTTGAGGTGGTATGGGCATCTGATTAGGATGCCTCCTGGACGCCTCCCACTTGAGGTGTTTCAGGCACGTCCCACTGGGAGGAGACCCCGGGGCAGACCCAGGACTCGGTGGAGAGACTATGTCTCCCAGCTGGTCTGGGAACGCCTTGGTATCCCCTCTGAAGAGCTGGAGCAGGTGGCTGGGGAGAGGGAAGTGTGGGCTTCTCTGCTTGAACTGCTGCCTCCGTGACCCGGACCTCCGGAAAAGCGGTAGAAGATGGATGGATGGATGGATGGTTCTAATTATTGATTTAAAAACATACAGATTATGCATTTCTTTATCAAATGAACCAATTAGCAGAGACTGCCAGTCACTTGTTCAAATGTGATATGAAGCAGGTTAACATTTTTTTTTAGTGACGCTGGAGACACGGGGCTACACAGATAGCTGCCCCCGCTAAAAGACAAGGAGCTGTGGAGAAATAGCAGAGGAGAACCGTGGGTCAGTGGCACTGTGGCCTGATGGCGAGTAGACCCACTATTCCTCATCACAGACCTGTAATGGAGCCCTGGGGCAGAGAAATAAGTTCCTCTGACTGATGGATCTGCAATTAACATACTACATATGTGTTAGTGTGTTTAGAGTGTCCTAGGTGAACTTATCTGATTTTTCTGATTTTATTTGGGGTTTTCCCACGATATCCAGCAATGTCTTGTGATTTTTGATCTTTTCCTTGCTTTGAATGACATTTTTTTCAAATGCACTGGAAAATACAAGGAAGGGATTTATATATAAAACAGCAATAAACTCCTTCTGATAAAGAAATCTTTACAGAAAAAAAAAAAAAAACTGTTCAGAGGGAAGAAAAGATCAAAGATGGGCATGCTGCGATTTTCTCCAGCCCTACTTTCAGAACCAGCTGGATGTATTGTTGTAGTGTGGACTCTGCCTCCACTTTAGTTCAGCAATTTTTAAAAATAATATATTTATAGTAATTGGTTTGGTTATCATTCTTTGTGAGGACGGTCCTTAGATGATGATGTTGTTCTGCATTTTCACCTCACACAAGAGCACATCAGTTCTCTTGGCACAAAACTGGGCTGCTGTAACGGCATTATAATAGTAATGCTCCCTAGATCATGTGCCCCTGATTGTTAAATGGGTCACTGACTGAAAAATAGTGGGTTTGTAGGTTTTAACTGTCTCAAAAGTGTCAACTGGTCACATAATTAGCAAAAAAATTTCCAAAATTTCCAAAATTTCCAAACAGTCAACGATCTGAAAAAAGCACCCCTGACTTTATCTCGTTCTTCTGTCATAGAAACTCCAAAAACGTTTTTTGACTCTTTTGGGTAAGTTTCCTACGTCAAGTCTTGAAAAAGCCCACCCACTGCCATCTGAAAGACCCACCCACTGCTCTATTATTGGCCCGCCTAGCTGTCCGTCATGTAGATCGAAGTGGTGGCTAAAGGTAGCCTATTAGCTCCTGAGCTATTAGCCCACGCACTAACCCTGGTACAAGGATGCTGGCTGTAAGTGTGGCTTATATAAGATAAGATAAGATAAGATAAGCCTTTATTAGTCCCACAACGGGGAAATTCCAGGATTGCAACAGCACAGGGATAGCAACACTCAGAGCAACAATCAGAAGGCAAGAAAAAAACAAGCAAGCAAGAGCAGCTAATATACATATGTACATATTACTATAAAATATATATATACACACACACACACAGACACACAGTGCAGAGCATTGTAGCTGGATGGAATAAATATATGAATATATGAACACACAGTGCAGAGCATTGTAGCTAGATGGAATAAATATGTAAATATATAAACACCCACAGTACGGAGCATTGCAGCTAGGTGGAATAAATATGCAAGTATATAAACACACACAGTGCGGAGCAATGTAGCTAGATGGAATAATATGTAGATATATAAAAACACAGTGCGGAGCATTGTAGCTAGATGGAATAAATATATAGATATATAAATATAAACACACCCAGTGCTGAGCATTGTAGCTAGATGGAATAGATATGTAAATATGTAAATATTTACATAAATATTGTTATTTTCTTCAGATCTTAGTTTTATTAGCCATCCGAGTTACCACCTGGTTCACATCAGCCCATCTCTGAGTGGTTTTGTCGTGATTCCGTGGCAGATCGCCCATACCGGCACACCGGTCGCTGCAGTGATCCAGGACCAGAGGCTACTGGCTGGTGTTATGCTGAGAACTCCCCCAGGTGCAGTTCTCGGCAGGCAGAAGCATTCTTGGCATAACACCGGTACAGGTAATCCACTGTGAAACCACTGAGAGATGGGCCACAGTGATGCGAGGCACACAGCTGAACCAGGTGGTAACAGGGTTGACTATTAGGGTGACTAAGCTAAGTTAATCCCTTCCACAACATGTGGGACACCACTTGGTGTATGGGGCGGCGCCTGTCTCCGTTTCACTGACCCTAGGCCACACAGCTACTGTGAGTAGTGAAAGCTACAGTGGGGGGTCAGTCCTCTGGTAGCTCTGTGCATTAACTTTCCCCATTCTGTTATGCTGAGCACCAAGCTAGAAGGTGGCAAGTACCATTTTTATATGGTCTTTGGTATGACCTGGCCGGGATTTGAACCCATGACCTCCCAGTTGTGGGGAGGATGCTCTACCAACTAGGCCACCACTCTGGTATTAGGGTGACTAAGATCTGCAGAAAATAACAATATAAGCTATGCTTACAGTGAGTGTCCTGGTCACAGTGTTAGCCCGTGGGCTAATAGCTCAGGGGTTAACAGGCTACCTTTAGCCTTTAGCTGGCCTTGTGAGCCACAAGCCGGTGCAGGTGATCCGCTGTGGAATCACGACAAAGGCTCCAGCTCGCTGCAATCAAAATGTCTCGGGACCAGATGCTACTGGCTGGAGGCTGCTGGCTCTCACAGCCAGCTCCCCCAACATCCTCTGCAACTCTGCGCTGCTCTCGCAGGCAGCGTAGTGGCTCCAGCTCTCACCTGGCCGTGACAGCAGAGTGGAGTCCCACAGAGCCACACTTTGAGATCCCTTGGCTCAGTAGCTCGCCTCAGCTCACAGGCCAGGTCTCAGTTGCGCCGATCGGAGAAGTCATCCAGCGTGCGGTGCTAACAATTTGTTGTGAAATCATGGCAAAATTATTGGGAGACAGGCCAGACTGACACGAGATACACCATTGACTGTGGATCAGTGAACCAGAATGCTGCTCATCTGAGCTGGGAGGCTAGAAGGTAGTCAGCCATAATGGCTAACTGACGTAAGAGGAGGGTGGAGCTGAAACGGTGAAGGATGGTTCTTAAAGTGGCAGGCTTTATAATCAGAGCGTTTCAAGAAAGCCAGAAAAAATAAAAGAAACAAATTTGCTTCAATAATTTAAAAAAAATTAAAGAAAATGTGAACAAAATATGTCATAAACATTTCATTAAGACGTGTGTGAGCTATTAAAATGTGGAAAAAGTGAGGTCATTAAAGGTAAGGTGATGAGCCATTTTGATTGGTGTATTGCATGTTATGCCCATAATAATCCTCTGACTGTATGAGGGTTAAGACAACCCTTTTGTGCTTTGTTGCCAGTAAATTTTTTTTTCTGCCATTGGAATAGCAAAATGGACTTGGACATGCCCATAAATGAGGTGTGTGCTTTTGGCCATGGACTTTTGACTAGATTTTGTAATATGACTCACGGTGTAAAACTAAAGCACTGCCTGGTGCAAATGTGAAGCAGTTTGAAAAAGGTTCAGATAGCACTCTTTCAAATTGATGTGACATTTTTGAAGTTTTTGTATTCATGACTATGACCATGCAGTTAGTCCCTATAGAACCCATTATCAAGTTCTTCCTCAAGTTCCCAAGTTACATTCATTCCTTTATTACCTCCGCCAAGGAGGTTATGTTTTCATTGGCGTTGGTTTGTCTGTCTGTCTGTCTGTCTGTTTGTTAGCAACATAACTCAAAAAGTTATGCATGGATTTTCATGAAATTTTCACAGATTGTCAGAAATGGGGTATCCTACAGATGATTACATTTTGGTGGTGATCCGGATCACCATCCTGAAGAAAACCGCCATTACGGAAAATGCAATTTTCGTGAATAACTACTGAACCACTAATCCTATCATTGTCAATCCAATTGCTAGTCATATGTTTTCATGGTCAAGGAATCTGAAAACGTACACACAAACACTGTATGGGGGGAACTGTGGCGCTTGGCGGAGGTCTGCGCTCTCCGAGTGCTTTTCTAGTGTTTTCTAATAATCTTTATCCCAAGTTGTTTTTAATACAAATGTTTGTATGTGAAGAAATATGGATATGCAACATTAAAAAATCTATTATGGGAGAAAATAACTTTATAGAGCTATTAATGACTACAAAAATTGTTGGATTTAGATTTAAACTCTTCCTATTCCTTTCTCTTTCTGAATAATACTAAATTCAGAAAGAACAATATATGACTGGAGCACATAAGTAAATTCATAGTCTTTAATAATGTCTTCTTTATTTAACAGGACGCGTACGTAACAGTCCCGTCTGATTGCCCCCTGGGGCTCTCTGTCCGTATGTAAATTGTCCTCCATTTCCTCCAGCCCTGATGAGTGTGAGATAGTGTCCGTCCGCAGTGTGCTGGGTCACCACAATCTTATCTTAAGACAATGAAAATAAGGAAAGACTAAAGCATGCCCCTACAACTTTGCGGGCCCTAAGATGTCACTAAATAAAACACTTATGAACATCTAGAACAGTCACTTATCATTAACAGCTATTTACAACGTGTGAAGTCTGCTTTCGTCTCTGCTATAAATTGTCAAAAGCGTCTGAGAACTCTGGGCAGTTGTCCACTACGTCTGGTGTGTATTTCAGCCTTGGCTGTGCTTTTCACACTAGAAACCCTACTATAATCTGTGCTAAACTGTCCCTTTTGCAAGACAAACACCAAGCTCTTTTTTGAGGGGTAGAACTCAGTAGCCTCACCAAGCTTTCATATAGGGCAGAAGAGCTTTAAATATAAGTTAAACAGTGTTAGCCGTGACTCTCATCTGTTTGCTGACTAACATATCAATGTTTTCTTAAATCAACTACAGTATGCTGTCTTTGTCTAGGCATTCATTTATTTACACTGTCCTCTAAAAGGAAACAACAATAGAAGGAGTTTTTATCATCAGTTTTTTTGTGTTCACTTTTTTTTTTTAAAAAAGTGACCTCTAGTGGTTGTGAAAATCACTACATGAAATGAGATGGTGCTGGGTTACAAGTGCAATGTGTGTCAATGTAGTCTTTAAGCAAGTATTTTCACTACTAAATTCTAACCACTACACCCGTTATTTCATATAATCTAATTTCCCTTAATTGGTTCAAAAAAAAAAAATTAGTTGTTGCACCTCTGTGCCTGCAGTGTAGTGGCTCTTCCATGCCAGTGGGTAGCAGTATGAAAGCAACAATGATCAAATCCCCAGGCTGGCAGGGGTTGGAACCTTTCTGTGTGGAGTTTGCATGTTCTCCCTGTGCTGCGTGGGTTTACTCCGGGGGCTCCGGTTTCCTCCCACAATCCAAAGACATGCATGTTAGGTTAATTGGCTGTTCTAAATTGTCCCTAGATATCTGTTTCCTATAGGCCCTTAGAATAGAGGGTCTTTGTGACTAGAAAAGCGCTATATAAGTGCAGTTTAGTTAGTAAGTTAGATCATTATCTTCTTCTTCTTGATGTTTTTTTTTGCGGGGGGGGTTCTCATTCAGTGTTAATAAACTTGTACAGCCAGCTTTACACTTTGTATATCTGTGATGTGCCTATGCTTCAGACAAGGCCGGCGTGCACGTGACTGTGTGCTTCATTTGCATCTGTTGTTCGACCAAGCGTTTCACACATGCGCAAAACCATCATAACGGGAGGTGATACCTGTGAGAAGTGGTGGTGGCAAGATGGATGAGTTAGTATAAACAAATTGCAAGACTAAATTGTCATAATGTATGTGCAGTAATGGGCTACAGTGTGTCATTTTGTAACACTTTTGGTTGGTTGTGGACCATGGGAATTTTCACAGTGTAAAAAATGTGCCATGTCTCAAGCCTTAACCTCTTAAAATTCTGATGTTCTACCTGTGGAATGTTTCACATGTTGTAAAGTCAGTGAATTGTGACTGTGAAAGTGAATCACGGACGTGCAAGTGAAAAGGAACACGGATGAGAGAAAAAAAGGCACCGACTTGATCTGACCTTCTATTCCTGGCACGTTACGGTGCTTTTTAATAACCACCACCATCCCCTTCCCATGCCATATGAGGATTTGAGTGCTTTCAGAAAGATCCATCAAAAAACAACCTGTATTAACAGTTCAGTTGGAGGACTTCTTTAATAACTAAAATGGTTCTCATAACTTGTGAGAACCATTTTGACAGTGTGCATCTTGCTATTTAAAAGCTTTGACTGACTAGTGTACCTTCAAGACATTTATTTTTAATGCCCAAATAGTTATTTCAAAAGCATGTGACAGATCATTTCACTGCACCATTGACTCCTTTCCAGCATTGAGTCCTTAATACCAGACTCAGACACAGATAGAGCTGTCTGGGAGAAGGTGCTCGATCCTGGAACAATGCGTCCTCACAGGCACCACATTTTAAATCTTAACAGCCTCCAGATTAACACTGCAGTAATGAGCAGTAGTTCTTTTTTTCATCTTCTTTTTTATCCAGAAGATAAATCTCTCAGTTGTCACATGAGGTCTGTGCCATGTGCAGTTTGTCCTTTTTTTTAATATATCAAAGTCTTAACTGCTTTTGGAGGGGATTGCACATGAAAAACAGCCACTGTATCCAGGGCAGAATCTGCGCAGCACTTTTTAAACCCGCTGTACACTCAAGTTCTATTCAGGACACGTAGTCAATTGAACTCCTTTTGTAGATGAATAGAAGCATCAGATGCTCACCGCCACTGGAGAAATGCAGTCAGGGCAAGAATAAAGAGTTGAATGCCACTGGCCCAGGGCTTGTGTCAGCAGCAGCAGCAGCAGCAGCAGCAGCAGCAGCCTTGTGTCGCTGGTCAGGGGGAAAAGAGACTTTTCATAATAGATGCTTTCTTTTTATGTTGGACACTTTTTTAAAGTTATGCTTCCTTTCCAGTTTTTTCTATTCATTTATTCATCTGAGAGCTTTTAACCCATTTCACCTTTGAAAAGCAGTGGAAGTTTTCAAAGAGCAAAGAACAGCCACTTCTGCGGTTTTATATGTGAAGCATCCGAGACTGTCTCCCACGCAGAAAGGGAAAACTCTTTTATTGAGCGTGTCTGTTTCGGTCTTGCCCTTCAACAGAACAAGTGGGACTGTGCTCTGGTAGCAGTGTTAGGGCTCCTCTGGTGTCACAAAGTTGATCCACAGACAAAGGCGACTCAGTGTTTTACATACATGTATAGGAAGAAATTATGCATGAAAACAGCTTACAAAAAATACCATTCACACAAAGCACCTTTTGGATGACTCAAACATCTTTCAGTACTTTTTGGAGCAGAGGCGGCAGAATACCCAGAAATCATATTCAGGTAAAAGTAGTAGGGGTGGGGAAAAAATTGATACAGTAGAATATTGCAGTCACTAATAACATAATACTTTATCAAAAATTATGAATAAATGTTACATACAGCAGAGAAAATAAGTATTGGATGCGTCAACATTTTTCTCATTAAACATATTTCTGATGGAGCCATTGACCTGAGATTTATACCAGATATCAGTAACAACCCAAGTAATCCATACATACAAAGAAATCAAGGCAACTGTGTTCACAAAACAAGTTCTATTTGATAAAGTGGAATGACACAGGGAATAAGTATTGGGCAGTGGTGGCCTGGTGGTTGGGGATGTGGACTGGTGAGCAGATAGTCACCGGTTCAATCCTCAGACCAGCAGGATCAGTTCTGGGTGGGACAGATAATGTAGCAGTGTTTGCCCCACCCTCCTAAAACCGCACTGTGGTGCCCTCGAGCAAGGCCCTTAACCCCAACTGCTCCAGTGGAGCTGCTCACTGGCCACAGGTCAATCTGTGGTTGTACTGGGCTGTTTCCAGGTGTGAATGTGTAACTGTGTGAACAGGGCGTCCTTAAAAAAGAGCGGTTGCCTCTCAAAGGAACTTTCCTGTATAAATAAAGGTTAAGATGTAGGGGACCCAGTCAGTACGTTCTCTACTCAGACTGAATGGCACGACAGGAGGAGATGTGTAAAAGCTGAGAAATGGATATGCAAGGCAGTCTATGGTTTTCGCATGAGAATATGCATTCTCCTCCGGTCTGCATAATAATGTGCCGACAGGCTGGGTGACAAAGGGAATTGTCATTGTAGATGCATGTGTGTTAATGCAAACAGTGACAAAGAGAATTGTCATGGTAAATGTATGCATGTTAATGCAAACACACCAGGTCGCTGGGTGAGTTGTATGGTATAAAAAGAGAGGTGCCCGCGACCTGGTTGAGGCTTCTTATTCTTGTTGATGTTAGAGAGAGATTAATAAAGTCTGCTCTGCTCCAGCAACTGCCTCGCCTGATCATTCCTCTCTCTACACTGGTGACCCTTGATGCACAATGGAACTCGAGGCGAACACCCCGGAGATGACCCGGACTGGAGGTGCCAGCACCGCCTGTGCCGTTTTAGTCAAACTCCCAGACTTTTGGCTACATGACCCGAAGTCTTGGTTCCTCCACACCGAGGCCCAGTTCGCGCTCCGGGGAGTGACGACGGATGACATCAAATATGACTACATGGTTGCAGCACTGGATGCACACATAACACAGCAGGTGGCAAGCCTGCTCCAACAGCCCCCAGCCCACGACAAATATGACACTCTCAAAACCGCGCTGTTCCGGCACAACACGGTCTTGGACTGCAAGAGAGCAGAAAGGCTCCTGACGTGCTCCGAGTTGGGAGACGGGTCGGCGGTCGAATTAATGGAGAAGATGTTGTCATTGATGGGCACAGATGATGGGCATTTCCTCTTTACACACCTTTTCCTCCGGAACCTCCCAACAGCGGCCAGAGCGGTCCTTGCCAATTCGCCGCTGCTGGCTACACGCAACTACCAGGCGCTAGCACAAGAGGCAGATTGGATGATCCTCACCACCAGAGTTTTCGCTGTGAACGCAGTGGCGTCGGAACCCAGCAAGATGGCCAGTGGATGCGAGGAGCCAACGACGGTGGCCGCAGCGGAGGCCAAGAAGCACTGGAGAGACACGCTCTGCTTCTACCACTGCCGTTTTGAGGAAGATGCACGCCGATGTGTACCACCGTGCCAATTCAAGCGCTCGGGAAACGCCAGGGCCGGCAGTCGGTAGCAGCTGCGACCGCCGGTGACACAAACAAGCTGCTCTATGTGACAGACTCACGCTTGGGGAGATGGTTCCTTGTGGACTCCAGCTCCCAAAAGAGCCTCATCCTGCCGTCCTATGCAGACCAGCTGGCGGAAGAGTAGCAGCCCCGAGCTGGCGGCCACAAACGGCTCAGACATTAAGACTTTGATGAGCGGACACTGACTATATCCTTGCACGGCCGTACATACCAATGGACATTCGTCATAGCGGCATGTAACTTCCCCATTTTGGGCGCTGATTTTTTGTGTGCACATGGACTATTAGTCGATGTGGCTAACAGACACCTGATTAACGCAATGTTTTTTGATTCTCTGCCCTGTACAGCTAGAGGAGCCGGGTCCACAACACTAGCCAACGTCACAGCTCCAGGGGGTAAGTTCCACACACTACTCACCCAGTTCCCAGCACTCACGGTTCCGACGTTTTCAGCGGCCGTCACTAAACACAGGGTGGAGCACTTCATTACCACCACGGGGCCACCCGTTTTCGCATGACCTCGGCGCCTGGACGCAGCTAAACTGGCCAGTGCGCGCGATGAGTTTGCCAACTTGGAAAGGTTGGGCATCATCAGGTGCTCAAACAGCCCATGGGCATCCCCGCTACATATGATGCCTAAAGCCGAGGGATCGTGGCGACCATGCAGAGATTTCCGTAGATTAAACAACGCCACAGCGCACGATCGCTACCCAATACCCCATATTCAGGATTTTTCCGTTCACCTCACCGGGGCACGCATTTTCTCCAAGATAGACCTGGTCCGCGGTTACCACCAGGTCCCGGTGCGCGCGTAGGACATACCCAAAACAGCAGTAATAAACCCGTTTGGTCTTTTTGAATTCTTACGCATGCCTTTCAGGTTAAAAGGCATGGCGCAGACATTCCAACGCATGATGGATGCGGTGCTGTGCGATCTGCCGTTTGTGTTCATCTACCTGGATGACATCCTGGTGACCAGCATGTCCGAGGGCGAACACGTAGCCCACCTCAGGACAGTTTTCCAGAGGTTGGAGGAGCACGGGTTAATAATCAACCCGGCAAAGTGCCAGTTCGGGGTGAAGGGAATCGATTTTTTGGGCCACCGCATTTCACCGGAGGCCACGATACCCTTACCGGACAAACTGCACGCAGTGGCAGATTTTCCCCGGCCTCAGACGGTCAGGGCGCTGCAGGAGTTTTTGGGGATGGTTAACTTCTACAACCGTTTCCTCCCCCGTGCAGCCCAGCTCATGCAGCCATTGTACGCTGCGCTTAAGAAATGGAAACCGGCAGACAGAGTCGACTAGACTCCTGAGCGAGAGCAGGCATTTTCCGAGGTTAAAACAGCTCTAGCGAACGCCAAAACTACTGGCGCACCCGGACCCGGCGGCTCGGATAGCACTCACTACCGACGCATCGGACATGGCCCTAGGGGCCATCGTGGAGCAGTGCGTCACCGGTTCTTGGCAGCCGCTCGCCTTTTTTAGCAGGTCTTTGCATGGCAATGAGCATAAATACAGCGCATTCAACAGAGAGTTACTGGCCACCTGGCCATACGCCACTTCCAGTTCTGGCTGGAAGGGTGCACCTTCACTGCGTTTGTGGACCACAAGCTGCTAACGTACGCTATGGCCAAAATTTCAGAACCATGGTCGGCCTGGCAGCAGACACAGCTGGCTGTGATCTCGGAGTTTACGACCGACATTCAGTATGTGGCCGGTAAACTCAACGTGGTGGCAGACTGTCTCTCACATGCAATAGTGGTCCCAGTCTACGTAGGGATAGATTACATGGCCATGGCTGCCGAGCAGATCGGTGATGCGGACGTTTGCGCGCTGCAGTCTGGACCAACAGGGTTAAGGCTGGAGAGCAGAGTACTGCAAGACCCCCCCCCCCCCCAAGTCTGTGATGTCTCCACAGGCCGCCCGCGCCCGGTGGTCCCACGCGCTTGGTGCCGCTGCGTTTTTGAGTTGGTTCACTCCCTGGCGCACCCAGGAGTGCGCGCACCACTCAAAATGGTGGGAGCAAAGTTTGTCTGGCTGAGCCTGCGCAAACAGGTGAAAAAGTGGGCTGCAGCCTGCGTGGCATGCCAATGAGCCAAGGTGCACAGGCACACAAAGGCCCCCCTTGAGCCGTTCCATGTCCCAGCTAAGAGGTTCGATCACGTTCACGTGGACCTCATGGGCCCCCTCCCGCCATTGCAGGGGCTCACGCACCTCCTGACAGTGGTGGACCGCACCACATGCTGGCCCAAGGCAGTCCTGCTAGCTTCCACTGCATCCGCAGAAGTTGCACGTGCTTTTTTGATGACATGGGTGGCACGTTTCGGCGCCCCTTCAGATATCACATCCGACTGGGGCCCGCAGTTTGTTTCTGACCTCTGGTCCATGATGGCCTGGAGCCTGGGCATCACAATTCATCGCATGACCATGTACAACCCCCAGGCCAATGGGTTATGCAAGCATTTCCATAGGTCACTTAAAGCAGCGCTCAGGGCTTCGCTTACGGATGCAAATTGGGTGGACCGGTTGCCGTGGTTTCTATTACGGTTGCGTTCAGCACCAAAGGAGGATTTGGCGGCCTCCCCAGCAGAGCTGTTTTTTTCCCAGCCGCTGCGGCTCCCTGGAGAATTTTTGCCGGACAACCCCGCACCAAACACCAGTCTATCCTCGCTTTCACTACATAGCGCAGAGGCAGGGATGGTACCTGGCCCGGCCCACCACTAATTTCCCCGCGCTTTCATGCCAAAGACCTTGAAGGAGGCGTTGTTGGTGTTTGTCAAGCACAATGCCTACTGGACCCCGTTGCGCCCGCCCTACGACGGCCTGTTCACAGTGCTGGAACCTGGGGAGAAACATTTTGTCTTAGACTTGGGGGGACATAGAGAAACAATCTGTATAGACAGGCTTAAGTCCACCTTCATTTTAGCAGACGAGCAGGTGGTGTTGGCCCGAGCCCCTCGGCGCGGACGACCCCAACTGAGAATGCCCCAGGTAAATGACTCGTCAGCTCAGTCACAATGGCATGCTGAATTTGTCCGAGTAAATAACTGCATATATTCCTGTATATATTTGCATCCTTTTATAGAAACGTGGACAGACTGTAATTTACTGTACATACTCTGGTTGTCATTGAATCCTTATTTAAATCCTTCACCTGAACAACGAGAGCAAGTTTTTAGCCAAAGTCAAATTCCTTGTATGTGTTGTGCATACTTGGCCAATAAAGCTGATTCTGATTCTGATTCTGATTCTGATTCTGAAGATGCCCACCCCATGTCCTCCCACAGACGGACGCGCCTCCAGGAGCGCCCCACCGGCACAGCAGCACCTTGGAGTCGCCGACTCCCCGTTACAGCCGCTACAGACGGCGGCTGAAGCACACAGAACATGAGGGTTAAGGTCCAGTCTGAGTTTCTGGGTGTGTGTGCTTGGGGGACCCAGTCAGTATGTTCTCTACTCAGACTGAATGGCACGGCAGGAGGAGATGCGTAAGAGCTGAGAAACAGATTTGCAAGGCAGTCTATGGTTTTCGCATGAGAATATGCATTCTCCTCCGGTCTGCATAATAATGTGCCGACAGGCTGGGTGACAAAGGGAATTTGACCTGCGACCTGGTTGAGGCTTCTTATTCTTGTTGATGTTAGAGAGAGATTAATAAAGTCTGCTCTGCTCCAGCTACTGCCTTGCCTGATCATTCCTCTCTCTACAAAATAAATAAAAATTGAACACACCTGGTGAAATTCATTTAATATTTAGTAGAAAAGCCTTTGTTGGTAATAACAGCTTCCAGATGCCTCCTGTATGGAGAAACTAGGCACAGGCATTGCTCAGGAGGGATTTTAGCCCATTCTTCCACACAAACTGTCTTGAAGGTTCCGTGGGTGTCTTCTATGATCTCTGATCTTCAATTGGTTCCATATATTTTCAAATGGATTTTGGTCAGGTGACTGACTGGGCCATTCTAGCAGCTTTATTTTCCTTATCTGGAGCCAGTTGAGAGTTTCCTTGGCTGTGTGTTTGGGATCATTGTCTTGCTGAAATATCAACCCTCGTTTCATCTTCAGCATCTTGGCAGATGGCAACAATCTCTTATCAAGGTTGTCTCTGTACATTTGTCCATTCATCTGTCCTTTAATTATATGAAGTCTGCCTGTACCATGTGCTGAAAAAACACCCCCACACCATGATGGGATGTGCAGTGCCATTTCTCCTCAAAACATGCTGTGTGTTGTGGTATCCAAAAAGTTCAATTTTAGTCTCACTTGACCAGACTATATTCTCCCAGTATTTTACTGGCTTGGCCAAATGTTGTGTAGCAAACTTTAAACGAGCTTCAACGTGCTTTTCTTCAGCAATGGAGTCTTGCGAGGTGAGCGGGCATAGAACCCATGTTGGTTGTGTCATGTGTCTGAGCTCAGGTTTTATCTGAGCTCAGACCCTCACTTTATTTCTAGTATTGTATGTCTGATTAGTTTTATTTTGTTAGTTTTCTGTATTAACTTGGGAATTGTTTTCACTTGTGCCTCTCCTTTCCCAGACACTCCCTTCCACTGCTCACAGCCTACCCTCTCAGCCCAGCTGTGGGCAGTTGGTTAATTAGGCTCCTGCTCGCTCAGTGATTCACACCTGCAGCTCATTTACCTGTGTGTGTTTATGCACTGCCTTTCCACTGTTCAGTGCTTCGAGATTGAATGTTCTTTCTGGTTACCCTCAGAATTATCCAGTCCCTGATCATTACTCCAACCTGCTCCTCATCTCCTCCTGAGTCAAGCTGGTTCAGGAGTGCTCTTGTCTGTAAGATTTTCTTGCTTTGCATTTTTGCATGAGCTGCGCTACTTTGGACTTTGGGTTTTTTTTCTGTTTATTAAATGCACAACACTGTTCAGCACTTGGGTTTGTTCTCTCTGCCCCAAAGCGGCCTAAACATGACAGAATCTCGCAGCCATTAAGAAAACCCAGCTGTGGTGTTTGTGTGTTTTTTCATCTTTTTGTGTTTTTTCACTCACCTATTTTTCTGGAACTCATTATGTGCCCGGTTCGCCGACCTCACCTGAACAAAGGAGGAAAGGTGGCAGGGTCTCCTAGCCTGGAGGAAGAATGGGCGGCGGACTTTATCCAAAGTTTTGTCGATGAAGCTCTCGCTGCCCGCGGTCCCAGGAAGATCTGGGAGAGCTTGTATGGAGCAATGGGCATTGTGAAGGCACATTCTGGGTTGTGGAGATATATCAGTACGCAGAGCTGTTGTCCATGGTGTCCACGCTCCAGCGATCATTTCCTGGGCTGACGTTTCCAGCAGAGCCGAAGCGGAGGAGCTCGCCTCGGCAGAAGTCCGTCCCCTCTCCCGGTTCGACAGCTCTAGCTCCACTAAAACAGCATCACCCTGCACCGGACCGCTGGAGGAAGTCAGTTTCCTCTTTGGCAGCCACTTCCCAGATGTCGAGCCCAACAATTCCTGCAACAGAGCCCCTTCTTTCTTCTCCTTGGCTGGCTGTCACGCCAGCCTGTGCCCTCTCCGCTGCTACCTTAACTCCTGCCGCCTCGATGTTCCCTTCTGCTGTTGAGAGGTCCTCCAGGGCTTCCTCAGGTACGCCCACTCCCGTGTCCATGGGAGCAGCTCCTCCACAACCTATTGAAGGGCCCAGGTTCACTGTAGACACAGAGAGGGATGACTCATCTTTAGCTGCAGCAGGCAACATCACACACTAGGAGATCAGGCAAGTTTCATCTCTTTTCATTCCTAATTTTGATAATATGTCTTGCCTGATCCCTGGTAGAGAGACTCAGGGTGTGCAGTCCCCTGAGCTCTCTCCACCTGCTGCAAACCATACTTCCCCATTTGTCCTCTCCGTGTCTCCTCTGCTTATCCTTGAGTGTCCACCGGTCCCTGAACGAAGCCGCCGGATGAAGGAGGAGCCTGTGGCCCTGGAGGAGCCAACACAGAGCCGACTCTCAGCTGCCATGCAGGACAAGTCACCAGTGTGGGTTCCTTTGCCTGGGGAAGATAAGACTGCGATTACCATCATGCCTGCTGCGGAGGCCGCCGCAGCAGAGTCAGCAACTGAGCTGGACCTCCAGAGGGAGGTCCCTCTGGAGGTCCAGCTCAGTCCCTCTGGAGGTCTACGGGCCGAGCCCATAGAACTACCATCGCCTGGATCGTCGGACTCCTGGACGGCGGTGGAGCTTGAGCTCAGGCAAGTGCTCTCTTTTGTTTTCCTATTGTCTGTTTTGGAGCAATCTTGCCTGGTGTCTTGGTGAGGGGAGCCAGGTGCAGCTACCTGCTGCACCTGAGCTCACCTCACCGGGCTCCGCCGCTGCCGGTGACCCTGACCCCTCTTCTGTATGTATGTCTGAGCTTTTTCCCCAGGGTCACCGGAAACCAACCACCACCACCAAAGGTCTCCGTGGGTCCAGGATCGCCACTGGAGGTCATCCTGAGTCCAGCTCCCCCCGTTGAAGTCATTGTGGGAGCTCCGACCCAGGCCAGGTCCTCCATGGGTGCAGCTCCTCCTCTGCCCGAGGTCGTCGTGTGGATCCCTCCTCAGGTTGAGTCTCCATGTGTGCTGCATCCCGGCGAGGGACCCTTGTGGGTGCTGCGCCCCAGCCTTAACCCGACGTGGGTGCTGCGTTCCAGTATGGGCTTGCCATGGGCGCTACCCCCCAGCCCGGGGTCCACCCCGGGTGCAGCGTTGGCCCAGTCCGGACCCACCGAGGGTGCTGCAGTGCTCCAGCCTGGAGCCACCGGGGGTGCTGCAGTGCTCCAGCCTGGAGCCACCACGGGTGCTGCTGATCATCAACCAGACGCCGTTGGGATCACCCATCCTCCACCATAAAACATTGCCGTCGGTCCTCCCATGGGGAGGCTGCCTCCTGGGTCATCCCTGTGGTCCAGGTGGCTAAAGAACTCAGGCCAGCTGCCAGATAGACTGAGCAGTTGGGTTGGGTGGCCAATATTCTGGCTGGCCTGTGACTTAGGCCGGCCACCTGAACTGCCTGGTTTTTTGGTCTAGGGGGAGCCCAGGGTCCTGGTGTTGCGCAGGTGAGCGGGTTTGTTTTTTCCTCCTATCCTGTTTCCCCCACCTCCCTCCCTGGATGGTTTTGTGATGTACCTCTTTCTCTCGCGGGGGGGGGGGGGGGGGTATTACCTGGGGGTATCTGGAATCCACCCCTGAAAGGGGGGTCTCTGCCATGTGTTTGAGCTCAGGTTTTCTCTGAGCTAAGACCCTCACTTTATTTTTCATATTGGGTATGTCTGATTAGTTTTATTTTGTTAGTTTTCTGTATTAACTTGGGAATTTTTTTTCACCTGTGCCTCCCCTTTTCCAGACACTCCCTTCCACTGCTCACAGCCTACCCTCTCAGCCCAGCTGTGGGTAGTTGGTTAATTAGGCTCCTGCTTGCTCAGTGATTCACACCTGCAGCTCATTTACCTGTGTGTATTTATGCATTGCCTTTCCACTGTTCAGTGCTGTGAGATTGAATGTTCTTCCTGGTTACCCTCAGAATTATCCTGTCCCTGAGCATTACTCTGATCAGCTCCCCATCTCCTCCTGAGCCAAGCTGGCTCAGGAGTGCTCCTGTCTGTGAGTTTTTCTTGTTTGGCATTTTTTGTATGAACTGCGCTACTTTGGATTTTGTGGTTTTTTTCTGTTTATTAAATGCACAACACTATTCAGCGCCTGGGTCTGTTCTCTCTGCCCCGAAGGGGCCTAAACATGACAGGTTGAGTTCATTACTTATTGTTTTCTTTGAAACAGCAGTACCTGTTAACTCCAGGTCTTTCTGGAGCTCTCCACAAGTGCTTTTTGGCACTTGGATAACTCTTCTGATAATTCTTTTGACTCCTTTGTCAGAAATCTTGTGAGGAGCTCCTAGTCGTGGCCAGTTTATGGTAAAATGATGTTCTTTCCACTTCCAAATGATGGCTCAAACAGTCCTCACTGGAACATTCAGCAGTTTAGAAATATACCTGTAACCAATGCCATCATTATGTTTTACAACAATAAGGTTGCAAAGGTCTAGAGAGAGCTCTTTGCTTCTACCAATCATGAGTTCTTTGTGGTGTGACAATCTGATATTCACAGACCTTTTTAAAGGATATCAGTCAGGACTTAATCAGCTGAAATTAATTTGCACTGATGGGGGATAGGATGGCTTCCTAAATTATGATAGATTTCAGCTGGTTTCTTGGCTTTCTATGCCATTTTGCAGCTTTTTTTCTTCATGTGTACAATACTTATTCCCTGTGTCAGTCCACTTTGTTAAATATAACTTGTTTTGTGAACACAGTTGCCTTGATTTCTTTGTATGTATGGATTACTTGGGTTGTTACTGATATCAGGTGAAAATCTCAGGTCAGTGGCTCCACCAGAAATATGTTTAATGAGAAAAATGTTGACGTGTTCGATACTTATTTTCCCTGCTGTATACAGACTTATCTATTTAGGTACCAGAGTAATAAATACCAGCTGACTTTTCAGTTCACTAGATGGTACTAAATGCTCACTGTCTGGTTAGGTCAGCACAGCAAAGGACTGATTCCTGAGATCTAGCCAGGAGTTGAACAAAGCAGAAATCGGCATGGAAATTATAATATGTGATATCGCAATGCACAGCATATTGCAAGGTCATGATAATATCACACCACGGCACAAGTATTGTGATAATATTGTATTGAGGGGGGCCTCTGGTAAATTCACACCTCTAAAAAGTACCACTGGAGATTAATTAATCAAGTATAAAAGTAAGAGTTGACACAAAAAATTACTTTATTATACGAGGGGTGCTGAAAAGTTCATAGGCTGACTAAGAAGGAGTTATGCTCGTAGGTGCTGAGCCAGTAGTATTTGTGCTTCAGTGGCTGAGAAACAAGAGGGCAGAGCAGAGCAGAGAGTGAAAGAACTGTCAAGAGTATGGGTACAATAAACCACATTTGGACAAATTTGATCACTGCATCATGTCCAGCCTATGAACTCCTAAGTATCCACTTATAAGAATCCACTGAAGTATAAGTATTCAAGTACAAGTATCCACTTAAACACTTACTAGAGAGTACTCCTGCCAGTTTATGATTTTTGTTTTGCTTAAATTACCTTTTTCTTGTAAATTTATGACTTCCTTCTGGTAAAATCTTAACTTTTTTCACCCCACATATGCTAAGTTTGCAACTCCTCTCCCAATAAAATTGTTTTTAATTATTTTTTCTTGTACTTTTGCAACTTTTGTCATCACATTCAATTGCATTTTTTAAAGAACAATTGTGAATTGTTATGTTAAATTACTAATGTACAGGTAATGAAAAAAAGCCTAAAAGATTTCTTACATCTTGTCTGTATTTCTACCCTCAAGAAAAAGACTCAAATCCCTCTTTCCAAAAACAACCAGATTTAGAAACAGCACTTATGCAACAGAGATTCATATTTTAACTCAGAATTTTGGCATGTTTTGTGATTTTTTTAATGACTCAATTTACTGTAATTTTTACATTTTATTTATTGAATTTTTAAGTTACCAAGTAGGGGGTGAGCTCCCACCCTAAGTGCAAGAGAACGTTTGAAATTAAAAAAAAGTTTACATTTCATTGGAAAAAGGAGCTTCTGCGCTTCCTCCCTAATCATCTGAAGCTGTAGCAGGTGCCTCTCAGCTCAAGGACATCAAACTCATTAAGAAAAGAGAGTCTGGAGCACACTGTCTAATTTAAAGCCTTTATTGGTGCACAGACTAACGTTTCGAGACTGTGTCTTCTTCAGAGTCACATAAAGCTGAACAAAATGGCTGCCATTAAATAGACACTAGACCATGTGTGAGAAACTCATTGGCTAGTTAAAATCATAAAAGTTCAACTCCATTGGTTGATGGAGTGGGGTGGGTGTTGCCACACACTTGATCCACCCCAACCAATGATAGACACACACCTAGCAGCAAAAATAACATGACACAGCAAGATTTTTGTAAAAATATTTTTATTAAACATTTTTCACAGTTTTTTTTTTCAATAGCAGCAACTGTTTATCTTACGCCAGACCCTCTGATAGACTGCAGAAATATATTCTAGAGGATAACCTCGTGCTTGAAAGTGTTGTTGCATCTCAGTAGCTTGTAACTGGAACTCATTATCAGTACTACAATTTCTTCTGAGTCTTAAAAATTTCCCCAATGGAATATTTTGAATGAGATGTTTAGGATGATGGCTTCTGGCTTGTAGAACAGTGTTTCTGCTCAATGGTTTACGATAAATTGGGGTTTCAATCACATTATTGATACCTTTGTAAAATGTCAAATCTAAAAAGTGGACCGATGCACTAGTCTGTTCCATAGAAAATGATAGATAATCTGTAGTAGAATTAATATATTTTAGGAAGGCAGTTAACACTTCACTATTTCCTTGCCAGATAACCAAGATATCATCAATGTATCTTTTCCACAGGGCAATTTTGGCTAAAAATGAATTTTGAAGAGAACTGTAGTTGAATTTTTCTTCCAAGAGGCCCATACCAAGACAGGCACAGGATGGCACAAAAGCACTGCCCATTGCTGTACCACAGGACTGCAAATAGTAGGAATCAGCATACCTGAAAAAGCTCATGGTAAGGATCGTCTTAGACCAGGGGTGTTCAATCGAGCCCAATCTCATCAAAAAAACATTCAATTGCACGTTTTGTCAGTCAGAGAAAATGTACAGCGGCACGTAAAAAGGATTTTTGTGGTGCAGTGAGTACGTGGCGTGTACAGCTTTAAGAAAGGTGTGCAACGGGAGCATTTTTTTTCACTTTTATTGTGTTTGAACATGGAGCAACTAACCTAACCTAACCCATACTTTAATGCCTAACCCTAACCTTACAGGAACCTTTCATTAGTGGATTGAAAAACAAAGTAAGGAAAAAAAAGACGAGGAAAAAAAAAGAAAGAAAAAAGGTAAATGACAGATGAGAGTTGAACTCGTGTGTTTTTGCTGAAACTGTCCACCATCCCCCTCCCACCATGTTGGGAAAGCAAAATAAAAGATGTGCTGTTCTGCACATGCATGGTGAAGACTGCACAGTGAGTGAACTTGTAAAAATGTACCGAGGCAGGTTTTTTTTTTTTTAACGTGGAAATGTATGTTTTTAGAGGGGTTGGAAAATGTTTATTAGATACGTTTTTTTACTGAGACCGGGTTGGTTCAATCATCTACCGTGGAGGGTCAAGACCCTGCAGGCTTTACCTCCAACCAGTGTCTTCAACAGCAGATTTCCCTGAACTTTTTCCTACTGACTGCTGATCAGTGAAAACACCTGCTGAAGAGAAAACCTGCAGGGTCTTGGCCCTCCATGGCACATGATTGGACACCCCTGTCTTAGACAGAGAAAGTAAAAATTCAGTTGGAGGCAAAATCTCATGAGGGCTTTTAGTCAAATAATGGGCCAGAACAGCAAGACCAATTTCATGGGGTATACAGGTACATAAGCTTTGCACATCTAGCGTAACAAGAATATCGTTTTGTTTGTATCTGAAGTCTTTCAGTGTATTGAGTACATCAACTGTGTCCCCGAGGAAGAATGGAAGATCAGAGACATATCTTAGAAGAAGTCTTTTTCTTTTTCAGTTATCCAATCTCTCTTGAATGCAAGATTGATATATTGAGAAATTTGATTTTTTTTTTTTAATTTTCAGTAGGATTTAGCTTCAAAGGTGTATAATAGCCTATCTCAGACAGTTGACTTCTTATGCTGGAGTTATAATGCTCACATCCCAGAGCCACAACAGATCCACGTCTATCAGCTGGTCGGATTATAATATCTTTTCTAGATTCAAGATTGTGAAGAGCCTTCATTTCACACGTCTTTAGATTACTTTTAACACGATGGGGGACCTGATGTAGTTCTGCTAAATCATGTTCGACAAGTTTGCTGTAAGTGAATATAGTGGGTGTAGGGGGTGAGCTCCTGCCCTAAGTGCAAAAGTACTTTTGAAATAAAAAGTTTACATTTTGCATTTTTCGCTAGTGTCAAATTATTTATTATATAAGGGTGATTAATGGTAATTGGAGGGGACCCCCTGTGAATTTTTGCCTAGGGATCTCGAGAGACTGTAGAATGGCCTCTGGCAGCCAGAATAGAAGAACTTTGACATCAGTGATAAAAAATTAAAAATTCACTAAGATGCACTCATTTCTGGTAAGATCAAGTTAATATAGTAGAAACAAGCACATTTTATCCAGTTTTCAAATCAGTAAATCAAAAGTAACTCACAATCAAATGTACCTCAGTAAAAGTGAAGGTTTTTCTTAAATATTCGAGTAAAAAGTATCCTACCATAAAATTACTCAGTAAAATACTTTAGTGTGTACCATCGGACACACAGAGAGCAATTTCATGAATGTCTTCAGAGACGGGCTGGTCAAACGCGTGCCCTTATTTATATGATCCAGAGCAGTGAGATTAAAAAGATAAATAAATAAAGCCACACAAAAGACAGTCTGAGGAGATAAAGAGATCAGGGAGGCCAGTTGATGCCGCCAGTACAAGTCTATGACATCAGGGGTTTTTTTCTCTACTTTTTTGTGCAGACATTGTGAACATGGATAAATGGTTTAGCCTTTAGAATTCGGACATCATGAACTAGTTTTTCCTCAAGCCCACTGATCCTTATCAACCCTCCCATTTCTTCAGCTTTTTTATTCCAGACAAAACCGATCTTAATGCCACCAGGGGGAGAAAAAAATCCTTTCTTGTCCAGTCTTGTCTGACAAAAAGAAGAGCTCACAGAGTGAAATATTAGAATAATAAAATGGCACCATTAGCCGGCTTAATGTTCAATCATCATTTTCTCTCTTTGTGGCCATTCAGTCAAGGTCAGGGTGATGTTTTAAGTGTCCCGAAAATCAGGGAACCTGCTGTGAAAATGTAGTCAATCAAACTCTGAATTACTGAGAGAATAATCAGTTAATCAACACTGTGTGATCTGACTTTTATGCAAGCAGGTGAATTTGAGAGATTATGAGAAGAACCAGTCAAAGTCTTCATTACACACGAACTGGAGCTGCTGCCAGACTCCATATTTGACATGTGTGACATCACTGGTAGTTTGTTAAAAAGGTTAACTAAGGTCCTTTTTCTTTGTAGAACACACATCCTCACAATCATCCTCTTCTGGCAAAGTTCTGCGATGTTCATACACCACCAACAAGCTCTCTCCCATTTGTGTTGAGGGATTTTTGATTATTTTTACATTTAATTTATCCTCCGAATGCTACCAAAGCCACTTTAAATTCTCCTGAAGTTAACTACACAGATCCATAGCGCTGTCAATCCTAAATGGATTTATGTCCTTTGGGTATTTAATCGATGCAGGGGAAACTCCAAAATCGTATTCTTCCAATTCTAGTCAGGAAATTGTGTTAAACTCTGAATATCTGGTCAGAGATTCAGAGCATTAATCTGTAATGCTTAATGCTTTAAATAGAGTAAATTACATTTACTCTATTTGGATCCAGCACTGTATTGTTGTTTATTTACATGACTGCAAATCGACGGCATTTATACAAATGTCCACATTTACAGCAGCAGGACAGCAGTGCTTTACCTTGTCAAAAAGGGGAAAATAGAAATGCTGCAAAAGGAAAAATTCTAAGAAAGAAAAGAAATGCATGACTGATATATGTAGGTACTGGGAGTTTTGTCCATAAAAGGAAGACATGATTATTAGGGAACTGTCACAGAGTTTCCTTTTTTTGCTTCAGTGTTGGGAATCTTTCTGCAAACAGTCCATAAGAAGTTAATGAGTGGTGCAGTTTCCTGACACATTAAGCTTCACCTCCACTACCAGCTCACAGCTGGTGGAGGAGTTCCTCTTTGGTTCAGTGGTTGGAGTGTGAGGCTTTGAATCATGGGGCCAGGGGTTCAAGTTGCAGCATCTGTTCAAAGGTGGAGGTCTAGTTTACAGAAGGGTGAGAAAGATAATAGGTTAGTAAGTCCACCTTGATGATAAAAAGGTCAAAATAGTCTAGAGTTCCTGGGTAAATGGGTGATTCTTGGCCTAGTAGGGCCAAAACATTCTAGTTGATGTATGGCTTAACAGCTGTTTAAACCCTCTTCAAACACTGTGGTTGAAAGTGAAGTGTTCAATCACTCCTACATCATACTAAGGATGTTTTCACAGCTGAAACCCAGATCAAGGTTCATATTTTAGTTACGGTGTGTACATTTAGTCTAGTTAGGTTTGGATTCACACTGCTCCTTTTCCAAGCGAACTAAGAAATCTCACATGACATGGCTATGTTTTGTTTCCATGAAGATGTCCTGTTGTCATGACAACGTTTATGTTGTTAGCACAGACCGGTAGTTAGCCAACATGCTACTCACCCTCCAAGGTGTTTTCTGCAGCTCTGGACACTTCGGTACCAGCGCTTTAAGTTGAAACTGGAGAAGACTACGCCATATTAGTTGAACTAGTTTAATGAGGGTGAATGTTATCCGGGTTTTCATTAAAAAAGGATGTTTGCCGTTCTCATCAGCTGTGATGATTTTCAAATTGTGCATCCATTTTTTTTTTTAACTCTGTTGAATCCTCCCAAAAATATCTGACACGTTTCTCATTGTCATTTTTTAAGTGACTATTTTTTGCTGCTAACGGCCATATTTCCTCTCTCTGAGGGCTATCACGGCTCATCTTCTCTGTCGGCTGCCCTATCTTCCTATGTTTGGTCTAAAATTCTCTACCTTTCTGAAAACTGTTTTCACATTTAAAACAAACTGGACCAAGGTTCAGTTTGATCATGTCCCACCTCTTTTTGCCTTATCAGATTTGTCTCTTTACTCTGGACTGTGGTTCAGGGGAGATTTCACACACAAAAAGATTTTGGCCCTAATCAAACTGAAAAGTCAAAAGTGTGGACCAAAGGGGTTGGATGTGAAAGCACCCTTAGGCTCCTGTTTTCCTAGAATGTACCTACACTGGAACAGGTAGAAGAAATGCTTGGCATCTGTTGTACAGATCGCAAAGTGAACAGGAAACTGATTTAGAAATCAGTGTTTGTTCCAAGAAAATTGAAATACTTAATTTTGACCAAAGAAAATAAAACAGTAGGCTACATAGAAATGAAATATATCAGCATTATTAATCTGCATTGCAAATAAAACTGATCAATAGTCTGTGAGACTACTGTGCTGTTAAGACCTAAAGGCCACATGGAAGCCAACAAATCATTATGTTTTTTCTTTTGCTAAGTATGTATATAATACAAAGACTATTAATGAAGGGTTACCATGTCAAAGTGTTTGGGACCTGTCAAGTTAAAGTGGAGACTGATTCTAGGCTTCGAAACTCCACATTTCCACATTTCCATGTGGAAACTTTTCCACATGGAAATGCATAACGCTCCCCATACCAAAAGGAATCTCCATATTTGCTTCAAGATTTTTTGATTGCCAATTTCTTTTTCTCTTTCTCCTTTTGCTCATAATTCCTTCTTTATCATTTTTTTAATCAATCACTGCAAAAGTAAACTCCAACTTTTTTAATCTTTACATTTATTCCTTTTCCTATTTTCAATCCACTTTCAAATCTACACAATCGGAGGACGTCTTTAGCCTCTTTAGTGGCATTCTTTTTTTTTTTTTTTTAAATGAGGAGCTCTTCTATTATAGAGACACAATCTGTCATCAACCAGTTTAACACCCAGTCCACTGCTCTAGTTTTTTACACAATAGAAGTCGATTGCTCTCGAAGCCTAGAATCAGTCTGTAGTGGCCTGAATTGGTGTTTAACAATCAGTTTTACAAACGACGAGCTGTTCTGGGCTAACAGCCCTCCATGTCCCATCAGTCAGCTCCCTTCTAACACGTGACCTCCCATCACCTCAGATCCAGTGCATCATCTCTGTTCGCTGAGACGACCTAATTTGTCACACCACATAGGGCGCTGCACTGAGACTAATTCCCTTCCCTCATTTATTTGCGCTATTATTAATATTGCAGACTTTGCACTTTGCATGACATCACCCACTTCACTCTCGCCTTGTCAAAATGAGGAATCATAGCTTGTGAGTGCTTCACCCAACACACACACACAGTCTGGAGCAAGACGAGGCTGATGTGAGTGGATCTGTCACTGTGACCCGTTTCCACCACACATTATATGGGTGTAAACACTCAGTTGCACCCACACTTAATGCATCTGTGGCCCCTTCTGTCTGTCTATCCTTGTCTTGCAGCTCTATTTACATTTTACCATAAAACACTCACTTTCACCCTTACTGATTTGATATCCATAGTGTACTCCTTTATTACGATTTAAACACGATTTTAAATTGTTTCAGCTTTGAAATTCTGTGTAAAATCAAAGTGATATGCAAACAGCAACAGGTTTCCATATACAAACAAAAAATACAGCCTGTTATAATAGAAAATAAGGGTGGGAATTCTTTAGCCGCCTCATGAGTTAATGCAATGATGATTCAGAAGGCTGCAGTTTGATGATAAAATGATGATCGATGCATCTTAATGCATCCTTTATTGTGTCTCGGTGCAACAGAGGCATACGGTAACCACTCAGTGTGTCTGTGTGTGTGTGGTTGTATCTGTCTGTCTATTTCAGCTCGCCCGGTCAAAATTAAGTCTAAGTAAAGGTTTGTATCATTATATCACCATCTTTTCTCGACTTTTAATTTGCCAAAATTTCAAGATAAGCCTTTGTTTTCAAAATAAACACAAATTTAACTCACCATTATACGCTCAATGCAGCCACAAAAAAAGGTATTGTAATAACTAGGCCGGGCTGATAGAGGTCGCACCGAGGCAACTGCACCTTGGTGCTTTCATTTAATTATTTCCTTTCTTTCTGTGTGACCAGAGGTGCTGCCTGCTAGAACACAAGGCAGGCAAATGCTTGGGGCCCGAGGCCAGAAGGGGGCCCCCCAAGGGTTGACCAATTTTGAATCACTACAGCAGTGACAATGTGGAGAGTTTGCAATGAATGAATGAATCTTTATTTCGGATAGATTAAAAGTACAGGTTAAAAGAAACTGAATAATATAACAAAGGGGGAAAGAAAATCCAACAAGGTCAAATTAGACAATAACTCCTCTGATTATACAGTTCAACATAAGTTATCCGAAATGGGTGATGGCTGAAGCCGCAGCTTATATTGCCCACCCATGTTCCATCCAAGAATTCAAAAGAAAAAAACAAAACAAGAGCGATTACAATTCAGAACGAAGCTAAGACAAAATGTGACAAAAAACTAAGCTACAACACAACGCAGGCTGGATATGACAATCCTTATGTGATTTTACATGTCATCTTGTATATACAGTATGTTTGGAGTATTTCTTCCTTTAGTTTTTGTTTAAATTGTCCAAGCGTTGTACATGATTTTAATAACAATAACAGTGGTAGGCCGGCGCAGAACTCCCTAAAGGGGCCCATGCCCACGCCCACTGCTCACTTTCGCAAGTATCGGTGCCATCTTATGTAAACAAACAAGTGAGAGCGGCTATATCAAAATGAAGTTATCCATCTGGCAATTATTTATGTATTTATTATTCTGCTTTTTTATTGCTCTTCAGAATTCAATTTTTGAATTTAATGTTTAAATTCTGATTTTGAAAAGATACTAATGTGCACTTTTGAAATAAAAGCATGCTTACATTTCACATTTTTGTTTGCTGTTTATTATATAAGGGTGATGAACCTTGGTTTGAGAGGCCTCCTGTGAATTTTTGCAATTGGCGTTCATTGAAAGATCACTGAGAGATCATTGGGAGATCAATTAGATTTCTGACTACTTGTTGACAGATCGTTGAAAGATTGTTGAGAGTTCACTTCCCTTTGGAGAATGAGTCAAACTTTGAGGACTATGGAGATCACTGAAGATCATTGAGAGATCATAGCAATCACTGAGAGATCACTGAAAGATCGTTTGGCGATCTGGCCATTTTGTCATCACTCAGCAATCTCTTAATGATCTCCACCCCTGTGTAAAGGGGGTATAATCATATTCCACTCAAAATGTGTCTTAAGTGTGCAAATTAATAAGAAATGAGAACACAAAGTGAAAGTAAGGACACATGGGTGCTCAAAAAAGGGCACTGACTACATTCTAACTCCTATCACCAGCATGGGGGCGTATTTGTTTATTCCTTTCCACCACTTACCACCCTTCTCGAAGAGTTTATGAGTCCTTTTGACACAGTGAAATATGATGTACAGCAGTTACTCTATAGGTAGCAGTAATAAAAGCAATAGTTTTCATATGAAATTGCACACAAAATGCTACATAACATGCAAAAATCACCTGCTAAAGTCTGTATAAAGACATACTTTACACTATTGCTAGTTACAGTATAAGTCAGAGAAATGCTTTTAGGTTCCTATTGAATGTGGACACTGTTTTGATAGAGCTCAGACTTTGTCTGTATAAGTAAAGAGAGAAGAAAACATTTGTATGACTTAAGTCTGTTTTAACAGAATACAGGGACAATTAACATAATCCAGTTTTCCACAGACGTACATAAGCTTGCAGCCACTCTGATGCACCATTCTCTCTCTCTCTTTCTCTCTAACTGCACACATCATTTTCAAATTTGCAACCCAACAATCACACCCCTGCTTAGCTGTATTAGTATTCATAACTTTATTTTTCCTCTTAGACTTTTTTGGAAAGAAATCAAATTAAAATGGCTCGCTTTAACCCCATATCAAAATCGAATCAAATCAAACTTTATTGTCATATTGCTGTACATACAACTGTAGTGCAGGCAAGATGAAATTGCGTTTCTCTCGGCATCCATATAAATAGAAGTAGCATGATTTAAGACACACTCACACATAGCTTCACCCCCCCACCCCCACCCCCCCATCCATTCACACATCCCTGAGACATACTTGGGAAAAAAAAAAAAAACTAACTAACTATAATATACAAATAATATACAAAATGTCCGTAGGTGCAGTAGTGTGTATGAGAGATTCCGGGTCAACTGTTCAGCATCCTGACAGCTTGTGGAAGGAAGCTGTTGATCAGTCTGGTGGTTCTGCCTCTGATGCTCCGGAATCATTTACCAGATGGAAAAAGTACAAAGTGTTTATGCAGAGGGTGAGAACGGTCCTTGACAATGTTCAGTGCCCTGCTCCTACAACGGCTCTGAAAAAGTTCTTGGACAGAGGGGAAGGAGACTCCAATTACCCTCTCAGCCCCCTTGACTATCCTCTGCAGGGCTTTTTTGTCTGACATACTGCAGCTGGAGTACCATGTAGCAATGCAGTACGTCAGAACACTCTCCACCACACCTCTGTAGAAGGTCCTGAGGATGCAGATGGGGAGAGAGGCCTGTTTGAGCTTCCTCAAGAAGTGCAGTCTCTGCTGAGCCCGCTTCCTGATCCCCAAGGAATTCTTGCTCCAGGTCAGGTCCTGCGAGATCTGCACTCCAAGGAACTTGATGTTCTCCACTCTCTCCACTAAACGGCCGCCGATGCTGAGGGGGACGTGCTCAGGCTGACACCGCCGGAAGTCTATAATCATCTCCTTCGTTTTGTCCACATTGAGCACCAGATTGTTCTCCCTGCACCAGCCCTCCAGGTCACTCACTTCTTCCCTGTACATTGATTCCTCATCCCTCTGAATAAGTCCCACCACCGTGGTGTCGTCTGCAAACTTAATAATCTGGTTCCCCTCATGTCTGGACACACAGTCATGTGTTAGAAGCGTAAACAGTGGACTGAGTACACAGCCTTGAGGGGATCCGGTGCTCAGCGTGACAGAGTTGGAGATGTTGTTTCCAACCCGGACAGACTGAGGTCTCTCAGTCAGGAAATCCAGGATCCAGAGACATGTGGCGGTGTTCAGACCGAGAAGGAGTAATTTCTCCATCAGTCTCTGGGGAATAATGGTGTTGATTGCTGAACTGAAATCAATGTACAGGAGTCTGGCGTAGGTGTCTTTCTGGTCCAGGTGGGTGATGACAGAGGGTAGGGTGGTGACTATAGCATCCTCCGTGGAGCGGTTTGAACAATATGCAAACTGGAGCGGGTCGTGTGATGCAGGGAGGCAGGCTGTAATGTGTGGTTTGACAAGCCGTTCAAAACACTTCATCACAATTGGTGTCAGTGCAACAGGACGATAGTCATTCAAACAGGACACAACTGGTTTCTTTGCCACCGGTACAATGATAGAGGTCTTGAAGCATCTGGGAACGATGGCCTGACTCAGGGAGATGTTATAAATGTCAGTCAGGACATCCGCCAACTCGCTCGCGCAGTCTCGGAGCACACGTCCCGGAATATTGTCCGGACCTGCAGCTTTGCGTGGGTTGACTCTGGTTAGGGTCCTCCGTGTGTCCGCAGTGTTGATGGTAAAAGCTGGTCCGACCGATGGTGGGGGTGGGCCAGCCCTCCCTCTGATTGTCGAGTTTGATGCTTCAAAACGTGCAAAGAAGTCGTTAAGCCTGTCTGGAAGCGAAGCGTCGTCATCATCGACCCCCTGCCTAGACTTATAGCCCGTCAGTGTCCGAACTCCCTGCCACATCTGCTTGGTGTTCCTAGTGTCACAGAGGTGTTCCTGGATTTTCTCCGCATAGGCGCGCTTTGCCGCCTTAATTCCCTTTGAGAGCGCAGACCTGGCTGAGCGAAGGGCGATCCTGTCCTTCGCTCTGAAGGCTGCATCTCTGGCTGTAACCAGCGAGCGCACCTCTGCAGTCATCCAGGGCTTATAGTTACCCCGCATAGTGATGGTCTTCACTGTAGTGACATCCTCTGTGCACTTCACGATGTAGCTGGTGACCGTATCAGCATACTCCTCCACATCTCTCTTGTCTTCCTGGGAGGCTGCTATTTTGAAGACCTCCCAGTCTGTGTGCAGAAAACAGTCTTTCAGTGCAGAGGTTGCACTCTCTGGCCAAATTCTAATTTGTTTCACTGCTGGCCTGCTGCGCTTCAATAAAGATTTGTAGGCAGGCAGCAGCATCACGGATATGTGATCAGAAAGGCCGAGATGGGGGCAGGGTATCGCCTTATATGCATCTGTGTTTGTGTACACTAAGTCCAACATATTCTCTCCTCTGGTCTTAAAGTGTACACATTGTTTAAACTTGGGGAGCACAGTCTTTAGGCTGGTGATATATAGAGTGTTGGCAGGAAGTGCAAAGATTAAGTAATGCAGACATGGGTTATGTGAGGATTACCACAGCAAACAGGTAAATAATTTATCAGATAAAGGCTATTAACAGATTATGATAAATCAGATAAAAGAGCTAGTTTCTTGTCCAATAATTTGTTTATTTAGTGCATGTAAACCTTGTAGGGTTTTCATGATACGAGCATTTCAACTCAATACCAATACCTGAGGAAAATAGCAGACACCTTATAGCCTTTCTGATACCACAGGAGGAAACACATCAGTGACAGCAATATTTATGAAAAAAGTCACAAAGTTATGTAAAAAAGTTGCTAATTTATGACAAAAAACATGCAAATTTATGAGAAAAATATAATAATTAAGATAAGAGTCATACATTTACTGGAAAAAGTTTGAAGTTTGTAAGAAAAAAATGTGGCAATTTATGGGGAAAAAATTCTTAGATTTTTGTGGAAACAAAAAAGCCTCTAATTCATGGAAAAAAGTTGACAAGTGTTGGAAATTTCACAAAAAGAAAGCCACAGATTTACAAGAAAAAAAGCTGCTTATTTATAAGAAAAAAGGTTGCAAATTATGGGAGAAAGGCAGTAAATTTATGTGGAAAAAGTTGCAAATGACAAGAAAAGAGTGCAAGTTTACAAAAAAGGTGCAAATTTATGTGGAACAAGTTGGAAATAATGAGGAAAAATGTGGCTACTTTATAAGAAAGCAGCCACAAATTTCCGTGAATTTACGAAGAGGAGCTTGTATTATGTTTCTGTCCATTTTATGCTGTCACCAGTACCATGTTTATATTGCCTACATTTCTGATCCGAATAAAATCAAATTCATACAGTGTGGAGAAAGGACACAGGCGAGGCAACGAGCTGGATAACACAAGAACTTTATTCTTTCTCCAACATAAAGTACAGCAAAAGCACTCCCGGGTCTCTGTGCAGTCCTCTTTTATATCTTTAATACCATGCATTGAGACCCGAAACTTCCGACCATAATTGTTGTTTAGAACAAAGACCTGTCTGGCACATTAACATGACATAACGCCAGCGCCGCTCTCACACCCGTTCCTCTTCAGCGGCTCCGGCCGTTCCTCTTCTCCCCGGGGGGCGCATAGTCCTTACTCTCTCATCCAATACCCCCCGGTGACACCTCCTCTTTCGGTCCATTGTTCCCACCTCCCCATCTGCCTTCTCTGTGTGGAGAACTCCCACACCATGCCCCCACACAGCCCCACCCGAACACCAGAAAGGGCAATAACCCCCCCGTGCTTTGGGCTTGAGTCGGTGCCCATAGTAGCTGTAGCGGGGGGTCGCCGATCCAGTCAAACTGCCCTGCTGGCGAGGTGTACAGGAGGGCACGTTAGTCTGTGGAGGGTAAAAGGGAGGGGGCAAAACACATTAGCTTCGCAAGCGCAGGTTCCTGCCGAGGGATCACCAACTTGCGGAGCCACCAACGGTGGCCGTCCACATCGGGGAGCTTGGACCAACACCACCTGCTTGTCTGCCAACATAAAAGCAGGCTTCAGCCTGTCAATGCAGACGGTCTCCCTACGTCCCCCCCAAGTCTAACACAAAATGCTTCGCCCCAGGTTCTTACACCCGGAATGGTCCATCGTACGGTGGGCGCAGAGGGGTCCGGTGCGCATCATGCCTGACAAAAACAAAACTGGTGTTCGGCAAGCTTTTTGGGACGAAGGTGTGGGGAAAACAAAGGTGGGCCGGGCCCGGTATGTTAAAAGCCTCCGTACTGTGCAAAAATTGCGTGGGCAGATCAGCCTCGGGTGCGGGGTTTTCCGTGAAAACCCTCCGGGGATCTGCAGCAGCTGAGAAAAAACGAGTTCTGCCGGGGAGGCTGCCAAATCCTCCTTAGGTGCGGAGTGCAACCCTAAAAGAACCAAGGGCAGGCGGTCAACCCAATTTGTGTCCGTGAGCGAAGCTCTGAGCTCTGCTTTAAGTGATCTATGAAAGCACTCGCATAACCTGTTAGCTTGGGGGTTGTACACAGTAGTGAGGTGAATTTTGACCCCCAGGCTCTGGGCCATCGTGGACCAGAGTTCCGAAACGAATTGTGGACCCCTGTTGGAAGTGATGTCCAATGGGGATCTGAACCGTGCAACCCAAGCCGACAAAAACGCACGAGCCACTTCTGCAGATGTGGTAGAAGCCAGCAGGACCACTTCAGGCCAGTGCATGGTGCGGTCCACGATTGTTAAAAGGTGCGTGAAACCTTCCGACGGTGGGTTTGGTCCCACCAAATCCACATGGACATGGTCGAACCTCCTGGTCGGGATTTGGAACCGCTCGAGGGGGAATCTGGTGTGCTTGTGCACTTTGGCCCACTGGCACGCGACGCAAGCTGCAGCCCACTCTTTCACATTCTTGCGCAAGCGCGGCCAGACTAATTTCACCCCCACTAGCTTCACCAAAGCGCACACTCCCAGATGCGAAAGGGAGTGGACCGACTCAAAAACGCGACGGCGCCAAGAGCTCAGAACCACCAGGTGCGGGCGGCCGGTGGAGACGTCGCAGAGCAAGGGAGGGCACCCTTCTTGCACCATCCTGCTCTCCAGCCTTAACCCAGTAGGCGCAGACTAGAGCACGCAAATGTCCGCGTCCCCGGCTTGCTCTATGGCCATCGCAGGGAAATCTATTCCCATGTAGACCGGGAAACTAATGCCTGCGACAGACAATCGGCCGGTGACGTGTTGAATGTCAGTCGTAAACTCCGAAATCGCAGCCAAATGCCATTGCTGTCGGGTTGACCACGGTTCCAAGACCTTGGACATCGCGTACATCAGCTGTTTATGGTCCACGGACGCGGTGAACTCACGCCCTTCTAGCCAAAACTAGAAATGGCACGTCACCAGGTGGAGAGCCAACAATCCTCTATCGAACGTGCTGCATTTGCGTTCATTGTCGCGCAGAGTTTGGCTGAAAAATGCGAGCAGCTGCCATGAACCTGAGACGTACTGCTCCACCACTGCCCCATGGCAACATCAGATGCGTCCGTAGTGAGCACTATCCATGCAGACAGATCCGGGTGGGCTAGCAACGTGGCATCTGCTAGCGCTCTTTTGGCATTTGTAAAAGCCTGGACTCACTCGGGAGTCCAGTCGATGGTTTCCACGGGCTTCTTTTTTTTTTAAGCGTGGCATACAACGGCTGCATCAGCTGAGCTGCCCGGGGAAGGAAACAGTTATAAAAATTAACCATTCCCCAAAATTCCTGTAGTGCTCTCGCGGTCTGTGGACACAGAAAGTGCGACACAGCGCGCACCTTATCCCGTAACAGAATTGTGCTCTCCGGCAAAATGCAGTGGCCCAAAAAATCAGTCACTGGCACATTGAACTGGCACTTCGCCATGTTAACTATTAGTCCGTGCACTTCCAAACTCTGGAAAACTGTCCTGAGATGGGCGATGTGCTCCTCCTCGGATGCGCTAGCTACCAGAATGTCGTCTAAGTAGACAAAAATGAAGCACAAGTCACGAAGCACTGCGTCCAGCTTTCTCTGGAAAGTTTGCACCGCGCCTTTTAACCCAACGACTGCCAGAGGCAGTCCGATGCGCCATAAGCCCCTAGTTGCAAACGAGACATCTCCCCATCGGTGGGGAGTGCAGTTTTACAGGTGTACCCGCTACGTCACTTGTGGTAACGTATCGTCACTTCCTTTATTGCTGTCTGTCCATGTGGTTTGCTCTCTCCTCATTCTCCTGAGGATTTTGCTTTTAATTGTATTTTAACCACTTTTTTCCATCTACCGTTAGTTCTCATTTCTGTTTATCAAGCCTCTTGCACTTGTGTGCGCACTCAGTGTCACCTAATCACCCTCTTCAGCCTTCTGTTCACCTTTTATCGGTGTTTTTGTTAGCTTCGGGTTAGCCACTAGCTATGGCTACTAGCTCTCCTTCCTCTCCTCCTCTGGTGTGCTGTCTATGTCAGATGCTTAGCTACACCTCTGCCTCTTTTAGTGATAATGGTAAATGTAATAAATGTTGTCTTTTTGAGGCGCTCGAGGCGAGGTTGTCTGATTTGGAATCCCGGCTCCACTGCATTGAAACACCGTCTGTGCAAGTTACTCTTGACGGACGTCCCCTAGCGGCAGCGGAGCTCCCTAGCTTAGGGCGACCTGTTAGCGGTCCTCCGGTCCTCCTCAGCAGCGAGGAGACTGGGTGAGTGACGGTGAGAAGGAAGCCTAGTCGCAAAGCCCCAGTGAACCACCAACCTGTTCACGTTTCTAATCGTTTTTCCCCGCTCAGCGACACACCCGCTGAGGAAAAAACTCTGATCATTGGCGACTCTGTAGTCAGAAATGTGAACCTAGAGACTCCAGCGGCCATAGTCAAATGCATTCCTGGGGCCAGAGCAGGCGACATCGAGTCAAATTTGAAAATGCTGGCTAAACATAACTGTAAATACTCCAGAATTGTTATTCACGCTGGCATTAATGACATCTGTCTCCGGCAGTCGGAAGTCACGAAACTTAATGTAGAATCGGTGTGTGACTTTGCAAAAACAATGTCTGCCTCTGTAGTATTCTCTGGGCCCCTCCCCAATCTGACCAGTGATGACATGTTTAGCCGCTTGTCATCCTTCAGCCGCTGGCTGTCTGTGTGGTGTCCTGCAAACAACGTGGGCTACACTGACAATTGGAGATCATTTTGGGGAAAACCTGGTCTTATTAGACAAGACGGCGTCCATCCCACTTTGGATGGTGCATCTCATTTATCTAACAATCTGGCATCTTTTTTATCCAAATTTCCAAAATCTTGACAACTCAGAGTTGGGACCAGGAAGCAGAGTCGCAGTCTTACACGCCTCTCTGCAGCTCCTCTTCATCCACCACCCCTCAACTTAGCTCCTGTCTTCCCCATCAGAGAATCATTGTCTGCTCCCTCCAAAGCAAATAAAAAATATAATGTATAAGCATCCCAAAGTGATTAAACAAAAAGTTGGTAAAACTCAAATTAAACATGAAGCTTCTAAATTGAATGATTTGGCCTGTCTTCCTCCTCATAATTTAAAAATTAAATGTGGTTTATTAAATATTAGGTCTCTAACTCCCAAGCCTCTGTTAGTCCATGATCTGTTAATTGATCATCAGATTGATTTAATATCCCTTACAGAGACTTGGTTAGGGCAAGAGGATTATGTTGATTTAAATGAATCAACTCCCTCTGGTTATTTAAACTGTCAAAATCCCAGAAGTTCTGGTCATGGAGGAAGAGTAGCAACAATTTACCATTCCAAACTATTAGTTAATGTAAAGCAAAAAAACATGTTATAATTCCTTTGAGGGCCTGGTCCTCAGTATTGGGCACTTTAGCAATTTTAGGCTAAACTTCTGATACTTCCGGCGCCACATGAGTCGGCTGCCTTTTGCAACAGCGGCTCAATTCTGAGTCTTTTTTTTCCCCTTTCTCTCTCTTTTTGATCCGGTTTTCACTCCAGTTAATATCACAGACACACAGATCGTCCCAAATGTCTCCTGAGCCGGTGGACGGAGCCACTGTTTATAGCAGGAGACGGTACAGCAGGGAAGAGCTGCTAGCACTCAACCGCCACCCGGTGCTAATGGAAAAACTCGACATACCGGGGGAACTGAGGCGAAAACGCTGTGGTTGCCGGGCTGGAGTAAGGCGGAAGACAAAGAATATAAGGTACAGACCCTCTCTGCCATCCATTGTTATGGGGAATGTACGGTCGTTACTGGGAAAGATAGATGAGCTAGTGGCTATCTCCTGCTACGATAGCATATACCGGGAATGCTCTCTCCTTTTGTTTACCGAGATGTGGCTATCCGAACTAGCAGCAGATGCTAACATTGAACTGGAGGGTTTCCACGCAATACGGGCAGACCGAATACCAGACAGTGGCAAAGCAAGGGGCGGTGGAGTGTTAATGTATGTTAACAACAACTGGTGCAGACCGGGACATATCACTGTTAAACAACGGCACTGCAGCAAAGACATTGAGTTGCTAGCTGTTAGCATGTGGCCTACATATCTCCCGAGGGAATACTCACACGTGATCTGCATTGTTGTTTATGCAAATCCGACGGCGAACGCTGGGACAGCGCGTGACGTCATCCATTCAGTAACCAGCAGGCTGCAGACAGAACACCCAGATGCTCTTCTCCTCATCTCAGGCGATTTCAACCATGTTTCACTGTCTCCCATTCTACCCACGTTTACCCAGTATGTCACATGCCACACTAGAGACAACAAAACACTGGACTTATTCTACGCAAACACTAAGGAGGCGTACACCTCATTACAACTCCCCCCACTCGGGAGATCGGATCACAACTTGGTTCATCTCCGGCCGGTGTACAAACCCCTAGTGCACAGACAACCTCCGGCCATGCGCACAGTGAAGTTATGGTCTGAGGAGGCAATGGACACTCTAAAGGGCTGTTTTGAAACCACCACCTGGGAGCAGCTCTGCGAGCCACATGGTGAGGACATCGATGGCCTCACTCACACCATAACGGACTACAACAACTTCTGTGTGGATGACACCGTTCCCACCAAGACCATACGGTGTTGCTCAAACAACAAACCCTGGATCAACCCTGAGATAAAAACACTTCTGAGAAAGAAGAAGAGGATCTTCAGGTCGGGGAACAGGGAGATGCTGAAGTCCGTACAGAGGGAGCTGAGGAGAAAGATCAGAGAAGGCAAGGACAGCTTCAGGAAGAAGATGGAGGACAAGCTGCAACAGAGCAACATCAGCGGGGTCTGGAGAAACCTTAAAACCATCTCTGGGCTCCAGAATACCCCCCCCCCCCAGGCCATGGGGGGCAGGGAGTGGGCGAACAATCTGAATCTGTTTTTCAATAGGTTTGACCAACCGCCCTCCCACCTGACTGCACAACAACCACTGCTGCCCACTCCCCACTCCACCAACACCCCACCACTCCTAACACACAGCCCCCCAACCTGACCCTGACTAAGACCCAGGTGAGGACGGAGCTGAGGAAGATCAAGGCGAGGAAGGCGTCGGGACCGGACGGCATCAGCGCAAAGCTCCTCAGTCCTGTGCAGACCAGCTGTGTGGGATTGTGGCGTACATCTTCAACCTGAGCCTGAAGCTGGGGAGAGTACCACAGCTGTGGAAAACATCTTGTGTGGTACCTGTACCAAAGACTTCCCACCCCAAAGACTTGAACAGCTACAGACCAGTGACCTTGATGTCCCACATGATGAAGACCCTGGAGAGACTGCTCCTTGCTCACCTCCGCCCCCTGGTGGGACCAGCGATGGATCCACTCCAGTTCGCCTACCAGCATGGCATTGGGGTGGAGGATGCGGTGATCTTCCTCCTTCACCGTTCTCTGTCCCACCTGAAGAAGCCCGGGAATGCGGTGAGGATCATGTTCTTTGACTTCTCCAGTGCTTTCAACACCATCCAACCGATGATCCTGAAGGACAAGCTGCTGTGCGCAGGGGTGGACCAGCACCTGTCATCATGGATCCTGGACTACCTCACTAACCGGCCTCAGTTTGTGAGAACCCGGGACTGTGTGTCTGACACGATCATCGGTAGCACGGGGGCCCCCCAGGGAACGGTTTTGGCTCCCTTCCTGTTCACCCTTTATACTGCGGACTTCTCACACAACACAACACACTGCCATCTACAGAAGTTCTCTGATGACTCTGCGATCGTTGGCCTCATCTCCAATGGAGATGAAGCTGAGTACAGAGGGCTTATCCAGGACTTCGTGGACTGGTGCCATCGGAACCGCCTCCAGATCAACGCGAGGAAAACTAAGGAGCTGGTGGTGGACTGCCGCAGGCAAGGACAACCCCTCACAGCACCAGTAAATATACAGGGAACAGACATCGAGATGGTATATAAGTACCTGGGTGTTCATCTGAACAATAAAATAGAGTGGTCACACAATACTGACGCACTCTACAAGAAGGGACAGCGAAGGCTGTTCCTACTGAGGAGACTCAGGTCTTTTGGTGTACAAGGGGCACTGCTGAAGACATTCTATGACACGGTGGTGGCATCAGCCATCACTTTTGGAGTGGTCTGCTGGGGCAGTGGCATTACGGCAGCCGATAGGAAGAGACTGAACAAACTGATCAAGAAAGCTAGCTCTGTCCTGGGGCAGCGCCTTGACCCAGTGGAGGAGATAGGAGAGAGAAGGACGGTGGCTAAACTGTCATCTCTGCTGGAGTCCGAGTTCCACCCTATGCAGGACATACTGAATGCACTGAGGAGCTCATTTAGCAGCAGACTACATCATCCCAGGTGCACAACCGAGAGGTTTCGCAGTCCTCCCTACCAACGGCTGTCAGACTGTATAACCTAAGCAGGGCTGCTCGCAGAGATAGCAAAAAGATGTGACAACCTAATAGTTTTGAATGCAAAAGACGCAATAGACTTATACAATGGTCCCCTCTGGCATACATACCGGTCGCTATGGAGGGTGAGAATATGTATGGGTACATAATCATACCATGTAGGATAACTAAGTAGACGGTTGTGCCGTTTCATCCCATCTAGCAACAATGCTCTGCACTGCGTGTGTTTATATATTTACATATTTATTCCATCTAGCTACAGTGCTCCGCACTGGGTGTGTTTATATATCTACATATTTATTCCATCTAGCTACAATGCGCCGCACTGTGTTTTTATATATCTACATATTATTCCATCTAGCTACAATACTCCGCACTGTGTGTGTTTATATATTTACATATTTATGCCATTTAGCTACAATGCTCCGTACTGTGTGTGTTTATATATCTACATATTTATTCCATCTAGCTACAATGCTCCGCACTGTGTGTCTATATATATACAGTATATATATAAGATAAGATAAGATAAGATAAGATAAGCCTTTATTAGTCCCACAACGGGGAAATTCCAGGATTGCAACAGCACAGGGATAGCAACACTCAGAGCAACCAATCAGAAGGCAAGAAAAAAAAAAAAAAAAAAAAAAACAAGCAAGCAAGAGCAGCTAATATACATATGTACATATTACTATAAAATATATATATACACACACACACACACACAGACACACAGTGCAGAGCATTGTAGCTGGATGGAATAAATATATGAATATATGAACACACAGTGCAGAGCATTGTAGCTAGATGGAATAAATATGTAAATATATAAACACCCACAGTATGGAGCATTGCAGCTAGGTGGAATAAATATGCAAGTATATAAACACACCACAGTGCGGAGCAATGTAGCTAGATGGAATAATATGTAGATATATAAAAACACAGTGCGGAGCATTGTAGCTAGATGGAATAAATATATAGATATATAAATATAAACACACCCAGTGCTGAGCATTGTAGCTAGATGGAATAAATATATAGATATATAAATATAAACACACCCAGTGCAGAGCATTGTAGCTAGATGGAATAAATATGTAAATATATAAACACACACAGTGCAGAGCATTGTTGCTAGGTGGGATGAAACAGCATAACCGTCTATTTAGTTATCCTACATGGTATGATTATGTGCCCATACATATTCTCACCCTCCATAGCGACCGGTATGTTCCTAGTTGTATGCCGGGAGAGGACCATTGTGTAAGTCTATTGCATCTTTTGCATTCAAAAAAAAAAAAAAACTATTAGTTTGTTACATCTTTTTGCTATCTCCTGCGAGCAGCCCTGCTTAGGTTGTACAGTCTGACAGCCGTTGGTAGGAAGGACCTACGAAACCTCTCGGTTGTGCACCTGGGATGATGTAGTCTGCTGCTAAATGAGCTCCTCAGTGCATCCAGTATGTCCTGCATAGGGTGGAACTCGGACTCCAGCAGAGATGACAGTTTAGCCACCGTCCTTCTCTCTCCTATCTCCTCCATCGGATCAAGGCGTTGCCCCAGGACAGAGCTAGCTTTCTTAATCAGTTTGTTCAGTCTCTTCCTATCGGCTGCAGTAATGCCACTGCCCCAGCAGACCACTCCAAAAGTGATGGCTGATGCCACCACCGTGTCATAGAAATGACTTCAGCAGTGCCCCTTGTACACCAAAGACCTGAGTCTCCTCAGCAGGAACAAGCCTGCGCTGTCCCTTCTTGTAGAGTGCGTCAGTATGTGTGGACCAGTCTAGTTTATTGTTCAGATGAATACCCAGGTACTTGTAGGATGTCACCATCTCGATGTCTGTTCCCTGTATATTTACTGGTGCTGTGAGGGGCTGCCCATGCCTGCGGCAGTCCACCACCAGCTCCTTAGTTTTCCTCGCGTTGATCTGGAGGCAGTTCCGATGGCACCAGTCCACAAAGTCCTGGATAAGCCCTCTGTACTCAGCTTCATCTCCGCTGGAGATGAGACCAACGATCGCAGAGTCATCAGAGAACTTCTGTAGATGGCAATGTGTTGTGTTGTGTGAGAAGTCCGCAGTATAAAGAGTGAACAGGAAGGGAGCCAGCACCGTTCCCTGGGGGGCCCCCGTGCTACTGATGATCGTGTTGGAAACACAGTCCCGGGTTCTCACAAACTGAGGCCGGTTCGTGAGGTAGTCCAGGATCCATGATGACAGGTGCTGGTCCACCCCTGCGCGCAGCAGCTTGTCCTTCAGGATCATCGGTTTGGATGGTGTTGAAAGCACTGGAGAAGTCAAAGAACATGATCCTCACCATATTCCCGGGCTTCTCCAGGTGGGACAGAGAACGGTGAAGGAGGAAGATCACCGCATCCTCCACCCCAATGCCATGCTGGTAGGCGAACTGGAGTGGATCCATCGCTGGTTCCACCAGGGGGCGGAGATGAGCAAGGAGCAGTCTCTCCAGGGTCTTCATCAAGTGGGACGTCAAGGCCACCGGTCTGAAGCTGTTCAAGTCTTTGGGGTGGGAAGTTTTTGGTACAGGTACCACACAAGATGTTTTCCACAGCTGTGGTACCCTCCCCAGTTTCAGGCTCATGTTGAAGATATACGTCACAATCCCACACAGCTGGTCTGCACCGGACTTGAGGAGCTTTGCGCTGATGCCGTCCGGTCCCGACGCCTTCCTCGCCTTGATCTTCCTCAGCTCCGTCCTCACCTGGGTCTTGGTCAGGGTCAGGATGGGGGGCTGTGTGTTGGGAGTGGGGGGGTGTCGGTGGAGTGGGGAGTGGGTAGCAGGACTTGATTTCTTAGAGGCAGCAGTGGTTGTTGTGCAGACAGGGGGGAGGGCGGTTGGTCAAATCTATTGAAAAACAGATTCAGGTTGTTCGCCCACTCCCTGCCCCCCGTGGCCTGGGGGGAGGTATTCTGGAGCCCCGAGATGGTTTTGAGGTTTCTCCAGACCCCGCTGATGTCGCTCTGTTGCAGCTTGTCCTCCATCTTCTTCCTGAAGCTGTCCTTGCCTTCTCTGATCTTTCTCCTCAGCTCCCTCTGTACGGACTTCAGCATCTCCCTGGTCCCCGACCTGAAGATCCTCTTCTTCTCTCTCAGAAGTGTTTTTATCTCAGGGTTGATCCAGGGTTTGTTGTTTGAGTGACGCCGTATGGTCTTGGTGGGAACGGATTTGTCCACACAGAAGCTGAGGTAGCCCGTGAAGGTGTGAATGAGGCCATCGATGTCCTCACCATGTGGATCGCAGAGCTGCTTCCAGGCAGTGGCTTCAAAACAGTCCTTTAGAGTGTCCATTGTCTCCTCAGACCATAACTCCACAGTGTGCATGGCCGGAGGTTGTCTGTGCACTAGGGGTTTGTACACCGGTCGGAGATGAACCAAGTTGTGATCCGATCTCCCAAGTGGGGGGAGTTGTGATGAGGTGTACGCCTCCTTAGTGTTTGCGTAGAACAAATCCAGTGTTTTATTGTCTCTAGTGTGGCATGTGACATACTGGGTGAAAGTGGGCAGAATGGGAGAGAGTGAAACGTGGTTGAAATCGCCTGAGATGAGGAGAAGAGCATCTGGGTGTTCTGTCTGCAGCCTGCTGGTTACTGAATGGATGACGTCACGCGCTGTCCCAGCGTTCGCCGTCGGATTTGCATAAACAACAATGCAGATCACGTGTGAGTGTTCTCTCGGGAGATATGTAGGCCTCATGCTAACAGCTAGCAACTCAATGTCTTTGCTGCAGTGTCGTTGTTTAACAGTGATATGTCCCGGTCTGCACCAGTTGTTGTTAACATACATTATCACTCCACCGCCCCTAGTTTTTGCCACTCTCTGGTGTTCGGTCAGCTCGTATCGTGTGAAAACCCTCCAGCTCAATGTTAGCATCTGCTGCTAGTTCAGTTAGCCACGTCTCAGTAAACAAAAGGAGAGAGCACTCCCGGTAAGTGCTATCATAACGGGAGATAGCCGCTAGCTCATCTAACTTTCCCAGTATCGACCGTACATTTCCCATGACAACAGATGGAAGGGAGGGTCTGTACCTTATATTTTTTGTCCTCCGCCTTACTCCAGCCCGGCAGCCGCGGCGTTTTCGCCTCAGTTCTCTCGGTATGTCGAGTTTTTCCAGTGGGACCGGGTGGCGGTTAAATGCTAGCAGCTCTTCCCTGTTATATCGTATCCTGCTATAAACAGTGGCTCCGTCCACCGGCTCAGGAGACATTTGGGACGATCTGTGTGTCCGTGATATAAGTGGGGTGAAAAAAAAAAAAAAAAGTGATCAAAAGAGAGAGGAAGGGAAAGAAGGAAGGAGGAAGGGGGTATATATATATATATATATATATATACTATATATATATATATATATATATATATACAGGTATATATATATATAAGATAAGATAAGATAAGCCTTTATTAGTCCCAGGATTGCAACAGCACAGGGATAGCAACACTCAGAGCAATAATCAGAAGGCAAGAAAAAACAACATCTACTAAACATATGTCCATATTACTATAAATATATATATATATACACACAGTGCAGAGCATTATGGTTGGTTGGTGAATGTGCAGCAGAAAGTCTAAGCTCTCTTTCCGCGGATGCAGCGGGCCAGCTGGAAGTCTTTGGGCATGATGGTGACCCCCTTAGCAAAGAAGAGACCACCAGGTGGGCCTCGCTGGTCTCCTGCAGAGCCATGACGGCGAAGCTCAGGAAACGCGGGACGGTCTTGAAGTCCTGAGCGATCTCCCTCACCAGGCGCTGGACGGGCAGCTTACGGATGAGCAGCTCCGTGGATTTCTGGCAGCGACGGATCTCTCTCAGAGCCACGGGCCTGTGGCGGCGAGGCCTCTTCACTCTGCCGGTGGCCGGAGCGCCTCTCCGAGCAGCCCTGGTGGCTAGCTGTCTCCTGGGGGGCTTCTTCCTCCAGTAGATTTTTACGGGCGGTCTGCTTGGTTCTTGCCATCACTCTTTATTATTCTGTCTTATATTTCTTGCACGCCTCCTAAACTCCAGCCCGGCACCCGCGTCGTTTTCGCTACAGCTCCCGGTATGTCGAGTTTCCCATTAGCTCCGGGCGGCGGCCAAGTGCTAGCTAGCACTAGCTCCTCCCCGCTGTAGCGTCTCCCGCTGCAAACCGTGGCTCCGTCCGCCGACCCGGGAGACCCCCGGGGCGATCCGTGCGTCCGTGATATATATACAGAGTGAAAGGTGTAGAAAGAAGAAGGAAGATTAAAAAAAAGGCTGTTGCAACAGGCAGCCGACTCGTGTGGCGCCGCCGGTCCGGCGGAACCGGAACCGGAAATATATATATATATATATATAAATATAAATATATAAATGCCTCGGACCGGAGGCAGCATGTGCGGCTGGGAAAGACTGTCTCAGACTATACTAGCATCAGCACCGGATCACCCCAGGGCTGTGTACTTTCCCCCCTACTCTTCTCCCTTTACACCAACTCCTGCACCTCCAGCCACCAGTCTGTCAAGTTGATCAAGTTTGCGGACGACACCACCCTCATCGGGCTCATCTCCAACGGCGACGAGTCCGCCTACAGGAGAGAGGTGGCCCAGCTGGCGTCCTGGTGCAGCAATAACAACCTGCAGCTGAACGCTCTGAAGACAGTGGAGATGATTGTAGACTTCAGGAAAGTCACTACTCCTCTGCCCCCCCTCACCCTCTCAGGCTCTCCCATCACCACTGCTGATTCCTTCCGCTTCCTAGGCACTACCATCACCAGGGACCTCAAATGGGAGCTGACCATCAGCTCACTCATCAAAAAAGCCCAGCAGAGGATGTTCTTCCTGCGGCAGCTGAGGAAGCTCAAGCTACCCACCAAGATGTTAGTGCAGTTCTACACAGCCATCATCGAGTCCATCCTCACCACCTCCATAACCGTGTGGTGCGCAGGAGCCACTGCCAGGGACAGACTAAGGCTGCAGCGCGTCGTGCGCACTGCTGAGAAGGTGATCGGCTGCAAGCTCCCATCTCTCCAGGATCTGTACATCTCCAGGACCCGGAGGCGTGCTGGCCGGATCATAGCCGATCCCTCACACCCTGGTCACGTACTGTTTGCCCCCCTCCCCTCTGGTAGAAGACTTCGGTCCATCCAGACTAAAACCTCCCGTCACATGAACAGCTTCTTCCCCTCTGCCATTAGACTGCTGAACACTAAGTGACTTATTGACTCTCGTGCACCATGTACAGCAGCTCAACCAGACTCATGTCAATCATCACTGTTTTCTTCCTGCATTACCGACTGCACTATATAGTTCTCCACAATATCTGCTGCTGGCTAATATATATTTTAACTGTTGACCAGTATCACTTAATCTTATCCTACACTTTATTACATGTATAGTTTATTTCTCTTATCTTATCATGTTTAATGTTGCAGCATTGTACCGAGACAAATTCCTAGTTTGTGTACTACATGAACAATGGCAATAAACCTGATTCTGATTCTGATTCTGATTCTGAAATATATAAATATATTTATATATATAATAATATATAAATAATAATAATATATATATATATATATATATATATATATATATATATATATATATATATATATATATATATATATATATATATATATATATATATATATATATATATTTATGTTTATATGTACATATGTATACTTGCTGCTCTTGTTTCTTTTTTTTTTTCTCTTGCCTTCTGATTGTCGCTCTGAGTGTTGCTATCCCTGTGCTGTTGCAATCCTGGAATTTCCCCATTGTGGGACTAATAAAGGCTTATCTTATCTTATCTTATCTTAAACCCAATTTTATTTGCCATAGTTTATCATCCTTCATCAACCTACTCAGAATTTTTATCCGTATTTGCCAAATTCTTAGCTGATTTAGTGCTGAAATCAGATAGAATAATTATAGTAGGGGACTTTAAACTGTTGCACTCCGGGATACCGCGGGCGGTCACGTCTCTGTGTCCTAGTGCGTCTCAGTGCGCACTGAAAAAAAAAAAAAAAGCTGCATTTCCGTTTTTCCAGTACAGACACAGTCGTGAACAGAAAGCCAAAGGAGTGTTTTGATTGGTTTAGATTTGATTGACCTCTCATTCGACTAAAAAGAGCCTTGAATTGGGTTTCTGAAACCTTGAAGAACCAATGACTGAAAACCTAGCAAGAAGGACCTGCCTACCAACGACCGCGAATACGAGCCAATCGAAGCAGAGAAGTTCGACAATTGAAACGCGTGCGTCCCGTGCGTAAAATCTGTTTTGTCTAAGTCGCTGGATGACACACATTGAGACCTGTGTGTAACGGTAGCGTTAGCCAGTCTTTTTTTATTACTACTGTTCTTATTTGTTTTGAAAAATCGTTCGCACAAACTGCAATCATGGAAGCGGAGATGGTTTGACCGGGTCGCGTGACCAGAACCACGAGTCCGTAACAAGCGGACCAGCTTCATGTTCGTCTGACAATGAGGAACAGATATTCACCAACGACACTGCTGTTGTGGACAGGTAAGTGTTATAAGCTAAATTATTCTTTATCAATAAAAATAGTAATAAAAATGACTTTTGACCTATCGGTAATTACAACGGTGCGTTATGGCCACATGATGGACTGTTGACGGACCGTTTTTTGTGCGCCGAGCTCCTCTGTAGCGGGGGGGGGGGGAGTTGTTATCCTCTACATTGCAGATATTTTAGTATAATTTTTATTGCACTGTGGGTTATTTTTTCTGGTAAAAAAAAAGCCACACATTTTTTACGTGGCATGCTTCTTTGTGTGTGGGGGGGCTTGTTTGTTCATTCATTCATTCATGAATGAATAAACAACCCCCCCCCCCCCACACACACACACACAGCCCTGAGTGTCACCTTTCATTAGAGCCCAAGATGAAGCTTCTATCATGAAGCATTCAAAAGTTATAGACATTTTTACAAACTGTGCCATTTGGCACAATTTGGCACAGTTCAAAAACGCCTGGGAACAACCTGAGAAAAAAGCTGTGTAATATAATCATTTTTTGTGGTATTGTTACAAAATTTTGACCTCAGCTTGATAACACTTGGTTCTACATTTCTGTTGCATTTTCCAGCCAGTATCTGACAGCTGTGTGTTATTTGCAAGCATTTGTATCTAAAAAAAACACCCAGGCGAACTTTATTTTCTTCAGATTCAGTATGTTTAGATGACTGTTACTCAGTGGCAGGAGCACTTAGAGAGATTATGACTGTTTTGCCAAAAAATTCAAAGTGTTTTCTTTTAAATGAGACCAACCCCATGAAGATGCTGCAAAGGGTTGAAGAACACCTTTTGATTTACTTTGGGTATGTTATTTTTAGGCGTTTTTAGGGAAATTGACCAGAGTGCAAGGGGTTAATATACATGTAGATGTAGATAGTGACTGCCTTAATGTGGCATTTAATTCAATATTAGACTCCATGGGGTTTTCTCAGAAAGTAGGAAATTCTACTCATCATCTCCACCATACGTTGGACCTTGTTCTGACATATGGCATAGAAATAGAAAATCTGGTAGTGTCTCCTCATAACCCTGTACTGTCAGACCATTGTCTGTTAACCTTTGATTTTACTATTTCTGACTATTTGGCTCCTAAAGAAAAATATTACTACAGTAGATGCCTCTCAGATGATGTTGTTACTAAATTTATGCAGATTGTTTCCTCTATGCCATGTGTCAACACAACGGAAATAAGCTATAGACAGCTTGCTCCTTCTGTAATTGATAGCATGGTAGATAGTGTTACAGCTTCAATGCATCAGACTCTAGACTTGGTGGCCCCCTTAAAAAAGAAAAAGTCTAATCAGAGATTTCTAACTCCTTGGTTCAACACAGAAACTCGCAGCTTAAAACAGAAGACTCATCAATTAGAAAGAAAATGGCGCTCCACTAATGTAGATGAAATTTATTTAGCTTGGAAAAATCATCTTTTAATTTATAAAACATCTCTTAGAAAAGCTAGAACGAGTTATTACTCTGCATTAATAGAAGAGAACAAGAATAATCCCAGGTTTCTTTTCAGCACTGTAGCCAGGTTGACAAAGAGTCAGGACTCTGTCAATCCTAGCATTCCCTTAGAGCTTACTAGTCAGGACTTTATGAACTTTTTCAATAATAAAATTTCATCCATCAGAGATAAAATCAATCAGATTCTTCCCACCGTTAACTTAAATACAGTAACTACTACAATTCCTTCAATTGATATCTGTCTTGATGAGTTTACTCCAATTGACCTTTTAGAGTTAGACAAAATAGTTTCCTCATCCAAGCCTTCAACTTGTCTTTTACACTCTATTCCTACCAGGTTATTTAAGGAAGTCTTCCCACTTATTGGTAGCTTTATTCTTCATATAATCAATTCTTCATTAACTTTAAGCCATATACCGCAGGCTTTTAAAACGGCTGTAATTAAACCCTTACTGAAAAAAGCCAATGCTGGATCCAGGAGTTTTAGCTAACTATAGATCAATCTCTAATCTCCCTTTCATTTCAAAAATCTTAGAGTTGTTGCTCCGCAATTATTTGACCACCTGCAGGGAAATGGTTTACTTGACGAGTTTCAATCTGGGTTTAGAATCCATCATAGTACTGAAACAGCCTTAGCGAAGGTCACTAACGACCTCCCCATCGCATCTGATAATGGACTTGTTTCTGTACTTGTCCTTTTAGACCTTAGTGCAGCTTTTGATACTATCAATCATAATATTCTACTTGATAGATTAGAACACTATGTTGGACTTACAGTAATGGAACTTCGTTGCAGTGGTTTAGACCTTATTTATCTGATAGGTTCCAGTTTGTTCATGTCAATAATGAGTTTTCTTTCAACTCAAAGCTCAGTCATGGAGTTCCACAGGGATCTGTGCTAGGCCCTACTCTTTTTAGTTTATATATGCTTCCGTTAGGCAACATTATTAGAAAGCACTGTACACATTTTCATTGTTATGCAGATGACACACAATTACACCTGTCATTGAAGCCAGATGATAGTAATCAATTAGCCAAGCTGGAAGCCTGTCTTAAGGAAATCAAAGCTTGGATGGCTTGTATTTTCCTGCTATTAAATTCAGACAAGAATGAAGTCATTCTTGTTGGTCCAAAAAACCTTAGAAATACCTTTCCAAATCAAACTTTCAGTTTGGATGCAGTTACTCTCTTAATAGCTCTGTGAGGAACCTTGGAATTATTTTTGATCAAGATCTGTCTTTCAATTCACATATTAAATTTGTTTCCAAGACTGCCTTCTATCATTTGCATAATATTGCCAAGATTAGGAGCATCTTGTCTCAGAGTGATACTGAGAAACTGATCCACCCTTTTGTTAGCTCTAGATTAGATTACTGTAATTCTTTATTATCAGGCTGTCCTAAAACATCTTTAAAAAGTCTTCAACTGATCCAAAATGCTGCAGCAAGAGTTTTAACAGGTACTAGAAAGAGAGAGCATATCTCTCCAGTTCTGGCCTCCCTTCATTGGCTTCCCATAGAGTTTAGAATTAAGTTTAAAATCCTTCTTCTTACTTACAAAACTCTAAACAATCAGGCCCCTTTTTATTTAAAAGATCTGATACTACCGTATTATCCTAACAGAGCAATACACTCCCAAAATGCAGGATTACTTGTAATACCTAGAATCTCCAAAAGTACAATGGGAGGAAGAGCCTTCAGTTATCAAGCTCCTCTCCTGTGGAACCAGCTGCCAATCTGGATTCGGGAGTCAGACTCGATCTCTGTTTTTAAGAATAGGGTTAAAACCTTCCTTTTTGATATAGCCTACAATTGGGGAGGGATCATGTTTTTCTGTACCCTCCCTTAGTTATGTTGCTAATAGGTTTAGTCGGCCGGGGGACCTTCAATAATGCACTGGGCCTCACTCCTTTCTTCACTCTCAATTAATTTTTTTTTTTTTTGCTGGTCATTAACATCTGTTTGTTCTCTCCCATAGATTGAGTCCCCATCATGCTGTTTGCTCTCTACATGTCTGTTCTTTTCATCTTCTCTATCTCCTCACCCCCCAGCCAGTCACAGCAGATGACTGCCCCTCCCTGAGCCTGGTTCTGCTGGAGGTTTCTTCCTGTTAAAAGGGAGTTTTTCCTCTCCACCATCACCAAGCGCTTGCTCACAGGGGATCGCCTGATTGCTGGGGTCTTTCTGCAACTGTGGGGGTCCCCCTACAGTTGAAAGTGCTATGAGATGACCATTGTTGTGAAATGGCACTATATAAATAAAGTTGAATTGAATGGGTCAAGGTTTTTTTTTCAAGAAAATATTCAGTTCAGTTGTCAGAGATTTCCAAAGCTATAACTTGAAAGTGTTAAGAGATAATGGCTTACTGTCAATTAGAATGATGTAGAATTTGATCCAAAGTTTGAGATAGGAGTAAATTTATGCACCTGATTTGCATAATGCCACGGCAGCCATATTGAATTATATAACTTTCAGTCAAAAGTGGACTTTGGACATATTTACCAAAGAATGGTTTTGCTTTTTGTCACAGTTTCTTGTTTTGGGCATCTTATCTTCTAAGTATGTGAACCAGAAAATCAGTACAATGTAAACAAACAAACAAATTCGTCACTTACTGCTGGCCGGGCGGCTCGCTCGCTCCGTCCTTTTGCGGCATCCTGGTCGTTATTTTCTCTTCTGTCGGTCATTTTATTTTTCCCCCCTCACATCCAGAAACTGTTACGATTATTCCACCTCAATTTCGCTTTTATTCCACTGCTATTTATTGTATATGATGACATGGAACTGGCGCGATTGTTCTACCCAGTCACATGGCGATGGCGTTGATAGCAGGTGAACATCAACCAGCTTTGCCCACCCTCTGTTATAACAAAATGTAGATATTTACCTTCATAAGCTAAATAATCTCTTTTTAGAATCATAGTTGGCAAATTCGGGAGCAAATGCTTCCTCAGTCTGCTTCCTCAGTCTTGCGATTGAGTAAGATCTAGATTTGTTTACAAACTTCTTCTCTGGTGAGGTTTCAGGATGGTTCTATATCCGCCATAAGTCCTCCAAGGCAAGAGCAGTAAGTTATACGTGTCTGCCACCTTGTGAGATGGAATTCTGTGTACAACTTAAATCAACTGGGGAGTTTTTGGCCACGTCATATAACAGCACATGACAGGTGCAGTGCTGCGCCTGTGGCAGTGGGGGCGCTATCTGTCTATGAAATCTTACCACAAGAAGGGTTAATCCGAATGGCATGCGTAAAAACTCGAAAAGGCTGAAAGGAGTTATTACCGCTGTTTTCAGAACATCTTCTGCATGCACTGGGACCTGGTGGTAACCGCGGACCAGATCCACTTTGGAAAAAAAACCCGTGCCCCGGCCAGGTGCACGGAAAAGTCCTGGATGTGCGGAATAGGTTCAGGTTCAGGTTCAGGTTCAGGTTACTTTATTTGTACCCGTAGGTAGATTTGTTTTGCAGTCTGGTGACATCCATATTTACAAGCCACTAATTACATTCAACATAGACACAAACACAGGCACACATCTTACAAAACAGGTAAATATAAAATATGTACAATATAATTTTTATAGCTTGTTCAACTCTTTGACAGCAGCAGGGACAAAGCTGTTTTTGTAGCGCTGGGTTTTGCTTTTTGGGACAGCAAACCTCCGTCTGGAGGGAAGAAGCTGAAAGTTGCAGTGCAAAGGGTGGGAGTCATCATTTAAAATCGAGTCGGCCATCCTCTGTACTTGTCTGGTGTACAGGGATGTCAGGCTCAGCTGTGACTCACCAAGCAAACGACTGGACCATCTAACTACCTGATCCAAGGATTTCCTCTGTTTCAGTTTTATCTGACCAAACCATGACATTAAAGAAAAGGATAAAACAGATTCAATAAAAGCCCGATAAAACATAGTCATTATGGTTCGGTCAATTTGGAAGCGTGCAAGTTTCCTCAAACAATGCAAATTTTGCTGACCCTTTTTGCACACCCTTTTACAGTTCACTTCAAAGTTTAATTTACTATCAATAATCGTCCCAAGATATTTGTACGATTGTACACATTCGGTGGACTGGCCTTTTAGTATGGTGACTTTGTGCCTGGGAGTTTTCCTCCTAAAGTCAATAATCATATCTTTCGTTTTTGTTGTATTCAGCTGCAGGTAGGAATCCTCACACCAGTGAACAAAGTCATCAACTACTGGGCCGTGGCCACTCTCACCATCCTGGAGGAGACTGACAATGACTGAGTCATCAGCATACTTTATAATGTGTCTGTTGTCATGTCTGCTCCGACACATGTTTGTGTACAGGATGAAGAGTAGTGGTGACAACACACACCCCTGAGGAGAGCCAGTAGAAGAGCACTTTAGGTCAGACAATGTGCCATTGACCCTTACTCTCTGTGTCCTGTTGGTTAAGAAATCCAGAATCCAACCCACCAGATTATTGCTCAAATCAAATTGTTGCAGGAGCCTTTCAACTAAAATATGAGGTTGGATTGTATTAAAGGCAGAAGAAAAGTCCACAAATAAAAGCCTGGCGTGTGTCCCATTAAAATCCAGATGTTTAAAAAGCATGTTAAACAGAGTGACAGTGGCATTCTCCACTCCTCTGTGAGGCCTATAGGCAAACTGCAAAGGATCCAATGCATGTTCAGTCTGCCTTAGGACCTCACATCTGACCAGTTTTTCAAAAATTTTCATTAAAATTGAAGTCAAAGCAACTGGTCTAAAGTCATTTACCATTTTAGGACAGCTGGATTTTGGAACGGGAACAACCACGGCATCTTTCCAGATCTTAGGCACATGTTGTGTCTTTAAGGACTTATTGAAAATGTAATGAAATATAGGACTCAGTTCATGTGCACAGGACTTTACCAGGCGCCCACATATATTATCAGGGCCCTGACTTTTGTTCACTTTTACAGCGCAGAACTCCCTTTTAACATCCTGCATCTCAATATTAAAGTGCTGATTGTCTTTGAGTTTCTGTTTCAAATCTTGGATTTCTGTGCTAAAATCAAAGGAGTCAAAACGACCATAAAAACAATTAAGAGCATTAGCCAGCTCTGTGTCTGAACTAAAACCATCTAAAAACACACGATTACTGCACTCTGTGCTCTGAAGGCCTGCAATAGTTTTCATACTGGCCCAGGCTGAACCAAGTTTATTTGCTGCCATCTTGCTTTCCAACTCTGATTTATAATTCTGTTTTGCTCTTAAAATTTCGGCCTTCAGCTCCTTAGTGGCAACCTGTAGCTCAGAAACAGACCCCTGTTTAAAGGCAAGTGCTTTCCTCTGTAAGCAGGATTTAACTGATTTAGTAACCCATGGTTTGTTGTTGGGGTATATTTTGACACGTTTAGGTGGAACAATCTTATTTTGACAGCTAGCCATGTATGAGCATGTGAGCTCAGCCAGAGAGTCCAAATCATCCCCGCAGGCCATTATGAACATCTCCCAGTCTGTACAGTCAAAGCATTCCTGGAGGCTGTGCTCTGAATCTTCTGTCCACACATCAATGTCTCTCATCTCCACCTTGCCTCTTCTGAGAGCAGTTTTATATGTGGGCAGCAAATGAACACAGTTGTGATCTGAGGATCCTAAAGGAGGAAGGGGGAGTGATTTATAGGCCCTCTCTATGGATCCATAGCACAGGTCCAATGTCTTTTTTCGCCTGGTTGGGCAGGAGACATACTGATGAAAGTTTTTTAAGTGTCTTCTTTAAAGAAACATGGTTAAAATCCCCAAGAATGAAGTTTGGTGCCTCTGGAGAAATTGACTGCAGCCGCTGCACCACATCAGAGATGGTGCTGGAGGCGGAGTCAGCGTCTGCCCTCGGATGAGTGTACACAGTTGTGATGAAAAGTTGGGGAAACTCACGAGGCAAATAAAAGGGGCTGAATAGGATAGTAATCATGTTCCACAGCATTGTTCAAGCACCGGAAATGCCGCATGGTCGCTATGACCCGTCGGCTTTAGGCACCATGTGTAGCAGGGATGCCCATGGGCTGTTGGAACACCTGATGATGCCCAACTGCTCTAAGTTGGCAAACTCCTTGGGCGCGCTGGCCAGTTTAGTTGTGTCCAGGTGCCAAGATCGCGCGAACACCGGCAGCACTTTTGTAATTATGAAATGTTCAACCCTGTGTTTCGTTCTCATAGCCGAAAAAGTCGGGACTTTGAGTGCTGGGAACTGTGCGAGTAACTGAGGGTGCTTACCCCCTGGAGCTGCAACGTTAGCCAATGTTGTCGACCCAGTTCCCCGAGCTGTACAGGGCAGTGAGGTGAAAGAGATTGCATCCACTAATCACCTATTAGCAACATCAACTAACAACCCATAAGCACATAAAAAAAATCTGTGCCTAAAATGGGGGCGGAACATACAGCTACCACAAAGTTCCACTGAAAGTTGCGTCCATGTAACCATGTCGTCAGTGCCCGCTCACCAAATGTCCTGATGGCGGTGAGCTTGGGACTGATGCCTCCTGCCACTCTGTCTTCGTTGACCGGCAGGATGAGGCTCTTCTGGGAGCTGGAGTCCACCAGAAACCGTCTGCCCGAACATGTGTCCGTGACATAAAGCAGCTTGTTTCTGTTGCCAGCGGTCATAGCTGCTACTGACTGCTGGCCGTGCCGTTTCCTGACTTCTTGAATTGGCATGGCGGCAGGCATTGCTGGGCGTTCGAACCGAAGCGGCGATGATAGAAACAGATCTCCCCATTCCTACGTCTCCTGGCATCTGCTCCAGCTACCACCAATGGCTCCTCGACCTCGCTGGAGTCCCTCCTGGGCGCCGGTGCCGCTGCATTCACACTGAGAGTTCTAGTCACTAAAATGATGCAATCCGCTTCCTGTGCCAGTGCGCGGTAGTCTTTGGTCACCAGCAATGGTGAGTTGGCCAGGATCACCCTCGCTGCAGCTGGTAGGTTCCTGAGGAACAGGTGGGCAAACAGGAAAGACTTGTCATTCCTACCCATCAGCGCCAACATGCTCTTCATGAGCTCCACGGCTGATCTGTCCCCCAACTCCGAACATATTAGGAGTCTCTCTGCCCTCTCACTGTCAGAAGGGGTGTAGCGCTGGAGAAGCATCCTCTTGAGTGCCTCGTATTTACCCTGGGCTGGCGGCTCCTGAAGCAGGCTCATCACCTGTTGTGTGGCGCGCGCGTCCAGCGCAGCGACCACGTAGTAGTATTTTGTGTCATCTGCTGTTATCCCGCAGACTGCAAACTGGGCTTCTATGTGCAGAAACCACGCAGTCGGGTCATGAAGCCAGAAGTCTGAGATCTTGACCGAAACAGCGCATGCGGCGCTGGTGCTCTCCCTCCAGGTAGTCTCCGGGGTGGTGCGCGTCTCGCTCTCCATGACACATCTTGGGGTCACCAATGTGGCAAAAGGACACAGGCAAGGCAACGAGCTGGCAACACAAGAACTTTATTCTTTCCCCAACATGAAGTACAGCAAAAGCGCTCCCGGGTCTCTGTGCATTCCTCTTTTATATCTTTAATACCATGCATTGAGACCCAGAACTTCCGGCCATAATTGTAGTTTAGAACAAAGACCTGCGTGGCACATTAACATAATATAACGCTGGCGTGGCTCTCACACCCTTTTCCTCTTCAGTGGCTCCGGCCGTTCCTCCTCTCCCCGAGGGGCGCATAGTCCTTACTGTCCCGTCCGATACCCCCCAGTGACACCTCCTCTTTCGGTCTATTGTTCCTCCCCTCCCCATCTGCCTTCTCTAAGTGGAGAACTCCCACACCATGCCCCCACAACAGAAGCTTTGACTTCTCAACACCGTGGACAAGTTTGAGTTTGACATAATGAAGGGTTAACCTGGGAGGACAACCAGCAACCAAAAGGACTTGAATATCAACTTTTAATCTTCCATTTGGCTCCACTACAGGTTTCTGTTCAAACCAGAGGAGGGCAGGCAGGACATTGTTCAGGAAGAACTTTGAAATGGAATGTGTGGGGTATGTGATTATTTTTTGCCACAGCAGCTGAGGCCGTGAGGTGTAACAACAGATCCTTTAAGAACCTCCAATAACATTCAGCGTAAATGAGATACAGAAAGCTGTTTGCGTTGTAAATCTCTTACGAAGTGGAAATTCAGCCACTGATCTTTCTGAGCCCCCTGTCTGTGAACGCTCCTTTAAACTTAAAATTCATGTCCAAGTGCAGCATTCTCGGGATTTGTGCACAGAGTCAACTCTTCCTCATAAACTTCTGAGTAAAGTTGTTTAATGCTGCTTTAAAGTTGTTTCTCACTGTCTGTCGGGATTTTCTTTCCAACTCTCCGCTATGATAACAGAGACAAACACTTCAACAAAAGCTTCCCATGTTTCACTGCCTCTTTCTCTTCTGAGATTGATTTAATTTTTTAAGACTTTAAAGTCTTAAAAAATTAAATCTCTTGAAACTTTAAAGTTTCAAGAGATTCTGCTATTGTCATCTAAAGAAATACATGGACCGCTGATCCATCATGGCTTTGTTATTTAATTCTCTTTTTGTTTAATATCAAGGATATTCCAGCAGCGCTCTGTTGTGATTTAATGTATGTGGCCCATTATTAAACCTGCTTTGATCTGATTTGATGTAAGCCGAGGTCAGGGGATCATTAAAGGTCTTAGACGGACAACTCTTACCCAACCAGCAGCCTTTTTCATTTCTTTTCACTTAAGACTAAGAAGCATTAAGAGCAGAACATCCAAGTTCCAGAATAGCATCCTGAGGCTGACTTTGTCCGTACCAGTCTGGACTGGTCAGTCCACAGGTTTAAGTAACTGTGCCACGAGGCAGATGGTTTTTAATTCAGTTAAAACACTTTAATGGATTGTTGCTGTGAGGTTTCCCACAGGTGCTACAGGGGATTTTACACATTCTTATCATCTAGTTATCAGGATTTTACCCATATCTTAGTAACATGCTTCATCAACTCATATTATTCAATCTGTTAGTGCAATAAGAGCACGGTTTTAAGTTTATCTTAAAAGTCCATTGCAGGCTCACTTTAACAAGGAAGATTTTATGTATTTAAAGGTGTGTGATATTTGTGGCATCTGAATTCTAAAATTTAATGCAGCATTAATTCATAATTTAGTTTTCTTTGTTATATGAAGGAGTCATTGACTGACACAGGGTGTTTTGTAGGTTTTAAACTTTATGAAATGCATCTATTGGTCACATAATTAGTGAAAAAATATCAAAGCGCTCACTTCAGAAAACACACACACACACACACACACACACACAGCCTTTTAATACTTTGTTTCTGACGAGCCGTTTTGACTCATCCAGGTTAATTATGGGACATCATTAACATGGTAAGCCCAGCCTTGATAATCCCTGCTCTATTATTATTGGCTAGCCAAGCTGTCTGTCTGCAAACTTGAGTGGGAAGCCCAAGCTTCAGAGTTAACAGTGCTAGGGAGTTAGCTTACCAACCATGGCTGGGGACAAGCTCCTGCCCCAAGTGGAGGAGTTAAAGTATCTAGGGGTCTCATTCATGAGTGAGGGGAGAATGGAGCGAGAGATTGACAGACGGATCGGGGTAGCCGGGCAGCTGCAGTGATGCGGATGTTGTATCAGTCTGTTGTGGTGAAGAGGGAGCTGAGCTCTGAAGTAAAGCCGTCGATTTATCGTTCAATCTACACTCCGACCCTCACCTATGGTCATCACTCACTCATGCTCATTATGCCTCCTGGCATGTAGGGCGGCAACAAAAGATCTCCACTCCTGCTTGTTCTGGGCTAGCCGCTGCACCGTCCCCCAGGTGACAACTATGGTCACAAGCTTTGGGTAATGACCGAAAGAATGAGATCACGGATACAAGCGGCTGAAATGAGCATTCTCTGTAGGATTGCTAGACTCACCCTTAGAAATAGGGTGAGGAACTCAGCCATCTGGGAGAGGCTCAGAGTAGAACTGCTGCTCCTCCACATTGAAAGGAGACAGTTAGGATGGTTTGGTTTTCTGATCAGGATGCCTGGACCTCTGGAAAAGCAGTAGAGGATGGATGGATGAATGGGTGGATCATGGTTTTTGTTATTTTGTTTAGATTTCAGTCACCCTAATAAACATCCCCGATTCCACCTGGTTCACTAATCCACAGTTAACATCTTCCATCCATCCATCCATCTTCTACTGCTTAATCCTTTTTAGGTCATGGGGGGCTGGAGCCTATCACAGAATCTTTGGGCTACAGGCAGGGTACACCTTGGACAGATCGCCAATCCACCGCAGATATCTCACATCATTCTGACTTATTTTGTTATATTTTCACAGTGATGCTATGTCAGTCCTTTAGCATCAGCTTGGCTAGGCAGTCGGCGGCTAGGTGAAGCTAACAGTTTAGCCACTTATTCACAGATGTTTCTCTGCTTATTGTTTGCCAGTGTCCAGTCATATCCTATTGACCTCTGAAACCACACACCCCAGTCCACCACCGATGCATTATTTCATTCACTCTTTCAGACAAATTTACAGTAGCTGGCCCAGGCTTGCTACCCAAGCTAGGACCCAGACGGCTAAGATTAGCAGTAGTGATGTAAGAGGGAGGATGGAGACATGCACTCCAACGAGCCATTCTGAGGACTGCTGCAATAGGTGATTCACAATGACGCTGCAATAATTAAAGAAAATTTGACCAAATTATGTCACAAACATCCTGTGGTCACCATGTCATGTGTTTGTCATGTGTTTGTCACCGATCCTGTTCATAATTTTTATGGACAGGATTTCTAGGCGCAGCCAGGGAATGGAGGGTGTCATGCTTGGTGACCACAGGATCTCATCTCTGTTGTTTGCAGATGATGTTGTCCTGTTGGCTTCATCCAGCAATGACCTACAGCTCTTGCTGGGACGGTTTGCCGCTGAGTGTGAAGTGGCTGGGATGAGAATCAGCACCTCCAAGTCCGAGTCCATGGTCCTCAGCCGGAAAAAGGTGGATTGTCCTCTCCGGGTTGGGGACAGGCTCCTGCCCCAAGTGGAGGAGTTTAAGTATCTTGGGGTCTTGTTCACGAGTGAGGGGAGAATGGAGCGAGAGATCGACAGACGGATTGGAGCAGCATCTGCAGTGATGCGGACGTTGTACCGGTCTGTTGTGGTGAAGAGGGAGCTTAGTTCTAAGGCAAAGCTTTTTTTTTTTTTTTTTTTTTTTTTTTTTTGTTACTTATTTGTACCCGTAGGTAGACTTGGTTTGCAGTCTGGTGACAAGCCACCGGTTGCTGGTCGCTGCATACGCGAGCGCCCTAAACCTACATGTTTTTGGTGTGCGGGAGGAAACCGGAGAAATCCCGGAGTAAACCCGCGCAACACGGGGAGAACATGCAAACTCCACACAGCTCACTGTTGGTCGGGGGCTGGGATCGAACCCACGATCTCATGATCCTCGCGATCCGCTGGCCGAGGGTAAAACTGTGCTGCCACAGTGCTAAACCACTGCGCCACCGTGCAGCCCTGTCGATTTACCAGTCAATCTACATTCCTACTCTCACCTATGGTCACGAGCTTTGGGTAATGACCGAAAGAACGAGATCACGGATACAAGCGGCTGAAATGAGCTTTCTCCGTAGGATTGCTGGACTCACCCTCAGCGATAGGGTGAGGAGCTCAGTCATCCGGGAGAGGCTCAGAGTAGAACCGCTGCTCCTCCACATTGAAAGGAGTCAGTTGAGGTGGTATGGGCATCTGATTAGGATGCCTCCTGGACGCCTCCCACTTGAGGTGTTTCAGGCACGTCCCACTGGGAGGAGACCCCGGGGCAGACCCAGGACTCGGTGGAGAGACTATGTCTCCCAGCTGGTCTGGGAACGCCTTGGTATCCCCTCTGAAGAGCTGGAGCAGGTGGCTGGGGAGAGGGAAGTCTGGGCTTCTCTGCTTGAACTGCTGCCTCCGCGACCCGGACCTCCGGAAAAGCGGTAGAAGATGGATGGATGGATGGATGGATGATGTCACAAACATTTCATTAAGATACATGAGCTGTTAAAATGTGGAAAAACTGCAGTCACTGACTCCTTTAAGTAAAATTTGTTACATTTTCTGTATCATAATATCTGTTTTTTTTATACATAGGAAGAGGGTACCCTGCCAGGTAGGCGGCCATCTTGGATCATTATATTGTCTTTCCGAGTTTATATGTCAAAGTCTTCTGTAGAATGGTTTGGAGGGGAATAATGACCAGTATGATGGAAAATATTTACTGCTGGACTGCACTAATTACTCCGCACTGCGCCTTTAAACCAGTGACTTTTCGAACATTACTATTGTCATCGTTCTTCCAACCTCCTCAACTGGCAATAACCGCTGTTTTGGGCTGCGTTTCTGGTTGCCATCGAGTGCTTTTATTCCCTTGTATTTTAGACAGTTTGTTTACGGCTGTGGCTCCTGACATGATCTTGTTTACAAGCTCTTCCCCAGACAAACCCACAGGGGGAAGAACCGACACACTTTTGTTTTCCAGCCATGCACTTCAGCAGCTGTTCTGCCCCTAAACCTTTTTAATATTTGCTGCTTGCATGCGGGGGGGGGGGGGGGGGCGGGGGTGTCTCCAGGGCATCACACTGCAGCAGGTGCTAGAAGCTATTGACACAACACACACACACACACACACACACACTGATCCACGGTGACTGCCATCAAACTAACTCTTAACAGAAATCACGCCAACTCGTGTTCTGTGATCCCTGCACTGTTGCTCCGTTTCAGCCGCTTTAATTGGGGATTTGCGCCGGGCTCTTGTCTTTCTCGGCGTGACGAGCCAAAAATAGCTGGTCGACAAGTGTCAGAAAACCCAGCCGGCCCCGTGCGTGCGTGCGTGCGCGCGCGCGCGCTGCATCAGCTGGGCTGCTCGGCGGAGGATCGCCGCTGCGGGCGGCTACGCTCCATTCTGCGGCCCGTGTGAGGTGGTGTTCCTGTTTCGCGCACCTGTTGCAGAAGAACTTCGCGCCTCATTAATCTCACAGTGTCTGTCTCTGACTTTTTTTTTTTTTTTTTAACATTTCGCTGCGAGGCCTTGAGAGATCTGGCGCTGAGGACGGGGGGGGGGGGGGACGAGGGGAAATCTCACCCTCAAAGTTAATGGAGCTGCAACGGAGGCAGCGAGAACAGTTCCGAGTTAATTGTGAATCTTCGCTTCTCGCCAGCCTTCTGGCAGTGTCGGGTAATGGCTTGAGCTGTCGCTCCCTGCAGCGCCTTGTCGAACGTGATTCCGTGCCAAAACGATCCCGCCAGCGGCCCGGCGAGCGGCGGAACTGCTCCGCCAGGGGCGTAGCTGCTGAGTGAGGCGCCGCAGGGCTCGATGGGAACTCCGGCGCCCACCCTCCACGCTGAAGAACGCTAATTACATGATGACCAGTGAATCAGCGTAATGGCTGTTTTCAAACGCTGCTAATGGCTCGATAATGATAAACACGGGAGGGGAAGCATAAAACAACTCTTGAGAGCCAAGAAATGATTAAATCCGCAGCTGTGTTTGGAGGCAAAAATAAAGCTTTAATTTTAACACGAGGTGGCAACTGGCCACGGAAGGCGGTGAGAGCCCGGGCTGAGGGGCTTGATGAGGTTTGTGTGATGAAAGAGCAGCGAGAGGAAACCGAGCACAGTTGGGGAAAGGTGAATGATTCCAAACAATTATGCGACACTGGGAGGCATGCTGGACTCGGCCAAGTATTTTTTTTTTTTTTTTTTCTGCCCAGAGGTTAGCTGTTGATGCTGTTTGCCTTTTTGGCACCGGGACGCTTTGTTAGGTAAGAGCTGGCTTCAGCCCGGCTTTAGGAGAGGGGATATTTTGAAGTTATGCAAAAAGGTTTTTGCCGGGTCATCAAATTGGAGCTTGATATTGGTCAGTCAGGCTTGCAACGTGCAGCCAGGCTCTGGTAACATAAGCAATCCCAGAAACTGGATGGGCCGACTTCTCTCAGTGATCAGTGTTATTAGTGCGCCTCTCAGAAATCTCTGCGGGATAGGGGAAAAGTCTGAGCTTTTATGGTCACAATGTAATTTCCTAATGCAAGAATGCGACTGAGAAATGAAACAACTGTTAACAAGTACTGGCAATCATGTAACAGTCACTAACAAACAAAAACAATATCAGTGAAAAGAACTCTCCCAACCTGAGCCTTTCCTCTGATCTATTCATTTCTAATCCTGTCCCTCCTAGTGACTCCCAACGAGAATCTCAGCATCTTCAACTCTGCCACCTCCGGCTCCGCCTCCTGTCTTTTTGTCACCGCCACTGTCTCCACACCATACAGTACATCATAGCAGCTCTCACTACCGTCTTGTAAATCTTCCTTTTCACTCTAGCTGCTATCCCTCTGTCACAAATCACCCCAACACTCGTCTCCACCCACTCCACCCTGCCTTCACTCTCTTCTTCACCTCTCTTGTGCATTGTCCATTGGTTTGGATGATTGACCCCAGGTATTTAAACTCATCTACCTTCACTGCTTCCATCTTCACCATTACACCTACCTTCCTCTCATTCACACATATTCTGTCTTGCTTCTACTGACTTTCATTCCTCTTCACTCCAGGGCATACTCCAGGGTTCTCTTCCACCTGCTCCCTACTCTCACTACAGATTACAATGTTGTCTGCAAACAGAAGATGGTGTCAGAGTAAAAAGAGAGAACAACTAATTTTTTAACTTGTACCTGGCAGAAATATCAGAAAAAAAATGTTACATGGCTACAAACATCATGAAATTCACTGTTGTTTTACAGACCGAGCAACAGTTTTTAGACATCAGAATCAGAATCAGAATCAGAATCAGGTTTATTGCCATTGTTCATGTAGTACACAAACTAGGAATTTGTCTCGGTACAATGCTGCAACATTAAACATGATAAGATAAAAGAAATAAACTATACATGTAATAAAGTGTAGGATAAGATTAAGTGATACTGGTCAACAGTTAAAATATATTAGCCAGCAGCAGATACTGTGGAGAACTATATAGTGCAGTCGGTAATGCAGGAAGAAAACAGTGATGATTGACATGAGTCTGGTTGAGCTGCTGTACATGGTGCACGAGAGTCAATAAGTCACTTAGTGTTCAGCAGTCTGATGGCAGAGGGGAAGAAGCTGTTCATGTGACGGGAGGTTTTAGTCTGGATGGACCGAAGTCTTCTACCAGAGGGGAGGGGGGCAAACAGTACGTGACCAGGGTGTGAGGGATCGGCTATGATCCGGCCAGCACGCCTCCGGGTCCTGGAGATGTACAGATCCAGGAGAGATGGGAGCTTGCAGCCGATCACCTTCTCAGCAGTGCGCACGACGCGCTGCAGCCTTAGTCTGTCCCTGGCAGTGGCTCCTGCGTACCACACGGTTATGGAGGTGGTGAGGATGGACTCGATGATGGCTGTGTAGAACTGCACTAACATCTTGGTGGGTAGCTTGAGCTTCCTCAGCTGCCGCAGGAAGAACATCCTCTGCTGGGCTTTTTTGATGAGTGAGCTGATGGTCGGCTCCCATTTGAGGTCCCTGGTGATGGTAGTGCCTAGGAAGCGGAAGGAATCAGCAGTGGTGATGGGAGAGCCTGAGAGGGTGAGGGGGGGCAGAGGAGTAGTGACTTTCCTGAAGTCTACAATCATCTCCACTGTCTTCAGAGCGTTCAGCTGCAGGTTGTTATTGCTGCACCAGGACGCCAGCTGGGCCTACGCCTGACATAAAACATAAATGACAAAACACAGATAATTTTTTGTGCCTGTATAGGGCATTTAAAGTTTTCATTTCAATTAATGGTTTCACAGATGCATGCTGAAACTTATCTTTTATGGACTTATTGTTTTTAACAAAACAGCAGTCACTAAAGGGGTGCAGTGGAACCTACACAATCACACACAAATTATTAATTAAATATGGGTTAATTCTTTAATTTCTGAAAACAATATTGTTGAAGCAGAGGGCTTTCACGTCTTTGTTAAAAGTCTTGAGCCATGCCTAATTTCTTCATATTTTGCTTCCAATGAACCAGAATTTCTTGTCATTTTTAAAAAAAACGGTCTTGACTATTGACCGTTGTGAGAGTTTAGTTCGTATTGCCAACACTCGGTCGGAGTCATTCCCAGTGAGAGTTGGACTCCGCCAGGGCTGCCCTTTGTCACCGGTCCTGTTCATAATTTTTATGGACAGGATTTCTAGGCGCAGCCAGGGAATGGAGGGTGTCATGCTTGGTGACCACAGGATCTCATCTCTGTTGTTTGCAGATGATGTTGTCCTGTTGGCTTCATCCAGCAATGACCTACAGCTCTTGCTGGGACGGTTTGCCGCTGAGTGTGAAGCGGCTGGGATGAGAATCAGCACCTCCAAGTCCGAGTCCATGGTCCTCAGCCGGAAAAAGGTGGATTGTCCTCTCCGGGTTGGGGACAGGCTCCTGCCCCAAGTGGAGGAGTTTAAGTATCTTGGGGTCTTGTTCACGAGTGAGGGGAAAATGGAGCGAGAGATCGACAGACGGATTGGAGCAGCATCTGCAGTGATGCGGACGTTGTACCGGTCTGTTGTGGTGAAGAGGGAGCTTAGTTCTAAGGCAAAGCTGTCGATTTACCAGTCAACCTACGTTCCTACTCTCACCTATGGTCACGAGCTTTGGGTAATGACCGAAAGAACGAGATCGCGGATACAAGCGGCTGAAATGAGCTTTCTCCGTAGGATTGCTGGACTCACCCTCAGAGATAGGGTGAGGAGCTCAGTCATCCGGGAGAGGCTCAGAGTAGAACCGCTGCTCCTCCACATTGAAAGGAGTCAGTTGAGGTGGTATGGGCATCTGATTAGGATGCCTCCTGGACGTCTCCCACTTGAGGTGTTTCAGGCACGTCCCACTGGGAGGAGACCCCGGGGCAGACCCAGGACTCGGTGGAGAGACTATGTCTCCCAGCTAGTCTGGGAACGCCTTGGTATCCCCTCTGAAGAGCTGGAGCAGGTGGCTGGGGAGAGGGAAGTCTGGGCTTCTCTGCTTGAACTGCTGCCTCCGCGACCCGGACCTCCGGAAAAGCGGTAGAAGATGGATGGATGGATGGTCTTGACTATTTCTCTTGAATAGTTCTCCAGAATTCTTGATGTTTTTCTTTGGTCGTTGGCTGCTTTTTCACCCATTTTCAATCCAGTCCTTGCGCCTGACCATTCTCCACCTTCCTCAAAACATTTGAGGAAACTGGGCAAGTGTAGACCAAAAAAAGAAGTGGCAGGCCTAAAAAAAAAAAGACTATCTGCAGTAGATGAACAGTATTTAGTCATGTTCTTAGGAAATCTGAAAAAAAAAAAAAAATCCAGAAAAGGCCTGATACAGAACTTAAGAGACACGTCTGCACTTCAGTTGATTCATCTGCTGTTCATTAAAATGTCATCAGAAATGGGCTCAGTAGAAGGGGGGCTGTCAAAAAGCCATGCTTTAGGATGGGAAAAGGTGAGAAAAGGCTGCGGTATTCCAAATTACAAAAGAACTGGGCTGAAAATCAGTGGTGAGGTCACCTTTACACAGACGGAGATCATTGGGTAACCACTGAGAGATCAAAAATGATCTCCTAAAGCCTCAAAAAAGCCACTTCTGTGTAAAAGTTTGGGAGATCATTGTATGATTTTCATGGCAATCTATTGAGATCTTTGACAGATCCTTGAGAGATCATTGAGAGGCCAAGAGAGATCACTGAGGAAACACTGACAGTTTGCTGGGTGATATGCTGTACATGTAAGTATAGCTAAAGCAAATTTCCTTCTCCAGTGACTTTCTGTCTGCCCCAATTTAAAACGACATCATTAATACAAACAACAAGTGGGTGCCCCTAATAGAAAATAGTTAGCATAATTAGCGCTGCAACATGACGCTCATGTGACTGCGCTCCTCGCAGGGTGAGAAATAGATGACGGATTTACAGGCGCGTTCATTCTCTCTTTCTAAATTGATAGATGGAGTCAGTGCTGGCAGTGACTCCGGGGTCGTGACCTTTGGCTGGACTGCAGCTTTAGGATCTGTGCAGAGGACAGAGAGGAGGGAGGAGCCCCGGTCCCCAATTGGTGGGGAAGAACTCGGCAACTGACAGCCTAAAGGCCTGAGATATCTCACACCTGCCAGTCTCCGTCTCTCACAGCATAGCTCAGGGGGAGGGGGGGTTCAAACATTTAAACTGTGAAGTCTATGATTAATATTGTTTTTTTATTATATGCTTCCATGTTGAGTTTGATGAGATTTTGTAATTTTTCCATGTAGATTGGAGACAAGTTGAAATAAGAAGATATTTAAGGCCTTGTATTTCAACCAGAGGTTCTTGAGAGAACATCCGGGGTCCTCAGGAAATCGTCTAATTTTACTTCTTTATTGGTCCACAAAATGACAAATAATTTGCCTTTGTTTTGCGCAGGTGCCTCTTCCATGAGTGTATAAACGTAATAATAATGACTACTGTCTTCTTGTCCTTCCTGTTCTTCTTCATGTGTTTTACGGAGGTTAATGACCTTGTTAAGATGTGCTAGAGCTCACAGTGACTAGATGAAAAACAGCAGTGGATAAATATTTGAAGAGGAAAGATTCAGACTCTGAACAAGGCCGTGTAGGGATGGAGCGGTCGCCATGATCAGGTGCACCAAAGGCTTCATTAGCAGAGTGAAAAAGACACCCAATTGTTGTTGTGCTTTGTTTGTGTGCATCACGAGGCACTCATTGCCAAGATTTTACCAGCAGACCAAACTCCTGTGTTAGATGATGTCACACGGATGGTAAAGTTTGTAAAGACCAGACATTTGAAAAGCCACATATTTGCATCTTTATGTGAGGAAATGGGAGTGGAGCATAAAACCTTATTGCTCTATACTGAGGTCTGATGGTTGTCGTGAAGGAAAGTGCTTGCCCACGTGTGTGAGCTTTTTAGGGTCACCAGACTTGCTACAAAGTTCACCAGGGCCCTGACCTGCAACTGTGGGTTTGGGGTCTAAAGGTCAAAGGTCAATGTGAACACTCCTTTTGCACTATTACTATAGAACAAGTATAGCTGCGGTCACCAAACTTGGTACACAGGTTCACCCTGAGACCCAGAACAATAACTATGGGTTTGGGGTCAAAAGGTCAAAGGTCAAGGGTAGCATTCCCTATGTCCTCTTACTATAGAATGCATAAAGCTTTCTAGGGTCACCACACTTTTTGCACGGGTTCACCTTGGGATCCTGACCTACAACTATGGGTTGTATACAACTGTTTTTGTTGTTTATTCATGGATGCATCATAATTTAGTCCTGCCCCAATAAAAGCTAAAAACAGCTCTCCTTCAGTGACATTTTGAGTTCTTCAAAGAAAACAGAGGTGGGGGATATTGCAGTTGCCTCAGAGTGCCCTTGTTTAATTTTGTAACATTTTTGGTTGGTGCGGTTCCCTGAGATTTTTCCAGTGGAAAAAAGGGTTGCTTGGCTCAAAAAGGCTGAAAATCATTGATTTAAGGTACTAATATTCAAACTGATTAAACAAAAGTAAGGAATAAACTGTTTCTTTATTTTTACATGTAGTTTTCCTATAGTTGTGGCCAATAAAACAACCCCTAACCAATCATTGCTGGCAAATGTCCAGCATCTATCAGTACTTTTCTCTCATGTGTTAGCTTAAGTGTGAGGTTGTGAGTCAGCAGTCTCAGCCAGACAGCCAGTATAAGAGCAGTTTGCATGAAGAACAGGGATGAGACAAAGACTGTAGAGCCGTGGGACTGCTGGCATCTCAGTCACTCTGAGGAGAGGCTGCAGCGAGGGTGGATCACACTCTGGGAGACTGTCTGATGGTGAAGAGTGGGAAGCTGCTTCTGCTGCTGCTGCTGCGGGTTAGACTCCGTTTGGCACTGGGTGCAGTATTCTGTGTTGTGTTGCTGCTGCTGTTGTGTATCCCTGCTCGTCTATCTCTGGAATGGAAACTTTGAGGTTTTCTCTGCACCTGTGGGACACCGTGTCAGGCTGAGAGCTGCTGCTTTTAGGTTCTACGAGGAGAGACGAGCAGATCTCAGCTGTGCTTGTAAGAAAGGAAAGGCATCATTTAAGTTACATTGTTTTTATTCAAAAGGCAAAGACAGGTGCAGAATGATTTAATTCCGTAATAAAATATTTGTCATTGCAGGGTTTTACATCTTGCTTTAGACTGTTTTAGCCAATAGGTTACAGGTTGTCTTGCTCTCTATGCATTCAGGAACAAATATTTTCATGCACCACTGCTATTAATGATTTATGATATGATTTAAGTTTTGAACCATTTTCCACTGCGTCAAACTATATTATGCCCCCAAAACCACTAGATATAAATGTTTGCTTCCTCAGTCCCTAATTTAATGCTTTCAGTCAAGGCAGTGGTATTCAGTTTTCAATCCATCTTCTGCTAGAATGTGTCCTTTTTTATTTTATTGAGCTGTGGCCAAACACAGATTCATAAAATCAAAGAGACATTTAGCTAGTGATTATGGAAGAGTTGTTTTCTCAGAATCACATCCCCCCTCACTCTTTTTGTGTGTGTGAGTGGTTGCTTTAGTACATTGGTAAAAATGACTTTAAAAAAGAGGTTTGTCTCATCTTCATTTAAGATGCACATCGGTAGCCTGGTGACTTTTCAGCGTCAAGCCAGCTGCTACAGGATGAATGATTTAACACCCAGGGCAGGACAGCCTGCTGAGAAAGTTGTGTTTGTGCTGGTTTTTAATCTATCTGGTTTTCCATTAGTAGGCACGCTAAGCTGATGAGATGGATGGGGTTAACACTTCTTATGTCTGTTTTAACAAGTGTTTAAACTTATAATGTGAACTCTTTTTCATTTAGTAGCTTGAAAAAAAACGGAAGAGGACATTTAAGGTGTTTGGATGCTAAATCTCACTCTTTTATTTATGCTTTCTTTTCTCTCTGTCTTCTGTCTAGGCTATTCTAGATGACAGAAAGCTCACCCACAGAGGAGTCAACTCAAGTCTGATTCCAGCCTGACTGCCACTGGTTATGAGAATCTGCACTTTACCACTGAAACGGTATGCCTCGCAGCCAACCACATGCACACAACTCCCAGTAAATGGTTTAGGACTCCTTTGCTATCAAAATGTCTGTATCTCGTTTCAGGAAGGGCGTAAGATGTTTGTGGAGTCAGTCGTCCGATGGGGGGTGTGGAGCTTCCTGCTCCACTTTGGACTGGGCGTATCCGCAGGAGGATGTACTCCACGCTGTGTCTGTCGACCTGAGACTAAAGAAGTGATCTGTTCTGGAAAATATTTTAATTCAGTGCCAGAAGCTTTTTCCGGCGATGCCAGACGCTTGGATTTATCCCGCAATAAGATTAAGACTGTGGGACGTCGCCAGTTCTCTGGCCTCCTGCAGCTTCAGGAGTTGGACCTGAGTGATAATGTAATCTCCATGATTGAGGTGGAGGCTTTCCTGGGCCTTCAGAATCTGAGGACTCTTCGGATTAAGAACAACCGACTCAAGATCATCCCAGTCGGGGTGTTTTCCGGCCTCTCCAATCTGCGTTTTCTGGATTTGAGTCAAAATGAAATTCTTGTCTTTCTGGACTACACCTTTAAAGAAATGGTGAACCTGCAGAGGATGGAGGCTGGGGAGAATGACTTGGTCTTCATCTCCCAGCGTGCTTTCTTCGGTCTGCAAAATTTGCAGGAGCTCAACTTGGATCGCAGCAACCTGACCTCCATTCCCACTGAGGCTCTGTCCCAGCTCCAGAGCCTGACGCATCTCCGCATGCTACGGCTCACCATTTCTGCGCTTCCCAACAATGCGTTCCGACGGCTTCATCGTCTTCGCAGCCTCCAGATCGTAAACTGGCCAGCACTGGACACTATCGCTGGCAACAGCTTGATTGGTCTAAATCTGACCTCACTTGTCATTAGCAGCTGCAACCTGAGTGTCATTCCTTACTCAGCACTCCGCCACCTCGTCTATCTGCGTTTCCTGGACCTGTCCTACAACCCGATCACTGTTATCCAAAGTAACCTGCTTGGTGATCTCCTGAGACTCCAGGAGCTACACCTAGCAAGAGGGAGCCTGCTCCGAATAGAGCCGGGAGCCTTCAGGGGGCTGGCCTACTTCCGTATGCTTAATGTGACATCCAATCTGCTCACTACTCTGGAGGAGGGGGCCTTTCATTCCGTGGGGAACCTACAGGTGCTGCGGTTAGATGGGAATCCCCTTGCATGCGACTGCCGTCTTCTCTGGGTGGTTCGACGCCGACTGCGCTTGAACTTTGATGGGCATCAGCCCACTTGTTCCTCCCCAGATGCAGTGAGGCAGCGTGAATTCAGAGACTTCTCAGAGAAGGAGCTTCCAAGGCTGTTTACCTGCCGTCCCGCTCGCATCATGGACCGCCGGCCACAGGAAGCCAAAGTAGAGGAGGGCACGACTGTAATCTTTTCCTGCAAGGCTGATGGTGATCCACTCCCATCTATCACCTGGATCTCCACCCAGAAGAATGTTGTCTCCCCCACAGGAAGAATCAGGGTTTTACCAAATGGTACTCTTGAAGTGCGCTTTGCACAAGTTCAGGACAGTGGCACGTACCAGTGTCTGGCGGGCAACGCAGCTGGGAATGACAGCCTGACAGTCGGGTTGTATGTGAAGGGTGTCCCGCGCAACCGGACGATGCCTTTGTTCACAGAGGAGGGCTGGGCAGAACCTTCAAACACCCAAGCAGCCAACTCCTCCGCTCAAATGGCCAAGCCGTATCCGTTTGATGCAAAAACCCTGATCATCGCCACCACCATGGGCTTCCTGTCCTTCCTCAGCTCTGTGGCCATCTGCTTTGTCTTCATGTTTTTCTGGAGCCAGAGCAAAGGTCAGATCAAACACACAGCGACTATTGACTTTGTCCCCAGGTCTTCTATGGGTGGCGGAGGAGATGGAGGTGACACTGGCAGGTTTACCATGAAACTCATTTAAACCAATGAGGAGATGAATGCTGTCTTCGTGCTGACTGTGAAGTCTGCTGTAAACATGGACTTCCATTTGGACACTTAGGACCTAAGTGGGGGAAATCAAAGCCACGCTGTTGCAGTCATCTTCTAATTTTAGAGCTGAGAATTGCATCTCAGCAGACCACTTGGCTTGACTAATGAATATCTTATGATCCTGGAACAGAGGGGAGTGAATAGATTATAGGCCTCTTGGCTGGTGTGCTTTTCTTTTTTGAACAATTACTTTGAATAAACATCATTAAAGTGGGCCGATTATGATTTTTTTTCTAGCTTAAAGCTCATAAAGCATGGCCAAAGTTTCAGCTAATGATGCTAACGTATGTCTGTAGGCTGCTATAAAGATGTGGTTTCCACTTTTAGATCTTCATGATTGCAAAGAGATAGGACAGTTCTGACTCTAAGGATGGCACTTCCTCACCTTGTGCTCTCAAGAGGCACCAAATTAGAAATGCACTTCCTTCGTGGCAGCAGTACCGCTGCTTTAGAGAAAGAGGCTCTGGGTGCAAACCTAGGAATTTGTGAGGGATTTGCACATTTTTTTTTTTTCCTGTGGGGTATTGTCCAGTACATGAGCATGCATCATGGCACCCTGCCTGGTTCGTGCACTTTAAAGCTTCATTTAATTCTAGTGAATAACAATAAAGTTACACTTATTTGCCCACTTTCCAGTTTCTAGATACTGTACATATATATAGTGCTGTACTATGAGGCAGCTGTGCACAATGAAACAATATTGTGCTCAATATTAAATTACCAACTTAAAGCACCATCATTTGAACCAAAGAAAGAAAAACTGGAACTGATTCTTATTGGATATTTAGTCCCTTAGAAGCAGCAGGAACTCATTTTTACATAGTGTATTTATTGCATTTAATGTTGAATTTTAGTGTCTCCTGAGGTGATAAATATAACTCTTTTTTCCCTTTTGTCTGCTTTTTAAGGTATGATAAATACTTGGTTTGATGTGGGTTTTTTTTTCCTTCTGGCAATCAAACCTGATAACTCCAGGCTTAAATAAAGGAGGGCAGCCTTAAAGGAAGAGAATCAAACCACTGTCAGGATAAGATAAAATGAGTTGCTTATTTGTGAATTATCCCAGAGTAATAATAGTTTGAGTTTAACCTAAAACATTTCTTTTTCTTAAAGGTCCCATTCACTCAGACATGGTGTGTTTGTGGGTTTTAACTTTCTAAATGCTTTCTTGGCTCATGCAGCTACAGTAAAGATGTTAAAATCTCTCTTCACTTAGACATAATTATATTTTAATATTTTGGCAGAATGGTCAGAAGCTGCTTTTTCTGTCCCGGGTTCTTTTTCTGTTCGTCACTGACAAACGATCCGGTCTTTAGTTACAACCCGTCACGCTGCTATCGGTTGTGATGATTCACTTCCTCCCCAGAGTGGGAACCCAAGGTGTTAGCTTCAGTGCTAACAGTGCTACTATGGTGTTAGCTTACCAAGTGCGGTTTATATTGCTATTTTTTTTATTCCAGTCACCCTAATAGGCATCCTAGTTCCCACCTGGTTCACTAATTCACAATATATTTCACGTCATTCTGGCTTGTTCATATATATTTTCACTGTGATGAACCGTTAGCATTAGCTTGGCTAGGTGGTCAGCGTTTGCCTTCCTATTGTTAGCTTAACTGTATGATCGCTGCGGTTTTGATCACTATTTTCTACAAATTGTATCCACCCACACTGGAATCCTTGTTCACCTACCAACACTTGACCATACAGATCATTCCTGGAACAGGACCAAAGATCGTTAGCAGCTTCCCATTCACTCATTCATAGTTGTTTCTTTGCTTATTGAACTCCAGGGACCGGTGATATCCTATCAACCACTGTAACCACACACCCCTGTCCACCAGTGATGCTTTATTTAGTTCATTCCTTAAGGTAAATTTGCAATAGTTGGCTCAGGCTGTGTTAGTTACCCAAACTATAGGAGCTAGCTAGCTAACATTAGCCAGTAATATTAGCAGTGTTACCAACGCTCAAGCTGTGTTTGAAATAACCACTACTTGCTATATAGTGAATTCAGATATAGTGGACTATATAGTAAACTCAGTATAACAATAACATTTTCAGCTTTTGGACACTACATGGCTTGTTTCCCTGCGCTGTTGATGACATCATCAAGGTGAGACAGTAAAACATAACCGATTAATGGTGTTAAAAAAAGTGAATTTTGGTAGTAAATATATATCAAATAGTTTTTTTTCTGTAATAATAAATAAAAATACCTTAAGGCAGTTTATATTGTGATGTGAAACTCTCCTCTCACGGCTCAGTTTGCTGCACATTGCATCATGGGATATATCAGCTAATGTAGTGACCATCGATTGTAAAACACTTTTCAAAATGCATTATGGGATATTTTGAGTGCACTATATAGAGAATCAGGGTGGCGCGGTGGTGGAGTGGCTAGCACTGCGGCAGCACAGCAACTCCCCCTTGGCCGGGGGATCCTGGGTTCGATCCCAGCCCCCGAGCAACAGTGATCTGTGTGGAGTTTGCATGTTCTCCCTGTGTCTGCGTGGGTTTACTCCGGGATTTCTCCGGTTTCCTCCCACATGCCAAAAACATGCAAGTTAGGTTAATTGGCATCAAACTGGGGATTCTAAATTGTCCTTAGGTATGACTGTGAGAGTGAATGGTTGTCTGTCTCTCTGTGTTGGCCCCGCGATGGACTGGCGATCTGTCCAGGGTGGACCCTGCCTCTCGCCCAAAGATGCTGGGATAGGCTCCAGCGCCCCCGCGACCCGAAAAGGATTAAGCGGAAGAAGATGAATGAATGAATGAATATATAGAGAATCAGTCCCTCCAGGATTTTGCAATGTTGCAATCGCGTCAATTCATGTGAAATCAGCTAATCAGCGCAACTATTGCATGACCTTGCAACTTTCTCGCAATTTTGGCCAATCCTCATCAACTTCCGCCAATTTCACCAGTCAAATTTGTCCCTGAGTGCTGCTCAAATGCTCAGTGTAACCAATGAAATGCGTCGCTGCACCGCATTCACTTCCATGTTTACAGGAGTATTAACGGAACACATCAGCAAAAACAGAGTGTGTGATTAAAAAAACACTCATCCGCGAGGTTTCCAGCACCGTCCCTTCCTCCATCTCCCCAGCCTGCCAGTGGACGTCTCGCCACGTCTCCGTCCTGACCGCGTGTACTGCTTAATTTACAGATCACTGTTTAATAGGAAATTTTTGACAATCCTGTGCTTTTCTTGTATTGTTATATAGAATATCACTGCAGTAAACTGGAAAAAAAACCCCATCAGCTTTAAAATTTGTAATTCTTCCCACAACCTTTAATGCAAAAAAAATCTCTCAAAACGTCACAACTTTTATCGCAACTTTTTGAAAAAAGCTCTTGCGAATTGAGGCTTTTAGGGCCGCAACACTCTTGAAAACATCCTGCGAAATCCTGGAGTGACAGAGAATGAAAATTTCAGTGAAGATTTTGAACAGCACAACAAAATGGCTGATTCACTATATAGCACGCTAGATGGGGAAGGAGTGAACATTTCAAACACAGCATCACTCTTTGGGAGTGAGTCTCACTCTTTTAACCCTCCAAACCCCATGTCTCACTCCAAAATAAGAAAAGTACTGCCAATATCTTCATGTTTTTGCACAATAAGAGCTCTCAGGGCAGCGCTGTCAAGGCTGATTGCCATGACACAGACTGAAAATGTTCTAAAATTTATTCTGTGGAAAACAAGTTTATGTCTTAAAAAAAAACAACTTTGTGTACCGTTTCCCCTGTGCACAATTTCTCTCTAAATCTCACCCCAAGCTCTTCCGAAAAGTTGGCAACTCTGCATTAGCAACACCCTAAGTGATGAAAGAGGGAGCGTGGGGGTGAACTTGAGCTCATGAGCATTTAAAGAGACGTGCACTGAAATGAACCGTTCTGAGAAAAGCTGCATGAGAGGATTCACAATGATACTGCAATAGTTACGGTAAATAATTAAAGGCAATTTGACCAACATATGTCACAGACATTTCATTAAGACCTGTGAGAGCTGTTCACAAGTGCAGTGAATGGGACCTTTAATCAAGCATGCCATTGTTAAAAATGCTTCGATTTCACCAGCCTGCCCAGCCAGCATGCCCATGTGGGCCCCATGATAGGTTTAAGCTGGGCTGTCTTATGGGTCCCATGCATATGGGTTTGTCGTGGGTCCCATGTTGGCCCCGTCTATGTTTTCCCACATGGACTTACCCGTTTTCCTATATTCAACTTATTTTCTCATAAATTTGTTATTTTCTTGTAAATTTGTGACTTTCCCCCTCATGTGATAAATTTTTCTTGAAATTTGAAACTTTCTCATAAACTTGTTAGTTTTTCTTGTAAAAATTGTGATTTTTTTCTTAAAAATTTGCCACTTTTTTACTGTAATCTTGCAACTTTTTCTCATAATGTTACATTTTTTCATGTAAATTTGCTATTGTAAAATTGTTACTTTTCTGTAGTAATTTGTGACATTTTTCTTGTAAATTTGGAACTTTCTCAAAAATTTTCACCTTTTTTTTTACTTTAAGCTTACAGCTTTCCCTCATAAATCTGGGATATTTCTCTCATAAATTTTCAATTTCAATTTACATTTGCTACTTTTTTGTTAATTTGCTACTTTTTCTAATTTTTTCCACATAATTTTATTTTTTTTCTTGTAAATTTTTGACATTTTGAGTAAATTTGTCACGTTATTTTCTCATAAATGTTGACGTTTTTCTCATAAATTTGTGACTGTTCCTTGTAATTTTGCCTCAGCACGAGTGTTACTGAAACCTGCTCAGCCATGTTAAATCCAGGCGGGTTTAAAGTGGGGAAACAGATTACCTGCTTACCTGGACCACAGCTAAAGTCCATGTGGGCAAACGCAGATGGGGCCAACATGGAGCCCACAGACAAACCCACATGGGACCCATAAGACAGCCCAGGTTTAACCTATAGTGGGGCCCACATGGACATGCTGGCTGGCTGATTAGACATTTTGGTGCAGTATTGTCACATTTTCAAATAATTTATCCATAACATAACACTTTTGCTCCCATTTTTCTTCATTTGCCAACACAAAAACTCCCCCCCCCCACACCCACAGCTTCCCAACCCTCCTGTTGCTGTTTCTGCTTTACCACAGGGGATCGCTGACTTTTATAAGGCCTCAACGTGTGAATACGTACCTGTAAAGCTTTTGACACGCAGTGGATAAACGGAACAGACATAGCCAAATAACGCCTGAGTCTTGGACACAGTAGATGTTTTTTGTTGTTTGTTTGTTTTTTTTTGTTTTTTTTCCAGAATGTTCCGAGGCTGCTGCGTTTTCTGGGGTGGGGGTCACACACACATTCATGCTGGTAATGGTAGCTGACTGTAATGTACATAAGGAATGTAGCCTTTCCTGTTTTTGGACTTAAACCACACTTCAGGCTTGTTTTTTTCTTTTGTTACATGGGAAAATTTACAGTGTGGATATTTGTTCTATTATTTCTCTTTTTTTATATTCAAGAAACCTTTTTTTATTTTGTATCCACAGCAAACACTGAAAACATGTGCCTGGGTAACATTCTCACCGTGGGCAGAGAGAATGCTCCCCTGATCAGTTTTATCTTGTAAATATTTAGGTCAAGGGCGTGTGTGGGCCCTGTTTATTCTGTCCTTTTATCTGCTTCTGGGGATTAGTGTCACTCAAATACTGCACTCTTGTTGCGTGTAAACTTAACCGTGTAGACGCACGACGCACAGAGCAATGTTTCATAAGGCCCTGAAAGGCAAATGTAGCTTTTTTTTTTCTTTTTGTTTTCTGATAAATGAATTTGTACGTCATTAAAATGTGTGCATTCAAACACGCCAAGAGAGCCTGATTGTTTTGTGTGAAATGCTTCAGAATCCAATCATCTTAAGACCAATCTCTGCATGCATCTCTGTCTGCAATGACTCTATTGTCGGCAAATTGGCAAGAGGACAATACATTTTCTTCCGTAACGTGAGCGCTTAATCTCCTGGCTGTGGCTCCGTTGGGAAAATGGTGCGTGTTTGAGACAAGAAGGTGGCCTGTAAGACAACTGAGCCGCAGCTGGCTCTCGTCCACACAGACGCTGTGTCTTTCTCCTCTGTGAAGATAAGGGATTAGAGCAGAATACCTTTGCGGCTGCCGTTTCTCTCCTATCCTTTTATGCTCCTGCTAAATTACAGTGATTCCCCTAAGACGTTAACCGCCATTTTCCATTTCCATCGCTCCATGCGTACTCGTAACCGCTGACTCGTGTGGGTTAAATGTTAGCAGCGCTTCACCTTAGCACAGTTTAGAGATTTTCCAAAGCTTTGAGTAAATTCGATGGACAGTAACTAATTTTGTTTGTCTCATGCAGTTGCCCAGAATAACAGAATCGGGGGGGGGGGGCAGGGGGGCCGGTGATAATCACGTGTGTGAGCAGAGGTTTAAACCCTTTTGGATTACCTCTGCATGTCTCAATCTGTAATATAGGTCTGTCTGGCGGGTGCCGCCCTCCCCTCCCAGCTCGGACTGTCATATTATCTGTTTTAATACAACTATGGACAGAAAGTCAAAGGGGCAGATTAAAGCCGTCTTCATAAGTCGCTCCAGCCACCGCAGCTCACATCCTCACGCTGCTCAGAACACTGTGGTCTCTTCACGTCCCACCTGTTTGGGACAATGTCAACTTAAGAAAAAGTCTACATTTAAATTAAATGCCTTTATGCTAATAAGGAATGATTGCGCGGTGGTGGAGTGGTTAGCAGTGCGGCAGCACAGCAACCTACCCTTGGCCGGGGGATCCCAGGTTTGATTCCAGCCCCCGACCAACAGTGATCTGTGTGGAGTTTGCATGTTCTCCCCGTTTCTGTGTGGGTTTACTTCGGGATTTCTCTGGTTTCCTCCCACATGCCAAAAACATGCAAGTTTGGTTAATTGGCATCAACTGGGGATTCTAAATTGTCCTTAGGTATGACTGTGAGAGTGAATGGTTGTCTGTCTCTCTCTGTGTTGCCCCTGCGATGGACTGGCGATCTGTCCAGAGTGTACCCTGCCTCTCACCCAAAGATACTGGGATAGGCTCCAGCCTTCCCGTGACTTGAAAACGATTAAGCGGAAGAAGATGGATGGATGGATGGATGGATGGATGGATGGATGGTTAATATGTATAGCGGGGAAAATAAGTATTGAACACATCAACATTTTTCTCATTAAACATATTTCTGATGGAGCCATTTACCTGAGATTATCACCAGATATCAGTAACAACCCAAGTAACCCGTACATACAAAGAAATCAAGGTAACTGTGTTCAGAAAGCAAGTTATGTTTAATAAAGTGGGATGACACAAGGAATAAGTATTGAACATGCTTGGTGAAATTCATTTAATATTTAGTAGAAAAGCCTTTGTTGGTAATAACAGCTTCCAGATGCCTCCTGTATGGAGAAACTAGGTGCAGGCATTGCTCAGGAGTGATTTTAGGTCATTCTTCCACACAAACTGTCTTCAAATCTTGAAGGTTTTTTGGGTGTCTTCTGTGAACCTTGATCTTCAATTTGTTCCATAGATTTTCATTTGATTCAGGTCAGGTGACTGACTGGGTCATTCTAGCAGCTTTATTTTCCTTCTCTGGAGCCAGTTGAGAATTTCTTTGGCTGTGTGTTTGGGAGCATTGTCTTGCGGAAATGTCCACCCTCATTTCATCTTCAGCATCTTGGCAGATGGCAATGGGTTCTTATCAAGGATGTCTCTGTACATTTGTCCATTCATCTTTCCTTCAGCTATGTGAAGTCTGCCTGTACCATGTGCTGAAAAACACCCCCACACCATGATGGGATGTGCAGTGCCATTTCTCCCCCAAACATGCTGTGTGTTGTGGTATCCGTGGTATCCAAAAAGTTCACTTTTCTGACCAGACTCTTTTCTCCCCATATTTTACTGGCTTGCCCAAATGTTGTGCAGCAAACTTTAAACGAGCTTCAATATGCTTTTTCTTCAGCAATGGAGTCTTGCGAGGTGACCGGGCAAAAAGCCCATGTTGGTTGAGTGCATTCCTTATTGTTTTCATTGAAACAGCAGTACCTGCTCACTCCAGGTCTTTCTGGTGCTTTCCACGAGTGGTCTTTGGTTCTTGGATAACTCTTCTGATAATTCTTCTGACTTCTCTGTCAGACCAACAGACCATCAGCACCATCAACTTGCAAGGAGCTCCTGGTCGTGGCCAGTTTATGGCAAAATGATATTCTTTCCATTTCCAAATGATATCTCCAAGAGTGCTCACTGGAACATTCAGCAGTTTAGAAATGTGCCTGTAACCAATGCCATCATTATGTTTTGCATCAATAAGGTTGTGAAGGTCTAGAGAGAGCTCTTTGCTTCTACCCATCATGAGTTTGTTGTGGTGTGACAATCTGGTATTCACAGACCTTTTTAAAGGCTATGAGTAAGGACTTAATCACCTGAAATTAATTTGCACTGATGGGGGATAGGATGACTTCCTAAATTCTCATTGATTTCAGCTGGTTTCTTGGCTTGCTATGCTTTTTTGCACCTCTTTTTCTTCATGTGTCCAATATTTATTGCCTGTGTCAGTCCACTTTATTAAATATAACTTGTTTTATGAACACAGTTGCCTTGATTTCTTTGTATGTATGGATTAATTGGGTTGTTACTGCCATCTGGTGAAAATCTCAGGATAATAGCTCCATCAGAAATATGTTTAATGAGAAAAATGATGTGTTCAGTATTTATTTTCCCAACTGTATATGCAGTAATTATGATGTTTATTCAGAGGGGCATAGTAATTAGGGATGGAACCTATTAGATTATTTTTCAGCATAATCATTTTGAGTCAAAAAATCAGGCAGAATATTTAAATGTAAGTAGATTTATTTTCCTCATGGCTGAGGAGGGAGAAACACAGAGGCAGAGTACTAAGTCTTACCATCCATACTCCTGAATCAAACATGCATTGTTCAAAGTTTTTAAAGCTGTTGTTATCAATGGGAAAATGTAAGATTAATGTCCAGCAAGACGTACAGTCTTGTCCTTGAGAGTCCACGAAGTGCATAGTCCTTATCAAATGTCCACAAAGTACACAGTCCTTATCTTCTTTTACTCACAGGAAACAGGGAGATAAATACACTCTCAGTCACACAGAACTGAACATGACAAATTGAAAACAGCTGTGTCTTAACAGATGTCTGAACACCACACTCACTCATAGACTGGACATCCATTAACAGCTGTGTGATTTATAATTGCTAACTCATGCACTCTTATACACAGAATGAAGCTGTCCCAAGGCCATATATAAAATGCACATATGAGAATATAAAAGAGGGAATAATATGCGAATAATATGATATTTTTCTATCATATTCCCCCCTTGATGCTTAATAAAACATCACAATTAAAAGAAAAACACCACCGGAGTGGTGGCTCAGTTGATAGAGCATCCGCCCCACACCCAGGATGCAGGGGTTCAAATCTCGGCCGGGTCATGCCGAAGACCATATAAAAGCGGAACTTCCTGCTGTCCAGCTTGGTGCTCAGCAATAATGGAATGGAGGAGGGAAATCTGTGGCAGTGCCTTGCATGGCAGCGGCCCTCTGATTCTACATATGGGGTGTGTGTGATTAACACTGTAGATAGGAAAAACACAGTTTTGTTCTACTGTACATGATTGGTTGAATGACAATAAAGGGTGATTTAATAAATGATGTGTATATATATATATATATATATATATATATATATATATATATATATAAATGTGTGTGTGTGTAAGGATGTACATGTTGTTGTGTCTTTGCAGACTAGCAGCAATTTTATGAGGTAGTTTAAACTTAAACAAGGCTGTGATAACGTGTGTAGCAATAAAAGTGAATATGTCATTAAAAGTGAATATGTGTAGTGATAAGTGTGAATATAATCAAAATCAATTTAAACTGTCAAATAAGAATGTAGCAACTAATGATATGATAACAATAAGTGTAATGTGATAGAAATAGTACTGTGAAAATGATATGGAAAAACTCAAAAGAGATTTAGACAATATTGCAAATTTCACATCCCTTAGGCTACTATCGCCCCTTTTACCATCCTCATCATCTGCAGCAATTGTATGAAGACAAATCATTCAGTTTACATAAACCAGCCTCATCATCATATTACGCACACAAGGACTCACACAGGAAAAGACCAAAATTATCACTATAAAAATGACTTACAAGTTCATGATGAGACTTCTCCATAAAGAGAACCACTAATTTCATCAATTTTGTGCATCAGTGACATTATACAAGACAGTAAGGTTGTGTGTGGCTGAAGTAATAATATGGACATTTGCATTATTTTCAGGGATGAAAGTATAACAATAACCTCCTATAACAAGGCACACGCCCCTACGGGTGGCAGTTAATTGATCAAGAACCATTCTATTTTGTGTCAAAATTTTACAAATGATTGTAGCCTATAATTAAGTGTTTCAATCCATAAGGTGTTCATGCCCACTCTCACTCAAGGAAACAGTGAATGAAGGACCCTCACTCCTGTACTTTCCATCTGAAATTGCTTTGGTACATCCGTGCCCCAAATGGCATCTTGTAACAAAAAGGGTAGCATCCTGTTGTAAGAAAGCATCTCTCTACACCCTGCCCACCCAGACTGCCGACATAATGAGGGTACCATCAGTCGCCAAAATGGGGTACACAACCCTGCCCAAATTCCTGGGCAGGTGTGGGTACGCCCAACGACCACCATTCCTCTGTATTGACGATGTAGATCTTCAGGTTAACACTTGTCCGCTTCGTTGGTCAAGCAGGTAGCAGTACAGGGGAGAGACACACTGTAAGCCGTTGCACACTTAGAGAGTGTTAAGCTGCCCAAAGGGACATCACCGCTTCAGAAAGGAGGAATTCCCTGATGAAATAAACCTTGCCTTCGCAGAGTAAGTAGTGTCATCATGTTTCCGATCAGTGGACTGATAAGTGTTGTGACACGTGTGATTCAAAGTGATTTTTGCTGTGTTATTCCTGTATATAGCCTCTCTTAACCCTAGAACACTAACATAGGGTGATTTTCATCCGATTTTAATGGAGATGCTAGTGTCACTAGCTTTAACATTAGTGTTCTAGGGTTAAGAAACAAACAGCCTGTGGTAGCTGCATTATTTTAGCAGTAGCAGATAATTTGTCCAGCTGATAGTGGCATTAAGGAACAAACATAACAATTCTCTACAGTGTATAGGCAGTGGAACAACTTAAAAATAACCAAAGCAAAAGTGTTACTACTAGAATGATGAAGATGAAAAGGAAACAACACCAACCGTCTTCAGTTGCCAACCTTCTTTCCCTTGCATTTTTGGCCCTCCATGATAAACAAACAGTTGCTTTGCTGTGTAAAGCCATTACTGGACATCAGGGGGCACTGTCAGCTGACACTTGCATAGAGAAACAGTTAAACAGTCACTTGTTGAGTTGTTTTTTTTTTTTTAAGTGAGTGTGTAATGTGTAATAAACAGTCTCTTGCTGAGGGTTCCAAGTGGGGTAAAATGTTAGATGCACCCAAGAGTCACATCCTTCGCCTTTCACAGCTGTTAGTGTTGCCAGGATAACCTTTGTGTTGTCCTTGCAAGGGAGTATTTGGTCCAGTTTTCTTTGATGACCAGATCCCCTGGTTTGGCCAAAAGATGGGTGCACCTCCCATGGTTCCTTTGTCACATGGTCCCTCCTGGGAAGGACAGTATGGATAACATCTCTGTCAGTTGTAATTATTTGCATGTAATCAATCAGAAACCCTTCCTCTTCACCTAAGTTAAATGGCTTTAATAGTAGGGTTTGCCATTCATAATTTTCCTGTTTTTCTTTGTCACTATTTTCCTAATCCATCTTTCCTAATCCTATTTGTGCATTATGTTAATCCTGTAGATTGTTGATGGTAAGCTAAATGGTTTCCTAGGTAAATGTTGGGTACTGTACATAAATGTGATATGATTTGATTTACAAAGTGGTTTCCATTAATTGTATTCCATTATCTAAGTGAATCATTTCAGCTATTTTAATTCTGGATGTTGTTTCAGTTAAAGGTTTCAGTGTTACCACAGCAGTATTTGGATTAGTGCAAGGGAAGGCCTTTGTCTATTTAGTAAGTATGTCAATAATTACTGAACAACATTTTTGCCTTCACACTTATTGAACTCAATGAGATCCATGCAAAGGCTTTGAAAACATTAAGTTTATGCAAGGAAGGTCAAATTATTTTTGCGCTGAGCTCCCTTAAGCATTGTTTTCTTCTTACATAGTTGAGTAAAAGTCTGCTTTGTCTTTGCAGTGAATTTTATATTGAGGCCCACAGTAAGCTTCATCAGCAGAAATTGGACTTTCCTTAGACATTTGGAATGCTTCCCATAAATTTGCATGTTTTTTCTGTTTCCCTATTAGTTTACTTTATTTCTTATAAACATGATATATTCTTCGTCTCTTCTTAATTTTACTGTATTTCTTATAAAGTCTTAGGATCTTTTTTCACAATAATCTGCAAATATTTTTTCAGCACATAATTTTCGTAAATACCCACAAGTCTACTGATGTAAATTTAACTTCTATTGAATGCTGTGATTCCATTACCAAGCTGTTTCACCTATATTTTCCCTACATTATTGATCATTTATTGATGATTTTTATTCATTATCTATTTTTCTGATGATTTTTCTAATTAATTATTGTGGTACCCCCCCACCCCACCCCGATGCATGGAGACACCCATGCATTAAAATGGCAGCTTACTTGAACAGTGTGATAGTTTTTCCTTGTTCTAGTGTTTTCCTTAGAGATACAGTCTGCGCCATTAATAGTTGTGGCACATTTACATATGGTTAATTTAGATGAGATTTTGTGAGTAGTATAACACCCTTAAAATGAGGTTTCTGTAATCATGCCTCTTTTTGTGAGTGTCTTCCCTTGGCCTAATTTACAAATTTCAGTTAGAACAATTAACCCAGCTGTCTGTGCAGATTTAATGTAATTTAGCATTTATTGTAACCAAATTTGAATTAGTCATTAAGGCCACATCTGCCTGTCCTGTTGACCACAGACAGTTTGAATTTGTGTTAGTGCATGTTTGTAAGAGGGTATTGTTAGAATAATTTTGAGCTTAAATTATTCAAAGTCAAAAAATCAGGCAGAAAGTTGGATTTATGTACATTTATTACAAAAATGTATTAGGTGTCACCACAATGGCCACTTGGGGGAGAGGTTACAAAACATGGCATTCAGACACACCTAGAATCTCTAAAGGATTCATTTCTTTAGGTCTGATATATATAAGTAGGAGAAAGGAGAGGGAGGATGATGATAAGGGAAGGGACAGAACGGGACAGTCCTGATAAGCAAAGCTTATCTGGGGAAACGTCACAGATGCTCTGGAGCCATGGGGTCATGGAGACATGCACATGAGAGCCATAAAACTAACAGAATGTCTATATACCTAATCTATACAAGCTGACCTATACAGCATGAGGAGTTCCTGTGCATTCCTGTGACCCGAAACAGGACATGTCAAAGAGATTATAAAAAGTGGCTTAGATCATTCCTTACGCATGTACTGATCCTGTACTGATCTTCAGTCTGAACTCTCTGAAATTGCTCACAGAAACATGCCAAGAATATATGAACTTATTCCACATGGAATGCACATATAAACATTAAACATGGCATATGAAAGGTATGATACTTCTCAAATATAATAATACATTATTAATATCAATAATAATGTAGATAATATGGCATTTTTCTATCATATGACCCTTGATGCTTAATAAAGCATCAGGATTAAAAGAAAAATAACAAAAGTTGTAGTGAATGAATTAATATAAGGATATGTGTAAGAATTTACATGCTGTTATGTGTCCTTGCAAGTTAAAAATGTGTATAGAATATGTCATTAAGAGTGAACATGTGCAGTGATTAAAATTAATTTTAGACTATGTCAAATAAGAACATAGAAAATAATATGAAACAGCCTTAAAAACAGCCTTAATGACATGTTTCGGGACCCAGGAGACAGACACTGACACGAGCAGATAGTGACAATAATCTTTATTTAATTGTGAGTGAGTGTAATGCGAGTGTGAGTGCGATGATATCGTTCTGGTCACTGGAGCTGAGCGACCTGGACGGAGACCCGGCAACCCAGGAACAGATAAGCAGAGACAAATTACTAATGCTCCACACTAGCAAAGAGCTGCAGATAACAAGGCTTACTTGAGAGCAGCACTGGCTTCGCTCTGCTGAGTTCAAGCGGCCGGGCAGCGTGGAGGTGAAGGCGTCCGTGACCGTGCTGGGGTTACTACCCGTGGCTGTGACAATGACAGTCCTGACGATGACACCGGCTGTGACTCCACAGACCGGGATGATGATGATCCTGACGATGACGCCGGCTGTGACTCCACAGACCGGGATGACGATGATGCAGACAAAGACGAGGTTAGTGACTCCACAGAAAGTGGCAATGATGATACAGCTGATGCTGATGACAGTGATTCCACCGATAACATTGGCCAATACTCCTGTAACTGATACAATAACAGTTCTGGTAATTGTGGAGCAAGACGTACCGGTAGACGTGGTGGTAGCGAGCCGCTACGAAGACGTGATGGCATAACCCCGTCAGCTGGGGACGCAGGTCCGCCGCCAAGGAGGTCCACCTGTGCGCAGGGGTATAGGTTTGGGGTTGAGTAACAAACAGTGCGCTTACTTGTTTGTCGCTGGGAGGAGTTCCTGGATGAAGCAAGTGAAGCTCTTGACGAGACAAACGAGGTTCCAGACAAGACAGACAAAGTTCCTGACGAGACAGACAAAGTTCTTGACGAGACAGACAAAGTTCCAGACGTGACAAGAGATATTCTTGACGAGACCAGAGAGCGGAGTTCAGGTTCATTCTCCATTGAGGAAGACAGACGACTCCGTGCCGGGCTGTCAGCGACACTGGCTTTTAACAGCCGCTGATTCACACCTGTTGGTCTGTGCGCAGCTGGGGCTAATGACACCAATGACGGCCCAGAGGCCGCCATGACAGTACTCCCCCCTCTAGCAGTGCCTCCAGGCACCTGCCCAATCCTACCTGGATTCGCCCGATGAAAATCGCGAATCAGCTGTTTATCCAAGATCAATGCTGGGCGAATCCAAGAGCGATCCTCCGGTCCAAAGCCCTCCCAGTCCACCAAATACTGAAGACCACGGCCCCGCCTGCGGACATCCAGAATAGCAGTCACCCCCCAGGCCGGATGGCCATCGATCATCCTTGGGGCCGCGGGAGCCGCTGGAGCAGGACACAGGGGATCCAAGACGTATGGTTTGACCTGGGAGACATGAAAAGTGGGGCAGATATGCATCAAAGAGGGGAGAGACAAGCGCACAGACACAGGGTTAATAATACGATTGATGGTGTAAGGGCCAATGAAGCGCTTCGTGAGCTTCTGTTTTTCGGCCGGTACACCAATATTCCAGGTTGACAACCAGACCTTCTGACCCACCTTATAGTCCGGGGCGGGTCTCCTATGCCGGTTGGCCACCTGGATATTACGTTGGGTAGTCTTCAGCAGGGCTTGGCGGGCGAGGAGCCAAACTCGCCGGCAGCGCTTGATGTGTGCCTGAACTGAAGGAACTGCTACCTCCTTTTCCTCCTCCGGGAACAGCGGATGGTCAAATCCAAAAGATGCTTTAAATGGAGAGACACCCGTAGCTGTGGAGATCGTAGCGTTGTGAGCATACTCAATCTATGGAAGGAACTTGCTCCAGGAGGATGAGCAGGAGGAGATCACACAGCGTAGGGTGGCCTCAAGCTCCTGATTAGCCCGCTCACACTGGCCATTGCTCTGAGGGTGATAACCAGAGGAGAGGCTAGCTGTGGCTCCCAGTGCCGCGCAGAAGGCCTTCCAAACCTGGGATACAAACTGAGGTCCCCGATCTGACACAATGTCAGCAGGGATGCCATGAAGGCGGACCACATGTTGCACAAGAAGGTCTGCCATTTCCATAGCCGAAGGCAAACCCCAAAGTGGCACAAAATGGGCTGCCTTCGAAAACCGATCCACGATAGTCAAAACCGTGGTGTAGTCATCTGAGATAGGCAAACCAGTTACAAAGTCCATAGCTACATGAGACCAGGGACGTGAAGGAACCAGCAAAGGGTGTAGCAAGCCCGCCGGGGGAGATGACGTCGTCTTCCCGGTGGCGCACTGAGCGCAGGCCCGGATGTAATTAACAACGTCCTTCCGTAACCCTGGCCACCAGAAGGTCCTTTGGAGAAGATCCACGGTCCGACCCACTCCAGGATGACAAGCCAACTTGGAAGCGTGACCCCACTCAATCACCTTGCCCCGTATAGCGCGTGGAACAAACAAGCGCCCCCCCCCCCCCCGGGGTCTGGCTCGGTCTTCTGAGCCTGGCGAACCGTCTTGCAGATTCCCCAGGACAGGGCGCCCATGACGCAGGAAGGCGGCAGGATAGGGGTCTCCTGGTCCTCAGAGGATGGTGTGTCAAACTGCCGAGAGAGAGCATCCGGCTTACCGTTCTTACTTCCCGGCCAATACGTGATGGAGAAGTTGAAACGGCCGAAGAAGAGAGACCAGCGAGCCTGGCGTGCATTCAGGCGCTTCGCCGTCCTGAGGTACTCCAGGTTACGATGATCCATCCAAACCACGAACGGCTGAGCAGCCCCCTCCAGCCAATGTCTCCATTCCTCCAAGGCGAGTTTTACTGCCAGTAACTCCCCGTCTCCGATGCTGTAATTCCTCTCTGCAGGAGTAAGACGGTGAGAGAAATAAGCACAAGGGCGAATCTTACCGTCCTCAGGAGACCGTTGGGAGAGTACCGCTCCAACTCCTGAATCAGAAGCGTCCACCTCCACCAAGCACTGCAGCTTCGGATCCACCTGAGTAAGGACTCGGGCCGAGGCGAACTCCCTCTTGAGTCTTTCAAACGCTTCAGCCGCCTCCTTACTCCAACAAAACGGAATCTTAGGGGAGGTAAGAGCAGTCAGGGGATGGGCAATATTGCCAAAATTAGGCACGAACCCCCTATAAAAATTAGCAAACCCCAGGAACCCTTGAAGCTGCTTTCTGGAGGTGGGTGCAGGCCAATCCACAATTGCCTTGACCTTGGCCGGGTCAGGGAGCACCTGGTTCCGAGCAATAATAAACCCAAGGAAAGAGGTTTGATCAGTGTGGAACTCACATTTTTCAGCCTTCACGAACAGTTGATTCTCCAGGAGGCGCTGCAGTACCCTGCACACATGCACTCGATGTTCCTCTAGTGTGCGGGAGAAAATGAGAATATCGTCGAGAAAAACAAAAACAAACGAGTTCAGGAAATCCCGTAGTACATCATTTATCAGATGTTGGAAAACGGCTGGAGCGTTAGTTAACCCAAACGGCATTACCAGGTACTCAAAATGCCCGCTGGGGGTCTGAAAAGCCGTCTTCCACTCATCTCCTTCCCTTATGCGCACTAGATGGTAGGCATTCCTAAGGTCCAGTTTAGTAAACCAGGACGCCCCCTGGAGAGAGTCAAAAGCAGTGTTCATCAAAGGCAGGGTGTATTTGTCTTTCACAGTTATTTCATTCAATCCCCGGAAATCGATACAGGGGCGTACAGAACCGTCTTTCTTTCCAACAAAAAAAAATCCAGCACCTACTGCCGAAGACAACGGGCGGATGATACCAGAAGCCAAGGACTCCTTAATATATGTGTCCATAGCCTCGCGCTCCGGGGCTGACAGGCTGTACAGGCGGCTAGCAGGTAAAGGGGCCCCAGCCTTCAGGTTGATCGCGCAGTCATAAGGGCGATGAGGGGGTAAGGACAACGCCCAAGACTTGCTAAATACTAGCCCCAAATCGTGATAGACCTCTGGCACCTTGGACAAGTCCGGTGGCGATGAATCGGGCAGAGGCACCTTGACGAATGGGGCGCATGCCGCCGATTGCAAGCAGGCACTAAGGCAGAACGTACTCCATGCCGTTATTCTCCCAGCTTGCCAATCAATGGTGGGGTTATGTAGGCGCAGCCAGGAGTACCCCAAAATAACGGGCGAAGAAGAAACGGGCAGAACAAGAAACTCAATCTCCTCCCTGTGATTTCCTGATACAATAACTGACACAGGAACCGTCTGATGAACAATAGTAGTCAAAGACGCTTTAGACAAGGTGATCAGTTTGACGGGGATCTAGAGTCTGACAGCTAAGGCCCATCCGGGTTGCCAGGTCTCTAGAAATAAAATTTTGCTCAGCTCCAGAATCTACTAACGCCAATGTGGAGTGTTCTGTATGTAAATGGATGAGTCTAAGAGGTAACTGACAACAAGTGAGGGGTTCTTCAGAGTTATTGCCCGTGAATCCCCCTACTGTGATCCCACGGGCCTTCCCTTTTAACTTATTAGGACATTCAAAAACCCCATGTGACTCTTTCCCACAGTAGAAACAAAGGCCCTGATCCCTGCGGCGTTGTTTCTCTGCTGCTGACACTTTAGACCGGCCACTGATTATAGCTTGCTGAACTGGAAGTTCCTCTGACGCAGATAGAGCGAGAGGAGGAGAGTTGGGGAGGCGAGGGTGGGGTTTAACCGAACGGGAAGTAGAACGCCGTTCAGCCGCCCGCTCCCTTAATCTGCTATCAAGACTAACCGCTAGGGCAATCAAATCCCACAAATTATCCGGTTTGTCCCGTGTCGCTAACTCATCCTTCAACTCCTCGTTAAGACTACGTAGAAAGATACCACATAATGATGGCTCCCCCCACCCAATCTCTGCAGCCAGGACCCGGAAGTCAATAGCGTAATCAGCAGCTGATCTCTTTCCCTGTTGTAAGCTCAGCAATCGTTCTGTCAACACCTCACCTCTATCCGTATGATCAAATACAGACAAAAATTCATTCACAAATTCCTGATAAGAAAGCAAGGAATAGCTTGGTTTCGCTATTATAGAATACGCCCAGTCCAAAGCTCTTCCTGTTAACAAATTTATGACGTAGCCAATCCGGCTAGAATCAAGAGTGAAATCCTCCGGAACGCGAAAAAAGACTGACTCACACTGCAATATGAATCCACAAACTTCCCCGAGTTTTCCGCTGAACCGGGCAGGGGTGGGAATAGGGGTGAGGCGAGAAGACAAGGAGATGTTAGCTTGCCCAGATGCTAAGCCCACAGAGGCAGAACTGTCTGCGGTGGGGGGAAACGTCTGGTGTCCCTCCAGACGATCCAGCCGACCATTTATTAAAGTTAGCTGATTTAAGATTACTGTCTGTTGGTGTGCCAATAAATCTACCCGGGCGCTAAGAGTGTAGATTTGGCGCGACAGTGAGCTGTCCGCTGGTTCATCGTGACGGAGTCGTACTGACATGTTTCAGGACCCAGGAGACAGACACTGACACGAGCAGATAGTGACAATAATCTTTATTTAATTGTGAGTGAGTGTAATGCGAGTGTGAGTGCGATGATATCGTTCTGGTCACTGGAGCTGAGCGACCTGGACGGAGACCCGGCAACCCTGGAACAGATAAGCAGAGACAAATTACTAATGCTCCACACTAGCAAAGAGCTGCAGATAACAAGGCTTACTTGAGAGCAGCACTGGCTTCGCTCTGCTGAGTTCCAGCGGCCGGGCAGCGTGGAGGTGAAGGCGTCCGTGACCATGCTGGGGTTACTACCCGTGGCTGTGACAATGACAGTCCTGACGATGACACCGGCTGTGACTCCACAGACCGGGATGACGATGATCCTGACGATGACGCCGGCTGTGACTCCACAGACCGGGATGATGATGATGCAGACAAAGACGAGGTTAGTGACTCCACAGAAAGTGGCAATGATGATACAGCTGATGCTGATGACAGTGATTCCACCGATAACGTTGGCCAATACTCCTGTAACTGATACAATAACAGTTCTGGTAATTGTGGAGCAAGACGTACTGGTAGACATGGTGGTAGCGAGCCGCTACGAAGACGTGATGGCGTTACCCCGTCAGCTGGGGACGCAGGTCCGCCGCCAAGGAGGTCCACCTGTGCACAGGGGTATAGGTTTGGGGTTGAGTAACAAACAGTGCGCTTACTTGCTTGTCGCTGGGAGGAGTTCCTGGATGAAGCAAGTGAAGCTCTTGACGAGACAAACGAGGTTCCAGATGAGACAGACAAAGTTCCTGACGAGACAGACAAAGTTCTTGACGAGACAGACAAAGTTCCAGACGTGACAAGAGATATTCTTGACGAGACCAGAGAGCGGAATTCAGGTTCATTCTCCGTTGAGGAAGACAGACGACTCCGTGCCGGGCTGTCAGCGACACTGGCTTTAAACAGCCGCTGATTCACACCTGTTGGTCTGTGCGCAGCTGGGGCTAATGACACTAATGACGGCCCAGAGGCCGCCATGACACTTAAATTATATTGCAACCTTCAAAACATCCTCATTATCAATATTAAGGACTCACACAAGAAAAATCTGAAGTTATAAAAATCATTCCCAAGTTTATGATGAGACTTCTCCATTAAGCAAAACTCTAACTTCTATGAGTATCTGAGGTATTATAATGACCATTTGCATAATTTTCATGGATAGAAGTAAAACAATAATCTCCTATAATAGGGCCTCCACCCCTACGGGTGGTAATTAGTCGATCAAGGACCATTCTATCCTTTGTTATGATTTTGTAAATAATTATAGTCTACAATTAAGTGTTTTAATCCCTAAGGTATTTTGTTTCCACTCTCACTCAAAGAAACAATGAACAAAAACCTCACTCCTGTACTTTCCACCTGAAATTGCATTCATGCTTCATAAATGGCATCATGTGGTAGAAAAGCATCTCTCTTTACCCTGCCCACCTGCCCTGCCGACATGATGAGGGTACAGTAAGTTGTCAAAACAGGGTACACAGATCTGCCCAGTGTCCTGGCCAATTGTGAATACGCCCAATGACTCAATGACCTTTGTCAGTTTAGATCCTTGGTATAACACTTGCTCACTTCGTTGGTCAAGCAGGGTAGCAGTACAGGGGAGAGACGCACTGTAAGCCGTTGCATACTCAGAGAGTGTTAAGCTACTGGAAAGGGGACATCACCACTTTAAAAAGAGGAGTTCTTTGATGAAATTAACCTTGCATTCGCAGAGTAAGGAGTGTCATCATGTTTCTAATCAGTGGAGTGATGTGTTGTGTCAGGTGTGATTCGAAATGAAGTTCGCTCTGTTATTTCTGCATATAGCGTTTCTTAAGAAACCAAACAGCCTGTAGTAACTGCATTATTTTAGCAATAAAGATATTTTGCCTAACTATTAGTGTTATTAAGGAGCAAACATAACAATTCTCTACAGTGTATAAGCAAAGGAACAGCTTAATAACCAAGGTTAAGTATTACTAGAAGATGATGGGATGATAAGGTAACAACACTAACCACACTTTTCCTTCCCTTGTATTTTTTTCCCTTGTCATGATAAACAAACAGCCTGTTTCTCTATTAGCAGAGGTCATTACTGGATGCCAAGTCATCAGCTGACACTTGCATAGAGAAACAGTTAAACAGTCATTTGTTGTTGTTTTTTTCTCTTCAAATAAGTAAACAATATATATATATATATATATTAAACAGCCTCTTGCTGAGGGTTTCAGGTGGGGTAAACATTAGATAAGATAAGATAAGATAAGATAAGCCTTTATTAGTCCCACAATGGGGAAATTCCAGGATTGCAACAGCACAGGGACAGCAACACTCAGAGCAACAATCAAGAAGACAAGAAAAGCAAGAGCAGTGAATATACATATGTATACATAAATATATAAATATATATATACACTACCGTTCAAAAGTTTGGGGTCACTTAGAAATTTCCTTATTTTTGAAAGAAAAGCACTTTTTTTCAATGAAGATAACTTTAAACTAATCAGAAATACACTCTATACATTGCTAATGTGGTAAATGACTATTCTAGCTGCAAATGTCTGGTTTTTGGTGCAACATCTACATAGGTGTATAGAGGCCCATTTCCAGCAACTATCACTCCAGTGTTCTAATGGTACAATGTGTTTGCTCATTGCGTCAGAAGGCTAATGGATGATTAGAAAACCCTTGCGCAATCATGTTAGGTCTGCAATGCTGTAATTGCTGCAAATGGAGGATTCTTTGATGAAAGCAAAGTTTGAAGGAAAAAATTATTATTTCAAATACAAATCATTATTTCTAACCTTGTCAATGTCTTGACTATATTTTCTATTCATTTTACAACTCATGGTGGTAAATAAGTGTGACTTTTCATGGAAAACACAAAATAATTGTCTGGGTGACCCCAAACTTTTGAACGGTAGTGTACACACAGTGCGGAGCATTGTAGCTAGATGGAATAGACAGCATAACCGTCTACTTAGTTATCCTACATAGTATGAATATGTACCCATACATATTGTCACCCTCCGTAGCGACTGATATTGTCCTAGTTGTATACTGGAGGGGACAATTGTGTTAGTCTATTGAGTCTTTTGCATTCAATACTTTCAGGTCGTCACGTTTTTTTGCTATCTCTGCGAGCAGTCCTGCTTAGGTTATACAGTCTGACAGCCGTAGGTAGGAAGGACCTGCAAAACCTCTCGGTTGCGCACCTAGGATGATGTAGTCTACTGCTAAATGAGCTCCTCAGTGCGTTCAGTATGTCCTGCATAGGGTGGGACTCGGACTCCAGCAGAGATGACAGTTTAGCCACCAACCTTCTCTCTCCTATCTCCTCCACTGGGTCAAGGCGTTGCCCCAGGACAGAGCTAGTTTTCTTGATCAGTTTGTTCAGTCTCTTCCTATCGGCTGCTGTAATGCCACTGCCCCAGCAGACCACTCCAAAAATGATGGCTGATGCCACCACCGTGTCATAGAATGTCTTCAGCAGCGCCCCTTGTACACCGAAAGACCTGAGTCTCCTCAGTAGGAACAGCCTGCGCTGTCCCTTCTTGTAGAATGCATCGGTATTGTGTGACCAGTCTAGTTTATTGTTCAGATGAACACCCAGGTACTTGTAGGATGTCACCATCTCAATGTCTGTTCCCTGTATGTTTACTGGTGCTGTGAGGGGTTGTCCTTGCCTGCGGCAGTCCACCACTAACTCCTTAGTTTTCCTTGCGTTGATCTGGAGGCAGTTCCGATGGCACCAGTCCACGAAGTCCGGGATAAGTCCTCTGTACTCAGCTTCATCTCCATTGGAGATGAGGCCGACGATCACAGAGTCGTCAGAGAACTTCTGTAGATGGCAGTGTGTTGTGTTGTGTGAGAAGTCCGCAGCATAAAGGGTGAACAGGAAGGGAGCCAAAACCGTTCCCTGGGGGGCCCCCGTGCTACCGATGATTGTGTCGGACACACAGTCCCGGGTTCTCACAAACTGTGGCCGGTTAGTGAGGTAGTCCAGGATCCATGATGACAGGTGCTGGTCCACCCCTGCGCAAAGCAGCTTGTCCTTCAGGATCATCGGTTGGATGGTGTTGAAAGCACTGGAGAAGTCAAAGAACATGATCCTCACCGCATTCCCAGGCTTCTCCAGGTGGGACAGAGAATGGTGAAGGAGGAAGATCACTGCATCCTCCACCCCAATGCCATGCTGGTAGGTGAACTGGATTGGATCCATCGCTGGTCCAACCAGGGGGCGGAGGTAAGCAAGGAGCAGTCTCTCCAGGGTCTTCATCATGTGAGACGTCAGGGCCACTGGTCTGTAGCTGTTCAGGTCTTTGGGGTGGGAAGTCTTTGGTACAGGTACCACACAAGATGTTTTCCACAACTGTGGTACCCTCCCCAGCTTCAGGCTCAGGTTGAAGATGTGCTCCACAATCCCACACAGCTGGTCTGCACAGGACTTGAGGAGCTTTGCGCTGATGCCGTCTGGTCCTGAGGCCTTCCTCGCCTTGATCTGCCTCAGCTCCGTCCTCACCTGGGTCTTAGTGAGGGTCATGTTGGGGGGCTGTGTGCTGGGAGTGGGGGGGGGGGGGTGTTGGTCGAGTGAGGTGTGGGCAGCAGGACTCGATGTCTTTAGAGGCAGCAGTGGTTGTTGTGCAGTCGGGGGGGGGGGGGGGGGGGGTTGGTCAAACTTATTAAAAAACAGGTTCAGATTGTTCGCCCACTCCCTGCCCCCCGTGGCCTGGGGGGAGGTATTCTGGAGCCCAGAGATGGTTTTAAGGTTTCTCCAGACCCCACCGATGTCGCTCTGTTGCAGCTTGTCCTCCATCTTCTTCCTGAAGCTGTCCTTGCCTTCTCTGATCTTCCTCCTCAGCTCCCTCTGTACGGACTTCAGCATCTCCCTGTTCCCCGGCCTGAAGATCCTCTTCTTCTCTCTTAGAAGTGTTTTTATCTCAGGGTTGATCCAGGGTTTGTTGTTCGAGCAACACTGTATGGTCTTGGTGGGTACGGTGTTGTCCACACAGAAGCTGATGTAGTCCGTGATGGTGTGAGTGAGGCCATCGATGTCCTCACCATGTGGATCGCAGAGCTGCTCCCAGGCAGTGGTTTCAAAACAGTCCTTTAGAGTGTCCATTGCCTCCTCAGACCATAACTTCACTGTGCGCATGACCAGAGGTTGTCTGTGTACTAGGGGTTTTTACACCGACAGGAGATGAACCAAGTTGTGATCTGATCTCCCGAGTGGGGGGAGTGGTGATGAGGTGTGCGCCTCCTTAGTATTTGCATAGAATAAGTCCAGTGTTTTATTGTCTCTAGTGTGGCATGTGACATACTAGGTGAACGTGGGTAGGATGGGGGACAGTGAAATATGGTTGAAATTGCCTGAGATGAGGAGAAGAGCATCTGGGTGTTCTGTCTGCAGCCTGCCAGTTACTGAGTGGATGACGTCAAGCGCTGTCCCAGCGTTCGCCGTCAGATTTGCATAAATAACAATGCAGATCACGTGTGAGTATTCCCTCGGGAGATATGTAGGCCGCATGCTAACAGCTAGCAACTCCATGACTTTGCTGCAGTGTTGTTTAACCGTGATATGTCCCGGTCGGCACCAGTTGTTATTGACATACATTATCATTCCTCCGCTCCTTGCCTTCCCACTGTCTGGTGTTTGGTCTGCCCGTATTGCGTGGAAACCCTCCAGTTCAATGTTAGCATCTGTTGCTGTTCAATGTTAGCATCTGTTAGCCACATCTCCGTAAATAGCATCAAGCTACTCTCTCTGTAAATGCTCTCGTAGCGGGAGATAGCCGCTAGCTCATCTGTTTTACTGCATAGCAATCGTACATTCCCCATAATAACGTATGGGACGGCGGGTCTGTACCTTATATTCCTCACCCGCTGTCTTGCTCCAGCTCGACATCCATGCCGTTTCCGTCTTATTTCTCCCGGTATGTCGAGTTTTTGTGTTAGCATCGTGGGCCGGTTAAGTGCTAACAGCTGGTCCCTATTGTACTGCCTCCTGCAAGAAACAGTGGCTCCGTCCGCTGGCTCAGGAGACATCTGGGCGATCACCATGTCTGTGATGGATAAAGGTGTCGCCAAATCAGAAAGATTAGCAAGAGAGCCAGATAGTAAATAGAAATAGGAAGAAATTGATCCGCTGTTGCAAAAAGGCAGTCTACTCGTGTGGCGCCAGAAGATGCACCCAAGTACCATGTCCTTTGCTTCCCGCGGCTGTTTAGGTCAGCAGGATAACCTTTGTGCTGTCCTTGCCAGGGAGTTTTGGTCCAGTTTCCTTTGATGACCAGATCCCCTGGTTTGCTCAAGAGATGAGTGAACCTCCCATGGTTCCTTCGTCACATGGTCCCTCCTGGGAAGGGCAGTATGGATGACATTGCTGTCAGTTGTCATTCTTTGCATATAATCACCCAGAAACCCTTCCTCATCACCTAAGTTAAATGGCTTCAATAATAGGGTTTGCCATTCACAATTGCCCTATTTTTCTTATTTGTATATTATACTAATCTTGTAGATTGTTGATGGTAAGCTAAGTGGTTTCCTAGGTAAATGTTTGGTACTAATAATTTAGGAACTGCACTTACATGCGATGTGATTTGATTTACAAAGTGTATTCCATTTCCATTATCTAAGTAAATCATTTCACCTATTTTAAATCTTGATATTGTTTCAGTTAAGGGTTTCAGTGTCACCATAGCAATATTTAAATATGTGTAGAGGAAAGCCTTTGTACATTCAATAAATGTGTAAATAATTTCTAAACATTTTTACCTTCACTCTTATTTAGTTCAATGAGATCCATGCAAGGGTTTTGAAAAGACTAAGTTTGTGCAGGGAAGATCAAATTATTTTGCTTTGAGCTCCCTAAAGCATTGTTCCCTTAATTGACTAAGAATCTGTATTGTCCTTGTAGTAGATTCTAAATTAAGTCCCACAGTAAACATAAATTCAGCACAAGTTGGACTTTTCTTAGACATTTGGAACGTTTCTCATAAATTTGCATGGTTTTCTTCCTTATCAGTTTACCTTGTTTCTCATAAACATGGTATTTCTTTTACAATAATCTGCAGATATTTTCTTAAATATCTGAAAATTTATTGATGTAACTTTTAACTTCTCCTATTGAATGTTGTGATTTCATTACCAAGCGGTTTCATTTATATTTTTCTCTTCATTATTGATCATCTGTTGATAATTTTTATATATTATCTATTTTTCTGAGGATTGCTAATTATTGTTGCTAATCAATTTCTTTGGTACCCCCCTTTTGATGCATGGAGATGCACATGCAGCAAAGTTACAGGGTATTTGCTTGATGGGTAGTGTCTTTTTACTAGAAGGAAGCGTGTTACCACTTTTTATGTGTTACACACAGTTAATTTAGACGAAAATTTGTGAGTAGTTTAGCGCCTTCAAAATGAGGTTTCAATAGTCATAGCTTCTTCTGTGCGTGTTGTCTCTTGACTTAGTATAAAAAGTAATATAGCTGTCTGTGCAGATTTGATGTGATTTAGCATTTAGAGCGCTCATTCTGAGTTAGTCACTTATATCACATCTGTCTGTCCAATTGAACACAGACAGGTTGAATTTGTGTAAGTGAATCCTTGTGAAAGGTTGTGTCACACTCCTTCAGTCAGTGGAAAGGTGGACATATTGTCTAACTGGAATTTGGCTTAATTTTGTACAAGGAATGCCTTATTTTATATATTCCTTGGTAAATTATGGGGTGCACTGTAGTCCCGAGGCCTAGCTCGGCCACGGCTAAGCACCGGGAATACAGAAAACACATTCTTTATTACTCACATTTCTGAAATGTGATATTGTCACACCACTATGTGGTGAGTGGCATCAGATGTATCTTGCAGTGTGAAGTCATATGAGCACTACATTTTAAAAGTCAGAGTCATTTAAATTGTTATGCTTGATGTCATTTACAATGTCATTTGTTCTATTTAGCTTCAAAAAATGCTTGTCAACTGAGAGGTCCTTTCCCCTGTGGTCACTGTCGCCCCCTTCCAGCAAATAAGCCCATCACACACACACTGTCTGGCCTCCTCCCATCTCCCACAAAGATCAGATGTTGGTGCCATCCTGCAAAGAAAAATTTGGGGAAACCTCACGGCTTCCCCGTCCTTACATCAGTATTTACATCAACAGGAGTGCAAATTTTATAACCTCATGAATTGATTTTACTATTTTTTTGTATACTTTATTGATCCCCAGAGGGGAAATTGAGGTTATCCAGTTATCATCATTATTTTGTGTCCCTTAAATATTTATCCCTGTTGTTTATCCCACTGTTTATTATAATGTGTAATGTTAAGAAACACAAGTGAATTATTGTTTTTTATTATTTTATTACATATTACATATTGCATATGTCACCAAGGATTTATTAAATTGAAAGGTAATTGTGATGTCATGATTCCTTGTTAATTTGGCAAAACTAATTCCTGGTGAAAGCTAAAATTTTTTTGAATGCTTTCCTTTTCCTGTTGAAAAATGAAGAATGAAGAATAGCAGAAAAACCCTTAAATTACACCTAAAGCTTCCACAATTTGAATGTGTTTTTGCTGTTCACAGCAAGTATTCGCTAAATATTCTGTGAATCAGTAAATGTTTTACCAATTGACATGGGTAATCACTAGTTTAGGATTATGTTTAAACAAAACAGTGTCATATATTAGAAGCCTTAAACCAATGCAGCATTTAGAATTAGTAACTGCAGGTGCAGGCCTAATCTCTGTTTTCAGGAATTTATGGCACAGGACCACAATCCGTGTTTTTTTTTTTTTTTAATATGTCCTAAAACCCGTCAGACCTTGAGCGTCCTTCTTTTTATTACAAACATCTGAGTCCTTTGAAGGCTGATTTCGTCTGTTTACCGTCACCTTATCTAGGTCAGTCTTACACAAGCTATATATGACAAGGTTCAGGTGACCCACAGAACAGACACGACTCAGGCTTAACACAATTAACATGCTTTATTTGTTATCGTGAGTGATGGGTTGCGTGAGTGCGGTTATATGGTGTAATGTTGTATAGTGCAATCCGTGCATTCCAGCTGGGCCGGCAGAGCGCCATACAGCCTGGCAACCCTGGAAAGAGACAAGGGCCGTTAGCTTACAGTTCACCTTATGCAGCACGTTAGATGTTATAATGCTTACTGTCAACAGATGTCGAAGTGGCTTCAGGTGGCGCCGAAGCCACGGCCAGGGAGACAGTGTCTGCGGGCAGGTTAGCTGGAGGTGGAATAAAAGTCCGCCGCCTGGAGGGAGAAGGAGGTCCGCCGTTGCGGGCTCCGCCTGTGCACAGGGGAATGGACAGGTTTAGAAGCAATAACGCTTACTTGGTTATTGGTCCGGGCGGAACCGACCCGGACGTCGTTCAGCTGGGCTTGAAAGCCGATGGCTGGAGAATTCAGTGCAGGGAAGCACGGAGGCAGGGTGTGGCGTGATTCACGGAAAGAATCAGACAACTCCATGCCCAGCACTGGTCCTGATGGGAATAAATACGGCCGCAGGAGATGACAGGCAGGTGCGTACACAGATGCCGTGATTGGCGGCCATGACAGTACTCCCCCCTACGGTACGCCTCTCGGTGTGCGTTCCAACTTACCTGGGTGCGTCTGATAGAAGTCCCTGATGAGCTGCTTGACGAGCACGAAGGCGGGAAGCACCCAGGATCTCCACTCTGGCCCGTAGCCCTCCCAGTCCACCAGGTACTGCAGGTCACGCCCCCGGCGGCAGACGTCCAGGATGGAAGAGACGGACCACGCCGGGTTGCCGTCGATCATCCTCGGTGGAGGTGGAGACCTGGGAAGGAGACACAACGGGCTGGAGGAGACAGGCTTAACCTGAGATACATGAAAAGTTGGACAGATGCGGGGGGGGGGGTTAGACGCACAGACACTGGGTTAATAATTCGACATATAGGGAACGGGCCAATGAACCGCTGGGCGGTCTTCCTGCGTTCTGCCTTCAGGTTGATGTTTTTAGTAGAGAGCCATACCTGCTGACCCACCTGATAAGCCGGGCTCAGAACCCTGCGTCGATTCTCCACCGCAGTGTTGCGTTCCACCGTCCATTGCAGTGCTGTTCTGGCTGCCTTCCAAATCCACCGACGTTTTAGATGGGCCCGAACCGATGGAACGGCAATGTCCCCCTCTTCTTCAGGGAGCAGCGGGGGGTTGTAACCCAACAACGCCTCGAAGGGGACATGCCGGTGGCTGAGGACACCGCTGTGTTATGGGCGTATTCAATCCAAGGGAGGTGTGTGCTCCATGATGATGGGTTGGCAGCAGTGACACACCGTAGCACTGCTTCCACCTCCTGGTTGGCTCGTTCACATTGCCCGTTGGATTGCGGGTGATAGCCGGAGGATAAGCTCACCATAGCCCCTAAGGCGGTGCAAAAGGCCTTCCAGACTTTGGAGATAAGCTGGGGCCCTTGGTCCGATACTATGTCCTGAGGGATGCCATGCAGCTGAATTACATGCTGAACCAGCAGATCAGCTGTCTCTTTGGCAGACGGTAACCCCCGTAGAGGGATGAAATGAGCTGCCTTGGAAAATCTGTTCACCAGCGTGAGGATGGTGGTGAAGTTATTGGACGTGGGGAGGCCTGTGATAAAATCCAGCGCCACATGGGACGGGGAGGGGGTGGAGCAGCCCTGCCGGCGGTGACGAGGACATCTTCCCAGTAGCATACTCAGGACAGGCGCGGCTGTACTCCCCCACGTCCTTCTGGAGGGATGGCCACCAAAACGACCTTTGTAGGAGCACCACCATGCATGCCCTACCCAAATGGCAGGTGAATTTGGAGGTATGCCCCCACTGGATGACCTCCCCTCAGACCACTGTGGAAACAAATAATTTGCCCGCTGGACCCCCCGGGTCAACTTCGTCAGACTGCGCCCTTAAAACCTTATCCTGAATGCCCCAAGCGAGGGCGCCCACAACACATGCTGGAGGGAGGATGGGATGCTCAGCCTTCTCTGCCGTCTCTGAGGCGAACTGAAGAGACAGGGCATCAGGCTTGGTGTTCTTCAACCCAGGGCGGTAGGTGATGGTAAAGTCAAACCGTCCAAAAAACAGCGACCAGCGGGCCTGTCGGGCGTTCAGCCTCTTGGCGGTCCAAAGGTATTCCAGATTCTTGTGGTTGATCTAGACAATGAATGGCTGTGACGCTCCCTCCAACCAATGCCGCCACTCCTCCAGGGCCAGTTTCACTGCCAACAGCTCCCTATCCCCGATGTCATAGTTTTGTTCTGTTGGGGACAGGCGGCGAGAGAAGTAGGCGCAGGGGCGGATCTTACCATCTGCCGGAGAACGCTCGGACAGCACAGCCCCCACCCCAGAATCAGAGGCATCCACCTCCACCAGGCACTGAAGGGTGGGATCCACCAGCGTCAGGATAGGCGAAGATGAAAATCTAACCTTCAACTCCGAGAACGCGGCGTCCGCCTCTTCCGTCCAGCGAAAGGGAACCTTGGTGGAGGTCAAGTTGGTGAGGGGGAGGGCGATACGGCTGTAGTCCTTAATGAACCGGCGATAAAAGTTAGCGAAGCCCAGGAACTGCAGCAACTGTTTCCTCGATGCGGGGGTGGGCCAGTCCACCACCGCCTTCACCTTTACTGGGTCCAGGATGATCTCCTTCGGGGCAATAATGAAGCCGAGGAAAGAGGTCCTGGAGATGTGGAACTCACATTTCTCTGCCTTGACGTAGAGCTTATTCTCCAGCAGCCGCTGCAAGACTCACCTGACGTGCACGCGATGCTCCTCCATGGACTGAGAAAAGATTAGAATGTCGTCAAGGTAGACAAACACGAAGGTGCCCAGAAAATCTCTCAAAACATCATTAATAAGACGCTGGAAGATGGCTGGGGCATTGGTCAGCCCAAACGGCATGACCAGATATTCAAAATGCCCACTAGGGGTCCTAAAGGCCGTCTTCCACTCATCCCCCTCACGTATCCGCGCCAGGTGATAGGCATTGCGCAGGTCTAATTTGGTAAAGCAGCAAGCCACCCGGAGGGAATCGAATGCAGAGTTAAGGAGGGGGAGAGTATACTTATCCTTGATAGTGATGTTGTTTAGTTCCCAGAAGTCGATGCAGGGCCTGAGGGAGCCATCCTTCTTCCCCACGAAGAAAAACCCCGCCCCGACCGCCGAAGATGAAGGTCTAATGATACCTGAGCTGAGAGACTCCTTAATATACTTAATAGACTTGACTTCAAGATGGCGACCGGGATGGTCACACTTTTTCAGTGCTGAGACAAAGTCACTGATTTTGCCATTAAAAGTGGCTGGCCTGCAGCGATCGGCACTCGTGGCGAACATGCATGGGCTGAATTGCCACCTCCGTTGGATTGCCCTTTAATCGCCTTTCTCCAGCGACCAGCATTTCTTTGTGGTTCACTGATGCGCCTTCCTGAAGCGATTGCTAAGCTAACACTAGTTAGCTTAATGCTACCTGAAGCGATTGCTAAGCTAACACTAGTTAGCTTAATGCTGGTGCCAGTCTCTAAATAACTAACCTACAGCGATCGGATATACCTCCGGTGGATTACCCCTTTGATCGCTTTTATCCGGCCACTGTGAGTAAACTGACCAGCGATTCCAGCGCTTCCTTGTGATTCACTGATGTGCCCTACCTGAAGCGATTGCAAAGCTAACGCTAGTTAGCTTAATGCTGGCGCCAGCCATTCCACCTAACACCAGCCTGAATCAAAGCCCAGCTGCGAGGCCCAGCGGAGATACTACCAGGCAGGCGGCTATTTGTTGACGGGGCTCAGCAGAGATTTCACCCAGGCAGACGGCGGTAGGCGGCGGTGCCCAGCGGAGGACTTACCGTGACTGCAGCGGCGGTGTGCGACGAGACTACCCGAAGCGATTGCTAAGCTAACGCTAGTTAGCTTAATGCTGGCACCAGTCATTCCACCTTACACCAGCCTGAATCGAAGCCCAGCTGCGAGGCCCAGCGGAGATACTACCAGGCAAGCGGCTATTTGTTGACGGGGCTCAGCAGAGATTTCACCCAGGCAGACGACGGTAGGTGGCGGTGCCTAGCGGAGGACTTACCGTGACCTCAGCGGAGCTCGGTGGCAGCGGCGGTGTGCGACGAGACTCGGTTGGAGGAGCGGGACGGGAGACCAGTTACGGCGGCTATGAGCAACGAGACCAGCAACGGAAGGGGCTAGTTGGCTAGCTGAGGCCCAGCTGGATTCGAGGACGATCGGATCAGATTCTGGCGATATAAGCAGAATTTATTTTACTATCCACAGATTTTCTTTTTCCTTCTTTCCAAGAAAGACTGAAGATGGCTGCCACCGGATTAAAAAGTGGGCTGATGGGCACCACTAATAAGCCTTCTCTACTTATCTACTTCCTCTTCGTTTTGTCTTTGTGTGTCTGGACCTGCAACAAGAAGGATTTTCCGACAAACTCAACCAAAGGTGAAGTTAAAAAGTTTTATCTGTATGGATTTGGGCTTGGACATCTCACCCTACACTCTATGTGGTCTTTAAAAGCCCTGAGCAAAAACTTCCAAATTAAGGCAAACATGGCTGTTAAGCAAAAATCACAATATGGCAGAGGATATACAATTAAGTTCTGTTAGTTCTGCTACTTCTGGCAGGAGATATTCACCTTAACCCTGGACCTGCCACTATTAAACAGCAGACCACTGGGTTAGCACAAAACCGAGCTGTACAAAAGCAAAAACAACATTTATTTTTCCAAACTGTTAATCATGCACGAGTTCTTTGGGACACCAAGGCTAAACCAAAGGGGATCCTCGGCGGTCATTTAAACATACGGAGCATAATCCCCAAAAGAGATGAGATTTCGGTGTTGCTGTTGGACTCAAATCTGGACTACCTTTGTCTCTCAGAAAGCTGGCTACACAGGAACATAGACACTAATATGATCGATATTGTGGGCTACCAGTGTTTTAGAAAAGACAGGCAGGTAGGGAGGGGAGGAGGTGTTTTAATTTACATCAAAGAGAAATATAAATGTCAACTGGTTGATTTGAATACTTCACTTGAATGTTTAGCTGTTAATGTATGTCTCTCTCCGGTAATGAATTTCAACATTGCAGTAGTGTACAACCCACCGTCACACAACTCTTCCTTTTATAATGAATTAAGTGATCTGGTTAAACAACTTGAGAAGAACAGAGAAACAATAATCATGGTGACTTTAATATCAACTGGTCTGATAAAAAAGACAAACAAAAACTGAAAAGCCTCATGACTAAATTTAATTACCAGCAAATCATCAAAGGACCCACCAGGATAACCAAACAATCCAGACACTTATTGACATGGTATTTACTAATAAACCAGAACGAATAACCAGAACCTATAATCTTGTAACTGGTCTCTCAGATCATAACATGGTTCTTGCTGTCAGGAAACTTACTAAAAAGCGACTACAGTATTTTGGGGGAGTCGATATTGACAATCAAATTTTATTATCCCCAAATCAAAAAATGAGGAGTTTGAACATTACTTAGAGAATCAAAATTGGGAGCAGCTCATGTCAACATGTGAAGTAGATGATTGTTGTAATTTTATAACTGCAACAATCACAAAGTCTATAGAAAAATTTTCAAAGCAAATTAAAAGTAGACAACAGAAGATTAGCCTACCATGGTTAAATAATGAAATAAGAAAACTTATGAAGAGGCGAGACTATGCACTGAAAACATCACTAACCTCCAAACTACAAAATGATCACCTTGTGTACAAAAGTTTAAGAAATAAAGTGGTACATGAGCTGCGAAAATCAAAAATATCTTATTACAATAAACTAATAGATCATGCAAAGGGTAACAACAGTTCCCTATGGAGGCATTTAAATAACTTAACTAATAAAAAAAACGATCAGAAGGGGGTAAAGGAACTTAGAATCAATGGCAAGACCGTCAGTGACAAGGCTACTTTGGCAAATGAATTTAATTCACACTTTGTGGGCTCTGTGGAAGACTTAACAAAAATTTTTGTGCTGCCAAATGTGCTCAACAACACAAATTCCATACTTCCAACAGATACTTTTCACATCAATGAGGTAAATGAGAAGTTAATTGCTGGTATTGTTAAAACACTGTCAAACTCAAAAACTAATGATATCTACAATATGAGCACCTCCTTTCTCAAAATGCACAGCAAAATATTAATCAAACCACTGACCCATCTCATTAATCTCTCCATTAGGTCTAGTACATTTCCATCTGGCTGGAAAAAAGCTGTCGTCATACCAGTTCATAAATCAGGCAGTAAAGACGATATATGCAATTACCGCCCAATCTCTATCTTACCAGTCCTATCTAAGGTTCTTGAAAAAGTTGTAGCTACACAGCTGATAGACTACTTACAAGACAGTCAACTTCTTCATCCACATCAATTTGGTTTTAGACCAGGATACTCAACAGAAACAGCAAATTGTTGCCTTATTGAAAACGTCAAACAGTCCTTGGACAGGGGTAATGTGGTAGGAGCTGTTTTTCTAGATCTCAAAAAGGCTTTCGATACTGTAAACCACAGTTCGCTTTTATCCAAAATGGTATCTTTTAACTTCTCCCCAAATACATTAGAATGGTTTGCATCTTATCTCCAGAATAGAGAACAGTGTGTAAAAGTTCACCAGGATAAATCCTCATTTTTAAACAACCGCATGGGTATCCCACAAGGGTCCATTCTTGGTCCTTTACTTTTCAGCATTTTTATTAATGACTTGCCGTTACACTGCTCAGCTGCAACATGCCAACTTTATGCAGATGATGCAGTTATTTACACAGCTGCCAAGACTCCAGCACAGGCTGCAGATGTACTGTCTACAAGTATGGTTGATGTCCAAGAGTGGCTCCTCAAGAACCATCTATTGCTGAACCTTCAGAAAACAGTCTCAATGTGCTTTTCAATCAAAAAATGTAACCTGCAACATTTTAAAGTTAATATACATGATCATGACATCAGTTTAGCTACAGAATTCAAATACCTTGGCATTGTACTAGATCCTCAACTCAAATTTAATCTTCATATAAAGAAAATTTCAAAAACAGTAAAAAAAAATCTGAACTGCTTTAAATTAATTAGATATTACATACCTTACGAAGCAGCTGCACTGTATATGCATTCTATGGTTTTTTCTCATATATCATACTGTTTGACAGTCTGGGCTCAAGCAGCCCCTTCCACAATAAGACATATAGGTTCATTATATAATCAAACCCTAAAAATCTTGGACAAAAAGCCCATTAGGTGGCATCACTGTAATGTTTTAAAAAAATACAACCTATTGAGTTTTGAGAGCTTCATTGACCTCTGTCTTCTGAAATTAACGTTCAAATGTTTCCATAAATCAGCACCCGAGCCACTTGCTGGTTTCGTCCAAAGACAGGACAGCAGCAGAGCCACCAGGAGTTCTGTTAACAATAACTGTAAAATATTCCACCGCAGAACCACATTTGGACAAACAGCTTTCTCTATAAAGGGCAGTCACATCTGGAACACAATGCCAAATGAAATTAAAATAATAACGGACTTTAAAACATTCACTAAAAATGTTAAAAACTGGCTGAAAAATAAACAAGAATGTACTCATGTATGAATTAATTGTCTGCAAAGTGAGAGTGAATGAAGGGAAGGAATAAATGTGTTTGTTTATAGTGAGTGACGGAGGGAGGAAGGCCTGAAATAGGCAAATGTGAGTTGTGTTATATGTGTTAAATGTGAGTCAGGCTGTTATATTTGTGTATTTATAATATTTATAATATTTATGTTAAGTGTGAGTCAGGCTGTTATATTTGTGTATTTATAATATTTATAATATTTATAATTGTGTATTTTATAATTTTTCTGCATTGATGTATGTGGTTATTGTGTATATTTTTTTTTTCCCATCTTTACTTGATTCTTTTTTCTAAAGCCCATCCAGGGACAAGAGTTGCAAATTAGCTAATAGCTATACACTCTATGTGCAACACATCAGATTGATTGTCTTTGATTAATTGTCTATGTTTATTGCACTGTCCCTGTCAAATAAACTAATCTACTACTACTATATAAGTCCATGGCCACGCACTCCGGAGCAGACAGGTTGTAAAGTCTGCTAGATGGCAGAGGAGTGCCGGCCCACAGATTAATAGCACAATCATATGGTCGGTGAGGGGAGAGGGAACAGGCTTGGGATTTACTGAAGACAGCCCCAAGGTCATCGTATTCCGGTGGCACTTTTGACAGATCCGGGGCGGGGGGGAGGCAGGGACATCCAAAGGCGTGGCAGGCGAGCATGCAGCAGACTGCAGATAGGCACTCAGGCAGAAAGAGATCCATGACACGATACTTCCTGAACGCCAGTCAATTGAAGGGTTGTGCAGATGCAGCCAAGGGTAGCCCAGAATGACCGGGGACGATAACACCGGTAGGACAAACAGATTTAACTCCTCCTGATGGTTGCCCGAAATGATGACTGGCACTGAGGCGACCCGATGAGTGACAGTGGCCAACGCCGCCTTCAACAGGGCAATAATCTTAAGGGGAGTTTTTAACGGCTGCATAGGTAGACCCAGACGGGTTGCCAGACTCCTAGAAATGAAGCTCTGCTCGGCCCCTGAGTCAATGAGTGCATGTGTCTTATGTTCTTTATGACCAAAGCAAAACCGAATAGGAATGAGAAAGCGGGTGAGGGGATTGTTATCATTTATATCCGTGAGTCCCCCTACTTCGACGCACGGGCTTCCCTTTTTGGCTGCCTAGGACAGGAACTCAGGTCATGCTCCTTGCTCCCGCAATAGACACACAACCCCAACTCACGGTGGCGGTGTCTCTCTTCTGCAGGAAGTTTCGACCCCCCCCCACTGTCATTGGTTCTTGGTCCTTGTCACGACTTGCCGCTCATCATCGGCCTCAGCTGTGCGCACATCAGCACCTCGTCAGCCATGGGCTATTTAGCCCACTCAGCCTTGTGCAGCGGTCTGGAGCCGTCTGTTCGCATCGGCACTTCTTCGCAGTTGGATCATCTCCTGATCATCAGCGAAACTACACTTCAATGTAAGCATTCCTTACCTTTTGCAAGTCTTCTCCCCTGTGCACAGGTGGATTCCCCGGCGGCGGATACCCCGTCATCACCATCCAACCCTCACCGTCGTCACAGGTTCTGCAGGACGCTGTCTTCCGGGCTTCTCCCTTGGCCAATGCCAGCCACCTGTCAGCCACAAGTAAGCAGCACACTGCTCATTATCCCTGTTAAGGTGTGGTGCCCTTTACCCCTGTCCTCTGCTCTCTCCATAGGGTTGCCCAGTTGTATGGCGCACCGCTCTGTTTCCTGTGCATCGGCGTTCACCCTCATCACATACACTACCGTTCAAAAGTTTGGGGTCACTTAGAAATGTCCTTATTTTTGAAAGAAAAGCACTTTTTTTCAATGAAGATAACTTTAAACTAATCAGAAATACACTCTATACATTGCTAATGTGGTAAATGACTGTTCTAGCTGCAAATGTCTGGTTTTTGGTGCAATATCTACATAGGTGTAAAGAGGCCCATTTCCAGCACCTATCACTCCAGTGTTCTTATGGTACAATGTGTTTGCTCATTGCGTCAGAAGGCTAATGGATGATTAGAAAACCCTTGTGCAATCATGTTAGGTCTGTAATGTTGTAATTGCTGCAAATGGAGGATTCTTTGATGAAAGCAAAGTTTGAAGGAAAAAATTATTATTTCAAATACAAATCATTATTTCTAACCTTGTCAGTGTCTTGACTATATTTTCTATTCATTTTACAACTCATGGTGGTAAATAAGTGTGACTTTTCATGGAAAACACAAAATAATTGTCTGGGTGACCCCAAACTTTTGAACGGTACTGTATACATATCGCACACATCCATCCACACATGCCTGCTTGTTGAAAAAAGCTGTTAAATCTATCCTGAGCCTGCGTGCGTGTTTCCTGAGCCGGACATTATGTCAGTATGGCTCCAGCAAAGCGGCTCAGCAGACAGCGGGCTCGCACGCTGTCTTTCCACCCTCGAGGCTCGGGTGAATTTAATAGCCCACCAACAGCAGGTGATATTGAATCAATTATCTAACATCACTCACTGGTTAGACCGCTTGGACCCCCAGCAGGCATTCCCCCCGGCTCGTCAGGGAGGGGTAGCTCCTGCCACTCCGGTGGCCGGCCAGTCCACCTCGGGAACGCCAACCCGACTCACGCCAATCCCAACCCCCGCCCGCTTCAGCGGGAAGCTCAGCGGAGCGCGGGGGTTCATCATGCAGTGTGACTCGGTGTTTCTGCGCGTTCCCGGGGATTTTCCCTCGGACCACAGCCGAATTGGCTACATCGGTAATCTCCTGGAGGGGCGAGCGCTAACCTGGGCTTACACCGTTATGGCGAAAGGTTGGTGGTCCAAGCTCACCCTAGCGGAGAAACAGCACCGCCGGGAGTTGGGCCTCTGTATGTATTGCGGAGGTGATCAACATACCGTGGAGCATTGCCCGGAGAAGCCAAACGGGGAGGTCCACGAGTCACTGTAGGGGGCCTCGCGGACTCTAACCGGTCGAATCCCCTCACTAGTTTATCTCTGCCCATTCGACTCTGTCACAATGCCACGGGGCACCTCACACACGCACTGGTGGACTCAGGAGCAGAGCAAAGCTTCATTTCAAAGAGCCTGGCAACTCAATTGGGCATCCCCTGCCACCCTCTGGCTGCTCCTCTCAGCCTGGTCACCCTCTCCCGTGCGCCCCTTGGACGAGTGACTCATCGCACCCAGCCGATCCCTGTTATCATCTCTGGTAATCACCGGGAGGATCTCACCCTGTACATCCTGTCCTCCTCTGTGTCGCCTGCCATTCTAGGTTACCCCTGGTTGCACCTGCACAACCCTGTGCTGGATTGGCAGACAGGAAGAGTAGCTACCTGGAGCTCCTTCTGTATGGGAACCTGCCTTCAGTCAGCAGCCTGCGCCCCGTCCTCTCCCCCTCCGGCCAAGGACGCCGTGCCTCCGGATCTCACTCTGGTGCCCTCGGAGTTCCACGACCTGGGCCTCGTGTTTAGTAAGTCCAGGGCGATGTCTCTCCCTCCTCACCGGCCCTACGACTGCGCCATCAACATCCGCCCGGGCACGCCCTTGCCATCCGGACGCCTTTACAGCCTGTCAGTGCCGGAGCGAGAGGCTATGGATAGCTAAATCAAGGAGTCACTCAACGCGGGAATCATCCGCCCCTCCTCGTCTCCGCTCGGCGCTGGGTTCTTCTTCGTCTCTAAGAAGGATGGGTCACTCCGCCCCTGTATTGATTTTAGGGCCCTGAATGACATCACAGAGAAGGACTGTTACCGCCTTCCACTCCCTCCAGGGGGCGACCTGGTTCACCAAGTTGGATCTCCGCAGTGCTTACCGCCTCGTCCGGATCCGGGAGGGGGATGAGTGGAAGATGGCCTTTCGAACGCCTAGTGGTCACTTCGAGTATCTGGTGATGCCGTTTGGGCTGACCAACACCCCCGCTGTGTTTCAACGCCTCATCAACGATGTCCTACGTGATTTCCTCAGCCTCTTCGTTTTCGTGTACCTGGATGACATCCTTATCTTCTCCAGGTCACGGGAGGAACACCAGGTCCACGTGAGGCGGGTCTTACAACGGCTGCTGGAGAACAGGCTGTACGTCAAGGCCGAAAAATGTGAGTTTTACGCCAAGACCACCTCCTTCTTAGGATTCGTAATCTCACACAACCAAGTCCTTCCCGACCCCGCGAAGGTCAAAGCGGTGGTTGAGTGGCCCACGCCGACCTCCAGGAAGCAGGTACAACAGTTTATTGGGTTTGCCAACTTCTACCGCCGTTTTGTGCCCAATTTCGGTGCCATCGTTGCCCCGTTGACCCGCCTCACTTCTCCCAAAAACCCCTTCTGGTGGACCGAAGAGGTTGCAGCAGCGTTTCAGGCGTTGAAGACGGAGTTCTCCTCCTCCCGAGCCCTGACCCAGGTTGACCCCGCGCTGCAGTGTTTGGTGGAAGTCGACGTGTCTGATACGGGAGTGGGGGCGGTGTTGTCCCAGTGATCACCCACCGACGGGGTCAAGCGACCCTGCACCTTCTTCTCTCGGCGCCTGTCTCCGGCTGAGCATAACTACGACGTCGGGGACAGGGAGCTTCTCGCCATCAAGCTCGCCCTGCAGGAGTGGTGCCACTGGCTGGAGGGGGCTGCGTTGCCGTTCGTGATGCTGATGGACCACAAGAACCTGGAATATCTTAGATTGCCAGACGACTGAATGCCCGCCAGGCGCGCTTGTCCTTGTTCTTTGCCCGGTTCCGTTTTACCATCACCTACCGCTCTGGTTCTAAGAACGGCCTGCCTGATGCCCTGTCCAGGCAGTTTGCCCCCGAGACGTCGGAGGAGCTGGGTCATACCATTCTGCCCAGCTCGTGTGTGGTGGGGGCGATTTCCTGGTCCATCAGGGACAAGATCCGGAGGGCGCAGGAGACCGAACCGGACCCTGGCGGCGGACCGGAGGGGAGGCTGTTTGTTCCATCTACTGTCCGGGGGGAGGTCATCCATTGGGTTCACACCTCCAAACTTGCCTGTCACCCTGGTGTCTCCCGGCTAGTGGATCTCCTCCAGCGTTCCTTCTGGTGGCCGGGTCTTCAGAAGGGCGCTGCCAACTACGTCCGGGCGTGCCCTGTGTGTGCCACCGGCAAGTCAGATAACTCTCCCCCCGCGGGTCTGCTCCAGCCCCTGCCAGTCCCTGGCAGGCCCTGGTCCCACATAGCCCTCGACTTCGTCACCGGTCTCCCGGTCTCCAACACCTATGACGTTGTGCTGACCATCGTGGATTGGTTCTCCAAGGCTGCCCACTTCGTGCCGCTCCGGGGCCTCCCTACGGCACAGGAGACAGCGGACCTTCTGGTTCAACACGTGATCAGGCTGCATGGGATACCGGTGGACGTCGTTTCTGATCGGGGGCCCCAATTCGTCTCAGAAGTATGGAAGTGTTTCTGCAACGCCCTGGGGGCCACGGTAACTCAGAACTCAGAACTCAGAACTCAGAAAAGATTTATTGCCAAGTACATTAACAGTAAACAACTGATAACATACGAGGGATTTGACTTGACACAGAAAACGACCTGCATTTCCGGTGACGCGGCAGCATCTGAAAAACACGCCTGTCATCAGATGGGTACAGGATGCATAGGGAGGAAAAGGATAACACAATAGGAAAGAGCAAAAAACCATTGATTGTCAGAATACCGGTCATATATGATCAATATTATGATTACAAGAAAAAAAGCCCTCAATGCACAGTTAGCAGACAAGAATGTACACAAGGACACAAAGAGAGCAATGAGTGAGTGATCTTTTTCATCAGTTTTTGAGTCAGTGTGGGTGTAGTGTTGAGTGTAGGTGTTTGTATCAGTTAAGAACAACAAAGTCTCTTTGGCAGGAGATGTTTTGTCTTAGCTGCTGGCATTTGTCCTTGAGCCATGCAGCTGACTGTCCGTGGAGTCAATGCAGCTCAAATGTTTTGAAAACAAAAAATTGCAGATAATCTGGAGGACTTGTGTGAGGGGGTCAGATTAGTCGAATAGTACTGATCCCAGAGAAAGAAACTTTATATCCTCTTACAGATTCAGTATTTAATCCTTCAGTGCTGGACGTTGACTCCTTCATGGACGGCTCTCAGCGTGATCATGATGTAATCCATTTTCCTAGACAGTTCTCCATTTGCCGCTGTCAGAGTCCTCTCCATTTTTTCAATTTGATGGTTAAGCCTCGCCTGGCCAGCATTTTGATAGGCTATGTCCATCTTCATCAATTTGCGGTACACCAGGACAATCCCAGATCCAATCAGAACAATCCCGATGACCATCGGGAAGCCTCTCCTCCGGTCAGCATCCGCAGTCCAACGGGCAGTGTGAACGGGCCAACCAGGAGCTGGAAGCTGCCTTACGCTGCGTCACCTCCTCCAACCCGTCGTCCTGGAGTGCGCACCTGGCCTGGGTAGAGTATGCCCACAACACAGCACGGTCTTCTGCCACAGGGATGTCCCCCTTCAAGGCGTCCTTGGGATATGACCCACCTTTGTTCCTGGAGCAGGAGGGTGAGCTGGCCGTTCCATCCATCCAGGCGCACCTGAGACGTTGTCGGAGTCTGTGGACCAGGGCGCGCGATGCGCTTTTACGCACGGCGATGCGCAACAGCACCACAGCGAATCGCCACAGGAGGCTGGCCCCTGCCTACCAGGTGGGCCAACGAGTCTGGTTAGCCTCTCAGGACATCCACCTCAAAACTGAGAAGAGGAAGCTGGCCCCACGCTTCATTGGTCCCTTCACTATCTCTAAAATCATTAACCCGGTGGCTGTGCGTCTGGCCCTCCCCCCTCCCTCCGCATATGTCCCACCTTCCACGTGTCTAAAATCAAGCCCATGGTCTCCAACCCCCTCTGTCCCCCGCCCGCGGCGCCGCCCGCGCCTCTGATGATCGACGGCCACCCGGCCTGGAGAGTCGCTTCCATCATGGACTCCCGGCGCCGAGGTCGCGGGCTGCAGTACTTGGTGGACTGGGAGGGATTCGGTCCTGAGTGGAGGTCCTGGGTGCGCTCTTCCTTGGTGTTGGACAGGAGTCTCATCGTGGAGTTCCACCGGGCGCATCCGGACAAACCAGTGCCAGGAGGAGCTGCTAGGGGGGGGGAGTACTGTCACGACTCGCCGCTCATCATCGGCCTCAGCCGCGCGCACACCTGCGCCTCATCAGCCACGGGCTATTTAGCCCGCTCAGCCCTGTGCAGCGGTCTGGAGCCATCTGTTCGCATTGGCACTTCTTCGCAGTTGGATCATCTCCTGATCATCAGCGAAACTACACTTCAACGTAAGCATTCCTTACCTTTTGCAAGTCTTCTCCCCTGTGCACAGGTGGATTCCCCGGCGGCGGATACCCCGTCATCGCCATCCAACCCTCACCGTCGTCACAGGTTCTGCAGGACGCTGTCTTCCGGGCTTCTCCCTTGGCCAATGCCAGCCACCTGTCAGCCACAAGTAAGCAGCACACTGCTCATTATCCCTGTTAAGGTGTGGTGCCCTTTACCCCTGTCCTCTGCTCTCTCCATAGGGTTGCCCGGCTGTACGGTGCACCGCTCTGCTTCCTGTGCATCAGCGTTCACCCTCATCACATATACATATCACACACATCCATCCACACACGCCTGCTTGTTGAATAAAGCTGTTAAATCTATCCTGAGCCTGCATGCGTGTTTCCTGAGCTGGACATTATGTCAGTCCTCAGAGAGGTCAGTAGACGAGAGGGCCAGTAGGGGGGGCTGGAGAGCATGGCGCGGCCTATTCTCCGCCTCTCCAGGTGGGCCAGCTCGTCCTGCAGGCTAGGACTCACACTCCTCAGGAATATACTACTCAGGGAGGCATCTTCCCACCCGACCTCCGTAGCTACTACCTGGAAGTCAACAGCGTCATCGGCAACTGCCCTCGACCCCTGCCGAAGGTTTAACAGGCGAGAGGTGAGTACATCTTCCTGGTTCGAGTGACTAAACACTTCCTGAAATTCCTGGGTAAATTAAATATATGTCATAGAAGCATAATCGGCCCTAGCCATAACCGCATAAGCCCATGCTAAAGCCCGCCCCTCTAACAGATTGATCATATAGCCAATGTGGCTCTGGTCAGTGGGAAAATCTCTGGGAACCTGTTGGAACACGATTTCGCGCTGCATGAGGAACCCCCTGGCTTCTCCCAACACCCCTTTAAAACGGGCGGGAGTAGGGACAGGAGTGAGCCGATTAGCGGAACCTGTAGAGTGAGGGCTAGGCGAAGAGCTAGTGGTGGAGCTTGCGGTAGAACTAGCAGGAGCTGAGGAGCTAGCTGGTGCTGTGGAGAACCCCTGTGGGCTAGCTAAGCGATCTAACCTATCGGTGATGCGGGTTAGCTGAGTTAGCATCACCCGTTGTTGGTACGCTAATTGGTCTACCCGAGCCTCTAGATGGTTAATACCGCGCATGAGTGCACTGTCTGCCGGGAGACTTTGGCGGAGTCGTACTGACATGGTTCAGGTGACCCACAGAACAGACACAACCCAGGGTTAACACAATTAAAGTACTTTATTTGTTATCGTGAGTGATTGGGTGTGTGAGTGTGGTTATATTGTGTAATGTTGTGTAGTGCAATCCGTGTATTCCAGCTGGGCCGGCAGAGCACCGTATAGCCTGGCAACCCTGGAAAGAGACAAGGGCCGTTAGCTTACAGTTCACCTTATGCGGCACATTTGATGTTATAATGCTTACTGTCAACAGATGTCGAAGTGGCTTCAGGTGGTGCCGAAGCTGCGGCCAGGGAGACAGTGTCTGCGGGCAGGTTAGCTGGAGGTGGAATAAAAGTCCGCCGCCTGGAGGGAGAAGGAGGTCCGCCGTTGCGGGCTCCACCTGTGCTCAGGGGAATGGACAGGTTTAGAAGCAATAACGCTTACTTGGTTGTTGGTCCGGGCAGAACCGACCCAGACGTCGTTCAGCTGGGCTTGAAAGCCAATGGCTGGAGAATTCAGTGCAGGGAAGCACGGAGGCAGGGTGTGGCATGATTCACGGAAAGAATCAGACGACTCCGCGCCCAGCACTTGTCCTGATGGGAATAAATAGGGCAGCAGGAGATGACAGGCAGGTGTGTACACAGGTGCTGCGATTGGCGGCCATGAAAATATATTTTTTTCTACTACATGGACAGACTGAGGATCAAAATATAAACTAGAAAAGCACTCGGAGAGCGCAGACCTCCGCCAAGCGCCGCAGTTCCCCCCATAGAGTCTTCAGATTCCTTGATCATGAAAACATATGACAAGCAGTGGTTCAGTAGTTATTCACGATAATGGCATTTTCCGTAATGGCGGCCACAGTTCCTCCCATACAGTGTTTGTGTGTACGTTTTCAGATTCCTTGACCATGAAAACATATGAGTAGCAATTGGATTGACAATGATAGGATTAGTGGTTCAGTAGTTATTCAGGAAAATGGCATTTTCCGTAATGGCGGTCACAGTTCCCCCCATACAGTGTTTGTGTGTACGTTTTCAGATTCCTTGACCATGAAAAGATATGACAAGCAATTGTATTCACAATGATAGGATTAGTGGTTCAGTAGTTATTGACGAAAATGGCATTTTCCGTAATGGCGGTTTAGCGCCACAGTTCCCCCCCATATAGTGTTTGTGTGTACATTTTCAGATTCCTTGACCATGTAAACATATGACTAGCAATTGGATTGACAATGATACGATTAGTGGTTCAGTAGTTATTCTGGAAAATGGCATTTTCCATAATGGCGGGCACAGTTCCTCCCATACAGTGTTTGTGTGTACGTTTTCAGATTCCTTGACCATGAAAACGTATGACTAGCAATTGGATTGACAATGATAGGATTAGTGTTTCAGTAGTTATTCACGAAAATGGCATTTTCCGTAATGGCGGCCACAGTTCCCCCCATACAGTGTTTGTGTGTACGTTTTCAGATTCCTTGACCATGAAAACATATGACAAGCAATTGGATTGACAATGATAGGATTAGTGGTTCAGTAGTTATTGACGAAAATGGCATTTTCCGTAATGGCGGTTTAGCGCCACAGTTCCCCCCATACAGTGTTTGTGTGTACGTTTTCAGATTCCTTCACCATGTAAACATATGACTAGCAATTGGATTCACAACAATTGGATTGACAATGATAGGATTAGTGGTTTAGTAGTTATTCTCAAAAATGTCATTTTGCGTAATGGCGGTTTTCTTGTGGACAGTGATCCGGATCACCCCCAAAATCTAATCATCTGTAGGATACCCCATTTCTGACAATCTGTGAAAATTTCATGAAAATCCGTCCATAACTTTTTGAGTTATCTTGCTAACAGACAAACAGACAAACAAACAGACAAACAAACAAACAAACAGACAAACCAACGCCGATGATCACATAACCTCCCCCTTTGGCGGAGGTAATAAGATTGCATGCGCCATTTATTAAAAAGTTAGTCTAGTGTTATTGAAACAAAGCAACAATATGACATAGAATTACCAAAACCTGTGTTTGATAGTCAGTAGACTCTGGCAAATCACATGCACAAACACAGTAATCATCAACCTCTTCTGTGCTTTGAATCATGTAATATAATGTGTACACAAAGCCTTCAGTGATTAGGCATTATTAAGTGACAGCATGATATTGTAACATTCAGTTAATTTCATCATTGTCATGCTGGTAGCACTGATGAAGATACAAGCAATTGTACTTAGCTTAGATGTTCTATGCACCTGTGGTCTCAACAAGGGAGGCACATGGCGAGAGAGAGGCTCCCAGAGGCTGGTTGTTTTGGCGACAGCGGGGAAATCGTTAGTCCTGCGTCCTGTAAAGTTCACTGTTATGCTTCAATCAGAGAAATAAGGCAACTGAGTCAATAAAAGTGAGTGATATGTCAAAAAATTGAAAAAAATAGCTCAATGTTTTTCATTTTCCAAAGAAAAACTGGAGGAAATGAAAATATTGGCTTTAAAAATATGTAAATGGTTTATCACGTACACAACATTAGAGTCAAAACACACAAAGTTAGACTGAAAAAAGTAAAACCCCAAAACTCTGCAAAAAAAAAAAAAAATACTTATATATAGATTATTTCTTTCACTCCTCTTTTCTCTTCTTCTCACTCACTCACTGTTAAACACAAGGGCCCACAAGGGCCCACACATACAACACACACACACACACACACACACACACACACAGACAGCGCAGTTCTGTTATCTCTCCAAGGTTACGTTCAGGCAGCTGTTCAGCAGAGTAACAGAATGACAGCCTTAAAACAAGCTTGAAATGGCAACCCCATAAAATGCTTGAAAAAGCAAATGTGGCAACCCACCATTCTCTTTTTTTTTTTCCCTACTGCAATGAAAACAATAGAATTTCTCACCCAAAAGCATAATTTGCAAACATCCACAATTTTAATCCTTTCCCAAAAGGATAATAAGTAATAAACCAACTCCTTTATGCTCCACAAATACCAAAAAAAATCACAAACAACAATTTTACAACCCGTTCTTAACACCTCCGCGGAGAACTCTCACTTTTTCACACCGGAGCAGATTACACAGAGACAAAACAAACCAGACTGCAGTAACTTTTATCCAGCACTTCAACAAATTCTCAAACTAAAATCTACCAGTATTTCAACGGTCATATAACCCCTCCACTGTGTGCCGAAAGCCCCAGTAAGACTTTCTCCCCCAGTATCTTTTAATAGCTCACCGTAGCGGGGGAAATCCCATGGGCGAAAAGCAGACACGGTAAGGGCACGAATCTTCCGTGAAAATCTACTTTTTGAGATCACGTAAACTCTTCCACAAGACGTCGAGAGCCTAGTTATTTAGACAATAAAACATTTGTGGTTAAAAGAGCACGAGTCTTTCCATTTTTTTCTTTGCTTGCAACTTCCGGCACCTCCACCGTACTGACAGGGTGCAGAAATCAGCAACCCCTAGGCCCCTCCCCGGGTCTCGCAATATCGCTCACCGTTGGCAGAGGAAAATCTCGCTCCTCCCAAGGGATTATTGCAATATAGCTCACCGTGGGCAGTGGTAAACCCAGTGATTTTAAGCCGAAATAATGCACCCAAACAGCATCCGCAATGTTCAATTGGTCCGGGTAATCTCACTATCTTTTATCTATACAACAACAACAAATGTACTTACATCCAAGTCGCCTGTAGGATTCTCAAATCCGTCACCCAGTCAGTTCCAGCGCCCCGGTTTGAAATGCCTTCACTGCAGTAACACTGAGCCTTTTTTTTTTTCCCTTCACTCAGCCTGGGAACGTCTTTTTATCAGCTGTGCACTTGCCGAAATCAAGCAGAGGTGCCAGAAAGACAGCGATATGTGTATCCGCTGTTCAGAGTGCCAAAATGTTAGAATAATTTTGAGCTTAAATTATTCAGAGTCAAAAAATCAGGCGGAAAGTTGGATTTATGTACATTTATTACAAAAATATATAAGGTGTCACCCCAATGGCCACTTGGGGAGAGGTTACAAAGCATGGCATTCAGACACACCTAGAATCTCTAAAGGATTCATTTCTTTAGTTCTGATATATATAGGTAGGAGAAAGGAGAGGGAGGATGAGGATAAGGGAAGGGACAGAACGGGACAGTCCTGATAATCAAAGCTTATCCGGGGAAACATCACAGACGCTCTGGAGACATGGGGTCATGGAGACATGCACATGAGGTCCATAAAGCTAACAGAATGTCTATATACCTAATCTATACAAGCTGACCTACACAGCCTGAGGAGTTCCTGTGCATTCCTGTGACCCAAAACAGGACATGTCAAAGAGATTATAAAAAGTGGCTGAGATCATTTCTTACGCATGTACTGATCCTGTACTGATCTTCAGTCTGAACTCTCTGAAATTGCTCACAGAAACATGCAAAGAATATATGAACTTATTCCACATGGAATGCACATATAAACATTAAACATGGCATATGAAAGGTATGATACTTCTCAAATATAATAATACATTATTCCACTCCTTCTGTTAATGGAAGGGTGGACATATTGCTTAATTTGAAGTTGGCTTCATTCTGCACAAGGAATGCTTTATTTCCTATGTTTCTTCCTAAATTTTGATCTGGCCTGCAGTCGTTGGGCCTGGCTCTGCCAAAAGCCAGGCACCGTAAACACAGTCCACTTCCTTAGCACACCAAAATCATACAACACAATTATTCCTTATTCCTGTCACATTTCTGAAATGTGATACTGTAATACCATTATCTGGTGAGAGGCGTCATTGCAATGTGTCAGACCTGCAATGTCATTTCAGGTAAACACTGCATTTTAAAATCCAAGTCAGGTAATTGATATGCATTATGTCATTGTCAATGTCATTTGTTTTAGCTCCGGGTCTGCTTGTCACATGTTGTGGTCTGCCTGTGAGGTCCTCCTCCCCCACTCTGCCACTGCCTCCAGCCAATGACCTTGATGTTCAGGTTGATGGCAAACGTCATGTTCCCCTTGCCGCAGCCAGCCTGCCCCACACCTCTCTCCGTCCTCCCGTCCACCACAAGCGTTTAAAGTCGGTGCCATCCTGAAAAAAAAAAAACGGGGGAAACTGTAGGCCTCCCCCCTTGTGTCAGAAATCATATAAACAGGAGTTCAAATTAGTCTTCTCATATTTTTTTTAAGTGTTACTCTTGTATTCATTTAAGTCTTTCCTTGTAATTTGCTTTTGTAACAGTGCTTATTTTAATGCTGATAAAATTTGTACTCTAACTAATGGTTCACTTTTTGTTTTTGCTCGTACATTTAGAAAAATGACCCAAGTTTATTCTGTAATGTTTTGCTGGAGTGGGAGAGATCTTTTCTCTCCTCATGTTAAATCTTTTGAACTCTTCCCAATTATCTGTGGAAAAGGTCATAGTGATAAGTCAGCCGGGCAGCAGTCCATCTTCTCTGCTTAGATTGCTGTCCCTGTGACTGGATAAGTAGTAAAGGATTGATTGATGGAATTCCCGGGCTTAAATTCCACAAGGTGCTTCCCACTTTGTACCGAGCTCTTAAGCGTATTCCATTTCATTAAAGGGAAGCATTTCACAGACTATATTTTGTTTAAGTGGGAAACTCAGACTGGAACCTTTTGAGTCCCTTTTCTAGGTAAAAGTTTAGGCATTATAGTTTTTGGGTTTTTTTTTTAATTACTATTAAGGAGTAACATGAACTTATTTTCTTTACATTACTTAATCCAAAAACTCGTCAAAAGCAACATCTTTGTGTTCTTTGATATTTTAGTCATTTCCTCTAAGTAAATGCCATAAATTATATTTTTTATTTTGAATTTTGGTGATTCATTTTCAGTAGGTTAGAGAAAAAAATAAAATGGTTCCTTTTATTCAAGCATACCCATAGCAAAACAGGTAAAGTTGATGATTTTAAAGTATCCCAGTAGTGATTTACATAGCTGCCTGTCCGCATAAAGTCCCTCAAGCGTATACACTGCATATTACAATGTCAACTTTCACACAGTCATTTCTTTAAATTGACAAGACAGTAAACCAACCAATTGGTCTTTTTTAATGTCAACAGAATCAAATCTAATCAGAGAGCCCAGTATTGGGACTTTTTCCTCTGTTTTTTTTCTAAATCCTATAATCCTTCAGAGCTTTGCTGTTTTGTCGTGAACAGTAAATGGATTAAATCTTTAATAATCACATAGTCATTCATTAAGAGTGACTTTTCTATTTCCAAAAGAACAATAATATGGCAAAGAAACATTAAAACCTCTGTTTGATAATCAACAGCCTCAGGCAAATCAAATGCATAAACATTGTCATAATCACCTTGTCTGTGCTTTGAATCATGTCATATAAGCTGGATTTAAAGCTTTTAATCATTGGGTATTATTTAGTGACAGCATTATTCCATAATCTTCAGTTTAATTTATCATGCTGATGATGGTCGTAGTGATTAATATGCGTTCACTTTTACTTAACTTATTGGCTATCCAACATGGCTTGGTTGTCAACAGGAGCGGTGTGGTGAGCAGAGGTGAGGTGATGTCTTTTGCTGGGCTCCTGGGGCAGGGCCATGGCTGAGCAGCAGAAGAGCAAGAAGGGGGAGGGAGGGACCAAGGTGTGCCCTCATTGTCATGTCAGACCGTTGCCCTTTTTCCCTGTAAAGTTCACTGTTGTCCCTGTGAGTTGAGAAATTACACTGACACTTCAAAAATGGAATAAAATAGCCTAATGCTGTTTATCTGCCCTCAGGTGTCCCAAAGGATAAAAGTAAAAACCCAAATGTCTCTCTGCCCTGCTAGCAGGCAATTTAACCCAAAATAAGGGGAAAAAAAATGGCAATTGAAAATGTTGGCTTCAAAAATATGACAATATTTACCAATTGCGCAACATTACATTGGCCACCAAAAACCCACACAAAAAATTAGTTAAATAAACTCCCTTGAAATAAAGGTAAGCTTTGCAAAAATACCCATATGCTGTAGATAGATAGATAGATAGATAGATAGATAGATAGATAGATAGATAGATAGATAGATAGATAGATAGATAGATAGATTCTTTCTTCTCACTCACTCACTCTCAGACACAAGGGCCCACATATACACACACGCAGCTCTCTTTCACTCCCTGATTCACTCAAGGTCACAGCTAGGCAGCCATGCACACACACAATTACAAATCACTTAAAATAAGCTTGAAATGGCAGCCTTAGTGGAGAAAGGGCAAATTCGGCAACCTCACACTGTAACATGAATCCTTCTTGTTTTTCTCTTTACCGATGTGAGAACAGAATTTGCTTTCTCCCCATTATTACCTGCAAACTCCCAATTCACCACTTTATACACAATTTTTAGCATTACCCCGTGAGACAATAATCGCATAACCATCCTTTTACGTTTTACAATAACCAGAAAAACAATGGACAACCACGGCTTCAACTGTGACAACACTTGTACTTCCGCCTCTGCGGTCTCGCCAGGACAAACCGTATAACACAGAACAACAAGACAAGTAAACAAACTAACTGCAGTAATTTTATTCAAACCAGCTCCATTATTTAAAGGTTAACCCTTCTTCTACTGGTCCACTTTAATCAGTGCTTACTGCGATGTTATTGGAGATTCTTACACCAATTCCATCAACGCTCACTATGATCTTATTGGAGCCTCTTACATCAATGGTTCTGTGCGTTAACAACATCACTGAGCTTCCACCTTGTCAAACCCGAATTGCTCCAGACTGAACCGAACTAAACTTACGGCTACGGCGAGCAGAAACGTACACCAGACTTTGCGGTGTCAAACGCTCAGCTTAACAAACACAACATTTACCCTCCGGGACTCTCATCCCAGGGTACCCTCAGGGACTCCCATCCCAGGGTCAATCAATAAATAAATGTACTCACACTCAAGCTGTCTGTAGGGTTCTTGGACCTGTCAAACAGTCTGTTTCAGCGCCTTGTTACAAATGCCTTCACTGCAGTAACGCTGAGCCTGTTGGGTTCAGCCTGGGAAGATCTTTCGTCAGCTGTGCACTCACTGAAATCGGGCAGAGGCGCTGGAAGCAGGGCGGAGTTATCTGGGTCCCTTGTTTGGAGCGCCAAATGTTTGATCATAGTCATTCTGAGTCAAAAAATCAGGCAGAATATTTAAAGATAGATAGATAGATAGATAGATAGATAGATAGATAGATAGATTATTTCGAACACAAAAAATATAACAAAAAACAAGCAAATAGCAAATGCAATAAAGTTACAGTATACACTGTTCGAAAGGGAGAAGGAAGAAGTGAACACTTATTAATTCCAACTCCTCTTTTCCATCGATACACCCATGTGAATTTTATACAAATTACTACCTTTAAGACCCCAAGTAAACAATTTACTGTATTTTTTACAGATCAACATTAACACCTGTCCATTCTAACATACAATGAAGTCCATATATCAAAACCAGTCTCAAATGACACAGATACACACAGTGTTGTCCCACCCACCATTCCATAGTGTCCCATAATGTTCCAGAGTGAACATAATGAATCGTACATATAAATTCTACCCTTCTAACATATATCCTTTCAACAAATGGTGCTTATACCTCTTTTTAAATTGATTTCTGTTTGCACATAGTTTCAGTTCCTGCTCCAGACTGTTCCACAAATCCACCCCACAGACAGATATGCACATACTTTTCTTGGTTGTACGTATCTTGGGTTTTGTGAAGTTTAAGTCTCCTCTCAAATTATGATCATTGTCTCTTTTTTAAAATATTTTTTGTATATTAGATGGGAGTTGATTGTTAATTGCCCTGTACATTACTTGTGCTGTCTTAAATTTAACTAAATCGATGAACTTTATGACATGTGACTTCAAGAACAACGAATTGGTATGGTCTCTATATCCCGCATTGTTTATTATCCTTATAGCTCTTTTTTGTGATGTGCATATTACTTGTAGGTTGGTCTTGTAGGTGTTTCCCCAGACTTCTACACAGTAGTTAAGATAAGGTAAAAACAGTGAATTGTACAATAAGACCAATGATTTATAGTCCAAGATGTGTCTTGTCTTCCCCAGTATGCCTATACATTTTGCTAATTTAGCCCGGATGTGACTGATGTGAGGTTTCCAGCAGATTTTACTGTCTAGCGTCACCCCCAGAAACTTATTTTCCTGTACTGTTTGTATTCTGGTATCATCTATCGTTACCATTATTTCATGATTTCTTTTATAATTTCCAAACAACATAATCTTTGTTTTTTTTAGATTTAGAGATAATTTATTTTTGTTGAACCACTGCGTTATTTTTTCCATTTCAGTTGTGACCACCTCTAAAACCTGCTGCAAGTTCTCACAGTGCAAAGGATATTTGCGTCATCCGCAACAAAATAAATTTCAGAATTTTTGATACTTGGCATATGTCATTTATATACAAGATAAAGAGTTTGGGTCCCAAAACTGACCCCTGGGGCACACCACAAGTGATGTCCATGCAGGGTGATTTGTGCTCTCCAATTTGTACAAATTGTTGTCTGTTACTTAAATAACTTTTCACCCAACTCAGTCCTACCCCTCTTATCCCATACCTTTCCAGTTTCCTTAGTAGTATTCTGTGGTCAATGGTGTCAAAAGCTTTCTTTAAGTCTATAAATACTCCTACAGCAACCTTTTTTTTTTTGTCTATACAACTAGTAATTTCTTCTATAGGTTCGATCAGTGCCAAAGATGTAGATTTATCTGCTCTAAAACCATACTGGCTATCTGTAAGGAGGTTGTGTTTTTCAATGAAATCATCCAGTCTCTTAGTGAAGATTTTTTCAAGTATTTTGGAGAATTGTGAGAGTAAAGAGACTGGCCTGTAATTTGTGAAGTGATGACTGTCTCCTGTTTTGTAAAGAGGTGTTACTTTTGCTATTTTCATTTTGTCTGGAAATGTACCAGTTTGAAATGACAGGTTACAGATGTGGGTGAGTGGCTTAACAATTCCCTCAATTACTTTTTTCACTATTGTCATGTCAATTTCATTCCAGTCCGTTGATTTTTTGTTCTTAAATTTACTCACAGTCTCGATAATTTCCTTTTCAGTAACTGCACCCAAAAAGATTGTGTTTGGGTTTCTATCCTCTATTTCATTCACAGACCCACTGTGGTTTGTTTCCGGAGTCACTATTGATTTTGCTAATTCAGGACCAACGTTTACAAAAAATTTATTGAAACCACTGACCACATCTTCCATATTATTAATCAAACTGTCGTTTTCGATAAAATATTCTGGATAATTTGCATACTTAGGACGATTACTAATAATCCCCTTGAGTACTTGCCATATTCCTCTTATGTTATTTTTGTTATCCTCTAGTATTCTGTTGTAATATTCTTTCTTACAGGTCCTCATTATAGTGGTAAGCTTATTTTTATATCTTTTATATTTGATCTCAGCTTCCACTGTTCTGCATTTAATGAATTGTTTATATAATGTATTCTTCTTTTTACATGCATTTATTAACCCCTTGGTGATCCAAGGAATATTTTTTTGTTGTTGTCTGTCACTGAATTGTTTTATAGGACAGTATTTATTGTACAATGATTGAAATATTTGTAAAATTTTATCATATGCTCTATTTATGTCATTTTCATCATAAACTAATCTTCCAATCTTGTATTAATAATTCCTTTGTCAGTAAATACATTGATTCTTTGGTTCTTATTCTTTTATATTTAATATTTTTGGTATACTTTTTCTTCCTATAATCACATTGATAGACAACAAAAATCGGCAGGTGGTCGCTGATATCATTCAATAAAAGCCCACTCCTGATATTATTTTCCATAATGTTTGTGAATATGTTATCTATTAGTGAATATGTTATCTATTAGTGAATATGTTATCTATTAAATGTAAGTAGATTTATTTTCCTCATGACCGATGAGGGAGAAATACAGAGGCAGAGTACTAAGTCTGACCATCCCTACTCCTGAATCAAACTTGCATTGCTTAAAGTTTTTAAAGCTGTTGTTATCAATAGGAAAATGTAAGACTAATGTCCAGCAAGATGTACAGTCTTGTCCTTGAGAGTCCACGAAGCGCATAGTCTTTATCAAATGTCCACAAAGCACACAGTCCTTATCTTCTTTTACTTACAGAAAACAGGGAGATAAATACACTCTCAGTCACACAGAACTGAACATGACGAATTGAAAACAGCTGTGTCTTAACAAATATCTGAACACCACACTCACTCATAGACTAGACATCCATTAACAGATGTGTGATTTATAATTGCTAACTCATGCACTCTTATACACAGAATGAAGGTGCCCCAAGGCCATATATAAAATGCACATATAAGAATATAAATGACATGGAATAATATAAGAATAATATGGAATTTTTCTATCAGAACCATACTGCTTTTTTTAATGCCCAAGCAAATACTGATATTTCACAACTGGATATCTGCCAATACTGATGCAAACTTGATACGGTGCTTGTGACCTGAACAATGTCAGCATACTCCTCTCCATGATGTCTCTTCAAGTGTTTAAGGTTGGAGATGTTAAAGTTGTAAAATTACACTCTTACAACTGCACTTACTCCAAATGATCTCTCAATGATCTCCGCTGTGGTCTTTTAGTGACCTCTATTGGATAATGAACTCTAGAGTTCATTGAAAGAACACTGTGGAGATCACTGAGAGATCATCCAGAATCGATCAGAACTCCTTGAGCATTTGCTGAGAGATTGCTTCCCTTGGTGATTGTTGAGAGATTGTTTTGGACTGAGTCAAAACTTTGAGGTGGCCATGGAGATCACTGGAAGATCATTGAGAGAGCTTAGTGATCGCTGGGTGCTCTCTGAAAGATTGTTTAGAGATCTGGGCATTTTTTCATCTCTCGACAATCAACACCCCTGTGTAAAAGGGGTAGAAGAGCACTAGAAACCTTTCAAATATATACCTACAGACTCCCCATAGCCCAAGAAATGCTCAACAACCTCCTTGGTCACACAACTCTCAATGATCCCTCAGTGATCTCTAAAGGATCTTTCAAAGATCTGTATAGATCGGCATGAAAATTGCTGAAAATTGAATTCTTGATCACACAATTAGCTCACAAGGATCTCCCAAACAATTATACAGAAACGGCTTTTTGGAGGCTTTAGGAGGTCATAGAGAGATCGTGCCAATTTTTGATCTCTCAAAGGTCACTCAGTGATCTCCGTTTGTGTAAAGGGGCCCTTACCAGCAAAGTAGTAGCGAGTTTCTTTGTGATAAAATTGTCCTTTCATAATTTCTTTTTATTGGAGGATAATTTTGACCCTTCCTTCATACATTTATTATGAAAAACCTGTACTTTTACTATATATTCCGTCATACTCTGAATTACTTTTGATTTCAGTGATGTCATCTGAGTGGTATTCAGGGTTTTTTCTTCCTCATCATTTTTTGTTTGCAGATTTGAAATCATTCTATTCTGGGTGAGAAAATATTTCAATTCCTTACTGCCTCTTTATGCAATTTTGATTATATCAGAGGGTACATGTGGATCGTTTATGTTTGTTTTTCATCAGACTAACACATCTAAGAAAAAAACAAAATGATCACAAATATATATAAGAAACTAGTTACAAATGGAAACTTAAAAAGTTGAAAGGTTAGGGGTAAAAATGTCAATTTAAGAGTAAAAAGTTGCCACTTGGGGTGGGAAAAAAGTCTAATTCATCACAAAAATTATTAAAAAGTAAAGAAAATATGAAATACAGTTGAAATTTGACTGAGTAAAGTTGTTACTACACAAGTTTTAAACTTTCAGATGAGATATTTTCTCACTCTTACCCATGCAATTACCTTCACCAAGGCTGTGCCAAGAAGGAAATGTGATGAGCCATTTGTTTGGTTCGCTGTTAGCAGGAGTACACAAAATCTACTGGGCTGATTTTGACGACATTTTCATCAGAGATGGTCCTTGAGCCACGGATGAAGCCATTAGATTTGGGGCTGAACCAGACCAGTATGTGAATTCTGGATTACTTTGCCTTTTTTAACAGTCTTGGAAGAGGTGTGTGCTCTCTTAGTGTCCTTTAGCATCATCTGTGACTCCTCTTAATTATATCACAGTAATATCATAATGTAATGCCACTTTTATTTGAGCAATTTTCAAGCAATTAACAACAAGGGCAGCAAAATTTAACATGACCAAACCAAGAGAGTGAATTAGACCAGTGTTTTCCAGCCTTTTTTTGAGCTGAGGAACCCCTTTTACATTGAAAAAAAATCTTGTGGTACCCCACCAACCAAAAATGTTACAAAATGAGACACTGTAGCATATTTCAGCATATGTAACGACAATTTAGTCTTGTAATTAGTTTATACTCACTCAGTGTGAAACCTGGGCCTAAGATCAACACAAAGCTGATATCCTGGCAGGAACTGAAGAAAGGCATAAACAAAGCTTTTCCTCCACACCCATGTCTCTCTCTCTCTTGTTTTACTTTTTTTTAGAAGTCAGGCTTGACAAGACCAAGTTTTTCTCATTGAAGTTACTTGTTTCTCTGTGTGCTCACAGAGATGAACAAAACAGTACGTGTTCTTTCTTGAAGTGATGGGTGTTTCCTTTGGAGATGATGCTGAAGCTGTCATGGGGCCATGGCACTGTTTGATAGCTTTTCCCAGCACAAAAAGCATAACGGCTTGCTTGGTGTAGTGGGATCCCCAGTGGGAGTAAATCCAAAGGAAAGGTAACTTTTGCTGTACTGCTTTGGCTTCACCATCTTAGTGACATGATTGGTTGACCCAGAAGCAGACACGGACTTGAAATAGACACAATTATCTTTTATTATAAAGGGTGAGAGTGTGGATGTGTGCGTGGGTGCAGGAGTGAAGCAGCTGGGTGAGCAGAGCACTGTTCAGACTGGCAACCCTAGGACAGAGCACAGACAGGCGGATGAGTGACTGAGGTTTGGAGGCGAATGTTCAGTCTTATGAGTTGGCTGGAGGGCAGAAGCGCAGAAGAACTCCTGAGGGCTCCGGCCCAGTTGTTCCATGCCTAGGCTGCTGCTGCTGATGAGGTGAAGCGGTGCAGGTGCGTACAGAGTGGTGGTGGAGTGTGGACTGTGCTCAGGTCCGCCACCAGGAGGAGGATGTCCGCCGCCAGGAGGCTTCCACCTGTGCACAGGGGAGAAGGAGGAGAGCGGAGGAGTGAAGGAATGATGGAGGCTTACTTGTCGGTGGGGAGCTCAGACTCCCATGAGAGACGACGAGCAGAAAGGAGCTGAGGAGACGGAACTCCAGAGCAGGACCAGGAGAATAGGCGAGGAGGTCTTACCAGACCATAGGAGCGTTGACATCTCCGTGCAGACCAGAGCGCAGCTCCGCTTAAGTAGGCTGCTAGATGAGACGATCAGGTGTGTGCGCAGCTGTGGAGATAATTAGGGCAGCAGGCACGCAGAGCGGATCATAACACTTAGCTTTCTTTTGACAACCGCTCGGCCCTTCACCTGGGTTAGAATTTTTTCCAGGGCCCAGTTCAAAGTCTGAATCTCTCCTCTTCAAATATTTATCCATCGCTGTTTTTCATCTAGACCTCTAGCAAATCTTAGCAAGGTCATTAATCTCCATAAAACACATGAAGAGGGAGAAGAAGACGATAACAACACTGCATTTATACTGCCACCTATTGACGTGGAAGAGCCACTACAGAACCGCTGCATAACCAGGGTGAATTATTTGCAGTTTTTTGGACCAATTAAGAGATGAAATTAGACAATTTCCCACTGAATGTTCTCTCATGGAGCCCTTGTTGAAAAACACTGAATTAAAGTAACTAGTGCATTGCCCATAGAACACAAGTATTCCTGACTGAAACAGGTATGGTATCCCAATTAGGCTTTACAGGCCCAAATATAGGCCGTGTTTGAAAGTGGATTACAAAGAGGTGTAGGCTATATGTAGGCAATCACATGTTAGACTTTGACAAATATAAAAGGGAGTAAATGTTGCTACGATTTATTTGATTGTGTGAATATCAATTACAGCGTGTCACAGCTTTTTGCAATCACAGTGTTGGTTCACAGGAAAAATCCATAAAGACTTCCGCTCAGCTACTGCCTTCAGCACACACACACACACACACACACACACACACACACACACACACACACATGCACTTCTTCATATAACGGCACCTGTCGGGGATGTGTCTGAGCACTTTCAAGCAACAGAATAAAGATCCAAATCACTGTTTTGTCCTCGCCCCATATATATATATATATATATATATATACTGTATATATATATATATATATATATATATATATATATATATATATATATATATATATATATATATATACAGTATATACAGTGGGGTAAAAAAGTATTTAGTCAGCCACCAATTGTGCACGTTCTCCCACTTAAAAGATGAAAGAGGTCTCCAATTTTCATCATAGGTATACCTCAACTATGAGAGACAAAATGAGAAAAAAAAAATCCAGAAAATCACATTGAATGATTTTTAATGAATTAATTGGTAAGTTCCTCGGTAAAATAAGTATTTGGTCAATAACAAAAGTTCATCTCAATACTTTGTTATATTCCCTTTGTTGACAATGACAGAGGTCAAACGTTTTCTGTAAGTCTTCACAAGGTTTTCACACACTGTTGCTGGTATTTTGGCCCAGTCCTCCATGCAGATCTCCTCTAGAGCAGTGATGTTTTGGGGCTATCGCTGGGCAACACAGACTTTCAACTCCCTCCAAAGATTTTCGATGGGGTTGAGATCTGGAGACTGGCTAGGCCACTCCAGGACCTTGAAATGCTTCTGATGAAGCCACTCCTTCATTGCCCGGGCGGTGTGTTTAGGATCATTGTCATGCTGAAAGACCCAGCCATGTTTCATCTTCAATGCCCTTGCTGATGGAAGGAGGTTTTCACTCAAAATCTCACGATACATGGCCCCATTCATTCTTTCCTTTACACGGATCAGTCGTCCTGGTCCCTTTGCAGAAAAACAGCCCCAAAGCATGATGTTTCCACCCCCATCCTTCACAGTAGGTATGGTGTTCTTTCTCCTCCATACACAACAAGTTGAGTTTTTACCAAAAAGTTCTATGTTGGTTTCATCTGACCATATGACATTCTCCCAATCCTCTTCTGAATCATCCAAATGCTCTCTAGCAAACTTCAGACGGGCCTGGACATGTACTGGCTTAAGCAGGGGACACGTCTTGCACTGCTTGGTTTGAGTCCCTGGCGGCGTAGTGTGTTTCTGATGTAGCCTTTGTTACTTTGGTCCCAGCTCTCTGCAGGTCATTCACTAGGTACCCCTGTGTGGTTCTGGGATTTGTGCTCACTGTTCTCGTGATCATTTTGACCCCATGGGGTGAGATCTTGCGTGGAGCCCCAGATCAAGGGAGATTATCAGTGGTCTTGTATGTCTTCCATTTTCTAATAATTGCTCCTACAGCTGATTATTTCACACCAAGCTGCTTACCTATTGCAGATTCAGTCTTCCCAGCCTGGTGCAGGTCTACAATTTTGTTTCTGGTGTCCTTTGACAGCTCTTTGGTCTTGGCCATAGTGGAGTTTGGAGTCTGACTGTTTGAGGTTGTGGACAGGTGTCTTTTATACTGATAACGAGTTCAAACAGGTGCCATTAATACAGGTAACGAGTGGAGGACAGAGGAGCCTCTTAAAGAAGAAGCTACAGGTCTGTGAGAGCCAGAAATCTTGCTTGTTTGTAGGTGACCAAATACTTATTTTCCACCATAATTTGCAAATAAATTCTTTAAAAATCCTTCAATGTGATTTTCTGGATTTTTTTTTCTCATTTTGTCTCTCATAGTTGAGGTATACCTATGATGAAAATTGAAGACCTCTCTCATCTTTTATGTGGGAGAACTTGCACAATTGGTGGCTGACTAAATACTTTTTTGCCCCACTATCTATCTATCTATATCTATATCTATCTATATATATCTATATATATATCTATATCTATATCTATATCTATATATATATATATATATATATATATACTGTATATATACACAGTGATCCCTCATTTATCGCGGTTAATGGGTTCCAGAACCGACCGCGAAAAGTGAAAAACCGCGAAGTAGCGTCACCCCTAATGACATCACCCATAAATAATACGTACGTTCATTCTCTCACTCTCTCTCTCATATGATACGTGTGTGTGTGTGTAAATGTACATACATACGTAGATGTAAATAAAGTGTACATAAATATGTTTTTAGAACTCTTTTATTCTTATAACAAGATACGTAACTCAAGATGATTTACTGCACAGGTTAATGAGAGCTTTACTGCTCCTCAGGTGACGCCTCATCTTCAGGTGCTAGAGGCGCAGGATCGTCGAGGGCAGCTTCCGATAGAGCTAGAGAAGCTGCAGGAGGCGGCGTAGTGGCTCGACGGGAAGACTATTTCGCACAAAAAGGCACAAGAGAACAGCCAAAAGTTCCACGCGGCGAGACTAGCGATAAAGAACAATGAATGCGGTCTTCCTTCGCTGGGTATGGGAGAGAAGCTGGGTAAAACGTCTCGGCCAATCAGCTTGTGAGGTAAAACATCTCGGCCAATCAGCTTGCGAGATTCCCGAGCGGTGAAGAGGTGGGCGGAGAGGAGTGGAGCGGTAGTCAGAGAGGTGGATGTTCTAATGTAGTCTCCCTGCCTTCTGCTAGTGCCCGCCCATTTCTTCTCAATTTTGAATTTTTGATGAATATTTTTGAAAAATCCGCGATGCACTGAGGGCGCGAAAGGTGAAGCGCGAAGTAGCGAGGGATCACTGTATATATATATATATATATATATATATATATATTACCTTTGACTGCAGTCTATACCATCAGCTGTCCAGTGCTGTTCTGACAGATATGCCAACATGTCAGAACACCAGAGGAGGTGGATCCAATTAGCTGATTGCTCGAAGCACAAAGCTCAACTGTTTTCCATGATAAATCACATTTTGCTGTTGGCTGCTCCTCCGGGCAAAAGCACACTCCATGCATTACCTTGTTTTGTCTTTTCACTTCATTGAAAATAAACTTTTTTTATTGCCATCAGTTAGCGTGCCTTTGAGCCAGGTCATTTCGGGCCGCTGCTTCTCCAGGCATGTTCTGTGTTGGATACACCAATGTTCTTTGTCAGACCCAGTCCCCGCTGACTCACTGCCTGTTGTGTTGTTCTTAGAGCACATTATAGTGTAACACAGGTGGTGACATCACTCAGAGTATAAGAGGGCTGTGTGGTAGAGGGGCGGTCTCTTGACCACCTCTCAGCTTGACGGGAGTGTCTCTGTACTGACAGTGAGTCCTTAATAAAGTCCTGTGTAGGTCACCACTCGCCTCATTATTGTACCATGTTTTATGAACATAACATTTGATGACGAGGATAAAGTATGAATGCAGGCGTGTCATCTATTCGGCCATTTTTGGAGACTCCGGGGAGCCTCCGGTGCCTTGGACGAGGTGGTTCGCCACGTTTCAGAACTATCTAGTGGCACTAAACATCGGCGAACTGAAGAAAGTACGAGCATGGGCGATTTTAGTCCATAATTTAGGTATGGAAGGACAACGTATCCTTTCTACCTTGGGAGCTAGCGATAGCTTCGATGACATGGTTGAACTAATGGTGCAACATTTTCACGCGCCTGCAAACGTCATCATCAGGAGGATCCAGTTTTGGCAGCACCACCAGAGGATCTGTGAGCTGGTACAACACTATGTTGCGGACATGCTGCAGCTGGCTGGAGACTGCCTGTTTGGTGATTTGGAAGAAGCTCCAAATCACTTTGGTGACTTTGACACGCGGTAACATACCATCACTTCCTGTGTTGCTGGCTGTGTGGTTTGCTCTGTGGTTAGCTCTCCTCAATCTCCTGAGGATTATTGCCATTAATTGTATTTTAATCACTTTTTTCCATCTACCATCAGCTCTCACTTCTGTTTAACAAGCCTCTTGCACCTGTGTGTGCACTCAGTGTCATCTAATCACCCTCTTTATCTTTCTGTTCACCTTTCATCGTTGTTATGTTAGCTTTGGGTTAGCTGCTAGCTATGGCTACTAGCTCTCCTTCCTCTTCTCCTCTGGTATGCTCTCTCTGTCAGATGTTTAGCTACACCTCTTCCTCTTTTAGTGATAATGATAAATGTAATAAATGTCTTTTTGAGGCGTTCGAGGTGAGGTTGTCTAATTTGGAATCCCGGCTCCGTTGCATTGAAACACCGTCTGTGCCAGTTAATAATGATGGATGCCCCTTAGCTGCAGTGGAGCTCCCTAGCATAGGGCGGCCTGCTAGCAGTCCTCCGGTCCTCCTGAGCAGCAAGGAGAATGGGTGGGTGACGGTGAGAAGGAAGCTTAGCTGCAAGCCCCTGGTTCACCACCAACCTGTTCTTGTTTCGAATCGCTTTTACCCGCTGAGCGACACACCCGCTGAGGAAAAAACTGATCATTGGCGACTCTGTAGTCAGAAACATGAACCTAGAGACTCCAGCGGCCATAGTCAAATGCACTCCTGGGGCCTGAGCAGGCAACATCGAGTGATTTTTGAAAATGCTTGCTAAAAGTAGCTGTAAATACTCCACAATTGTTACCCCCGCCGGCATTAACGACATCCGACTCCGGCAGTCGGAAGTCACAAAACTTAATGTGGAATCGGTGTGTGACTTTGCCAAAACAATGTCTGCCTCTGTAGTATTCTCTGGGCCCCTCCCCAATCTGACCAGTGATGACATGTTTAGCCACTTGTCATCCTTCAACCGCTGGCTGTCTGTGTGGTGTCCTGCAAATGATGTGGGCTACATAGACAATTGGAACTCATTTTGAGGAAAACCTGGTCTTATTAGACGAGACAGCATCCATCCCACTTTGGATGGTGCGTCTCTTTTATCAAACAATCTGGCATCATTTTTATCCAAATTTCCAAAACATTGACAACCCAGAGTTGGAATCAGGAAGCAGAGTCGCAGTCTTACACGCCTCTCTGCAGCTCCTCTTCATCCGCCACCCCTCAACTTAGCCCCTGTCTTCCCCATCAGAGAATCATTGTCTGCTCCCTCCAAAGTAAATACAAATATAATGTATAAGCATCCCAAAGTGATTAAACAAAAAGTTGGTAAAACTCAAATTAAACATGAAGTCTCTAAATTTAATGACTTGGCCTCTGTTTCTCCTCATAATTTAAAAATTAGATGCGGTTTGTTAAATATTAAGTCTCTAATTCCCAAGTCTCTGTTAGTCCATGATCTGTTAATTGATCAGCAGATTGATTTAATATCCCTCACAGAGACTTGGTTAGGGCAAGAGAATTATGTTGGTTTAAATGAATCAACTCCCTCTGGTTACTGAAACTGTCAAAATCCCATAAATTCTGGTTGTGGAGGAGAAGTAGCAACAATTTACCATTCCAAATTACTAGTTAATGTAAAGCAAAAAACACGTTATAATTCCTTTGAGGGCCTGGTCCTCAGTATTGGGCATTTTAGCAATTATAAGCTAAACCCAATTTTATTTTCCATAGTTTATCGTCCTCCATCAACCTACACAGAGTTTTTATCCGAATTTGCAGAATTCTTAGCTGATTTAGTGCTGAAATCAGACAGAATAATTATAGTAGGGGACTTTAATATACATGTAGATGTAGATAGTAATTGTCTTAATATGGCATTTAATCCAATATTAGACTCGATGAGGTTTTCTCAGAAAGTAGGAAATTCTACCCATTGTCTCCACCTCATGTTGAACCTTGTTCTGACATATGGAGTAGAACTAGAAAATCTGGTAGTGTCTCCTCATAACCCTGTACTGACAGACCATTGTCTGTTAACCTCTGATTTTACTATTTCTGACTATTTGGCTCCTAAAGAAAAATATTACTACAGCAGATGCCTCTCAGATGATGTTGTTACCAAATTTATGCAGATTGTTTCTTCTATGCCATGTGACAACACAATGGAAATAAGCTAAAGACAGCTTGCTCCTTCTGTAATTGATTGCATGGTAGATAGTGTTACAGCTTCTCTGCATTAGACTCTAAACATGGTGGCCCCTTTAAAAAAGAAAAGCTAGAACAAGTTATTATTATGCATTAATAGAAGAGAACAAGAATAATCCCAGGTTTCTTTTCAGCACTGCAGCCAGGCTGACAAAGAGTCAGGACTCTGTCAATCCTAGCATTCCCTTAGAGCTTACTAGTCAGGACGTCATGAACTTTTTCGATAATAAAATTTCATCTATCAGAGATAAAATCAGTCAGATTCTTCCCACCATTAACTTAAACACAGTAACTAGTACAACTCCTTCAATTGATATCTGTTTGGATGAGTTTACTCCAATTGACCTTTTAGAGTTAGATAAAATAATTTTCTCATCCAAGCCTTCAACATGTCTTTTAGATCCTATTCCTACCAGGTTATTTAAAGAAGTCTTCCCATTTACTGGTAGCTCTGTTCTTCAAATAATCAATTCTTCATTAACATTAGGCCATGTACCACAGGCTTTTAAAACTGCTGTAATTAAACCCTTACTCAAAAAGCCAACGCTGGGTCCAGGAGTTTTAGCTAACTATAGACCAATCTCTAATCTGCCTTTCATTTCAAAAATCTTAGAATGACTTGTTGCTGCGCAATTATTTGACCACTTGCAGGGAAATGGTTTATTTGAAGAGTTTAAATCTGGGTTTAGAATCCATCATAGTACTGAAACAGCCTTAGTGAAGGTCACTAATGACCTCCTTATTGCATCTGATAATGGACTTGTTTCTGTACTTGTCCTTTTAGACCTTAGTGCAGCTTTTGATACTATTGATCATAATATTCTACCTGATAGATTAGAACACTATGTTGGACTTAATGGAACTTCATTGCAGTGGTTTAGATCTTATTTATCTGATAGGTTCCAGTTTGTTCATGTCAATAATGAGTTTTCTGTTATGACCTGAGCGCCGATCTCGTCCTCGCTCGGGCGATGCATCATCTCTGTCGGCTTTGACAGCAGTGGATTACATTCTGGCTCCCCGGGCTCTTATTGTGACAGCGCTCAGTGGGGCTTCCTGCTGTCAAAGCTGATCAGTTGTTCTGCATCACCGCTTGTTAGCTGCCAGCTTTATTAGCGGGCGTTGACAGCAGGTTGAGGCAGCAGTATCGTCAAACATTCCTGGTCTACGTTCGTGTCAAGGTTCATGTATGTATTCTTGTTCATGTTCTCGTTAAGATTGTCGGTGGCTGGGTGTAGCCCTACGATGCCATGCCTCTTGTAGTGAGTGTTTTTTGCCACAGCGGCTCATAGTCTGTGTTATTGTCTTATGTCTTGTATATTAAACATCAATGCAAAACTCACTGGTGACTTTTGGCGTCTTATGGTGGCCTGCGAGGGTCACCGCGTGACAGTATACTGCTGCCAGACGTCTAAACGGAGACGCCACACCAAGATGCCGTCCCGGTGAGTGTTTGCTTTAATTGGACGATTGTTCTTCCCTGTCTGGGTAACTGCATGCTAGGAGAATGCCGTCGCGGAGGGGCCACGCTCGGAGTCGGGACTACGAGCTGGCGGAGGATTTGGACTATGTGGACGAAACCCTCATCGCTGACTCCCTCCTTGACTATCACAGCGACGTACGCTGGTACCTGGACTGTGCTGAGGATGTCCTAAATCATCTCCCCCGCTACGTCGACCACCCTGAAGTCGGCGCGAGGAGGGATGACATCGCCGCACAGTGCGAGATACTCCGTATGGTGGAAGAGGACTACGGCCGGAAGCAGAGGAGGAGGCATCCTCGCTCCCCGCTTTGGGATACCGTTCCTGTCCTCGATCCAGTCCAGGAGTTTGTGCCATCCGGGGGCCGTCGAAGACGTCTGCGCCACGGCCAAGGTGAACCTCAGCAGAATCCCTGGCTGGACCCACTGCCGGCGAAGCCCATCAGTGGACCTTGAGAGCGGCTCCTCCTCATCCTTCCAGGGGGCCCTCTGTCACCATCCAGTGGGGAGAAGGAGGAACTACGTCCCTTACAGCAGGCACCATCCTCCCTCCGGGAGAAAGGCGAGTGCAAGTTCATTCTTTACATGATAATTGTGATCTGCCTTGTCTGACTCCTGGGGGCGGAGTTCAGAGTTCGCAGTCCCCCGAGCTCCTACCACCTGCTGTAGTTGTGATAACCAAACCTGCTGCCTCTGTGTCTCCCTCCGCTGAGCGGTCCACGACACCAGGCCTACGTCGCCAGATGAGGGGGGGGCCTGCAGTTCTGGAGAGCCTGGATCCAGCCTCGCAGCCACGCCGCGGACAGAGGAGAAGAGGGGACTGCGGCCTGGAGCCTGTGCTGATGGTGAAGCATCCCCGGGTCTCCTCGCCGAGGCGGTCCGAGCCAGTGGGTCAAGGGTCCCCTGCCCCCACGCCATACGGGTCATCGGCGTGGACGTCAGCGTCAGAGGAACCTCAGGCTGCAGAAACCATCATGCCAGCTGCGGAGCTCGACGTAGCTGAGTGGGAGCCTGTGGACGAACATCTTCGCCCTGAACCTGGATCAACGAAGTCCTGGACGGCGACAGAACCCAAGTGCAGGCAAGTGCTCTCTCTTGTGTTTCCTTCTCCTGTCTTGGAGCACTTTTGCCTGCCTCTCGGGGAGGCGAGTCAGGGGCAGCCACCCGCTGCGCCCGAGCTCGTCTCGCTGGGCTCTGTTGCAGCCGGTGATGCTGATCCCGGTTCTTCTCTGTCCTCTGACTTTTCTTGCAGTGTCACCGGCACGGAGCCAGTCGTGGTTGCTGTGTTGGAGGTTCCAGGTTCGGGGGCGGAGGTCGTCAGTGGTGCTGCGCCGACCCAGTCGGGGTCCTTTGTGGAAGCTGCTGTGGCCCAATCGGGGTCTGACGTGGGTGCGCCCGAGGCCCAATCGGGGTCCATCGCAGGAGCTGCTTTGGCCCAATCGGGGTCGGACATGGGTGCGCCCGAGGCCCAATCGGGGTCCGACGTGGGTGCAGCCGGGACCCAATCGGGGTCCAGTGGAGGTGCAGCGCCGGTGTGGTCCGAGGACGGTGGAGGAGCTGCAGACTCTTCGCCGCCTGACTTGGTACGGGCTCATTTTTGCCTTCTTTCCCCTCTTCGGAGTCATCACCCCTGCTCATCCTCTCCGGGGGCCGTGGGGGTCCCTCTTCACTCGCCCCGGCTCTCCCATGTTTTGCCCTCGCCAGGGAGGCCGCCGCGGGCTGATTTTTTTTTTTTGTTACTTATTTGTACCCGTAGGTAGATTTGTTTTGCAGTCTGGTGACAAGCCACCAGCTGCCGGTCGCTGCGTGCGCAAGCGCCCTGTATCCCTAACCTGCATGTTTTTGGCGTGTGGGAGGAAACCGGAGAAATCCCAGAGTAAACCCACGCAACACGGGGAGAACATGCAAACTCCACACAGATCACTGTTGGTCGGGGGCTGGGATCGAACCCACGATCCCTGCGCTCCCCCGGCCGAGGGTAAAACTGTGCTGCCGCAGTGCTAACCACTGCGCCACCGTGCAGCCCTGCAGGCTGTTTTCCCCCGGTTCTGGTGGCTGAGGGATGCGGGTCGACCGCTCGAGGAACTGCTTCGCCGGTTCGGCGCCTTGGGTCGGCCACCCGACATGTTGTGTGTATTACTGGGCGATCTGGTTCGGCCACAGGAGGAGTGGACTTTCCGGGCCTGGGACTGTAGTAAGCCGCCCGGTCATGTTCCGCCCCCCATGACCACCCATCGACTGTTGGACGTGGGGAGACCGCCTGAACTGTTCCCCTGGCATTTCGTCTCCGCCGGTCGTCATGAACTGTTGGGGGTAGAGGTCATTCGTGGTGGTAATCTGGTCCTGTAATTGTTCTGTTTTTTTTTTTTCTGTCCTGTGTTGTATTTACTTTGTGACTTAAGAGTGTGGTATTTTTGTTATCGTGCCTTGTATTGTTTGTTTTTTTTCTTGCCTTGTCTTGATCTTGAGTTGTGCTTTAAGGAGTATTGTATTTTTCCGTTTTCGTGCCTGTGTAACTGTGTTTCATGTATTTTGGTGTTGGGTTTTTTTTCTGATTGTTTGTGCCCTGGTTCACGGTCTGTGATTTGATCCTCTCCCGCCGGGCCTGCCCCATCCGCCCACCCTGGAGGGGGTGGGGGGTGGGGGGGGCTTGGATGTCTATGGGCGTTCTAAGCCCACCCTCGGAGGGAGGGTACTGTTATGACCTGAGCGCCGATCTCGTCCGCACTCGGGCCATGCATCATCTCTGTCGGCTTAGACAGCAGCGGATTACATTCTGGCTCCCCGGGCTCTTATTGTGACAGCACTCGGTGGGGCTTCCTGCTGTCAAAGCCGATCAGCTGTTCTGCATCACCGCTCGTTAGCTGCCGGCTTTATTAGCGGGCGCTGACAGCAGGTTGAGGCAGCAGTATCGTCAAACATTCCTGGTCTACGTTCGTGTCAAGGTTCATGTACTGTATGTATTCTTGTTTATGTTCTCGTTAAGATTGTCGGTGGCTGGGTGTAGCCCTACGATCCCATGCCTCTTGTAGTGAGTGTTTTTTGCCACAGTGGCTTATAGTCTGTGTTATTGTCTTGTGTCTTGTATATTAAACATCAATGCAAATCTCACTGGCGACTTTTAGCGTCTTATGGTGGCCCGCGAGGGTCACGGCGTGACAGTTTCTTCCAACTCAAAGCTCAGTCATGGAGTTCTACAGGGATCTGTGCTAGGCCCTACTCTTTTTAGTTTATATATGCTTCTGTTAAGCAACATTATTAGAAAGCACTGTATACATTTTCACTGTCATGCAGATGATACACAATCATACGTGTCAATGAAGCCAGATGATAGTAATCAATTAGTCAAGTTAGAAGCCTGTCTTAAGGAAATCAAAGCTTGGATGACTTGTAATTTCCTGCCATTAAATTCAGATAAGACTCAAGTCATTCTTGTTGGTCCAAAAAACCTTAAAATGTCATGATTACTCGTGTGCCGCATAATGGCGCACGAGGGAAGGAATGAAAAACCCACTTGCTGGAGTAGAACGTGCCATTTATTAACAAACTACAACAAAGTAACCAGTCCAGTAACCACACAAATGCAGAGGGTTGAACTGGTGAGATTAGGCCACCAGACATGCAGGAATGCCACCCGGATGCTCTACAGCCCGCTGGAGGAATTGCCTAGGGCCGGAGGGCTTCTGTCAGCACAGGGAAAAAGGCAAACACGAAACTTACGGGACTGGAGCAATCCGGGGCTGTCCATGCAGTCTGGAGGATGAAGGAGTAAGCAGGGTCAGCCGCTAACATCAAGGGATTAACCAAACTTGAAATGATAGGCTGAACAAACACGAAAGTGATGAATGTGCATACATGGAGAAACACACTGCCACGTATGGAGGTGAATGCTTCGACAATCTCTTCCCACAAATGCAGCGTATTTGTAATCATAATGCAAATGAGGGAAAAGATTGCCGGTGTGAGGAAACGTGGCCTAAACATAATTAAACCCTGGTGTGCATGAGTGAGTGTCTGAGCGTGTGAATGGGAATGTGGGCTGCATGGTGGCGCAGTGGTTAGCACTGCGGCAGCACAGTTTACCCTTGGCCGGGGGATCATGGGTTCGATCCCAGCCCCCGACCAACAGTGATCTGTGTGGAGTTTGCATGTTCTCCCTGTGTTTGCTTGGGTTTACTCCAGGATTTCTCCGTTTTCCTCCCACATGCCAAAAACATGCAGGTTAGGTTAATTGGAGACTCTAAAGTGGCCCTAGGTGTGAATGTGTGTGTGAATGGTTAAGGGATAGCGCCGTTATCGTGGCTGCTTCATCCATCCAGGTGGGGATGACCCTCAATTTCCCCTCTGGGGATCAATAAAGTATACTAAATCTAAAAATCTACTACTAAATGGAGTGAGTGTGTGTATGTGTGTGAACAACCGTAATGTGAAACAGCTGATGGCACTGACAAGAGGAGGAGGCGTGCCCAAGCTGTCAGGGAGCGAAAGATCCAAACAGCTCCCTGACACGCCTGATGGAAAATAGGGCAAAAAAATAACAATAAGTCAGAACTGGGTTCGGAACTATCAAACCCAGATTCATGACAAGAAATACCTTTCCAAATCAAACTCTTAGTTTGGATGTGGTTACTCTCTCTCTTAATAGTCCTGCGAGGAACCTTGGAGTTATTTTTGATCAAGATCTGTTTTTCAATTCACATATTAAATTTGTTTCTAAGACTGCCTTCTATCATTTGCGTAATATTGCCAAGAATAGGAGCATCTTGTCTCGGAGTGATGCTGAGAAACTGATCCACGCTTTTGTTAGCTCTAGATTAGATAATTGTAACTCGTTATTATCAGTTTGTCCTAAAACATCTTTAAAAAGTCTTCAGTTGATCCAAAATGCTGCAGCAAGAGTTTTAACAGGTACTAGAAAGAGAAATCATATCTCTCCGGTTCTGGCCTCCCTTCATTGGCTTCCCATAGAGTTTAGAATTAAGTTTAAAATCCTTCTTCTTACTTACAAAGCTCTAAACAATCAGGCCCCTTTTTATTTAAAAGATCTGATACTACCGTATTATCCTAACAGAGCACTACGCTCCCAAAATGCAGGATTACTTGTAATACCTAGAATCTCCAAAAGTACAATGGGAGGCAGAGCCTTCAGTTATCAAGCTCCTCTCCTATGGAACCAGCTGCCAATCTGGATTCGGGAGCCAGACTCGATCTCTGTTTTTAAGAATAGGGTTAAAACCTTCCTTTTTGATATAGCCTACAATTAGGGAGGGAACATGTGTCTCTGAACTCTCCCTTAGTTATGCTGCTAATAGGTTTAGACAGTCGGGGGACCTCCAATAATGCACTGGGCCTCACTCCTTTCTTCACTCTCAATGATTTTTTTTTTTTTTTTGCTGGTCATTAGCATCTGTTTGTTCTCTCCCATAGATTGAGTCCCTGTCATGCTGTTTGCTCTCTACATGTCTGTTCTTTTCATCTTGTCTATTCCCTCACCCCCCAGCCAGTTACAGCAGATGACTGCCCCTCCTTGAGCCTGGTTCTGTTGGAGGTTTTGTCCTGTTAAAAGGGAGTTTTTCCTCTCCACCGTTGCCAAGTGCTTGCTCACAGGGGATCGCCTGATTGCTGGGGTCTTTCTGCAATTGTGGGGGTTTTCCCTACAGTTGAAAATGCTATGAGATGACTGTTGTTGTGAAATGGTGCTATTGTGGAGGTATAAATAAGTGCAGGCGGACACAGTAAGCTGAAGGTTAAAGGTGTTTTATTCCTCCATCAAGAGACTCACTCAGCACTCTGTCTATGCACTGTGAGTGAGCCCTGAATGCATTTCCAGTAAACTTAGAGTGAGCACATTTATACAGACAAGAGAGAATGCATGGCGCATTTACATAACAGTCAACACATATCAATTGCTTGATTACTGGCGCCGGAATTCCTCTCTCTGCTCCGGGGATGTATAACAATAGGACAAAAGAGAATGCAAGGCACATTTACATATTGATATCAGTCCATACATATCAATCACGTGATTAACTGGTCGTCCCCCAAGGGGCTCTCTGTCCGTATGCCAATTGTTCTGTTTCCTGCTCAAGCTGAGTGCTCTGAATGTCCAAGTAGATTGTGGTGGGTCACCACACTATATAAAAAAAAGTTGAATTGAATTGAATTGAATTGAAGAAGGAATGGTCCGCAACCAGTTGGCGGAGCACACGTGCTCGTCAGCATGGCCGAGTCTGGTAACTCACTCGGCGAATTGACTCTAACCACGACTGTGGAGGTAGCTCAACAGTGTGAAGCAGTGAACAGGCTATCACATGACCTCGGTGAGAGAGCTACATTATGCTGTTATGACTCACAATCAATGACGCAGGCTGTGGATCCGGACAGCGAAGACAGCGAACAAGAGGAATGCACTGCAGCTGTAAAGATGAGGTCTGCCCTGGGATCATCCAAATGTTCGGGTTTTGGGTCCACTAAGCACTGGTACAAGGCGAGAGAGTGTCCGGCGAGAGGTAAACGTTGTGGCAAGTGCGCACACCTGCATCATTTTGCCAGGGCCTGTAATAGGTTCGAGCGAGGGGAACAGCAACGCAAAGTGGATACCCCTGCTCCAACTCCTACGATGATTCACACCGTCTCCCCGAGCACAGATGGCCGTGCATGCTGTATGGTGAAGTTGGACGGCGAGGAGGTGCCGTTACTGGTGGACTTGGGCGCAGTGAGGTCCATGCTGAATTGGCCTACTGTGAGGAGTTTTTTCCCATATCACCGAGTGAAAGGTCCTTCAACGCCATTTTGTGGATATGGTGGGAATAGACTGCCCATTGTGGGTTCGTTGGAGCTGACGGCTAGATACAAGGCAGTGGAGGTAGCCAATCTGCAGTTTGTGGTGACCGGCAGCGGAGCAAATGTGATGGGCTGCAACCTTTTCTACGGATTTGGCTTCACGATCACCAGCGGTAGTGGAGAGAAGTGGTCGGGCTGTAGCTTGTGGGACCGTCCAGTTCCGCAAGTGTTGGATGATGCAATATGGGATGAACCTTAGCCTAGTTTTCTGGGAGATGAGCAGGACCAACCCCATCCACGGCCATCACGGGAGGGTGCCTGCACCAGGGTCCAAGTTGCCCTAGCTGAGGGAACTGGGCGGTGCCATGGGATGCCCGTGACGGCGGATGGAGCCAAGTGGATGATTTATCCTGTTTCTGGAGTTCGGCTGGGAGGTACCGAGAAGCAGGGGGTCACAACGGCATCGCCACCATCTGAAGTGAAAGTGAGCGGGGCAGGACCGGCTGGGACGGTAAAACAACGTGCCACACAGGAACACTAGAAGCCGAGCCGGGCTCCTCTGGGGGTCGCTGATGTGGTCCGGCCCAGGAAGAAGGCCTGGTTGAGAGGTGTTCACAACAAGAGAAAACAACAGGAGGACCGGGGCGGCTGCAGGTGGTGGCTGTTCAGGAGGACGGCTACCTTCAGCTGTCTGATGTTACACGGAGACATCCCAAAGGGCTGCGGCACGCAGAGAAGAGGGAGAGGTGTCTCGGCATCGATGTGGGTCACCTCCGGGCACCAAGAGAAGAAGATGCTCGGGTTGAGACCCGCAGGGGGGTGGGCTCTCCATGATGTCTGACTGGTAGTTTCGGGGGGCAATGTGTTTAATATGTGTTATTATCAATTGCCCCAGTTAATGTGTTCTGCATGATGTTACTGTGTGAGTTGCTGATATATTAATGTGCGCATTGCTCTGATTATGTAGGCAGTATGCCAATATGGTTAATATACAAAATCGCTATGTGAATTGCCCAGGCTCCATAGTGTGGATGTCAGTGTGTTTAGTAAATGCAGTTGCTATGTGAGCTGTCCACGGTGCTGAGTAATTATTCAGACGTGTTAGCACATGAAGTTGTTGTGTGGGCTGCCCAGGTTATGGGGTTGATGTGTCTATTGACATATTCAATGATTAAGCATTAAATTCAGGAGGGTCTATTTGGTGTGCATGCATTTTGGACTTCTGAAGGGGGGGGGCTGTTGTGTTTTTCTCAGAGCACATTATAGTGTAACACTGGTGGTGACATCACCCAGAGTATAAGACGGCTGTGTGGTCTCTTGACCACCTCTCAGCCTGACGGGAGCGTCTTTGTACTGACAGTGAGTCAATAATAAAGTCCTGTGTAATTCACCACTCGCCTCAATATTGTGCCACGCTTTATGGACATAACACCACCCAGTCTGCTGGCACACTTCGTGTTCTCCACATATGCCAAATTATCCTTTAGACCAACGCAATGACAGCAATTTTATAGTATAATTTTTTTTAAGCATTAAATCTTCAGTATTGTTTTTTTTAGTCAAATTTGTTGTTTTTTACTTCCTTGTTTTGATCAGTGAACACTGTGGTGACTGGCTGGTCGTGATGTCACATATTATCTAGTCAGCATGGCCGTGTATTATCCAATCAGCGTGGAGTCAATCCGAAACCCCACCCACACTTCCTGAAGTCATGACATGAAGAGATAGAGTGGTGACAGAGCAGTGGCTAAACTTTTATTGATAAAAAATACATATTTTGACTAAGCGGCTCCATACTCGGGGATGCACACCCTCATAACCTCAGCAAAACACTTATAAATCCTTAGGTCAGTCTGATGAATGGTTCAAGAGATGTGCATGGAACAGACAGACAGACAGGCAGACAAAGATTCCGTACATTTATAGATAGATAAGTAAAGAGTAGATATATTTTTTTTATTTTATTTATTTATTTATTTATTTTGTATTTTAATTCTTGGTTCATCTTTTTTTTTTTTTTACAATAATCTATTTGAACTAATATATTTTAATCCTGACATTTTCTGAAAAGCTGACTTGGTCCATTCACTGAAATGCAGTCTTATCTGGTTTTGTAAAGTGGTTTAAAAAGGTTCTGCAAGGAACTCAATGAGTGAATAAGTGGTCCTCAGAGAAGCAGAAGCAGAAGCAAAAGAAGAAGAAGAAGAAGAAGAAGAAGAAGAAGAAGAAGAAGAAGAAGAAGAAGAAGAAGAAGAAGAAGAAGAAGAAGAAGAAGAAGAAGAAGAAGAAGAAGAAGAAGAAGAAGAAGAAGAGTGAGAGTCTGAATTACTATGATATGAGTTCAGTCAGAAGAATCTCCAGGGGAGCTTCAAGGACAGCAGGTATTCATATTTGTACAAGAAACAAACATTTATAATGTGCTTTAAGGCTGTTGTGAAATACATACGTGCTTAAAATAATAAATATAACATAGTAATTAAAGCTTAATAAAGCCATTCTGTCCCTACTAGTAGATATCAAGACCAGACCAGAGTGAGGATTCCACAATAGGACCATATAGATGATTTTACAGTGATTCTGTCTGGAGTGTGGCTTAAATTTTATGTGATCAGATAACGCCGTCTTCAAAGTTTATTTCTGGCCACTTTTTTAAATCTTGTTTTCCCTTCAGGTTCATAAGAAAAACAATAAATCTACTACTGACACAAGTTAAATGTGAAACCATTTCCTCTAAAAAGAGCAACTTAAAATTAAAAAAAATAAGAAGCCAAACCGGCTGATTATATGGATTATGGATAGGTCAAAGCCAGTCAGCTGACCCCACCAGAACATCCTCGGTTCAGTGACCCGGGAGGGAAATCACTGATGAGACGCAGGCTGAAAACACTGCTGTTTGCCGCCATCTAGTGTTCAAATATGCAGCACACGTCATATAATGTTAATTAAGCTCCCAATGAATAAAGTGGAGCTAATTCATTTAACAAACACACAGTAGTTTAATATCACTTAAAAAAAAAAAAAATAATATTGCTCTGCTGTTGAGACAGTAGTTAGAGTAAGTGTGAATGAATGAATCTTTATTTTGGATAGATTGGATTAAAAGAAAGGAACAGAACACGATATCAAGGGGGAAAGAAAAATCCAACAACGTCAAATTAAACAATAACTCCTCGGATTATACAATTCAACATAAGTTATCCGAAATGGGTGATGGTTGAAGCCGCAGCTTATATTGCCCACCCATGTTCCATCTAAGAATTAAAAAAAAATAGAAATAAAAGTGATTACAAATCAAAACAATGCCAAGACAAAACGTGACAAAACAAAACTAAGCAACAGCGCAACACAGACTGGATATGATAATCCTCATGTGATTTTACATACCGTTTTGTATATATGTTTGGAGTATTTCTTCCTTTAGTTTTTGTTGAAATTGTCCAAGCGTTATACACACGTGGACAAAATTGTTGGTACCCCTCTGTTAATGAAAGAAAAACCCACAATGGTCACAGAAATAACTTGAATCTGACAAAAGTGGTAATAAATAAAAATTCTATGAAAATTAACCAATGAAAATCAGACAATGCTTTTGAATTGTGGTTCAACAGAATTACTTTAAAAAACAAACTCATGAAACAGGCCTGGACAAAAATGATGATACCCCTAGAAAAGATTGAAAATAATGTGACCATAGGGACATGTTCAACCAAGATGTGTCCTCTAATTAACATCACAGGTGTCTACAAACTTGTAATCAGTCAGTCGGCCTATTTAAAGGGCGACAAGTAGTCACTGTGCTGTTTGGTGACATGGTGTGTACCACACTAAACATGGACCAGAGGAAGCAAAGGAGAGAGTTGTCTCAGGAGATTAGAAAGAAAATTACAGACAAGCATGTTAAAGGTAAAGGCTATAAGACCATCTCCAAGCAGCTTGATGTTCCTGTGACTACAGTTGCACATATTATTCAGAAATTTAAGATCCACGGGACTGTAGCCAACCTCCTTGGACGTGGCCGCAGGAGGAGATGGATAATACGAATGGTAACAAAAGAGCCCAGAACAACCTCTAAACACATTCATGGTGAACTCCAAAGTCAAGGTACATCAGTGTAAGATTGCACCATCCGTCGTTGTTTGAGCCAAAGTGGACTTCATGGGAGACGACCAAGAAGGACACTGTGGCGGTTTGGTGTAAACCCCCACAAACAGACTGGGCAGACACAGCGCTTGGCTAGAGCAATTAACAGAACAGTGAAATGTGTGTATTAATGTCTACAGGCAGCCCCGTTTCTTCTGGCTCTCTACTGTGATGTTAATGTCACCTTTCATGCATTGTGTTCATGCGTCCTGTCCTTACTGTGACCTAGAGACTGAGATCAATATGTAGATGTGCCTTGTAACCTCTTTGTTCTGCAGCTGGAGCAGAGTCTAGCAAATCTGCCTATTGTGATGTATGTCTCCCAAATGCAAAAGTCTCATGCCTGTTCTGCAATCTCTTTAATCATACCAACTGCTGGGGAATGCTCTTTGATGTATTGTTGTAGTTGGGTATAAATGCTGCAACTCTGTAACTCAAACTCTCTCTCACTCTCACTCTTCAACTGCTGACACATTGTGTCTCTCTGGAGAGCCGCTGGGCTCGCTCCTGGCGCGCATGCACAGCGCCGGGAGCGGAGCTCGTGACGGCGGTATGATTTAATAAAACTCTACTTAAAACTACCAGGTCACCCCTTTTTATTTCATGCCGCTTCACTGGTGACCCCGCAGACGCACACGCTTTGTGCGACGCAACCTTCTGGTCCGGACGACCACGCTGGCGACTCGACGCTGAAAAAAACACGCTGCCAGCGAACACAGCAGCCTGATGCAAATGATCCGCCCTCCCTTCTGCTTCAGGGAGACCTCGACGCGGAGCCAACACAGGCAAGCTACTCTCCTGGCATCACCCACGACCGGGAAAACTGCAGAAAACGTCATGGCGCGACCCTCACCTGAGATCGGGACGTCCACGCTGGACCAGCCGAGGGACACAACGTTTTCTCCCTCTCACCGCTCCTCCTCCCTCTCAGCGATCCTACTCATCTACCCGAGCCTGAGGAACAAAGATCGTCTATCTCCCCTCAACGCTCCAACGCACCATGACTAATCTGCAGCCACAGCCCATCATAGATGTTTAACGGCGCCGTCTGCGCTGATCTCCACCAAGATTCTGCACCCTGACTCGCCTCTCCAGCTGGCCCACCCATGCACGAGCCCCGGCGCACGCACCGGGGAGTTACGAGGACGGCGCACCACGCACGGGACAAATACGGCTCTTCTGACTGCCTTCCTTCTGCTGCACACTGGCCCTTCAGGCTTGCTCGTACACCTGAGGCCCGCAGCTTGCTCACTGGATTTTATGGTCTTAGCCACGGCACACAAGGGGAATTCAGCTGTCTGCGGTTCCTGAGGCTTTAGGGTTGCGCCTGCCCTAAAGTCAACACGCCAGTCCCTCTGCTTTTATTTTTTTTCTTACCGCCGCTCCTGCTTTTCTTCATGGCCACAAGAGGAGTCAGAGACTAATTTTTCTTCTTGTGATCTCCGCACTCGCAACGGGACAGCCCCTCGACGTCGCGGAGCAGCAAGCAATTTTTGCGCGGCTTGGACGATTTCACCGTCCCCTGCCGGCACTTACTACCCCCCTCCTCCCTCCCCCTCCGCCTGCAGCGAGCTTCTCCCACAGCTCGCTCCCATAGATGGATTATCGAGGTCTCGGCCCCCTGCCGTGCCCTCTGGGGGGGCAGCGTGTGGCAGTTTGGTGTAAACCCCCACAAACAGACTGGACAGACACAGCGCTCGGCTAGAGCAATTAACAGAACAGTGAAATGTGTGTATTAATGTCTACAGGCAGCCCCGCTTCTTCTGGCTCTCTACTGTGATGTTAATTTCACCTTTCATGCATTGTGTTCATGCGTCCTGTCCTTACTGTGACCTAGAGACTGAGATCAATATGTAGATGTGCCTTGTAACCTCTCTGTTCTGCAGCTGGAGCAGAGTCTAGCAAATCTGCCTATTGTGATGTATGTCTCCCAAATGCAAATGTCTCATGCCTGTTCTGCAATCTCTTTAATCATACCAACTGCTGGGGAATGCTCTTTGATGTATTGTTGTAGTTGGGTATATATGCTGCAACTCTGTAACTCAAACTCTCTCTCTCTCTCATTCACTGACTCTTCAGCTGCTGCTGGAGACACGCACTTTGTGTCTCCTCCTCTGAGAGCCGCTGGGCTCGCTCCCGGTGCGAATGCACGGCGCCGGGAGCGGAGCTCGTGACGGCGACATGATTCAATAAACTCTACTTAAAACTCCATCGCTGCCTTTATTTTATCATCCGCTTCAACACCACTATTGAAAACAAATCATAAAAAAGCCAGACTGGAATTTGCCAAACTGCATATTGACAAGCCACAAAGCTTCTGGGAGAATGTCCTATGGACAGACGAGACAAAACTGGAACTTTTTGGCAAGGCACATCAGCTCTATGTTCACAGACGCAAAAATGAAGCATACCAAGAAAAGAACACTGTCCCTACTGCAGCGGCTATGATTGAGCCTAAACCGCAACTGCCGGACTTTATTTTGAGAGACTGACACAGCGGTGAAAAGAAAGACGGGAGAGACGGCAGAAGGAAACGCGGAAAGCGTGGAGGTGTGAAATTGCGCCTGAGAAGACGTCAGTTTGGTAACATTCCTCTTCCTTCTATGATTTTTGGGAACGTACAGTCTCTGAGAAACAAGATGGATGAAATTCAAGGGAATGTACGCTACCAGAAGGACTTTAAGAACTGCTGTGTCATGGCTTTCACCGAATCTTGGATTAATGCGCATGACCGAGACGCAGACCTGTGGATTGATGGCTTTGGAACCCCACTGCGCTCGGATCGGCAGGAAGAGGTAACGGGGAAACGTCGGGGGGTGGCGTATGTTTATACATTAATAAGCAGTACTGCACATCTGTCACGGTCAGAGAGCGCATCTGTACACCCGATGTGGAGCTGCTGTCTGTGTCACTACGCCCCTTTTATTTGCCTCGCGAGTTCCCCCAGCTTTTCATCACAACTGTTTACATTCACCCGAGGGCAGACGCTGACTCCGCCTCCAGCTCAATCTTTGATGTGATCCAGCGGCTGCAAACAATTTCTCCAGAGGCGCCAAACTTCATTCTTGGGGATTTTAACCATGTTTCTTTAAAGAAGACACTTAAAAACTTTTATCAGTATGTCTCCTGCCCAACCAGGCGAAAAAAGACATTGGACCTGTGCTATGGATCCATAGAGAGGGCCTATAAATCACTCCCCTTTCCTCCTGTAGGATCCTCAGATCACAACTGTGTACATTTGCTGCCCACATATAAAACTGCTCTCAGGTGTCTCTCAAGGTGGAGATGAGAGACATTGATGTGTGGACAGAAGATTCAGTGCACAGCCTCCAGGAATGCGTTGACTGTACAGACTGGGAGATGTTCACACTGGCCTGCGGGGATGATTTGGACTCTTTGGTGGACGTCACATGCTCATACATGGCTTTCTGTAAAAATAAGATCATTCCACGTAAACGTGTCAAAATATATCCCAACAACAAACCATGGGTTACAAAATCAGTTAAATCCTGCTTACAGAGGAAAGCACTTGCCTTTAAACAGGAGTCTGTTTCTGAGCTACAGGTTGCCACAAAAGAGCTGAAGTCCGAAATTTTAAGAGCAAAACAGAATTATAAATCAGAATTGGAAAGCAAGATGGCAACAAAGAAACTTGGTTCAGCCTGGGCCAGTATGAAAACTATTGCAGGCCTTCAGAGCACAGAGCGCAGTAATCACGTGTTTTTAGATGGTTTTAATTCAGACACAGAGCTGGCTAATGCTCTTAATTGTTTTTATGGTTGTTTTGACTCCTTTGATTTTAGCACAGAAACCCAAGATTTGAAACAGAAACTCAAAGACAATCAGCACTTTAATATTGAGGTGCAGGATGTTAAAAGGGAGTTCTGCGCTGTAAAAGTGAACAAAAGTCAGGGCCCTGATAATATATGTGGGCGCTTGGTAAAGTCCTGTGCACATGAACTGAGTCCTACATTTCATTACATTTTCAACAAGTCCTTACAGACACAACATGTGCCTAAGATCTGGAAAGAAGCCGTGGTTGTTCCCGTTCCAAAATCCAGCTGTCCTAAAACAGTAAACGACTTTAGACCAGTTGCTTTGACTTCAATTTTAATGAAAAGTTTTGAAAAACTGGTCAGATGTGAGGTCCTAAAGCAGACTGAGCATGCATTGGATCCTCTGCAGTTTGCCTATAGGCCTCACTGAGGAGTGGAGGATGCCACTGTCACTCTGTTTAACATGCTTTTTAAACATCTGGATTTTAATGGGACACACGCCAGACTTTTATTTGTGGACTTTTCCTCCGCCTTTAATACAATCCAACCTCATATCTTAGTTGAAAGGCTCCTGCAACAATTTGATTTGAGCAATAATCTGGTGGGTTGGATTCTGGATTTCTTAACCAACAGGACGCAGAGAGAAAGGGTCAGTGGTACATTGTCTGACCTAAAGTGCTCTTCTACTGGCTCTCCTCGGGGGGGGGGGGGGGGTTGTCACCACTACTCTTCATCCTGTACACAAACATGTGTCGGAGCAGACATGACAGCAGACACATTATAAAGTATGCTGATGACTCAGTTATTGTCAGTCTCCTCCAGGATGGTGAGAGTGGCCACTGCCCAGTAGTTGATGATTTTGTTCATTGGTGTGAGGATTCCTACCTGCAGCTGAATACGACAAAAACTAAAGACATGATTATTGAATTTAGGAGGAAAAATCCCAGGCACAAAGTCACCGTACTAAAAGGCCAGACCACCGAATGTGTACAATCCTACAAATATCTTGGGACGATTACTGATAGTAATTTAAACTTTGAAGAGAACTGTGAAAGGGTGTGCAAAAAGGGTCAGCAACATTTGCATTGCTTGAGAAAACTTGCACGCTTCCAAATTGACCGAACCATAATGACAATGTTTTATCGGGCTTTTATTGAATCTGTTTTATCCTTTTCTTTAGTGTTATGGTTTGGTCAGATAAAACTGAAACAGAGGAAATCCTTGGATCAGGTAGTTAGATGGTCCAGTCGTTTGCTTGGTGAGCCACAGTTGAGCCTGACATCCCTGTACACCAGACAAGTACAGAGGATGGCTACCTCCATTTGATGACTCCCACCCTTTGCACTGCAACTTTCAGCTTCTTCCCTCAAGACGGAGGTTTGCTGTCCCAAAAAGTAGAACCCAGCGCTACAAAAACAGCTTTGTTCCTGCTGCTGTCAAAGAGTTGAACAAGCTGTAACAATATATTGCACATAATTTAGGTACCTATTTATTAACTCCATTTTATATTTACTTATTTTTGTAGGATGTTACTTGGGTTCTAAATATTTTATTGGGTTTTAGACCTTTGAGTTTTTAACCTCTTTGACTAGTTTTTAACTTTTAATATGACCCTTCTCTCTTACCTCTGGTTTTTCTCCCATCTCTTTGTCTTTTTATACCCTGATTGATGGAGCCTTGAGTATTTTTATCATGTTTATAGTCAGCTTCATATGTGCCTGTGTTTGTGTCTATGTTGAATGTAATTTGTGGCTTGTAAATATGGATGTCACCAGACTGCAAAACAAATCTACCTACGGGTACAAATAAAGTAACCTGAACCTGAACCTACTGTGAAACATAGAGGAGGCTCTGTTATGTTCTGGGGCTGCTTTGCTGCATCTGGCACAGGGTGTCTTGAATCTGTGCAGGCTACAATAAAATCTCAAGGCTATCAAGGTATTCTAGAGAGAAATGTGCTGTCCAGTGTCAGACAGCTTGGTCTCAGTCGCAGGTCATGGGTCTTGCAACAGGATAATGACCCAAAACACAGCTAAAAACACCCAAGAATGGCTAAGAGCGAAACATTGGACTATTCTAAAGTGGCCTTCTATGAGCCCTGATCTAAATCCTATTGAACATCTGTGGAAGGAGCTGAAACATGCCGTCTGAAGAAGGCACCCTTCAAACCTGAGACAACTGGAGCAGTTTGCTCATGAGGAGTAGGCCAAAATAGCTGCTGAGAGGTGCAGAAGTCTCATTGACAGTTACAGAAGTCGTTTGATTGCAGTGATTGCCTCAAATGTTGTGCAACAAAATATTAAGTTAAGGGTACCATCATTTTTGTCCAGGCCTGTTTCACGAGTTTGTTTTTTAAAATAATTCTGTTGAACCACAATTCAAAAGCATTGTGTGATTTTCATTTGTTAATTGTCATAGACTTTTTATTTATTGCCACTTTTGTCAGATTCAAGTTATTTCTGTGACCATTGTGGGTTTTTCTTTCATTAACAGAGGGGTACCAACAATTTTGTCCTCGGCTGTACATGATTTTAATTCAGGTCCAAAAGCATTCCACAGTCTGATTCCTTGCACTGAGACACAGTGTTGCTTGGTGGTAGTTCTCGCTGAAGGTTTTTGAAATATACATGTTCCTCTGAAATGGTATTGTTTCTCCCTTATTTGGAACAACTTTTGGATATTTGCGGGCAGTGATAGATTCTTCACTTTAAACATTATTACTGCAGTTTTAAAGTCAACCAGATCTTTCAACTTGAGAGCTTTTAATTTAAGAAAAAGTGGGTTTGTTGGTTCCCTGTAAGCAGCTTTGTTTATTATTCTAATAGCTCTCTTCTGAAGCATAAAGACTGGATATATGTTTGTTTTATATGTATTTCCCCATACTTCAGTACAATATGTCATGTATGGGAATATTAATGAATGATACAAAGTATATAGTGTGGGTTGATTCAGCAAATATTTCACTCTGTGTAGTATTGCGATTGATTTGGATATTTTACCTTTAATATAATTAATATGTGACTTCCAACACAGTTTATTATCAATTATTACTCCAAGGAATTTAATTTTGGATACCCTTTCAATCTCTACACCATTTACACTGAGTTTAGATACTAAGTTGTTGTGATGGTTGTTAAAAATTATAAATTTTGTCTTACTTAAATTAAGCATTGATTTGTTTGAATCAAACCACAGTTTAAGCTTTCCTAATTCCTTTCCGAGTGTATCCAAAAGTTGTTCCAAATTGCTTCCACTACATAATAAATTAGTGTCATCTGCAAACAATATTAAATCAATTTTTTCCGAAACTTTACATATATCCTTTATATACATATTGAATAACAATGGCCCCAAAACTGAACCCTGTGGGACTCCACAAGTAACCTTCAGTAACTGCGAGTTTTTGCTACCAACACATACAATACTGATATCTGTTCTTTAAATAACGACATAACCAGGACAGTGCTACCCCCCTAATACCATAATTTTGTAGTTTCTTTAACAATAATTTATGATCCACTGTATCAAATGCTTTTTTAAGATCCAGGAATACCCCAACTGAATACTCTTTATTTTCTACAGCAGTTGATACTTTTCTATAAATTCCATTAGAGCAAATGCAGTTGTCCTCTTATGTCTGAACCCATATTGTTGCTCACACAATAAATTATTCCTCATTATAAAGTTGTCAATTCTCTCACAGAATATTTTTTCGAGTATCTTTGAAAATTGCGGCAATAGTGAAATAGGTCTATAGTTTGAAAATTCCCCTCTGTCACCCGTCTTGTATATCGGAATTACTTTGGCTATTTTCATTGCATTGGGAAGTATACCTGTTTGGAGAGACAGGTTACAGATATATGTCAGTGGCTTCACTAAGCATTCAATGATAGTTTTGACTAAAAGCATGTCAATACCATCACAATCCGTAGATGTTTTACTTTTAAATGATTTAACAATTTCAATTACCTCTTTGTCATCTGTGTTCTTTATGAAGATGGAATCTTTTATAGCAATGTTTTTGCTTATGGCATCACCTGTAGGTGCCATAATGGGTATTTCTTGTGCCAAATTAGGACCAATGTTAACAAAAAAATTATTAAATTCATCTGCAGGTGAGACTGCTTTCACACTCTGAGTGGTTTGTTTTTTTTTTTGTTTTTTTTTTAAAGATTGGTTGGGTAGCTTGTATTTCTATTTTTATTTTCAAGAATATTGTTAAGTGTTGTCCATGTATTTTTAGTGTTATCTCTGTTTTTCTCCAGTTCTTTACTGTAATAGTCTGTTTTACTACATCTCATTATATATATATTAACTTATTTTTGTATGTTTAAATACTGCTGCTCTGCTTCTTTTGTCCTTTTCTTTAGAAAAGCTTTATATAATGATTTTTTTCTTTTTACACACTTTTTGTAATCCTTTGGTTAACCATGGCTTGTCAGCAAATTTCTGTTTAAGCTTTCTCTTTACAAATGGACATTTTTTTTTCATAAAGAGCGGTCACAATGTTCATGAATGTATCGTAGGCTTCATTTACATCTGATAGACTTTTGTCCAGTCTTGCTTCAGCAAGTCTTCTTTAAAAGAACTGATTGCATTTTGTGATTTGTATCTGAAAGATTTTAAAGTTTTTTCTGTATTGGCCCCTTTGTGGCCATGGATAAGTGCAAAGACTAGCAGATGGTCACTTATGTCATTTATCAAAATCCACTTTCTTTTTTCTTATCAATAATATTAACAAACCTGTTGTCAATAAGTGTAGCAGTGTGAACTGTGATTCTACTGGGATGTGTTATTGTGGGACATAGACTCATACTGTACACAGAATTCATGAACTCTGTAATTACATTTTGTTGAAATGGATTTAGTAAATCAATATTGAAGTCTCCACAGATTACAGCCATTTTCTTATTAGTTATTGTACAGCTCGACTAACTTATCTCTGAATGTCTCAATGCAAGTTCCCTGCATTCTATATATACAACTTATAATTAGATTTTTTGTTTTATCTCTGTCAGTCTCAACAGTAACACATTCCAGAATCCCTGGTAGTGCAAAGGACATTCCATTTACAAGTTTACACCTGTACAGTTCATCAATATGCAGTGCAACACCACCACCCTTTTTTTGAGATCAGTTAATATGAAGCATCTGATATCCCTCTATTGCCATCAAAGACACCTGTTCTTCATTGAGCCAAGTTTCAGAGACTGCTATAGCTGTAAATTTTTTATCCAGCTGTTTTAAATAGTCCTGAATCTGTGGAAAGTTTTTGTTAAAAGACTTCTGCTGTTAAAGTGTATTATACTGGTCAACACCAAATTTATTGTCTGAGGGGTTTTTTTTTAGCTGATTTAGGACAATTTTGATGTGCTGAATCCAAAAAATCACATTGGTTTTGCTTAATCAGGTCAACTTTTTGAACTATGGCCACATGTTTTTACATTTTTGTTAACATGTACAGGTATTTTCACTTTATATGATGCAAAATTCCTTTTTATTTCTTGAAATTCTCTGAATTTTAAACAATGATGATGAAACATTCAGTTTACATGTATTTACCTTTATCAATGTCTACTATTCAATTTACAGTACAACTGTACAACTGCTTACAACTTAACATAAAAACCTGACCTGATTGAGAGAAACAGATGTCATTTTCGGATTCAGCTTTGCAAAATTGTCTTAAATCAGTTGAAAAAACACAGACAACTTACAAAAAAAAAAATGTTTTTGTTATGTTGTGTAGTTTACCATCTACTTGCACTTGACTTTTGAATTGCTTTTCGGTATAATATTCACAGTGATTATGAATATTATTGGAGAAGTGGTTATCAGGATCAACATCATTCTCCATCTGTTGTAGTTTATGTTCAGCATAATGAGATATTTTCAGAGTCTGAATTTTCTCTCTCTGTGTCAAACGACCCTCCAGTTGGGGATGATTGATGTCTACTAAAGTCAGTCATGAGTTTGTTTTTTTTAAGTACATTATTATGTTATGTCACAAAAGGACTGTTCTTGCCATGTATGTGGATATGGATTATCATAGTCTATTAATTTTCTTAATCAGTGTTCATCTATATTTATTTAAGTCAGTGAGCTCTCTTATGATTATGGCCTTTGCTTCTTCAGGTGTTCCATTTAGTTTAATCCAGACTCTACAGTTTCTTGTCCATGTTGCCTGTATCTTGTTTTGTCTCTTCAGCATCCGTGTTTGCCGTGCTATTTCAGCATTAGTCTTTGTTAAATGTTCATTTAGGTAAACTTCTGTTCCCCGTAGCTTTCTGGCCTGCCTCAGTATGTCATTTTTTACCTTTCTGTTCACGAAGCACATCACAATTAATTTCTTTGTTTTATTATCCTTTCTGGGTAGTGTATGGCAGGCTGAAATTGTGTTTACTTCAACCTTTATGTTTCTGCTTTCAAGGAACTGAAGCACCTGGTTTTCCAAGGAGACTGATTCACTTGGGGGAGCCTCCTCACCTCTCATTCCTGCTATAGCATGCGCATATGATTGATATTTAATGTCTAGTCCACTAATGATTAAATCATCCATACGAGTATACAGTGATCCCTCGCTACTTCGCGCTTCACCTTTCGCGCCCTCAGTGCATCGTGGATTTTTCAAAAATATTCATCAAAAATTCAAAATTGAGAAATAATGGGCGGGCGCTAGCAGAAGGCAGGGAGACTACATTAGACCATCACGTGTCAACACGGAGAGCAGCACAACTCTCTGTTCGCTGTTGTCGTGTTGGCTGGGCTCGGAAATCTTGCAAGCTGATTGGCCGAGACGTTTCACCCCGCAAGCTGATTGGCCGAGACGTCTCACCCACCTCCTCTCCCTGCCAAGCGCCCATGAAGGGAAGAAAGACCGCATTCATTGCTTTTTATCGCTCGTGTTACTTAGTCTCGCCGCGTGGAACTTTTTGCTGTTCTCTTGTGCCATTTTGTGCGAAATAGTCTTCCCGTCGAGGCACTACGCTGCCTCCTGCAGCTTCAGCTCTATCGGAAGCTGCCCTCGCTGATCCTGCGCCTCCAGCACCTCACGATGAGGCGTCACCTGAGGAGCAGTAAAGCTCTCATTAACCTGTGCAGTAAATCATTTTCATCTTGAGTTACGTATCTTGTTATAAGAATAAAAGAGTTCTAAAAACATATTTATGTACACTTTGTTTACATCTACGTATGTATGTACACGTACACACACACACACGTATCATATGAGAGAGAGAGAGTGAGAGAATGAACGTACGTATTGTTTATGGATGACGTCATTGGGGTGACGCTACTTCGCGGTTTTTCACTTTTCGCGGTCGGTTCTGGAACCCATTAACCGCGATAAGTGAGGGATCACTGTATTGTTCAAGATCCTCAATGCGTCGCTCCAAGTCTGCAGTTTTTTTTGTCTCTTTCCTTAATTGTTAATTTCAGCTCTCGGACTTCCTCCATTAGCCCTGATAATTTGGACTGTTGATTGGACACTTTGGTAAGTTCTTCTGACATGAAGTTCAGAGATTTTTAATCTCTCCCATTTCCTCTTTCTTTGGTAGCATTTTTTACTGACCTGATGATAGCAGAATAATTTTTGCTGGTGTTGCTGGTATCTGGTCCAACTGACCTCCGATCCGGCTGGGGCCTTGGTTAGCTACTCCGCTGAGCTCTGCTGCTTACCGCCGCGGCAATTGTGCTCCAATCTGACTGGGGCCTCAGTTAGCTCCTCCGCTGAGCTCCGCCGCTTACTGCTGCTGGAGTTGAGCTCCGATCCGGCTGGGGCCTTGGTTAGCTCCTCCGCTGAACTCCGCTGCTTACTGCTGCTGTAGTTGAGTTCTGATCCAGCTCCTATCCAGCTGGGGCCTTGGTTAGCTCCACCACTGAGCTAGCTTGTAGCCGTTAACCTGGTGAATCCACCGAAATAGGAACATGGGAGGTAACCAATCAAATCAGTGCTGTGTTTAAAGTCATCAAACCAATTAGTTATGTCGTCCAATCAGAAGACCCTCAGTATTCCCTCACAGAGGTGGGTGTGTTACAGAAGTCAGCAGCCAATAGAATAATGACAATGGTGGAAGGCTAAAGACTTCTGAGCTAAAATGTGGTGAGTGTCCTTATTAATGGTTGACTCTTAAAAAATTCATAAGACCCATTTATCATCATGTCTAGCCCAGTACTAATGGAATGAAATGGTTTTGAACGTTTTCTACAATGTTTTATATTCAAACTTAGTGAGAAGAACACTCATTCTGAAAGCCTGGGGAACTGTGACGTGGCTTTTCTGACTGAACTGAAAGCTGCTGATTTAAGAGGCACTGCTAAGAGCCACTTTAAGCCTTTCAAAAAAGTTATGGAGGAAAGAAAAACTCCTGGTGTAGATGTGATTATATAGACCTACTCCTCTGAAGGATCCACCTGTGTATCATGTAGTGTTTCTGAATGGAGGCCTCTCTGCTGATTTTCAATCCAGACTCACCACTGAAAGAAATCCATCACTGGAACTTCAAATGAAACCTTGGATGACACCTCCAGAGATTGGTTTCACAAAAATGAAAGCATCTGTTTAGCTTGTTTCCACTGACAGCCATTCACCATTTAGAGCAGTTGGGTTCATCAAATTTGAGTCAATTAACTTCACAAATGCCAGCGCAGCAGAGTCAAACTGCCAATTCATTCCCATTCAGGCACTCGGGGAGCATAGTGACACAGAAGGGCTATTGATCACATATTACAGTGGAAGCAGTTGATGAGGAAATATCAGCATTTGCTTTTGGCATTAAGGCATGTGTGAAAACATGAAGTACCCATGATTATTAAAAAAGTAAATGAATAATGTCTCATCTTAGTCTTAAAGGTGCAGTTTGCACTTATTTTTTGTCTTGTACATGATGCAAGTGCACAGTTTATATTTCTTTTTCTCTTTTGCTGTCACTGTTGTCATCATACTATGTTCCTGTTGTTTTTTGTTGTTTTGTTTTTGTTTTGTTTGCCAAATGGTGGGCCAATAAAACCCTGATGTCTGACATACTGTAATCTGATTACTTGATCTGAATGCTTGGCAGCATCTATAGTGGATATAAAAAGTCTACACACCCCTGTTCAAATGCCAGGTTTTTGTGATGTAAAGAAAATGAGACCAAGATAAATCATTTCAAAAGTTTTTCCACCATTAATGTGACCTATAGCCTGTACAACCACAACCAAAATAAAAAAAAACTTACACTAACCTGGTTGCATAAATATGCACACCCTGTTATAACTGGGGATGTGGCTGTGTTCAGAATTAACCAGTCACATTCAAACTCAAGTTAAATGGGAGTCAGCACACACCTGCCACCATTTAAAGTGCCTCCGATTAACCCCAAATAAAGTTCAGCTGTTCTACTAGGCTTTTCCTGGCATTTTTGTAGTCACATCTTACTGCACAAGCCATGGTCCGCAGAGAGCTTTGAATGCATCAGAGGGATCTCATTGTTCAAAGGTATCAGTCAGGGGAAGGGTACAAAAAAATTTCCAAGGCATTAAATACACCATGGAACACAGTGAAGACAGTCATCATCAAGGGGAAAAAACATGGCACAACAGTGACATTACCAAGAACTGCACGTCCCTCCAAAATTGATGAAAAGATGAGAAGAAAGCTATTCAGGGAGCCTGCCAAGAGGCCGACAGAAACATTGAAGGAGCTGCAGGAATTTCTGGCAAATACTGGCTGCTTAATACATGTGACAACAATCTCCCGTCTAGGGTGGTAAGACGGAAGACTTGTCTTATGAAGAAAAACATCCAAGCCCAGCTACATTTTGCAAAAACACATTTGAAATCTCCTAAACACATGGGAAAATGCGTTATGGTCCAATGAAACCAAGGTTGAACTTTTTGGTCATAATTCCAAAAGATATATTTGGCACAAACACAACACTGCTCATCACCAAAAGAACGCCATACCTACAGTGAAGCATGGTGGTGGCAGCATCATGCTTTGGGGCTGGTTTTTTTTTCAGCTGTAACTGGTGCCTTAGTCAAGCTGGAGGGGATTATGAACAGTTCCAAATACCAATCAGTGTTGGCACAAAACCTTCAGGGTTCTGCTAGAAAGCTGAAAATGAAGAGGAACTTCATCTTTCAGCATGACAATGACCCAAAGCACACATCCAAATCAACAAAAGAACGGCTTCACCAGAAGAAGATTAAGGTTTTGGAATGGCCCAGCCAGAGTCCAGACCTGAATCCCATCAAACATCTGTGGGGTGATCTGAAGAGGGCTGTGCACAGAAGATGCCCTGGCAATCTAACCGATTTGGAGCATTTTGGCAAAGAAGAGTGGGCAAATATTGCCACATCAAGATGTGCCACACTGATAGACTTCTACCGAAAAAGACTGAGAGCTGTAATAAACGCCAGTGGTGTTGCAACAAAGTATTAGTTTAAGGGTGTGCATATTTATGCAAGCTGATTATTGTAAGTTTTTTATTTTTTATTTTTTTCCCTTAAAAGATTTCAGTTTGTTTTTCAATTGGGTTGTACAGGTTATAGGTCCCATTAATGGTGGAAAAAGTTCTAAAATTATTTATTTTGGTCTCATTTTTTTACATCACAAAAACCTGGCATTTGAACAAAGGTGAGTAGCCTTTTTAAACCTACTTTATAGTTGTTTGCAGTGCTAGGATAGCATCCAAAGAAACCTGCATACATCTGGTCCAAGGGTGAATGTCCACACACTATAGTAAAAATGGCATTTTAGTAGCTGACCTCATATCTTAGTTTAAAGGCTCCTGCAACAATTTGATTTGAGCAATAATCTGGTGGGTTGGATTCTGGATTTCTTAACCAACAGGACGCAGAGAGTAAGGGTCAATGGTACATTGTCTGACCTAAAGTGCTCTTCTACTGGCTCTCCTCAGGGGTGTGTGTTGTCACCACTACTCTTCATCCTGTACACAAACATGTGTCGGAGCAGACATGACAACAGACACATCATAAAGTATGCTGATGATTCAGTTATTGTCAGTCTCCTCCAGGATGGTGAGAGTGGCCACTGCCCAGTAGTTGATGATTTTGTTCACTGGTGTGAGGATTCCTACCTGCAGCTGAATACGACAAAAACTAAAGACATGATTATTGACTTTAGGAGGAAAACTCCAGGGCACAAAGTCACCATACTAAAAGGCCAGACCACCGAATGTGTACAATCCTACAAATATCTTGGGACTATTATTGATAGTAATTTAAACTTTGAAGAGAACTGTGAAAGGGTGTGCAAAAAGGGTCAGCAACATTTGCATTGCTTGAGAAAACTTGCACGCTTCCAAATTGACCGAACCATAATGACAATGTTTTATCGGGCTTTTATTGAATCTGTTTTATCCTTTTCTTTAGTGTCATGGTTTGGTCAGATAAAACTGAAACAGAGGAAATCCTTGGATCAGGTAGTTAGATGGTCCAGTCGTTTGCTTGGTGAGTCACAGATGAGCCTGACATCCCTGTACACCAGACAAGTACAGAGGATGGCTACCTCCATTTTAAATGATGACTCCCACCCTTTGCACTGCAACTTTCAGCTTCTTTCCTCAAGACGGAGGTTTGCTGTCCCAAAAAGTAGAACCCAGCGCTACAAAAACAGCTTTGTTCCTGCTGCTGTCAAAGAGTTGAACAAGCTGTAACAATATATTGCACATAATTTAGGTACCTATTTATTAACTCCATTTTATATTTACTTATTTTTGTAGGATGTTACTTGGGTTCTAAATATTTTATTGAGTTTTAGACCTTTGAGTTTTTAACCTCTTTGACTAGTTTTTAACTTTTAATATGACTCTTCTCTCTTACCTCTGGTTTTTCTCTCATCTCTTTGTCTTTTTATACCCTGATTGATGGAGCCTTGAGTATTTTTATCATGTTTATAGTCAATTTCATGTGCGCCTGTGTTTGTGTCTATGTTGAATGTAATTAGTGGCTTGTAAATATGGATGTCACCAGACTGCAAAACAAATCTACCTACGGGTACAAATAAAGGAACCTGAACCTGAACCTGAACCTGACATCAGTAACTCCTAGGTTAGTTTAGGACCATATACTGTATATGCAGTGGTGTGAAAAGTGTTTGCCTTCTCTTCCTGATTTCTCATTTTTTGTATGCTTGTCACACTTAAATGTTTCAGATCATCAAACAAATTTAAATATTAGACAAAGACAACACAAGTAAACACAAAATGCAGTTTTTAAATGAAGGTGTTTATTATTAAGGGGAAAAAATCCAAACCTACATGGCCCTGTGTGAAAAAGTGATTGCCCCCTAAACCTAATAACTGGTTGGGCCACCCTTAGCAGCAACAACTGCAATCAAGCGTTTGCAATAACTGGCAATGAGTTTTTACAGCGCTGTGGAGAATTTTGGCCCACTCATTTTCGCAGAATTGTTGTATTTCAGCCACATTGGAGGGTTTTTGAGCATGAACTGCCTTTTTAAGGTCGTGCCACAGCATCTCAATCGGATTCAGGTCAGAACTTTGACTAGGCCACTCCAAAGTCTTCATTTTGTTTTTCTTAAGCTATTCAGAGGTGGACTTGCTGGTGGGTTTTGGATCATTGTCCTGCTGCAAAACCCAAGAGCGCTTCAGCTTGAGGTCACGAACAGATGGCGGGACATTCCCCTTCAGAATTTTTTAGTAGACAGCAGAATTCATGGTTCCATTTACCACAGCAAGTCTTCCAGGTCCTGATGTAGCAAAACATCCCCAGACCATCACACTATCATCACCATATTTCACTGTTGGTATAATGTTCCTTTTCTGAAATGCTGTTACTTTTACGCTGAATGTAATGGGACACACACCTTCCAAAAAGTTCAGCTTTTGTCTCGTCAGTCCACAGAGTATTTTCCCAAAAGTCTTGGGGATCATCAAGATGTTTCCTGGCAAAACTGAGACAAGCCTTTATGTGCTTTTTGCTCAGCAGTGGTTTTCGTCTTGGAACTCTGCCATGCAGGCCATTTTTGCCCAGACTCTTTCTTATGGTGGCATCATGAACACTGACCTTAACTGAGTCAAGTGAGGCCTGCAGTTGGTTGAATGTTGTTGTGGGGTCTTTTGTGGCCTCTTGGATGAGTTGTCACTGTACTCTTGGGGTAATTTTGGTCGGCCGGCCACTCCTGGAAAGGTTCACCACTGTTCCATGTTTGCGCCATTGTGCCACATAGGCACGTGCAGCAGTTTCTTCATTCTGGCTCTACAAAGTTGAATATCATATGAAACAAACAGCACTCACTGACACTTTCAATGCCTTAAAATGATAGAAATTTAAGGAGCAAAAAAGAGTGTAAAAATAGTCTGTATTTGTGTTCATAACAATCCTTATACTTAGTTATAGTATGTGTTCACAATAAATACAATGAACAACTCTTTGTGTGTCACCATGGGGTGAGACGCCGGCTCGGCGCTCAGCCCATGCTCCTTTTATCCCTGCCTCTCATTGGGCAGTGCCTCAGCTGGTTCCCAGCTGTCAGTGTCACGGGACGGCTGGGGCCAATTAATCCTCATCAGCTGGGGCGCTGTTAATGAGTATAAAGAGGAGCAGCTTCGATCATTCGGGGCTGCGACATAAGCACTGCTAGGCTGAAGCCCCTTCGTCTGGTGTCAGCCTCAACTCCCCTTGCAGCATTCCGGTGTTTGTATCCCGCTGTGAGTATGCACGTCTTGTTACCCCCATGTCCGGTACGAGCTACCTACCCCTGCGCTGTGCAGCCTGAGAATGTACGTCTGTATGAGTGTCTGTGCTCTCCTCATCCCTTATCCCTTACCCAGAATAAAACATCTCGACTCACTGGCTTGTCCCTGGCTCTGATTGCCCGGCTCCCTAGAGCCGGATATGACAGTATGTCACAGCCAGAAGAGTTGCCGGCGGCCGTGAGTCGCTGTGGAAATGTACCTTTCTGTCCGGGTGTCAGCGCTGCTAGCATGCCGTTTCCCAGGAGTCACTTCCGGCGCCAGGGCGACGGGCTGAGGTCCATCTCGGAGGCAGTCGACGGGACGTTCTTCACCCTGCACGACGCCTCCAACGCGAGATGCTGGCATCCGGGCCGTGCTGAGGAACTCCTGGACTGTCACCCTCACTCTCTGTACCATCTGGAGGACAGTGCCAGGATAGACGCTGCAGGTACACAGCGAGAGAAGCTCCACGGGGTGGATGGAAATCCCGGCAGGGAGTTGAAGTGGGCGACGTCTTTCCCCGCTTCGGAGTCCCGTTCCTGCCGCTATTCCAGTCCGGGAGTTCGCGCCAACCAGAGGACTTCCCCCGACCTGCGCCACGTCACTCGGGATTCCCTTCGAGGAGCCGCAGCTGACAGCAGTTATGTCCGGGGTCGAGTGGCTGTCGCGAGCTCTACTGTGTTTCCTGTCACCACCTTCAGGCATGTGGCGGCGGCAGTGAGATTGATGGTGAGGACTTCAGGGCTACGAAGCCTTCCCGTGCTCGACGCCTTCCTCGTCTCGATCTCCGATCTGGAGCGGCGAATCCTGGGTTTCCCCCTCGCTTCGTCCCCTGGGAGTAGTCGTCATCACATCGCCGAGTCACCTCTGCACGAACCTCGTCCGGATCCAGTTCTGGGTCATCGTCAGGACCGTTCCTCCCACGCAGCTGTCATCCCTTCGCCTCGTCAGTGTGGAGATTCTACAGCCTCGTCCCCTGAGCCTCGTTCCCCCGCTGTCATTCCTGGACATTCGGGCTGGCTCACCCCGGCTGTTTCCCCCTCCTCCTCGACGCGCTTCCTGACCGCTGTGTGTGCCTGGAATCCCGGCCTGGTGAGCTCTCTGCTGGAGACAACGCGAGCGACCCTCAGACGAATTCCCAGGGGGTCCTCCGTTATCGCCGGGCGGGGAGAGGAAGAAGCAGATTCCACTACAGCAGGCGATACTCAACCTCCAGGGGGCAGGCGAGTCATTGTTTTTTCACACCTGCTTAATGATTTGCTCTGTCACATCCCTGGAGGAGAAGTTCAGGGTTCGCAGCTCCCTGAACTCTCCCCACCTGCTGTAACCTGTATGCCTAATCCCGCATCCTCTGTCTCTCTCCGCCGAGCGGTCCCCGGCTCCGGGTCAACGTGGTGGGATATGGAGAGGGCCTGTGGTTCCGCAGCTACATTGCGGACGGAGGAGGGGGACTGACTGCTGCGTGGAGTCTACGCTGACGACTGAGCGTCCCTGGGTCTCCACGGAGGAGCGGTTCGGTCCAGCGGGACGAGATTCTTCTGGCTTCACGCCGAGTGGGTCGTCGGCGGGGTTACCTGAGCTGGAGGGATCTCAAGCTGCGCTGACCATCGTGCTGGCTGCGGGGCCCGACGCGGCTAGATGGGAGCCTGACAACGACCTCCTGACGACGGATCCTGGATCTTCGCAGTCCTGGACGGCGTCAGAACCCGAGATCAGGCGAGTGCTCTCCTTTCTTTTCTTTCTTTTTATCTTTGAGCACTTCAGCCTATCTCCAGGGGAGACGAGCAGGGTGCAGCCGCCCGCTGCGTCTGAGCTCGTCTCGCCGGGTTCTGGCGCTGCCGGTGATCCTGATCCCGGTTCTGTTTTCTCTTCTGAGCCTTCTTCCAGGGTCACCGGCGAGGAGTTGCTGTTCCTCGTGGTGCTGGAGGGTCCGGGTTCAACGTTGGAGGTCGGTTCTGGTGCAGTGTCCAACGTGGGTTCGCCCGAGACCCAATCGGGGTCCAACGTGGGTTCGCCTGAGGCCCGATCGGGGTCCGACGTGGGTGCTGCCCCAGTGTTGTCCAGGTCCGGTGAGGAGGTGGCCGTTTCCCTGAGGCCCGCCGCCCTCGTCATCGGCTCTCCCCTGAGCCTCTTCCACCGGGATCCGCTCTGACCCTTCGTCCGTCTCAACGGTCCTGGTGGTTGAGTGATGCGGGTCGACGACCCGACCCGCAAAACTTTCGGTTCGGCGATCTGGTTTCCCCCCACTGGTCTGTGTTTGCCTTTGGGCGGCCTGGTTCGGCAGCCGTTGGACTGGATTCCTGGGATCTGGGCCCAGAGTTCGCCGTCCGAACATTTCTCTTCCCCGGGTTGCCAACTGGACAATGGGCGGGGAGATTACCAGAACAATTCCGGCCGTTTTGGACTCTGCCTGCCGTCTTCTCGGGTGTCCTTTACTTCTTTTATTATTATTGAGGTCACTCGGGTGTAGTTTCTTTGTCCATTAGGGGAATATATGTTTTTGTGCTGTGTGTTGTTTTTATTAACCATACTCAGCATTTTTATCGTATTGTTATCCTGTTACCCTGTCGCCTTTTTTTCCTCTTGGTGACTCACCTTATGTATCGCGCTGTGTATTGCATTTTCTTATCTTTACTCAGCGTTTTCATTCATCCTTACCTTAGCCTTGGCCTCGTCGGTGCATCATGGAGTATGCGTGTGGTTTCCTGTTCAACCATACTCTGTGATCACCCCATTCTGTCTTATTATCCTCGTGGGGGGCCTTCCCTGGCCCCGGCTTTAACATTGACTGTGTTTGTTATTGTTTGAAGTAATGTGTTTCATCCCCACTTAACCGTACTTCATTATTACCCATTTGTCCTTGTCACCTCTGTTTCTTTAGGTGATCTTTTATATATTCGGTGCTGTGTGTTTTGTTTTCTTTAGTATCCATGCACAGCATTTTTCATCATTTTTTTGTCCTGACCTTTGTCTTGTTGGTGCATTATGGAGTAGTGTGTTTTGTTCCCCTTAACTATACTCTGTGATTGCTTTATTCATTCCTGCCACCTTTTTGGTGGGTTTTTGGTTTTCTTTTTTTTGCCCCGATCTATACATTATTTGTATGCTGTCTGTAGTCGTATTTGGTATTTTCCCTACCTGTGTCCTAACTCAGTTTTCTCCCTAACTGTGCTCTGGGTTAATCCTTTTCCCTGTGTTGTAGGGTATTGTATTTGGGGTTTTTTTTCTCTGCCCTGCTGCCCTACATTGGTCTATTGTGTTTTTTTTTTTTTGTCCTTCCCTTTGCATCTTCCCCTCCGGTCCTGCCTCCCTTCCGCCCACCCTAGGTGGGGAGGGGGGGGGGGGGCTGGGATGTTCCTGGTCGTTCGGGAGCCCGACCGTGAGGGGGAAGCTCTGTCACCATGGGGTGAGACGCCGGCTCGGCGCTCAGCCCATGCTCCTTTTATCCCTGCCTCTCATTGGGCAGTGCCTCAGCTGGTTCCCAGCTGTCAGTGTCACGGGACGGCTGGGGCCAATTAATCCTCATCAGCTGGGGCGCTGTTAATGAGTATAAAGAGGAGCAGCTTCGATCATTCGGGGCTGCGACATAAGCACTGCTAGGCTGAAGCCCCTTCGTCTGGTGTCAGCCTCAACTCCCCTTGCAGCATTCCGGTGTTTGTATCCCGCTGTGAGTATGCACGTCTTGTTACCCCCATGTCCGGTACGAGCTACCTACCCCTGCGCTGTGCAGCCTGAGAATGTACGTCTGTATGAGTGTCTGTGCTCTCCTCATCCCTTACCCAGAATAAAACATCTCGACTCACTGGCTTGTCCCTGGCTCTAATTGCCCGGCTCCCTAGAGCCGGATATGACATTGTGGATCGTGTGATCACAAAGCTGCAGGTGCTGTCAACCATTATAATTACCCAGAGAACAAGAGAACATGGTGCCTACATTTGCAATGAAAATGTTAGCATGTCCTATTCAGTGTTTATATACAGTGGTGAGGAAAAGTGTTTACCCCCTTCCTGATTTCTCATTTTTTTTTGTCACACTTAAATGTTTCAGATCATCAAACAAATTTAAATATTAGACAAAGATAACACAAGTAAACACAAAATGTAGTTTTTAAGTGAAGGTGTTTATTATCAAGGGTAAAAAAAAAAAATCCAAACCTACATGGTCCTGTGTGAAAAAGTGACCCCCCCCCCCCCAAAAAAAAGCATAAATTAACTGGTTTATCACATCTTTGGAAAGCTGAGTTCAATTTCTCTAGCCACGCCCAGACCTGATTACTGCCACACCTGTTCTCAATTGAGATCTATCAGTCTGGAAAAGGTTATAAAGCCATTTCTTAAGCTTTGGGACTCCAGCAAACCACAGTGACAGCCATTCACCATGAATGGTGAAAACATGGAACAGTGGTGAACCTTCACAGGAGTGGTCGGCCAACCAAAATTACCCCAAGAGCGCAGCAACGACTCATCCAAGAGGCCACAAAAGACCCCACAACAACATCCAAAGAACTGCAGGCCTCACTTGCCTCAGTTAAAGTCAGTGTTCATGACTCCACTACAGCTGTGGACAAAATTGTTGGTACCCCTCTGTTAATGAAAGAAAAACCCACAATGGTCACAGAAATAACTTGAATCTGACAAAAGTGGTAATAATTAATTCTATGAAAATTAACCAATGAAAATCAGACAGTGCTTTTGAATTGTGGTTCAACAGAATTACTTTAAAAAACAAACTCATAAAACAGGCCTGGACAAAAATGATGGTACCCCTAGAAAAGATTGAAAATAATGTGACCATAGGGACATGTTCAACCAAGATGTGTCCTCTAATTAACATCACAGGTGTCTACAAGCTTGTAATCAGTCAGTCGGCCTATTTAAAGGGTGACAAGTAGTCACTGTGCTGTTTGGTGACATGGTGTGTACCACACTAAACATGGACCAGAGGAAACAAAGGAGAGAGTTGTCTCAGGAGATTAGAAAGAAAATTATAGACAAGCATGTTAAAGGTAAAGGCATAAGACCATCTCCAAGCAGCTTGATGTTCCTGTGACTACAGTTGCACATATTATTCAGAAATTTAAGATCCACGGGACTGTAGCCAACCTCCCTGGACGTGGCCGCAGGAGGAGATGGATCATACGAATGGTAACAAAAGAGCGCAGAACAACCTTTAAACACATTCATGGTGAACTCCAAGGTCAAGGTACATCAGTGTCAGATCGCACCATCCATCATTGTTTGAGCCAAAGTGGACTTCATGGGAGACGACCAAGGAGGACACCACTGTTGGAAAACAAATCATAAAAAAAGCCAGACTGGAATTTGCCAAACTGCATGTTGACAAGCCACAAAGCTTCTGGGAGAGTGTCCTATGGACAGACGAGACAAAACTGGAACTTTTTGGCAAGGCACATCAGCTCTATGTTCACAGACACAAAAATGAAGCATACCAAGAAAAGAACACTGTCCCTACTGTGAAACATGGAGGAGGTTCTGTTATGTCCTGGGGCTGCTTTGCTGCATCTGGCACAGGGTGTCTTGAATCTGTGCAGGCTACAATGAAATCTCAAGACTATCAAGGTATTCTAGCGAGAAATGTGCTGCCCAGTGTCAGACAGCTTGGTCTCAGTCACAGGTCATGGGTCTTGCAACAGGATAATGACCCAAAACACACAGCTAAAAACACCCAAGAATGGCTAAGAGTGAAACATTGGACTATTCTAAAGTGGCCTTCTATGAGCCCTGATCTAAATCCTATTGAACATCTGTGGAAGGAGCTGAAACATGCCGTCTGGAGAAGGCACCCTTCAAACCTGAGACAATTGGAGCAGTTTGCTCATGAGGAGTGGGCCAAAATAGCTGCTGAGAGGTGCAGAAGTCTCATTGACAGTTACAGAAATCATTTGATTGCAGTGATTGCCTCAAAAGGTTGTGCAACAAAATTTTAAGTTAAGGGTACCATCATTTTTGTCCAGGCCTGTTTCATGAGTTTGTTTTTAAAATAATTCTGTTGAACCACAATTCAAAAGCAGTGTCTGATTTTCATTGGTTAATTTTCATAGAAATTTTATTTATTACCACTTTTGTCAGATTCAAGTTATTTCTGTGACCATTGTGGGTTTTTCTTTCATTAACAGAGGGGTACCAACAATTTTGTCCACGTGTGTATAAGAAAGAGACTGGGCAAAAATGGCCTGCATGGCAGAGTTCCAAGACGAAAACCACTGCTGAGCAAAAAGAACATGAAGGCTTATCTCAGTTTTGCCAGAACACATCTTGATGATCCCCAAGACTTTTAGGAAAATATTCTGGGGACTGACGAGACAAAAGTTGAAGTTTTCGGAAGGTGTGTGTCCCATTACATCCCTCATAAAAGTAACACAGCATTTCAGAAAAGGAACATCATACCAACAGTAAAATATGGTGGTGGTAGTGTGATGGTCTGGGGCTGTTTTGCTGCTTCAGGACCTGGAAGACTTGCTGTGGTAAATGGAACTATGAATTCTGCTGTCAACAAAAAATCCTGAAGGAGAATGTCCCGCCATCTGTTTGTGACCTCAAGCTTAAGTGCACTTGGATTCTCCAGCAGGACAATGATCCAAAACACACCAGCAAATCCACCTCTGAACGGCTTAAGAAAAATAAAATGAAGACTTTGGATGGGTCTAGCCAAAATCCTGACCTGAATTCGACTGAGATGCTGTGGCATGACCTTAAAAAGGCGGTTCATGCTCGAAAACCCTCCAATGTGGCTGAATTACAACAATTCTGCAAAGATGAGTGGGCCAAATTTCCTCCACAGCGCTGTAAAAGACTCATTGCCAGTTATTGCAAATGCTTGATTGCAGTTGTTGCTGCTAAGGGTGGCCCAACCAGTTAATAGGTTTAGGGGGCAATCACTTTTTCACACAGGGCCATGTAGGTTTGGATTTTTTCCCCTTAATAATAAACACCTTCATTTAAAAACTGCATTTTGTGTTTACTTGTGTTATCTTTGTCTAATATTTAAATTTGTTTGATGATTTGAAACATTTACTGTAATTGTGACAAACATACAAACAAAATGAGAAATCGGGGAGGGGCAAACACTTTTTCACACCACTGTAAGCATGGCAGCCATGCTATTACTTCTTCCTGAAGCCACTGGGCCATTATTATACAGGATAGAGACAGGTTATAATGTCCTTGTCAAAACACAACCATAAAAAAACTGCACCTTTAAATCAGCACCTCATTAATGGAAACTTAAAATCGACATTCTCATGACTTTAGAAAGTAGAAGCTGTAACAAGTTGAATAAAATAATAGGAATCACACTTTTAAATGGGCTATATGGCACGTCTGAAATGTCAGCAACAGGTATTATGTGTTTAAGACTTTAAACTGAACGCTTCAGCTCATCTTTATCGCAAAAAAGGCAGCACACCCCCCCTTTGTTGCCTGTTGTTTCTGAGGTGGAGCCTGATACCCCGACTTCACCAAAGTGAAGAGTCTGTGGAGCAGAAGGACGAGACAGGAACCGGGGAACCAGCAGCAGTGGTTTGGCACAGCTCTGGGACGCGGATTAACAGAGGAGGGGGGGCCGTGCAGGCGGCTGCGAGGAGGAGGAAGACGGATTTTATTTGGAGGGGAGCTTTCTGTGGCTTTTAATCATTTGTCTAAACCGACAACACGCCGCAGAGCCTCCAGAAAGATGAACTGTTTCATCCTGTTGTCGCTTTTCGCCACCATCATCGCCGGGAAGTCGCCGCGGCTGAAATTTGTTGTGCACGGTAAGCAGCCGCCGTTCCTCCGGACCGTCTCTAAACGAAATCACGGCAGATGCTGTTCACGCCAAAGCCGTTTGTTTGCCGTTGTGCGCTTTGTGTGGCAGCGGGCGAGTGAATGCGTGACGTGATGAAAGGGTGATGTGGCCGGATGTGTGAATGAATGAACAGAGTGATTTCATGCACAGGAGTGACGCACCCGGCTGGCTTTTACGCGCTTCTCCTTGATCGCAGTCGTGTTGGCGCTTAGTTAAACCCGAATAAATGGTTCACCTAATGCCTTATTAGCGGCGTTTTCTCGGGATCTTCCGTGGAAACACCGCCCTCCCCCTACGCGCACACACGCCGTAAATTACGCACTTCTCCAGCTGGGGCCCGAGGCACACATGTTCACGGGCTCCAGCCGGACAGGAATGTGTAGGAAAAAAGGATTTTGTGGGTTAACTCATCTGCTACCAGCAGATAATGAATGACTCCAGAATGATACCACAGTTTTCTTAATGGTTTTATGCGCTTCCGTTAATGTCCCATCTTTATCCACTTAGAATAAACTGAATCTTAATTTGGGCAACTTGTGGCTTTTCTTTTCAGCTGTTCAGCAGTGCACCCCTTCATCCCACTGCACTACCAGCCCACTGTGCGCTCGTGTCTGCATCATGGTGTCACACCGCTCCGTATCGCCACGTCCGCCGAGCGCACAGAGCGGGAGAAACCAGAAGCGCTCAAAAGGCAAACCTAACCACACTGTCAGTCAACAAAGGGGGGGGGGGGGACATGGCGGCCTTTCTTCTGCGGCGTGGCTCTACTCTTCCACGCATCCAGCTTGCCGTCTCCGAAAAGCATCGTTAATGTGAAATATGACTCTTCGGAGCTTGGCACGGTCACCGCGGCTCCCGCGTCCTTGCGGAGCTGCAATGCGGGACACGGGCAGCCGTTTCACACTGCAGCAGAACAGTCCGACTCGGTGCGGAGGAAAGGCGACGGGCTGCTTTGTTGCATCTGGCGAAGCGTGCGCGCGTAACCTCTATACGAGCAAACGTGCAAGAAGGGCAGAGAGGGAGTGGAGGCGCGCAGGATGGAAATTTCCAAGCCGGCTCGCTCTTATCTATTCCGCTCACGTCCCTGTACACCTCACACAGTCCTCTAATGTATTCCGCAATCAATGGAGATGGGGACTGGATGTTAAGTTATCGGCGGCTGCACCCAGCCCCCCGCCCCCATCCTCTCCCAGGCTGTTGAGGTGCACGGTACAGCGCACAGGATGACCCCCCCCCATCCCGAACGTGCATGTCGTAACAATCAAACTCGTTGTTATGCAGTTCGGGTGTCAGCCGTGGATGCATGTCATCGGGACACAGAGGATGGTGGAAGGCGCAGTGTGGAGCTCCTTCAGCACCCCGGACAGCTCCGGGCCGCGCGGCTGGCCCTCTTTTTTCTTGCACGCGCTCACTAAAATGAGGTCATTTGGCAGATTTACACACCTTCAAGGAATTGTTTGAGCAGTCTTTTTGAAATTCGGATTAATCTGTGGTTCAAGGATTAAGATCAGACCTGCCTTGATTGATGAAACCCTATTAATTTGGCATTAATTTAATTTGGCATCAATTTGGTACCGGGCTACGCTTTTGTCCAAACCCATTAAAATAAGTGCGTCCAGGCTCAGGAGAAACAAGATGTCATCAAAATCGCTTAAGTGCCTCCCTCCAAAGCAACCAACAAAGAGCTTACAGGGATTATAAATCATACCTCAGAGCTCATAATTTGCTGCTGTTTGAGGGCCAGGGCACTTGCTCATACACCGCTAAGACTATTGCAGTGCAGTGCAGCACGATGACTTACAGCCTTCAGAATAACCATTAAGCTGCATAAAAAGTCTGAGCAGAAAATGATATTGAAATATTACATATCCAGGTCACATTAGCTGAAGTCAAAATTCCTGATAAGCTACAAATGTGCCTTTTGCTTTAATATCTAAATCATTAAAGTGTTTTCAAATCATTTGTATTCTGACTAATTACCAGGAGATGACCCAGTGAGGCTGGTTACGTGGCAACAATAATTTGATGTCTGGGAATATGCTGGGATAGGCTCCAGCCCCCCCCCCCCCCCCCCACGATCCGAAAAGGATTAGGCGGAAGAAGATGGACGGATGGATGGATGGATGGATGGATGGATGGAATAATCAGATTTGATGTGTTTACATGCACTTATTGGGTAAAAAAAAATGTTTGTGTCATAAACTGATAATGGCCTTTATCCAGTTATTCTATTTACATGATTTTTTGAATAACCAGATAACTACAGTTAAACATTGGTTTATTACTATCCACACTAATAAACCACTTATAATCATATAAACACATAGTTTGGTGTCCAACCCAATTATTCCCAATTACCAGATTATTGTGGCCATTAAAATGGCTCAAAATGAAAACAGCAGTTTTGTTACTTTTTCCATGACCTCTGAAAAAGCTTTCCTGGTTATAGTCCTCACTGCTCTAATTTTAAGCCCCTTTTTAGTAAAATGTTCCATTACTGCAACACTAGAGTAGAAAGCAATGTCTTTTAGTATCTTAGTCCCATCTACCTGTTTTAACAGCTAGTTTTGGATCTATCCTCGCTTCTCCTGTGTATTGAGGGTTCTGTTTAGTAGTGGCAGCAGTATAAACAGAGTTGTCTAGACCTCCCTCGCAGCCTGTTCTCACTCCAGGCACGTAATGTATTGCTATTCGGTCCAAGCCTTTGACATCATTTGACTCTGGAAAAGGTGTCTTTTGGCTACATATAACGATACAGTGGATTGTGGGATTGGTGGTGTCGTCCAATGGCATCACATAACAATGAGTAGTGTACAAGGGCTGTTTATTAAAGATTTCTCCTCTCCTTTTCCATGGACTGAGAGGAACCAAATTTGGTACAGTTATTAGTCTTTCTCTACATACAGTAGGTACCACCAAGGGTCACACACTTCTCAGGAATCAGCCTTACATCATTTTGGAAGTGTTGGCTCTTCAAAAATGACTTCATGGTTGTTAGAGGTGGAAGTCAGATGGTGAGAGGCCAGGAGAGTAAGGGAGATGAGGAAGCATTTCATAGCCACAGGACCGTGCTTTGGTCTGGGCAACATACAAGTTGTGAACTGGGGCATTGTCTTGATGCAGGAGGCCACCTTTGGTCAGCATGCCACATCTCTCGATGAGACTTTTGCAATTTCTGCAACAGTGAAACACAGTAAGTCCAAGTAACTGTGGTACCCTTTGTCAGGAAATTCATCATAATACTCCATGCTGGTCCCAAAGACCATGAATATGACCTTGCCTGCCAAGGGCTGGACATGTGCCTCATGCTTCTTCGGAGGTGGAGAATCATAATGATTCCATTGCTTTGACTGGGCTTTAAGTCTCTGTATCATAGTGATGGAGGCATGTTTCGTTCTGTGTGATTAGTCTGTCAAAGAAGTCCTCCTGGTTTTCTTGGCACATGGCCAGTAGACCCTGGGAGCATGCGACTCATTGCTGCTTCAAAAAGGTGTGAGCAACCATCGCGTAGACAACTTCCGCTTGTGCAAATGGTCAGACACCACATTGTTCTTGACATCTTTGGCTAGCTGGTATTGAATGGCTATGTGGCGATCCTCCAAAATGATGGCCTCCACTTGGCTAGATGGTGTCTTAATCAATGACACACTGTGGTTGCCCGGGAATGGGTGCTGTTTCCACCGATAAACTGTCGTACGATGGGGCATCCTCTCAGTAAGTCTATTTCACTTCATCGAACATCTCCCATGGTGTGTGGCCTCTCAAGTACAGGAACCTGGTGGCACTGTTATCACACCTTACTCCACCTTAGCATCTGTAAAAGAGAAACTCTTAGGAGTTCAGAGCTGCAAATTATCATGTGACCTATAGAGATATGTATTATACAGGTGCATCTCAATAAATTAGAATGTCATTGAAAAGTTGATTTATTTCTGTAATTCAATTCAAACTAGAGGGCACTCAGAGAGCACATTCCTCCACCAAGGCTCTGTCCCTCCTTCCCTTTGTCCTCCCCTCCATGCCTTTGTCTGTCCATATCGCCATCCATCTGTACATTGTGAGATAGGGCCTTGGCGGAGGTATGCACTCAAAGATCACCGCCAACATCTAATGAGTTCATCTTTGGGTCAAGGGCCACCTCTGGTGAAAATGTCATCCAAATCCATCTAGGAGTGTTTGTGTGATCCTGCTAACAGACAGAGAAACAACAGCAAAAACAATATGACTACATTATAATGACAAGACTGTCATAATTGTATTGACCATACACTGGGGCTGGGCAGTTCCACCTTAAACAGCAACATGGTTTATTGAATTTTTCAGGTTGGTTTTCATTTTTTTCTCCTCTCTTCTCCCTTACAGTTTACTGAAAAGGTTCATAATTATTAAACAATATTACACAACAGTGCGGTATCATATCACTGTGGTGCGTAGTAAATGAGCATAATAGAACAGGCCTATTGTGATTTCACAAACAAAAAAATTAAATGTTGTCCAGTGCTGAAGTTTACTGTGTTTACATACCTTGTGGGTCATGTGGCTTGCATCCTTGTCTGCCGGCCGGAGTTATGTCCGCACGCACCCCAAACCCCATCTTAAACCACACACTTTGCTTGCTTTTTCTTGGCGTCTTCAGATGAAGTAATGTCAATCAACACATACTATGTGGATGAAGACCACATTCCTTTTCGTTCCAAGCTGTTTTACTTTTTCTGCAGTGTTTGGTGGTAAGAGTGCACTGCTCCTGGGTTGCAGAAGTGCGTGGCCATGCATGTAACTCTGTACGTAACTCCACGGACACATCTTAAAGGGGCACTACATGAAAAGTGCAATATTAATGTCATGTTCGCCTCTTTGAGGTGGGAGAGACAGACCCATGAGCTGGATTATGTTCGTGCATTTATTGACAGAAGAAACAAAGTTCCAAAAACTGGGCAGACCGAAAAAATGCAAACAAGGGAAAAACTTACAGCTGGCGTCCCTGGGCCAAAATCACCCAGCGGACGCGGGAGTCGAACAAGAGGAGTACATAAATGAGGTACAAACTGACATTCAGTAGTCCAGCAATGATCAAGTGAATGAGCAGTCTATAAGTAGTGAGGAGTGCAATCAAACAACAAGCAGCAGGTGCGGGGAAACAATAGTGGGCTGGTGGCCTAATTACGCAGTGCTCGCAGCTGAGATGACAGAGAGAGAGCAGTCAGTGGGCAATTAACGAGGCGGGGATGTCAGGAGGGAAGAAAATAATGGGCCTGTCACAAGAAAACCAAAATATAATCCTAAACTACAAAAATAACAACATCACAACAATACAGAAATAAGTAACAAGCAGGATGAAAAATCATCAGAACTCAGTACACAGAAAAATACACAAGGAGGAAATACAGAAAACTGACAACAATAATAATGGAAGATCTATAAAACAGAAGTAACTTGAGTCTGAGCTCAGAGGGAAAAGTAGGAGCTCAGACTCATGACAATACATAAAATAATTTTCAAAAAATTCCCAGATCCAGATCGTGATCCGGATCACCACTAAAATCTAACCATCTATTCCTTATGCCAATACACACCTTTCCTGAAAATTTCATCAAAATCCATTCATAACTTTTGGAGTAATGTTGCTAACAGACAGACAAACAAACCAGCAAAACAACCAACCAACAAACAAACCAGCGGCAGCAAAAACATCACCTCCTCCCTTGGCGGAGGTAAGAATGAAACTCATAGATTCATTACACACAGAATGATGTATTGTCATGATCCTTGGAGCGGTCGAGGGCCGTGCCAGTCTCCTGTTATAGCTTAGCCTTTTTCTGTTGTTTATTTCCTTGTTCATTTGTATCTTTATTTTGTCTCCCGGCCTTGGAGGCGCTGTGACAGCTCATGCGTCATTTCCGGGTGTCAAGTTCTGCTCACGGGCTGTCACAGCCGCCTCCAATCTGGTAATTTTGTTCACTCATGATTCCACAGCTGTTTTCATTTGTGTGTGGGTTATTTAAGTCCATGGGGAAGACTTTGTCTTCGCTGCGGTCTTAATGAAGCTTAGCCTGATGTTTATGCCACGTCTTCAACTCTGTTCCCGCTTTTCTGTAAGTGTATGTGTGTTTTTTGTTTCCTTATTAAATGTGCAAAACTTACAGCTTGTGCGTGGTGTCTTCAACTCCGGCCCTGAAAGGGCCATTCATGACATATATTTCTTTTAATTTTGATGGTTATGGCTTACAGCTCATGAGAACCTAAAATTTATTTTTTCAAAAAATTAGAATATTGCATAAAATTGACTTTGGACTTGATAACACACAGTGGACCACCACCAGCAGATAACATGACTCCTCAAATCATCACTGACTGTGGAAACTTCACACCGGACCTCAAGCAACTTGGATTCTGTGCCTCTCTACTGTTCCTTCAGACTCTGGGACCTTGATTTTCAAATGACAAGACTTGGCAACTGATTTGGGGAGCCATGTCATCTGCTGGTGTTTGCCAGCTGTGTTTTATCAAGCCCAAAGTCATTGCAGTTGTCTACCAGGAAATTTTAGAGCACTTCATACTTCCTGCTGCTGACAGGCTTTATGGAGATGCTGATTTCATTTTCCAGCAGGACTTGGCACCTGCCCACACTGCCAAAAGTACCAAAACTTGGTTTAATGACCATGGTATCACTGTGATTGATTGGCTAGCAAACTCTTAATCTAAACCCCACAGAGAATCTATGGGCTATTCTCAATAGGAAGATGAAAGGCAACAGATCCAACAATGCAGACAAGCTGAAGGCTGCTATCAAAGCAACCTGGGCCTCCATAACACCTCAGCAGTACCACAGGCTGATTGCCTTCATGCTACAACACACTGATGCAGTAATTCATGCAAAAGGAGCCCAAGTATTGAGTGTGTACATGGACATACTTTTCAGAAGGCAATTATTTCTGTTAAAATCATTTTTAAAAAAAAATTAAGTTTATGTAATATTCTAATTTTTTGAGAAACTGAATTTGTGGTTTTCATGAGCTGTAACCCATAACCATCAAAATTAAAAGATACTAGAAAACACTCAGAGAGCACAGACCTCCACCAAGGCTCCTTCTGTCCCTCATGGATCACCTCCAAAATGTAATGGGTTTTTGTGTAGGTCTAGAGCCACTTCTGGTGAAAGCTACATCAAAGTCTGTCCATTAGTTTTATTTCATTTCAGTGAACCTGTAACCACGTGACTATGATCCTCGGGACAGGAGCATTATACCAAATTAATCCCACCTGTGGATGCACACCTTATATATACCCCTTGCATCCACCCATTCTTCCTCTTTCTGTCCTCCTGATCAGTAAGAGCATATACCAGTCTGTTTAACATTGTGTTTTTATACTGTTTGGGCTGTCTTACCCTGGGCACCCTGCTGTGTCATAAAATTTTTGCGTTTTCTGCTGAATGAGAGAAGGTTTGCAGTGACTGTGCAGCATGACGTGCACTGTCCATGTCTGCTTAGAGATATGTAATATACACTTGCCTTCTTTTCAGCCGGAACTGTTAACAGTTTAGCAGCATCAGGTATGTACTACCCTTACCTGCTTAAGGTTTGTGATGTATTTTTGCCTTCTCTTCAGGCAGAAAAACTGTTTAACAGCTTATCAGCACGCGATATGCTCTATCTGCTTGGGATATGTGATATATTTTGCCTTCGTCAAGCAGGGATTGTGAAACAGTTTAACAGCACAGTACAATTTGCCGTTAATTCTGTATTGTTTTCTTTTTCTCAACTGACAGTTGTCTTCTTAAAAAAAAGGAGACGTCTTCTTGTCTGGGTACTGAGCGCTCCTGTGTTTGGTGCACCTTTGCCACCTTTTGTGGGGGAGTGGTACTGCATACAGGTGGGAACTGAAATCTGATGTTGCTATGTTATCTTCTGACTAGTGCGCTTGTACCTCATGGAACAGCCCTTTGGCCTATTAATAATAATAATAATAATAATAATAATAATAACTGTCTTGTTTTCTCTCCTATTGTTCTCTTGAAGGAATAATGGCTTCTGCAGGGAGTGAAGGAGGGGGAAATAGCCCAGGCACTGGTATGTCACCATCCCTCCAGGTTTAAGTGGCCCAGCTGGAACTGGGAAGGCCAGCAGGAGGCAGAAGTGGATTGAAGGAAGCCAGCTATGTGATCCAGCAGGTGGATTTCATGCAGAGCCAATTGGAGGAAGTGCATAAGACCATTGAACATATGGCTGCAAATCACTGTCACCTTTGGGTATGCCACACCAGGCTGCCATATGTGCCCTGAGACCATATCCTGATGCAGTGTCTCTCATGGCCTCTGATAACTTGGGCAAGACCATCAGCTCTGGCTGTGGCATCATTGGGAGAGTGGATGTCTCTCTGAGGATGATGATGAAGTCGATGGTGACTCTCTGGTCGAGAAGACCTTCCTGATCCCTACGATATACAGTATCTGTCAGGGCACGGCTGTCTGGGGCAGCATCAGCTGCTGGGCTTCCTCCCCCATCTTCTCTGCCTAGGGCTTCGGCTTTGGACAGAGGTCCTGCAACCCAGAGGCGGGTTCCCTTGTCAGTTTATCCTGATTTTGGGGAACATCTGCAGAAGTAGTGGACGCATCTAAGGAGGGTGCTGCCCCTCATTCTAGACTCAGTATTTTGAGTGGTGCTGCGGAGCAGGGCTTGGATGGTGCTTTGAAGGTGACTCTACCTTTGCACTGCTGGCTGGAGCTCCCCCCACAGGCAGCAAGTCTATACGCCACCCTAATGGCAAGTGTTGTGCCACTGATGGGTGATTGGCTAGCTACTACCAGTCTGTGGCTATGGCCTCTAGGCTGGCAAACACTAATACACTTCTTTTAGTGTATTTAGGTCTGATAAGGGACCTAGAGTCAAAAGTGGGACTGACCTCTTACCGGAGTTGGTAGAGGTGGTGGACACTGTGATTCAAGGAGCTAGCTCACAGGCTACAGTGCTTGGAACTCCCTGACCAGCTGACCATGGCCTGGCGGCATGTGTGGTTGAGTCAGTCTGGATTGGTGGATATGGACAAGGTTGCTGTTTTGGAGGCTGCAGTGCGCCTGGTAAGGTCTTTGGGCCCGCAGCAGAGGCGGTGTTGGACGAGGTGCAGAAGGTGAGACTGCACATGCATTCCTTTCGTTGGCCAGGACCATCCAGGTCGAGTGTCCCGAGACTTCCTGAGGGGGTGAGAACCCACAATGGCTTCATTTCACAGACTCAGGTTCCTTTCAGTGCCTCGGTCACCCAAGGCAGAGGGCCTCTCGGCTGCGGGTGCAGGTTGAGCAGCACTCACGTTTGCGCTCTCGGGAGTGTGTAGGCTTTGGTCCTGCCAAGCCCCACCAGCATCTCTCATGGTATGCTTCTCCTGACATCAACCTTCTCCACAGCGCACCTCATGAGTTGGCATCGGTGCACCTCATGTTCATGGGTGATCGATGCACTGGAGTGTGGATACCGCCTATAATTCAGATCTCATTCCCCAACTTCAAGGGGTTTTGGAAGCAAAAGTAAGGAGGACACTCTTTCCGCGGTTCTGGACAGCGAGGTCTCTGCCCTGCTGGGAAAGAACGTAATATGGTCTTGGTCTCCAGGAGAAGAGAGGCAAAGCTTTTTACGCTGCCCATTCCTTGTCTCCAAGAGAATTGGTGCATGACGCACAGAGCTACCAGAGGACTGACCCCCCCCCCCCCACTGTAGCTTTCCCTACTTACAGTGGCTGTGTGGCCTAAGGTCAAAGAAACGGAGACAGGTGCTGCCCTATACATCGTATGGTGTCCCACGTACTGTGGGAGGGAATTAACTAACTAACTAAGCGAACTGGTGGTCTCCGTCTGGTTTTGGATCTGAGGCGGTTGAGCAGGTATCTCAAGGTGTTCCCTTGTCGATGCTCAGGCTGAGGACATCATTCAGGCCATAGGGCCAGGAGATTGGTTCATAGCAATAGACCTTTGCGATGCTGATTTCCATATTCCTGGCCACAGGAAGTTCCTCAGGGTTCCTTCAGGACAAGGCTTTGGTTACAACGTCCTGCCTTTCAGCCTGTCCCTGTCTTCAGACATTCACCAAGTGCATGGATGCTGCACTCACCCCACTGCGGCAGAGGGGCATTCGAGTTCAATTGTCTGGACAATTGGCTGGTTTGTGCACCATCAGAAGCTGTAGTGAGGAGCAATATGGAGACCATATTGGCTCGCCTGGTGGCACTCGGGTTGTATTTGAATGGAGTGAAAGGCTGCCTGGTTCCAACCAGGGTTGTTGAGTACTTGGGGCTCACCCTGGATTCAGTTGCCATGAGAGGGCATCCCTGATTCCAAAGAGAGGACATACTATCAGGGAATGCATCGAGAGCTGCATTTCACAAAGGACTGTATCAGTGCAGCAGTGCCAGAGGATCTTAGGCTTCTTGCTGCAGTTGCCCAGGTGGTGCCACTAGGTCTTTTACGCGCTCGTCCTCTTCAGTGGTGGTTCGCGCTTCAGAAGGTGGTTTTGCCCAAAGACAAAAGGAGGAGGCTAGTTTTTCTGAAGGAGCCTCATAGTTCTCAGGTGGTGAAGACACCTCATCAGCAGTCCGAGATGGTGTTCCCCTGGGCCAAGAAGGCTGCAGGGTGACCATTACAACCAATGCCTCTCAAGCAGGCTGGGGTGCAGTCTGGGAGGGCAGGTTTGTTCGGGGACACTGGGCTCCGGCACAGCAGTCTTGGCTTATAAACCATCCCAGGATGGAAGCGGTGCGTTTGGCTCTGGGGCTTTTTCTTACAGTCATTCGGGGCAGAAAAATTCTGATACGGACGGACAGCACGGCTGTGGTGTCGTACATCAACCAGCAGGATGAATTGAGGTCTTCCTCTCCATGCGAGGGTGTGTCATCTGCTCTTGTGGGCTCAAGCCTGCCAGGTCCACTAGGTGCAGATGCTCTGAGCGTGCCTGGCCTCCAGTGAAACTGTTTGCATTGTCACTACTGCCTCTTCTGCCAGCTTTCCTCGTGAAGGTGAGACTACTGTGTGTTCAAGTAATTTGATGGCCCCAAATTGGCCACAAAGACCATGGATGGCAGATATCCATGAGATGTTGGAGGGCTGTCCTTGGCCTCTCCCAATCAGACGGGATATGCTCTCACAGGCATAGGGTGGGATTTGGCATCCGAATCTCCAGCTCCTGAGGCTTCATGTATGGCCCTTGGACGGGAGCAATTGTGTAAACTTGGCTTGGAGAAGGAGGTTAGACACTGTGCAGGCTTCACGGGCCCCATCTACCCAGCTGCAATGCAGTGTGAAGTGGAGAGTGTTTTTGAACTGGTGTCGGACCAAACGTGAGAATCCCTTGACGTGTCACATCTCTGTCATCTTGTTGTTTTCCTCCAGTACCTCTTCACACGAGGTTGGATGGAGTCAACTATCAGGGGCTACCTGGCAGCAGTGTCAGCTGCCCATGAAAAATGTGATGGCTTGTCGCCTGAGGCACATTCCTTGGCTAGGCAATTTTTGAGAGGAGTGAGACGAAACCACCCATCCCCACGTCCTTTGCTGCCCACTTGGAATCTCCAGACAGTTCTCAGGGCTCTATGCTTGCCCCCTTTTAAGCCACTCTCCATTGCTGACCTTCGTCTGATTTCTGGGAAGACTGCTTTTCTCTTGGCAATTGTCTCAGCCAAGAGGGTCAGTGAACTGAATGCGGTCTCTGTGGACGCAGCATGTCTTAGGTTTGATGGTGATCGGTTGACCCACCTGCTGCCCAACTCAGCTTTTCAACACAAAGGGCTACTAATGGGGTTGTTTTCCCGCCCTCTTGTACTTCAGGCCTTCTACCCTCCCCCACACACTTCTTTGGAGGCTGAGAGGCTCCTTAGTTTGTGCCGGTAAAGGCCCTTAAAGTTTATGTTGACCGTACGAGGTCTGTCTGCGCTTCAGACAAGCTTTTGTGTTCTATGTAGAGTCTGCAATGATCAGGCCTATCTTTAAGCAGTGCCTGTCCCATTGGATAGTTGACCTGATTGCCTTCGTGTATGTACAGGTTGGAGTGGAACCATCAGATAGGCTGGTGGCCCGCTTGACACGGGGAATGGCCACTACGTGGGCATTGTTGGGGTGCACCCTGAAGGATGTATGCAGAGCCACTGGCTGGGCTTCTTCCTCAACATGTTCTGTTCTATAGGCTCAACCTGGCCTCATCAGTCGCCCCCTCATCTGTACTGGGGGGGTTGCAGCAGATTCTTAAGTTGCATCTTAGTTTTCTCTCATGTGAGCCAGCATGTGTGCCTTGTACATGAAAGGTTTTGTTTCAGCTCCAGTTACCTGGAGGAAGCGGCTTAACTTGTACGCACTCAGTTAAGTACAATAAAAGAGCCAAACTCATCTGATTGTGTTTGTGCTTAACCTGTTGAACTCTATTCAACTTCCCTACAAACGCCTAAAAATAACATGCCCAAAGTAAATCAAAAGCTGTTCTTCAACCCTTTGCAGCATCTTCATGGGGTTAGTCTCATTTAAAAGAAAACACTCTGAATTTTTTGGCAAAACAGTCATAATCTGTCTAAGTGCTCCTTCCACTGAGTAACAAGAAAGTTTGCCTGGGTGTTTTTTTTAGATACAAATGCTTGCAAATAACATACAGCTGTCAGATACTGGCTGGAAAACACAACAGAAATGTAGAACCAAGTGTTTTCAAGCTCAGGTCAAAATTTTGTAAAAATACCACAAAAAAATGAATATATTACACAGCTTTTTTCTCAGGTTGTAACAAGGCTGTGTCTGTACTGGAAGACCGGAAATACAGCTTTTTTTTTCAGTGCGCACTGAGACTCACTAAGATGCAGAGACGTGACCGCCCGCGGAATTCACAGAGTTCAAGAAGTTAATGGCGTGATTGGGGCATTGTGCTCCTTCGACCTGTGGGTGATGCCACCTCCATTCTCCTCAGGACTCATTTGGTATACAGTTGCCATGTGGTTACAGGTTCACTGAAATGAAATAAAACGTATATTTATAGATGTAAATATGGTTTTATGAATGAAAGTGAACCTGTAACCATTCATTGTCCTTCATTGGTGGAGGTAGGCTCCTCCCAGTCATTAGAAAGAGGAAGAATGGGTGGATGCAAGGGGTATATATAAGGTGTGCATCCACAGGTGTGATTAATTTGGTATAATGCTCCTGTCCCAAGGATCATAGTCACGTGGTTACAGGTTCACTTTCATTCATAAAGCTGCGTTTACATCCATAAACGTACATTTTGGAGTATTGTTGCTAACACACTGTGAAAGATTGGCTGAGGTATACATTCTTAGGTCATCACCAAAATGTAATGGATTTGTCTGTAGCCCAAGAACCACCTCTGGTGAAAATTTCATCCAAATCCATCCGGTCATTTTGGAGTATTGTTGCTAACACTGTGCAAGAAAACAAGAGCTTTGGCGGAGGTATGCATTTTGAGATCCTCACCAAAATCTAATCACGAGTTGAGTGTGCCATTACACACCTTTCCTGAAAATTTAAATGAAAGGCGCTATATAAATGCAAGCCATTATTATTATTATTATTATTATTATTATTATTATTATTATTATTATTAACAGACAGAGAAACAACAGCAAAAACAATATGACTTCATTATATGACTACATTATAACAAGACTGTCATAATTGTATTGACCATACATTGGGGCTGGGCAATTCCACCTTAAACCAGCATCATGGTTTATTGAATCTTTCAGGTTGTTTTTTGTTTTTTTTCCCTCCTCTGTTCTCCATTACAGTTTACTGACAAGGTTCATAATTATTAAGCAATATTTACACAGCAGTGCGGTATCATACTATTTCTTTGCAGTTATCAACTACAAATTCACATAGTATCCATATTATCTACCGCAACAAACTTGTAAGAAATATGACCGTGACATCCACTGTCACCTCCCGTTCTCGTCTTCCTGCACCGGTGTCCTATGTCCCGCCCTTCCTTAATTCTGATTGGCTGCTTAGAAAGGATTGACACTGATGAGCGCAGCTGTACAGTAGTCTGAAAAGTTGAACTTTTTTCAGCCCTGAGCACCGCGACAAAAAGCAGCCACCACTCAAAGCGTTTCAACGCTGAGGGCACTCAGTGCTGTAAATGCTGGACTACATAGAAAATGAATAGAAAATAGTTGCCCACAGCAGAAAAAAATCAGTTTGGTGGACACACCCCCAATACTTTTTTCTGCAGTGTTTGGCTTCCGGGTTGCCGAGGCGTGTGGCCCTATGGCATGACCATGCACGCAACTGAGTGGACACATCTTAAAGGGGCAGTACATGAAAATGGTAAAAATGGTAAATGGTGTTCACTTACATAGCACTTTTTCTCATCTCTAGATGACCAAAGCACTTTACAGATCCTGCTATCTACCCATTCACACACACACACACACACACACACACACACACACACACACACACAGACACACACACACAGATGGCAGCAGAGCTGCCATGCAGCGGTGCTGGCCTGACCCACCAGGAGCAACTGGGGGTTCAGTGTCTTGCTCAAGGACACTTCGACATGCAGACTGCAAACAGAGCGGGAATTAAAATCCTGACCCTCCGATCAGTAGTCGGCTACACTACACCTGCGCCACAACCGCCATATTTACCTCCGCCAAGGAGGTTATGTTTTCATCAGCGTTGGTTTGTCTGTCTGTCTGTCTGTCTGTTTGTTTGTTAGCAAGATAACTCAAAAAGTTATGGACGGATTTTCATGAAATTTTCAGAGATTGTCAGAAGTGGGGTATCCTACAGATGATTAGATTTTGGTGGTGATCCGGATCACCAGGGGAACTGTGGCGCTTGGCGGAGGTCTGCGTTCTCCGAGTGCTTTTCTAGTAATATATATAAAATAATATTCAAAAAATTCCTGCATCCAGATCGCGATCCAAATCACCACCAAAATCTAATGATCTGTTCCCCATGCCATTAAACAACTTTCCTGAAAATTTCATTAACATCCGATCATAACTTTTTGAGTAATGTTGCTAACAGACAAACCAACCAACCAACGTCACTAAAAACATTACCTCCGTCCTCCCTTGGCGAGGTAATAAACATGAATTATATCACTCTTTGTGAAATTAATCCATATAATATATGAATTTCATTTTTTGAATTGAAGTACTGAAATAAATCAACTTTTTGATGTCACTCTAATTTATTGAGATGCACCTGTACATGTTCAATTTCAGCCTCTTACAATAACTAGAAGTTGGTCAGGGGAAATCTTTAATAATTAAATAGCATTGTATCTTTTCCAAACTTTAACCAGGCAGTTTCAGTGCGTAACCCCACTCATGGTTGGTTTAGGGCTTAAATCTGAGCAGTGAATGAATGTGGAATTGGATCCTACATCTTTATGAAGGGCAAAAAAAGAAAAAAAAAAAAAAGGAAACAACACAGGTCACAAAGTTACATTTCTTGCTTGACATACTGTACTGCTGATTTACATCACCACCCCTATCTTTTAAAAGTGGCTCTTGAGCTGCTTATATCACCTCTCAGCTTCAAATGTTAATGGGTTGGGTTTGGAATGGAGTGTGTTCCAAGTGCCACTGGACCAAAGTCAATAGTCTGCCTTGCATGTCTGTGACGTTAACAGCTCAGACCCAACGACAATCTATGTGACCAGAATGAGAACAGGTTGCTCTCTCTCCCCCGCCACCCACTCCAGCTCTTTGAAGAGGGATAACAAACTCTACCCAAGGACATCCCTAAAATACCTCACCTAAAAGACAGCCATGAGGCATTCTAATCAGATGCCCAAATGACCTCAACTGTCTCATTTCGAAAATTTACTTTCAACACACCGAGATTGAGGCCAAAATGTTCTGCTCAGGGCTTACCAAACTTCACAAAGTAATGGGTTGCATCAGAGTATGTAGGATTTTGATGTATAGAATAACTGGGATCAATGAATCGTTGCGCCGAATGTTTTTGTGTTGAGGTGAATCTCAACACCTGCGCCTGACAGCAGAATTAAGTCTTTTTTGCACTTTTGTGTGACCTGTTTTGCAACACTTCACCACAAACCAAAAGTGCCTCTTGAACACCTAAATGAGGCATTAGGATCATTATGATTCTGGGAAGGGTAGGTGGCTGAAATGGGGTGATGGTGGGTAGAATCAGAACGGTGAAAAATGAAGGCCAGGAAAACCAAAGCATCTCTCTGAGATAAAAGCTTCGCACAGATGAAGGCAACTTCAGAGTGGGATAATGATTCTCTGTGGGTGTCTCACTTTGCACATGAGCATTACAGCAGCAGAGAGCAAAGTATTGATTAGAGCAGTTTTAATAACTGTAATACCAAAGCCAACTACACTAACTGACACGTATTTATACCTCAGCATGTGTAAATTGCATAATTATTTGTTGAAGACTGAAAATAGGAGTTAACTGGTGAACTTTCAAAAGGAATTTTCTATTAAAAACACTGGACTGAAGACTAATTAAAATACAAGATGTTTCAGTGTTCATTCTAACACCATCATCAGTTGTCAGACTATAGCAGGAAGTGTCTCTGGCCAATAAATAACCTGCAAGGAGGTCACATGACTTATGAGAAACGTAGTTAAAAAAAAAAAAATGAATGTAGTCCATGGTATGTGACCAAGGAGGAGAAAAGGAGAAGGAAAAACAAAACAAAACAAAAAAACCCCTAGTGCTCCTCCTTTAAACCTGAGACTCGGAGCAAGTTCATTTGTCCATAAGGTGTCGAAAAATGGTTTTTAACACAGCTTTGTAAGTGGAGGACAGATGATGTCTTGATGATGTTAGAAGTCCCCCTTCTCTGTTAAGGGAGGGCCGTTCCACTTTAACATAGATGGCTTCCTTAACACCTCTTTCAAACCACCCCTCTTCTCTGTCCAAAATGTGCACATCTTGGTCTTGAAAGGTGTGTTGTTTTTGTTGCGAGTATAGACGGCTGAATTTTGTCCAAATGAATTTTCTCTCCTATGTTGCAACATACGTTTGCAGAGCTGCTGTTTTGTTTCCCCGATATAAAGATCGTCGCACGCCTCACTACATTTGACAGCATACACCAGGTTGCTCTTTTTTTGTTTTGGTATCTGGTCTTTGGGATAAACCAACCAGTGTCGCAATGTGTTCCTGGGTTTAAAATACACAGGTATGCTGTATTTGGAGAAAATCCTGCGAAACTTTTCAGACAGCCCAGCCAATATGGAATGACTATATGCTTTCTCCTGATTTCACACTCCATTTCTCCTAAAGGCTTCAAATTCTTTTTACGTTTCCTGTGAGTTTTAATGAAAGTCCATTCTGGATAACCACACTGTTTTAAAGCTTGTTTTATATGGACATGTTCCTTTTCCTTAGCTTCTGAATCTGTGGGTATAGTTTCTGCACGATGTTGCAATGTACGAATCACTCCCAGTTTGTGTTCAAGTGGGTGGTGTGAATCAAACATGAGATACTGATCGGTGTCGGTAGGTTTTCAGTACACCTCAACATGAAGTTCACCCCATTCACCAGCCTTTATCCCACAGTCCAGAAACGGGGATTTGTTGTCATTCATATCTTTCCGGGTGAATTTGATGTGATTGTCCACTGAATTAATGTGCTCTGTGAAGGGGTGGATTTCCTGGGTCTTCATTTTCACCCAGGTGTCATCGACATATCTAAACCAGTGAGTAGGACGGACTCCCTTATAGGTATCCAGTGCCCTTCTTTCCACCTCTTCCATGTAGAGATTAGCAACAATGGGGGAAACTGGAGTGCCCATGGCACAGCCATGTTTCTGCTGGTAAATCACATCCTGGTAATTTAAAATGGGTGGTATTCAGACACAACTCCATCAGAGAGCACACCTGATCTGGATTTAATTTTGTTCTGTCACCTAAAGTTTGATCCTGAAACAGTCATCTTCTCACCACTTCAACTGCTAACTCTGTTGGCACACAGGTAAACAATGATGTGACATCATATGACACAATGGTCTCATCTGCCTCCAGGGAGAGTCGTTGAATCTTGTGGATAAAATCCTTGGAATTCACTATATGATGTTCAGTGTTGCCAACTACAGGAGCTAAAATGATGGCCAAGTATTTTTCAACATTATATGTAACAAAATTTATACTGCTGACAATTGGTCTAAGTGGATTATTGTTTTTGTGATTTTTTGGAAGTCCATATATACAAGGTGTGGTTTCTCCAGGGTAAAGATGGTAGTATAAATTTCGATCTATAACTTGTTTTTCCAGGGACTGTAAGATGCTGATCACCTGGGGTTTATATTTATTGGTAGGATCACTCCTCAAAATTTCATATGTACTACTATCACTCAACAACATGATTACTTTGTGGTGATGGTCCTCAGTCTTCAATACTACTGTGCATCTTCCTTTGTCAGCAGGCAGGATGGCAATACTCTTATACTTGCAGAGGGAGGTTAAGGCCCTCTTCTCCTGTTTGTTAAGGTTAGAGGGTGGGGGCTTGGCATTCAAAAGAGAGATGGATACTTGAGCATGAATTTGTTCATCTTCATCCTCAGAAATATTATTATTGCAAGTGGCAGATTCTGTAGCAGTGATCATGTCTACAACCGGAATATCAGGTTCCGGTTCCGCCGGACCGGTGGCGCCACATGAGTCGGCTGCCCGTTGCAACAGCCTTTTTATTTTTTATCTTCCTTCTTCTTTCTACACCTTTCACTCTGTATATATATCACGGACGCACGGATCGCCCCGGGGGTCTCCCGGGTCGGCGGACGGAGCCACGGTTTGCAGCGGGAGACGCTACAGCGGGGAGGAGCTAGTGCTAGCTAGCACTTGGCCGCCGCCCGGTGCTAATGGGAAACTCGACATACCGGGAGCTGTAGCAAAAACGACGTGGGTGCCGGGCTGGAGTTTAGGCGGCGTGCAAGAAATATAAGACAGAATAATAAAGAGCGATGGCAAGAACCAAGCAGACCGCCCGTAAAATCTACTGGAGGAAGAAGCCCCCCAGGAGACAGCTAGCCACCAGGGCTGCTCGGAGAGGCGCTCCGGCCACCAGCAGAGTGAAGAGGCCTCGCCGTCACAGGCCCGTGGCTCTGAGAGAGATCCGTCGCTGCCAGAAATCCACGGAGCTGCTCATCTGTAAGCTGCCCGTCCAGCGCCTGGTGAGGGAGATCGCTCAGGACTTCAAGACCGTCCTGCGTTTCCTGAGCTTCGCCGTCATGGCTCTGCAGGAGACCAGCGAGGCCTACCTGGTGGGTCTCTTCTTCGCTAAGGGGGTCACCATCATGCCCAAAGACTTCCAGCTGGCCCGCTGCATCCGCGGAGAGAGAGCTTAGACTTTCTGCTGCACATTCACCAACCAACCATAATGCTCTGCACTGTGTGTCTATATATATATATATATTTATAGTAATATGGACATATGTTTACTAGATGTTGTTTTTTCTTGCCTTCTGATTGTTGCTCTGAGTGTTGCTATCCCTGTGCTGTTGCAATCCTGGAATTTCCCCATTGTGGGACTAATAAAGGCTTATCTTATCTTATCTTATCTTAATATTGTCTGGAGTTACAACAAAGCTTAAACCTTTAGCCAGAACGCTCCACTCTGGTTTGGTGAGCTCCCAATGAGATAGATTTTTCACCCATGTGTCACTGATGTTAAAGGGTACCTCACCCTGATTCTGTTTCACACCATCCAATGTGTTCTGACCACCAACACCCTACGTTGTAAAGACAAAGCATTAAACTTCTTCATTTGACATTCTTTACTCTTGGTGTGTTGAGCCAAACGTGCATGTTCCACAAAGTCTATTAACTTTTGTAAGGTTCCCTTTACTTTTCCCTTTACTGTTACATATAATGTTGCAAAATACCTGGCCATCATTTTAGCTCCTCTAGTTGGCAACACTGAACATCATATAGTGAATTCCAAGGATTCCAAGGGAAAAAAAAAAATACCAGGATGTGATTTACCAGCAGAAACATGGCTGTGCCATGGGCACTCCAGATTTCAGAATCAGAATCAGAATCAGAATCAGGTTTATTGCCATTGCTCATGTAGTACACAAACTAGGAATTTGTCTCGGTACAATGCTGCAACATTAAACATGATAAGATAAGAGAAATAAACTATACATGTAATAAAGTGTAGGATAAGATTAAGTGATACTGGTCAACAGTTAAAATATATATTAGCCAGCAGCAGATACTGTGGAGAACTATATAGTGCAGTCGGTAATGCAGGAAGAAAAACAGTGATGATTGACATGAGTCTGGTTGAGCTGCTGTACATGGTGCACGAGAGTCACTTAGTGTTCAGCAGTCTAATGGCAGAGGGGAAGAAGCTGTTCATGTGACGGGAGGTTTTAGTCTGGATGGACCGAAGTCTTCTACCAGAGGGGAGGGGGGCAAACAGTACATGACCAGGGTGTGAGGGATCGGCTATGATCTGGCCAGCACGCCTCCGGGTCCTGGAGATGTACAGATCCTGGAGAGATGGGAGCTTGCAGCCGATCACCTTCTCAGCAGTGCGCACGACGCGCTGCAGCCTTAGTCTGTCCCTGGCAGTGGCTCCTGCGTACCACACGGTTATGGAGGTGGTGAGGATGGACTCGATGATGGCTGTGTAGAACTGCACTAACATCTTGGTGGGTAGCTTGAGCTTCCTCAGCTGCCGCAGGAAGAACATCCTCTGCTGGGCTTTTTTGATGAGTGAGCTGATGGTCAGCTCCCATTTGAGGTCCCTGGTGATGGTAGTGCCTAGGAAGCGGAAGGAATCAGCAGTGGTGATGGGAGAGCCTGAGAGGGTGAGGGGGGGCAGAGGAGTAGTGACTTTCCTGAAGTCTACAATCATCTCCACTGTCTTCAGAGCGTTCAGCTGCAGGTTGTTATTGCTGCACCAGGACGCCAGCTGGGCCACCTCTCTCCTGTAGGCGGACTCGTCGCCGTTGGAGATGAGCCCGATGAGGGTGGTGTCGTCCGCAAACTTGATCAACTTGACAGACTGGTGGCTGGAGGTGCAGGAGTTGGTGTAAAGGGAGAAGAGTAGGGGGGAAAGTACACAGCCCTGGGGTGATCCGGTGCTGATGCTAGTATAGTCTGAGACAGTCTTTCCCAGCCGCACATGCTGCCTCCGGTCCGTCAGGAAGTCGATGATCCACCTGCAGAGGGAGTCAGGCACGTTGAGCAGGGACAGCTTGTCCCGGAGCAGAGCGGGGCGGATGGTGTTGAATGCGGAGCTGAAGTCCACAAACAGGATCCTGGCGTAGGTTCCCGGGGAGTCCAGGTGCTGCAGGATGGAGTGGAGGGCCAGGTTGACTGCATCGTCTACAGACCTGTTGGCTCGGTAGGCAAACTGCAGCGGGTCCAGGAGAGGGGTGGTGATGGACTTGAGGTGGGACAGGACCAGGCGCTCAAAGGACTTCATGACTACAGAGGTGAGCGCTACAGGTCTGTAGTCATTAAGTCCAGTGATCCGTGGCTTCTTGGGGACAGGGATGATGGTGGAGGATTTGAGGCAGGACGGCACGTGGCATAACTTAAGGGAGGTGTTAAAAATGTCTGTGAATACAGGAGCCAGCTGTTTCGCACAGAGTCTCAGGGTGGAGGGAGACACGCCGTCTGGGCCGGGGGCCTTGCGCGGGTTCAGTCTGGAGAACTGTTTGAGCACATCCTGCTCACTGATGATAAGGGGAGGGGGGGAGGTGGGGGGGGGGGGTGCCTTAAATGAAGTAGGGAATGTGGAGGCTGTGGAGCTGGAGGGAGGGGGGGAGTTGGACACAGATGACGAGGTGTCAAAACGGGCATAGTGTTGGGACAGTCTCTGACAAAGGGCTTTGTCATCCTGACCTTTAGGAGCCTGAGGCCGATAGTTGGTGATCTGCCTCAGTCCTCTCCACACGGAAGCCGAATCATTAGCAGTGAACTGCTGCTGGAGTCTCTCTGAGTACACAGATTTAGCCCTCTTCAGCTCTCTGTTAAACCGGTATTTAACCTCCCTGTAGCAGTCCCTGTCTCCACTTTTCAGCGCTGCTTCCTTCTCCTTCCTGATCTGTCTGAGCTTAGCTGTGAACCAGGGTTTGTCATTAGAGTAACTCACCCTGGTGCGTGATGGAAGAATGTTCTCTTCACAAAAGTGGATATATGAGTTCACAGTGTCCGTGTACTCATCCAGATCATGCGTGGCTCCTTTAAGCATGCCCCAGTCAGATATTTCCATGCACGTTTCCAGCTTCTCCTCAGCATCACTGGTCCGTATCTTCGTAGTGCTCACAACAGGTTTAGTGAGCTTCAATCTCTGTCTGTATGTGGGAATGAGGTGAACCATCACGTGATCAGATAATCCCAGCGCAGCTCGAGGGACAGCGCGATATGCGTCTTTCACTGTGGTGTAACAGTGATCCAGTGTGTTTAATCCTCTGGTGGGGCATTTAATAAACTGTTTGTAGCGGGGGAGATCGTGGCTCAGATTGCACTGATTAAAGTCGCCAGCCACAATAATCAGCGAGTCTGGAAAACTCCGCTCTGTGTGTTGAATGTGATCCGCGAGCACGCGCTGAGCTTCGCGCGTGTCCGCGTCGGGAGGGGCGTACACAGCGATCAGTATAAAAGAAGCAAACTCCCGTGGGGAATAAAAAGGCTTGCAGTTGATAACAAGAAATTCCAAGGCAGGAGAACAGTGTTTGGAAATTTCCGTTACATCAGAGCACCAGCTACAGTTGATGTAGAAGCAGACTCCGCCTCCTGTGGTCTTGCCGGAAAGCTCTGTGTCACGATCAGCACGGAAGAGCTGGAAGCCGTCGAGGCGCAGCGCGCTGTCCGGTATATTTTCCCGGAGCCAGGTCTCAGTAAAGCAGAGGACAGCTGAGGAGGCGAGGTCCTTAAAACGCATCAGCAGTCTCAGTTCATCCACCTTGTTAGAGAGAGAGTTGGTATTGGACAGAAATATGCCAGGCAGCGCCGTTCGCGAGCCTCTCCTGCGAAGTCGTACGAGAGCGCCCGCTCGTCTTCCTCTCTTCCGCCGTCTCACTTTCCGAGCCAAACAATAAACCAGATCGGCGGCAGGGGCTAGAAAAACTGGGAGGAGGTCCGTGGGGGTCAAAGTCCTGATATTTAAAAGTTCTTCACGGGTATAAGTGCAAGCAGACACACAATTGACAAACAAAAACAAACAAAGAGCGCAGCGAAGCACCATGTCGACCGCTGTGGGCGCCATCTTGGATATATATATCCAAGATATATATTTCCCCCATTGTTGCTAATCTTTACATGGAAGAGGTGGAAAGAAGGGCACTGGATACCTATAAGAGAGTCCCTCCTACTCACTGGTTTAGATATGTCGATGACACCTGGGTGAAAATGAAGACCCAGGAAATCCACCCCTTCACAGAGCACATTAATTCAGTGGACAATCACATCAAGTTCACCCGGGAAGATATGAAGGACAACAAACTCCCGTTTCTGGACTGTGGGATAAAGGTTAGTGAATGGGGTGAACTTCATGTTGAGGTGTATCGAAAACCTACCGACACCGATCAGTATCTCATGTTTGATTCACACCACCCACTTGAGCACAAACAGAGTGATTCGTACACTGCAACATCGTGCAGAAACTATACCCACAGATTCAGAAGCTAAGGAAAAGGAATATGTGCGGCGGAAGAATAATAATGCAGCGAACTAAGAGTTTAAAAGGGTGTTTATTATCAATCATCCGCCATCATTGAACTCACCCCAGCCCAGTGCAGGCGGGTTGGAGCGGGTCCTCGGGCTCTCGTGAGGAGACACAGAATGCGTGTGTCAGTAGCAGTAGTCAGAGAGAGAATGAACATGAATTTCAGTCAGCTTATATACCCAGTTACAGACAATACATGAAAGGCATGGGACATTTGCATCACAGTAGGAGCAGGAAGTATGAACACAATGCATGAATGGCACATTAACATCACAGTACTGAGCAGGAAAGAGCCAGATGAAGTGAGGCTGCCTGTTGACATTAATACACACATTTCACTGTTAAGTTAATTGCTCTAGCCGAACGCTGTGCTTGTCCCAGTCTGTTGTGGGGGTGCCCCACACACTCCCCCCCCAGGGGGCTCAGTGGGAAGCTGAGGCCTCGATAGTCCGGCTTCAGTAGCGAGCAGGGAAAGCTCTGTGCAGGCGGAGGTGGAGGAAGGAGGGTGGGGGTAGCAAGTGCCGGCCCGGGACGGCGAAATTGTCTGGGCCGCGCAAAAATTCCCTGCGGATCTGCGATGTTGAGGGGCTGTCCCGTTAGACGTGCGGAGGTCCACAGCAGCTGTAAGAAGAAAAAAATTAGTCACTGACTCCTCTCGCGGTTAAGTCCTGCGAGGATTAATAGCGGCCATGAAGAAAAACAGGAGCTGCGAGCCTGCGTAGCGGCTGTGAGAAAAAAAACAAAAGCAGAGGGACTTGGCGTGTTGACTTTAGGTGCGGGCGCAACCCTAAAGCCCTCGGGGACCGCTGACGGCTGAATTCCCATTGTGCGCCGTGGCTAAGACCCATACAAAATCCTGTGAGCGAGCTGCGTGTGATGCTTCAGGTGTGTGAGCAGCCCTGAAGGTTCCGTGTGCAGCGGCGAAGGATGCTGGCGGTCTGTGTAGAGCCGGTATGTCCCGTGTGTGGTGCGCTGTCCTCATAACCCCCCGGTGCGTGTGCAGGGGTTCGGTGCATGGGTGGTCCGCTGTCGAGAGGTGAGTCAGGGTCAGGGAGCTTGCTGGAGATCAGTGTAGTCGGCGCCGATAATCATCCCTGTTCAGTGTGTTGCTGCGTTTGGTCATGGTGCGTTCAGGTCCACGCGCTGCGTTCTCCGTAGGCCCTGGAGGTCGCCGTCGTGGAGAGAGGACGAGGTGCGTGCGCTCTCGTGTGGAGGAGCTGTGAGAGCGGCCGGTCCCAGCGTGGATGTGCAGATCCGTTGGAGCGATGAGAGGGAGTAGGCGATCTCTGTCCCTCGGGCTCATGCAGATACGTTGGAGCGATGAGAGGGAGGAGACGATCTCTGTTCCTCGGGCTTGTGTCGATGCGTTGGAGCGGTGAGAGGGTGTAGACGATCTTTGTGTCCCTTGGCCGGTTCCAGCGTGGATGTCCAGGTCAGAAGGTTGCTTTGCACAAAGCGTGTGCATTCTCGGGGTCACTATTGCGGCTGTCCAGACCAGAAGGTTGCATTGCACAAGGCATGTGCATTCTCGGGGTCACCAGTGCGGCAGCATGAAATAATAAGCAGCGAAGTAAGGGTTTAAAAGGGTGTTTATTATCATTCATCCGCCATCATTGAACTCACCCCAGCCCAGTGCAGGCGGGCTGGAGCGGGTCCTCAGGCTCTCGTGAGGAGACACAGAATGCGTGTGTCAGTAGCAGTAGTCAGAGAATGAACATGAATTTCAGTCAGCTTATATACCCAGTTACAGACAATACATGAAAGGCATGGGACATTTGCATCACAGTAGGAGCAGGAAGCATGAACACAATGCATGAATGGCACATTAACATCACAGTACTGAGCAGGAAAGAGCCAGACGAAGCGAAGCTGCCTGTTGACATTAATAAACACATTTCACTGTTATGTTAATTGCTCTAGCCGAGCGCTGTGCTTGTCCCAGTCTGTTGTGGGGGTGCCCCACACATGTCCATATAAAACAAGCTTTAAAACAGTGGGGTTATCCAGATTGAACTTTCATTAAAACTCACAGGAAATGTAAAAAGAATTTGATTTAGGAAAAATGGAGTGTGAAATCAGTAGAACGCATATAGTCATTCCATATGTGGCTGATCTGTCTGAAAAGTTTTGCAGGATTTTCTCCAAATACAGCATACCTGTGCATTTTAAACCCAGGAACACTTTGCGACATTGGTTGATTTATCCCAAAGACCAGATACCAAAACATAAAAAGAGCAACGTGGTATATGCTGTCAAATGAAATGTAGTGAGGAGTGTGACGATCTTTATATCGGGGAAACAAAACAGCAGCTCTGTAAATGTATGTCGCAACATCCCTCCATCCATCCATCTTCTTCTGCTTAATCCTTTTCGGGTTGTGGGGGGGTGGGTGGCTGGAGCCTATCCCAGCATCTTTGGGCGAGAGGCAACATAAGAGAGAAAATTCGTCTGGACAAAATTCAGCCATCTATACTCACTTGCAACAAAAACAACACACCTTTTGAGACCAAGAAGTGCACTTTTTTTTTCCCATCTCCTTTTCTCCTCCTTGGTCACATACCATGGACTACATTCATTTTTTTTTTTTACTACATTTCTCACAAGTCATGTGGTCTCCTTGCAGGTTATTTATTGGCCAGAGACACTGGTGTTCGGATGAACACTGAAATGTCTTGTATTTTAATTAGTTTTTAGTCCAGTGTTTTTAATAGAAAATTCCTTTTGAAAGTTTATCTGACACCTGGATGATTTAAAATGAACTTACATAGACTGAGTTAACTGGTGGATTTAGGATTCAGATAATTGTGACTCACGTATGCTTCCCTGTACATTATGTGGGTTTAGTACCTTAAATTAAAAAAAAAAAAAAAAGAAACAGCAAATGATGACATATGCAGGGGAAGAAAAGAGCTGAAAATATCTGTAAGAAGAAAGTCACGAGCACAGCTTGAAAAATGGTTTAGCGAAGCAGCCAGTCATCTCAAATCCAATTCAACATCCACAGCTGCAGCCTAAAGATCAGAACGTTTACTGAAGAGCAGCCATCTTTTGAGTTGACCTTTTCTGTCCTGAATGCATCAGTATTAAAAGTTATTGAACCAAAAGCTTGATAGATGTACAGTATGCAGTGCATCCAGAAAGTATTCACAGCGCTTCACTTTTTAAATATTTTGTTACGTTACAGCCTTGTTTCAAAAGGGATTAAATTCATTTTTTTCCCTCATAATTCTACACACAACACCCCATAATGACAACATGAAAGATGCTTTTTTGAGATTTTTGTAAATTTATTAAAAATGAAAAACTAAGAAATCACATGTACATAAGTATTCACAGCCTTTGCGCAATACTTTGTTGCTGCACCTCTGGCAGCAATTACAGCCTCAAGTCTTTTTAAATATGATGCCACAAACTTGGCACACCTATCTTTGGGCAGTTTCGCCCATTCCTCTTTGCAGCATCTCTCAAGCTCCATCAGGTTGGATGAGAAGCGTCGGTGCGCATCCATTTTCAGATCTCTCCAGAGATGTTTAATTGGATTCAAGTCTGGGCTCTCTCTGGGAAAATCAAGGACATTCACAGAGTTGTCCTGAAGTCACTTCTTCGATAGCTTGGCTATCTGCTTAGGGTTGTTGTCCTGCTGAAAGATGAACTGTTGCCCCAGTCTGAGGTCAAGAGTGCTCTGGAGCAGGTTTTCATCCAGGATGTGTCTGTACATTGCTGCATTCATCTTTCCCTCTATCCTGACTAGTCTCCCAGTTCCTGCCACTGAAAAACAGCCCCACAGCATGATGCTGCCACCACCACTGGCATAGTTAGGAGTGGTGCCTGGTTTCCTCCAAACATGACACCAGGCATTCACACTAAAGAGTTCAATCTTTGTCTCATCAGACCAGAGAATTTTGTTTCTCATGGTCTGAGAGTCCTTCAAGTGCCTTTTGGCAAACTCCAGGTGGGCTGCCATGTGCCTTTTACTAAGGAATGGCTTCCGTCTGGCCACTCTACCATACAAGCCTGATTGGTGGATTGCTGCAGAAATGGTTGTCCTTCTGGAAGGTTCTCCTGTCCCCACAGAGGAATGCTGGAGCTCTGACAGAGTGACCATTAGGTTCTTGGTCACCATCCTGTCTATGGCCCCACTCCCCCGATCGCTCAGTTTAGATGGCTGGCCAGCTCTAGGAAGAGTCCTAGTAGTTCCAAACTTCTTCCATTTATGGATGATGGGGCCATTGTGCTCATTGGGACCTTCAAAGCAGCAGAAATTTTTTCTGTACCCTTTCCCACATTTGTGCCTCAAGACAATCTTGTCTCAGAGGTCTACAGACAATTCCTTTGACTTCATGCTTGGTTTGTGCTCTGACATGCACTGTCAACTGTGGGACCTTATATAGGGGTGATTCTTCAATTAGGGGCATTTTTGACGTTTAGAATATGGGAAAAAAAAGTTCTTTAATCTCTATTTTTTCTGTTTCAAAAGGTTTAGCAATTGGTCTGGAACACAAATCTGAGTGTAGCTTTGATATTACTTCATGATAATTTTGATATTATGATGCTTTTTTCAAATTTGCCACGGCAAAATGTCATTACCATCACAAAAACAAAACACTGATTTTAATACAAAATAATTTGACAAGCAAAGGTTTTACAGTCATTCCAGTAAGTACAAAACATGCTCTTTAAGAATCATGTTCTAAATATTTGTAAGTACATTTAAAATACATTTTAACAACATCTTCTCTCTGACTTGTTAATATATTGCCTTGTCTCAACAATGAAATATTGCATACTAATCAGAATATTTGAATTGCAATGTATATTTTTTCATAAAATGCAAATTTAGACTTTTAAACATTACTACAATGATTGTGGTAAAACCCAAGTTAACAATAAAGCAACATTTTCTATCAAAAAATGTATTGTGATGGTAATGACAACATGTTTTGGTAATGACATAAAAATTAACACTGGTGTTTTTTTGTTTTTTTTTTACAACAAAGACAAAGAAAATACTACTTTTTAAAAACACCACCTTTTGTACACTTAACCTTCCATTAAAATTAATCACTTGGTAAACTAACACAGCATTGCTTATGTAATAATATGCTCTTCTGGCTGGCTGGTTTGTTTCTGACATAAAAAAGGATCAAAGAAGAGAACTGGCATGCTCAGCTCAAATGTCCCATATGATGAGTGCCAATCCAAAAATGATAAAATAGAAAATGAAGTTTTCAGCACTCTGAAATAAGTGTGTAGCATTTTAATTCATGCACAGCAACAGTGGTGTGACCCATATTAAACAACAGTCAGGGACCTGCTGGTGATTATCAACCAGCTTATACAAATCATTGGAACGTCATAAATAAAATACAAATACTAGTAAGAAATACAGTATAGTAAGAAAAATAGTATTTAAGTCATTAAAAAACATATATCACATTCTGTGACTGCAACAACCACAAAAGTAACTAATTGATTTTACACACTAGCAATAAGAAAATGCACTTAACAATATAAAAACTCATCATGTGCAGAACCTCAATAGCAGAATTAAAGTGTCTGCCTTTATTTTTAACACTTTTTTTAATCAACAGCATTCAAATATCACTTTGTAAAAAGCTATTTTGACAGTTTAGAGTGTGCTACCAACATAAACCTTAGACACAAGTTTGTTTCATTCCCTGAGAGAGCACAACATCTTCCACACATTCTCTGGTAGCCTCATGTGCCTTTTTGTGACTGGCTGGGGCTCTGGGACTAGATCAAGCAGATCACATGGCTGATACCACAGAACATCATCTTTCATAGGCCAAAAGAAACGGTTCTTGCCAATGATGTTCATTGTTTTCACAAGGGTACAACCTTCTGCATCTACATCCTGAATGATGCCTGGATATACATCTTGGTCATATTGAACAGCACACCATTGTCCTATCAGTTAATCTGTGATCTCTGAAACGGGGACAAGTGTTGATGGCTGTGTGTCCATCTCAGGTGGCTGCAGATCCAGGGCTGATCCTTCCTGGCTTGTTGTTGGCTCATCTTGCTGACTGGCCACTGTCTGTGGGCCATAGCACTTGCACTCCTCTGGAGCTGAACAGAAACAGCTGAGTACTCGCCACTTGATGTGACCTGGATTGTTGGTGAAAATCTGTACAAAAATAAAAACAACTGGGTATTACTGAATATGCTACATTCACAGAATAAATAAAGACTAATTTAATAAATAAATATTATAATATAGTATATAAAATACTCCACCTGATGGATTTTCATTGTTCCATGAACTGTTTCCAGTTGATTTGGTAGCAAGGCATCCGTTGCTGAAATGTCTTCTTCAGTGACATGGAAGAGCTTGATCTTTGATTGCTCCTTCGACAGGGCATCGAAGAGGACTTCACCACTTGGTAGATCTATTCCATGGGCAACAATAGCATCTGCATTTCGTTTTATTGCTGCCCCAACTCCATCTGCAGGTCCTTTGCCATGCCCGGCCTCCAAAAAGTTCCAGGTCACCCTGCTGAACCCAAACCTAAGTGGCATTGTGGAGAGCAATTAAAAATTCTTCTTGGATTGGTACTGGGTTGTAGGGCCATCACTTATGACATGGAGGGTTGTTGCAGAGGGGTTCTGTTCCTTCAAGTGGGAGAGCACAGGAGAGAGATGTGCCCATATAGCTGAAGGATCATGCCTCATTGATGAGGAAACTGAACACACTGACGATATACCTTTTCCTGTGTAGGCAACTCCAGTGTGAGATGGATGCTTGCTTGTGTGAGTCGCCAAAATGTAGGGCTTGAATCTCAGATGAGTATTTGCAGAGATAATTCTCAGCAAAATCCTATGCTAGTTATTAGGAAATAAAAACATAAATTGTCATTACCATCACAGTCACTTTTGGGATGGTAATGACACGCGATGGTAACGACAATTTTCACTCTTTGCAGAAAATGTTGGCTAAGTTTTAGACTTGCTAAGCTAATTGGTTAGCTAGCATACAATGTACACTGAATATATCTAAATAAAGTGAAATTTTGTATTAATGAATTAAAATACTCAAATAGTAACTTGTTTGGTAATGACGCCTAATAAACATACTCTCAGATCAGGATGCATAAAACATCAAATTACTTACATATGTGGGCATCAAAAACTCAGGCTTGTGCCTCATGTCTGGACATGTTCCTCTGGAGCATCTAATCTGCAGGCAACAATTTAAGTAACTGTTTGTAAAAACTTTATTGCTCTCTAAAACGTTGAGCGTGATGGTAATGACAGCTGTATGAGGGACAGCGATATTTAACTATAAATAAATAGTAAATTGAACAAATATAAAATATATGAATTTGAAAAATATCTTTTTAAGTTGTTATGAGGAAATGCAAAGTAAAGGTTTAATGAATTTAGCACTTTTTATCGCTTTATTATAGAGGGGAAGTCAAAAAGTCTGGGTTGGGGACAAGCACAAAACAGTGAAATTCTTGCACATTTGAATTTTCAACACACTGAAAAAGTATTAAAATGTCATCATTGAGACACAGTTATTTTTTTTCATAGCTACTACAACCTAAAGTAAACAATAGCAATCATTGTTTTTTCTAAAAAAACATTTTTTTTTCTTGAAAATCTACCCTGGGGACAGAAAAACTCCCTTAATTGAAGAATCACCCATAGACAGGTGTGTGCCTTTCCAAATCATGTCCAATCAACTGAATTTACCACAGGTGGACTCCAATTAAGCTGTAGAAACATCTCAAGGATGATCAGTGGAAACAGGGCTGGACCTGAGATCAATTTTGAGCTTCATGGCTCATGTGCTTTCTTAATTTTTTATTTTTAATAAATTTGCAAAAATCTCAAAAAAACTTTTTTTTTCCCCATTGCCATTATGGGGAATTGTGTGTAGAATTTTGAGGAAAAAATGAATTTAATCTCTTTTGGAATAAGGCTGTAACATAACAAAATGTGGAAAAAGTGAAGCACTGTGAATACTTTCTGGATACACTGTATATTTGTCATGTTCATAATGGAAGACCTTGGGGTTCATCTGCAAAAGAGCTCACTGCATGTAAAAGTAAAATAACATAAAATATGACCTGCTGGATGGAAAAAGAAACACTTCAAATGCTTTTAGACTGTCTGTACTTTTTTTCTCCCCCCCACTCTTAATATTCAGAAAGCTCCAAGGTGTAAACACAATTTCCAAAAATCATATCTTGTTATGGACGGGAGAGCAGGAAAGGAAGGAGGACCCAGATGTAGGTCGAATCAGGACACAGGAATTTATTTGTAATTAAGGAATCAAGCACGAAACATAAAGACCGAAGATAACTACAACTAAAATACCGAGATACTGAAAAAAAAACAAAGTAAGGCACATGGGCCAGGACATTGAAAAAGAAAAGCTACAAACAAAAACAGAGGAATGAGGGCCGTGAAAGACAACTGACAACTGAAAATAAATGCAAAGGAATGCTAACGAAAGACGCTGCACTAAGCAGGAAACTCAACACAATGCTAACCTAGGTTTTCAGGATGAGGAGGACATCAGGGAGAACAAACAACACTGAGGAGGGAGATGGGACAGAATATAAAGGGAAGGAGACAATCGGGGGTTGGGTAACAGGTGGGGATAATCAGGCAGGTGAGGGGAATGACACTAACGAGGGAGAAAGAGACACATTCAAAACAGTTAAGGAGGGAATACACATGGAGACAAGACAAAAAACACCAGAGATTTCAGAAGAAAATACGTGAAACTAAACCTAACAGTCAACTCAGAAAACCAAGGACTGAACAGAAACATAATATAAGACACAGTAGAAAAACCCAAGGAATAATTAAAGCACAACTACAGAGAGAAACATAAATCAACACAATAGTAAATTCAAGAAACAAACTAGAGCTAAGGAGAGGGTATTACCAAAATAAATGTCCAAATGTCATCGATGTCCACATGGTGAGGACATCGATGGCCTCATTCACACCTTCACGGGCTACCTCAGCTTCTGTGTGGACAAATCCGTTCCCACCAAGACCATACGGCGTCACTCAAACAACAAACCCTGGATCAACCCTGAGATAAAAACACTTCTGAGAGAGAAGAAGAGGATCTTCAGGTCAGGGAACAGGGAGATGCTGAAGTCCGTACAGAGGGAGCTGAGGAGAAAGATCAGAGAAGGCAAGGACAGCTTCAGGAAGAAGATGGAGGACAAGCTGCAACAGAGCGACATCAGCGGGGTCTGGAGAAACCTCAAAACCATCTCGGGGCTCCAGAATACCTCCCCCCAGGCCACAGGGGGCAGGGAGTGGGCGAACAACCTGAATCTGTTTTTCAATAGATTTGACCAACCGCCCTCCCCCCTGACTGCACAACAACCACTGCTGCCTCTAAAGAAATCAAGTCCTGCTGCCCACTCCCCACTCCACCAACACCCCCCCACTCCCAACACACAGCCCCCCATCCTGACCCTGACCAGGACCCAGGTGAGGACGGAGCTGAGGAAGATCAAGGTGAGGAAGGCGCCGGGACCGGACGGCATCAGCGCAAAGCTCCTCAAGTCCTGTGCAGACCAGCTGTGTGGGATTGTGACGTATATCTTCAACATGAGCCTGAAACTGGGGAGGGTACCACAGCTGTGGAAAACATCTTGTGTGGTACCTGTACCAAAAACTTCCCACCCCAAAGACCTGAACAGCTACAGACCGGTGGCCTTGACGTCCCACTTGATGAAGACCCTGGAGAGACTGCTCCTTGCTCACCTCCGCCCCCTGGTGGAACCAGCGATGGATCCACTCCAGTTCGCCTACCAGCATGGCATTGGGGTGGAGGATGCGGTGATCTTCCTCCTTCACCGTTCTCTGTCCCACCTGGAGAAGCCCGGGAATATGGTGAGGATCATGTTCTTTGACTTCTCCAGTGCTTTCAACACCATCCAACCGATGATCCTGAAGGACAAGCTGCTGCGCGCAGGGGTGGACCAGCACCTGTCATCATGGATCCTGGACTACCTCACGAACCGGCCTCAGTTTGTGAGAACCCGGGACTGTGTGTCCGACACGATCATCAGTAGCACGGGGGCCCCCCAGGGAACGGTGCTGGCTCCCTTCCTGTTCACTCTTTATACTGCGGACTTCTCACACAACACAACACACTGCCATCTACAGAAGTTCTCTGATGACTCTGCGATCGTTGGCCTCATCTCCAATGGAGATGAAGCTGAGTACAGAGGGCTTATCCAGGACTTCGTGGACTGGTGCCATCGGAACTGCCTCCAGATCAACGCGAGGAAAACTAAGGAGCTGGTGGTGGACTGCCGCAGGCATGGGCAGCCCCTCACAGTACCAGTAAATATACAGGGAACAGACATCGAGATGGTGACATCCTATAAGTACCTGGTTATTCATCTGAACAATAAACTAGACTGGTCACACAATACTGATGCACTCTACAAGAAGGGACAGCGCAGGCTGTTCCTGCTGAGGAGACTCAGGTCTTTTGGTGTACAAGGGGCGCTGCTGAAGTCATTCTATGACACGGTGGTGGCATCAGCCATCACTTTTGGAGTGGTCTGCTGGGGCAGTGGCATTACTGCAGCCGATAGGAAGAGACTGAACAAACTGATTAAGAAAGCTAGCTCTGTCCTGGGGCAGCGCCTTGATCCGATGGAGGAGATAGGAGAGAGAAGGACGGTGGCTAAACTGTCATCTCTGCTGGAGTCCGAGTTCCACCCTATGCAGGACATACTGAATGCACTGAGGAGCTCATTTAGCAGCAGACTACATCATCCCAGGTGCACAACCGAGAGGTTTCGTAGGTCCTTCCTACCAACGGCTGTCAGACTGTACAACCTAAGCAGGGCTGCTCGCAGAGATAGCAAAAAGACGTAACAAACTAATAGTTTTTTGAATGCAAAAGATGCAATAGACTTACACAATGGTCCCCTCCGGCATACAACTAGGAACTTACCGGTCGCTATGGAGGGTGAGAATATGTATGGGCACATAATCATACCATGTAGGATAACTAAGTAGACGGTTATGCTGTTTCATTCCATCTAGCAACAATGCTCTGCACTGTGTGTGTTTATATATTTACATATTTATTCCATCTAGCTACAATGCTCAGCACTGGGTGTGTTTATATATTTATATATCTACATATTATTCCATCTAGCTACATTGCTCCGCACTGTGTGTGTTTATATACTTGCATATTTATTCCACCTAGCTGCAATGCTCCGTACTGTGGGTGTTTATATATTTACATATTTATTCCATCTAGCTACAATGCTCTGCACTGTGTGTTCATATATTCATATATTTATTCCATCCAGCTACAATGCTCTGCACTGTGTGTCTGTGTGTGTGTGTATATATATATATTTTATAGTAATACGTACATATGTATATTAGCTGCTCTTGCTTGCTTGTTTTTTTTTTTTTTTTTTTTTTCTTGCCTTCTGATTGTTGCTCTGAGTGTTGCTATCCCTGTGCTGTTGCAATCCTGGAATTTCCCCGTTGTGGGACTAATAAAGGCTTATCTTATCTTATCTTATCTTAAAGCTAGGATCAAGATAAACACAACTAAACAGGAACTGAACAGGAAAACATTTTCAAAATAAATCCAAAGTCAAATTCAACCTGAACTAGACAAGAATTAAGTATATGCTAAGAAATAAACACAAGCAACCAAATTCAAGACTCAACATAATAAAGGCCAAAACATATTGAGAACAAATATTCATGAGATGAGAGACCATAACACGTTTATTCCTTACTCTTCTATTTTACTCTGCTTTAATGTACTTTTTTTTTGTTTCAAAGTGCTTATTTGAAAACACAACTTCATGTTCTACAACTTTTCAACCATTGATCTTGATGAAGCCATGTTTTATAAGAACACGAGAAAAAACAAGGTCATCCTTCTTAGCTGCTGAAAAGCTGACCTTTTGAAAATTCAAGGCTTGCACCAGGCTGCAATGATTAAATGTCTGAGAAAAAAAAAAGCTCACACATATACATACACGCAGGTAGCAAAGCAGAAAACATTTAGGAGTTCAGACTACACCAGGATTGTGACATTTCTGATGCACATGTTGGGCCCCTTTTAAAATTCTGTTAAGACATGAAATAGGATGCTGTTAAGATGACTGCATAGCCATTCTGATCCTCCTGCGTGCTTTAGCTGCTCGGGCACCTTTATATTGTCTCATAAAATGTCTGTGGGGGAGGGGGTTAGCCTAAGTACTAAAAGGTGCATCGTGCAGCTTCCTTGTACACAATGTGTTATCGCCTCTGCAACTTAGGATAAGAAATTAGGTTATTTTTTTACCTATTCAGAACATTTGTATTTCAAGTAATACAAGATTTGTTTTTATATGTCCATATATGCATGTAGACATATTTTCGATATTTATCACATACTAGTGCATACCTGTGCATGCCCGTGCATACCTGTGCATGTCCGTAGAAACCAAGTATAAGCAAGTATTTTTGCGTGCCCGTAGAAAGCAAGTGTAAGCAAGCATTTCTGCATTCCTGCCTTTGAGCTCTGACATGGTTACCATGGTAACAGTAACCATGGTGATGTCTGCCTTTGATCTTTGACATGGTCTGCCTTTGATCTTTGATGTCACCACTCGTTCAGTGATGCCTGCCTTTGATATTTGATGATGTCACACAGTGATGCCTGCCTTTGATCTTTGATGATGTCATAGTGAGTCTTATGAAACCTGCCTTTGATCTTTGACATCACCACTCATTCAGTGATGCCTGCCTTTGATCTTTGACGTCACCCATGATCATAACATAGCGAGTCCTATGATCTTTGATGATGTCATAGCGAGTCCGATCGTGAGTGATGCCTGGCTTTGATCTTTGACATGGTTACCATGGCAACACAAAGTCCTATGATTGTGACAGACAGACACACAGAGATTGCTTGAATTATATATAGAGCAATAAAGTGAGCTATTTCTAGCTATTTTTGTTTTAAATTTTGATGATTATGACATAGTTCTTTGAATGAAATTAATGAATCATGATATTCTAATTTTCTGAGATGCTTTAGTAGAGTGGTGTCCAATCTTTTTTCCCTTTCCCATCCTTTGTTTATGTCACAAAGTGTGACAAAAAAAAGCTCACCCATGGAGCTATCCCACGCCATCCGTTCCTCTGTCTCCCCTGACCTGCCAGCTCATCTGCCTGTGGGAGTGGGGCACCTCCCTATCAGGCCCACGTGTGGGCGCGGCTACCCGCAGAAGTCGCCCTGCATCTCACCGGTGACTGCATGTTCCAGCAGGGAACAGTTGGGGGGGAGGCTGCAGCCAAGGTGCTGCTTCTCCTGGATGACCACAAGGCCGTGAGTCTCTGGTCCTGATCTGGAGCCACGTGCACCCCTAGGCTAACTGATACAACTGAAAGCAAACATTGCTTGCGGATATAATTTTTGAGCATCATGCGAGTTTTTGATGAGGAAGGTGTGTGTCAAGACAGGCAGGAAGTCAGGCACAGGAAGAGAGAAAATATTTGATAATTTTTCAAAATAAAACACAGACTTCAATAGTCAATATAGAGGAATAAATTATTCATTTCTTCTCTACGGCTCTCTGTGGCCTGGTACCAAGATGTTTGCAGACCAGGGGTTGGGGATCACTGTATTAGTATATATGAAAATTGCCATTAACAGCATTCCTCTTAATTGCCAGGGGTGTCTATGCTGCAAAGTCAACAAACCATCCATCTAATAGGCTTAATGTCAGGAAAAAAATGTGTGACATGTTTCAAAAGCTGTGAAATCTGCATAATGAGGTGGCATGGGTATTGAGGGTAGCATTAAAAAAAGTTGAACTTCCAACCTTTGCCGAGTTTCACGTTATATCTGGGTTTCCCATTCACATTTTTTACTGGCTTATACATTTTTACACATGATAAAGATCACAGTAACAGTTAAAAATAATAAAACATGGAAAAAGGTTGGGGTTAGGCAAGGGTGAGGAAGCTAAACTTCTCACACATTAAAACTCTCACCCATATTAGAAGAAGAAGCCATCCCTATTGTCATTCAGTCCATACAGCCAATCATGTACAGTAGAACAAAATTATGTTTCTCCTATCTACAGTGTTAATTACATGTAGAGTCAGAGAGGTCGCTGCCAGAAGCTTCTCCTTCCCATATTCTATTACACTGAGCACCAAGCTAGAAAGTACCATTTTTTTTAATATGTCTTTGGTACAACCCGGCCAGGACTTGAACCCCCAACTTCCCGGTTGTGAGGCAGATGCTCTATCAACTAGGCCACCACTCCGGTTAGACTGTGTTCCTGCCGCCATCTCACTTCATGCAGTTATTTTGACAATCATTAGAGGTCACTTTTTTCCACAGAGTTTTTCTATGGGAGGATAGTGTCACAAATGTAAACAAACCAACAAAATCACATCAATATCCGTTAAATGAAGGCAGTAAATATTAATCTGCATATCTGTGATGACCCCATCCTCATAGAAATTAATCAAATTAATGATCTAAACTAAAACCAAATCTAATCTAATCATTGTATGATGTTCCACTTTCATTCTTCTGTCAGCACAATGCATGATGTTGTGTATGGCTTTGGTTGTGACTGTAAATTGCATGCTACTTCAGAAGGCTTACTACCTTTCAGACAGTTCTGCTGAATGACAAACTCATATTGTATATCGCTGTAGTCCAGATATATAATAAGAAATAAGTCGCTGTTGCCGATGGGCTTTGATAGATCTTAAAAGCAGCAATAACATCCAAAGGAAGACATGTTAAAGTGTAAACACTTATTTTCCAGCATGGTCCCAAGATGAAAAAATGAAGTCCTGTTCAGTTCATTTGTAACTTCCGTAAACACCCTCCTGATGTCCGTGTAGTCTTGGTTGATAGGTTGTAGTCACACTGAATACAGCTTCCTCCTTTGATGAACTGCTGTTCCACATGAAGTAAAACAGTGGGGCTGTAATGACAGAAGGTGATTGAAACCAATGGGTGGCACCGCCATGGTTTTACTCCACTTTTACTCACAGTCTCTGAATGCATTGAGCAGGCTGGGAACCCGCTCATTAAATCACTGCAGCCTCTTGGAGTACTTCAAAGCCCCACTGGGTGCTTTGGACAGGCCGTGCTCTAGTTAAAGTGAAACAAGGTCTTTGACAGTGGCCTGTAAAATATCCTCAGGAGAAAAGAGGTGACGATTTTAAAATGAAAATCTGTGATCCAGGTTAGTTAAAACGGCCAACAACTCTGTGGTTTTTCCTCATGTTGTGGACCTCATTTGTGTTTTGATAAGAGAAGCTGGGGGTTAACGCATGCAGCCGACCACTTGTCAAAACGTGGTTCCAGTGGCTCTGTTTCGTTGTCAGATTTGTCAAAGCCAAACAACAAATTTAAACGCATAGAGAAATCAAAACTATTGCTAAAAAATGAAATATGTCTTTCAGAAACTTTTTAATTTAGCAGTTAATGTCATCTCTATATGTATATACTATGAGCATTTTAGTAATTACAGTAGAGAGCATTTAAAATTAAAGTAATTGTCCCGAGATTCTGGCATAATTTAGTCTTATTGACCAAAGGGAAACTGATTGTGTGGCTTTAAATATGTACATAAAACCAAACACTCCACTCAGGAAAGGCCTGTTTACCATAATTTGGAACAAATCCATGTCTATTGCATTTGTGTCGCTCATCTTCAAAGTGTCTTTATACTTATTTGATTTTTTTTTGTCACCCTGATTCCCATTAAAAGAACCAATTAACACTTCCACAGCATGGTGCTATAGTGGCTAGCACTGCCACCTCACAGTAAGAAGGGCATGGGTTCAAATTCCCCAGCCAGCAGGGCCCATCTGTGTGGCATTTGCATGTTCTTCCCATGCTTGTGTGGATGTGCTGTGGTTTCCTCTCACAAGCCAACCGTGGCTGTTTTTTTTTTTTTTTTTAATTTCCTTGTTGGACTAATAAAGTATAACAAACAAAAACTGAAAAGGGGCATCTTGTCCCTAAAATTAAAGTTGTGAGCTCATAAATTGTTTGTAACGAAAGACAAAAAAATCTGCAGTTACATTTTTGTTTGAAGTGTAGATAAGGTTATTTATCCTAAATAACTTTCACATACATTCTTGATCATTAGTATATAAGTAAACCACCTTAAAGCTGACACCATGTAAATCTTTTTTCACTTCTTCCTGGTTAGTTAAAATCAACAGAGGAATTAAAGTCAACAGAGCGATACCTGGGAATATGTCTTCATGACCAAAAGCAAATATTCATCAAGATTTCTCTGTGTACTTTGACGGCTATACAGTATTTTCCTTTACAAGGACAGACAATAAAACTGTGGTGTGGATTCTTCCCTGAACTCTTGGCCATGCTGGACTTCCTTGTATTTTTTCCACACTTTCTCATAAAGTGTGGTTCATCAATTACATTATTGCCAATAAGAAAGGCTACTGTTTCCATAGAAACTTGTAACCACAACTGCCGCTCACGTCGACTTCATCCTTGCTCTGCTGACAGAATGACTGTTTTCTTTTCTCAGAGATAAAAGAAAAACTCATTCCTGGGAAGCCTTAACAACAACTGGTGGAGTCGATACAAAGCTTTCAGGGCTAGTTTTCTCTGTAGTGTCTTGAGCAGAAACTAAAATCTAAGTCTGCATGTACTGTATATGGTATGAGTTCTGACAGATCATAATGGCTTATATTTTTTTTCTGATGTTTTTAGACTTCGCAGTAGTCTGATGCACATTTGGCATGCCATCTTTTAAACAGCACCTGTGATCATATTTGATGTTTAAAGCCCCAGTGGGTAATCACTTCTAAATGAAATCTTTGTCAAATCTGTTGATTTTTTTCACATCTCAGCTATCAATAGATAAAATAATGCAAAACCACAAGAAAACAATACTTCCTGTGGGGTTGTCATAGGCAGGTTAAAATATCGGTCAGTCATTGCATTCAGACTGAGTGCAATGATCAGATGTCTGCCTGTGTACCTGCCCACCTGCATGCCGCTCTGCTTATTCGCAGATGCCACTTCTGCACTTAGTGGGAGAGCCTTTAAAAATAATGGCAAATGATTTACAGCTCTTCCATCCCCTGTACAGCTACAGTCTCATAAGCATAGAGCTGCTCCTGAGTGGACGAAACGTGCAGTCGTGGGCGGGTGCAGCCGGATTTCTGACAGCGTCTTTACGGTAACATTTCTGTGATATCTTGAAACCAAAACAGCAAAAAGTGTTAGTACTTTTAAACTGTTAGGAGGGGAGTCTGCCGACCTTTTCGTGGCCCCTTCTGTGAGTAACCATCTATTGGTGAAACTAAGGGCAGAAACACAGACATGTGCGAACCCCCTATCGTTGCCGTCTTTTTGTACAAGCTAATGGCAGATCACCTGACTCTTGGGCAACAGGTGCTTAGCGTACAAGATGGAACAACACTGACCTCCAGGTAAAGACATTGATCTCCATCACATCTGACCATCCACCAGGTCACGACTTGAAACGTGCCCATTGGGTCAAGCTGAATCGCCTCCACTTAGGATACGGTCATTTTAAGTCATTTATGCATAAAATCAGCCTTGCAAATGAACCCTGCTGTAAGTGCAGTCAATCACAAACTTCCCAACACATTTGATGTGCGGAGAAACCAACAAGGAGACATGAGACATGAAGAATGGAGTTTTTAGAGACTGGCTCTCTACTACTGATCATGATATTTTACAACTCACTGTAGCAGTTATTATTCATACACAAATAAAAATAAAAATAAATTTCTGCTTTCTGGTAGAGAGCAGAACTCATGGTTCCATCAATTACGGCAAGTCGTCCAGGTCCTGAAACAGCAAAGCAGCCCTAGACATCACACTGCCTCCACCATGTTTAACTGTTTCTATGATGTTCTTTTTATGAAATGCTGTGTTAGTTTTACACCAAATGTAGCAGGACACATGCCTTCCAAAAACTGTCTCTTCAGTTCACAGAATATTTTCCTAAAAGTCTTGGGGATCATCAAGATGTTTTCTGACAAATGTAAGACAAGCCTTTGTTTTATTTCTTTTTTTGTCAGCAGTGGTTTTTGCCTTGGAACCCTCCCATGGATGTCATTTTTGCCCAGTCTCTTTCTTATTATTAAATCATGGACCAGTGTCCAAACTCAGGCAAGTGAGGCCTGCAGTCCTTTAGATGTTCTGCGTTTTTGTTTATCATGTGTTCTTGAATTTTGTTTTTCATCTGTTCTTGAATTTCTTTAGATCGTGGCATGATGTGTTGCTTTTTGAGATCTTATAGCCTACTTCACTTTGTCGGACAGGTTCTAATTGAGTGATTTCTTGATTCAACAGGTGTGGCATTAATTAGATCTGGATGTGGCTAGTGAAACTAAACTCAGCTTTCCAAAAAATCTGGTTAATTACAGTTAAATCATGATGTAATGGGGGGGGGGGGGTTACTTTTTCACATAGGACCAAGTAGGTTTGGATAGCTTTTTTCCCTTAATAAATTAAATCATTATTTAAATACTGCATTTTGTATTTACTTGGGTTATATCTAATATTAAACTTTGTTTGGGGATCTGAAGCATTTAAGTGTTCGTCGGCCTCCGTCGGTCTATGATGATCATGGAAGAGAATCCTAAACGTCTACTCTGCTGGAACAGCACCGCCTGTGGCTGAACAGGCCGATGCGTGAATGGCAGTCCCTGTCACACAGGTTGCACTTGTGGGTGGTCTCCGTGCTGCTGGAGCTGTGGCGGTTCTTCCTGCGGGTCCTTTTTTCATCTGCTGCAGCAGTCAGTCTCTCTTCACCCGCCTTGAGCTGTCTGGTGAGGGTGCCTCTCCATTTGGAGCAGTCCGTTGCAAGGTCCTCCCAGCACTCTGTGTTGATCTCCAGGGCCTTCATGTCTCTCTTGCAGACGTCTCTAAAGCGCAGCTGTGGGCGGCCAACGTCTCTCCTGCCAGTCGCCAGTTCTCCGTAGAGGACGTCTTTGGGGATTCCGCCATCCTCCATACGGTGAACGTGGCCTAGCCAGCGGAGCCTGCGCTGCCTGAGTAGAGTGAACATGGAGGGAAGGCCGGCGCAGGACAGAACTTCTGTGTTGGGCACTTTGTCCTGCCAGGATATGTCCGGGAAGGGGAGAATGCAGCGCAAGTGGAAGGAGTTCAGTCTCTTTTCCTGCCGGGGGTATGTTGTCCACGTCTCACTCCCATAAAGCAGTGTGCTGATGATGCAGGCGTTGTACACTGCCATCTTTGTCTTGACAGAAAGTTTGGGATTCTCCCACACTCGTGTGGTGAGGCAAGCGAGTGTGGAGGCTGATTTTCCAATCCTCTTGTCGATCTCTGTATCAAGGGAGAGGTTGCTGCTGATCATGTACCCCAGGTACGTGAACTGATTCACGACCTCCAGCTCGTAGTCGTCGATGGTGATGGTTGGTGGTGCTTCCGTGCCTTGCACCAAGACGTTAGTCTTCTTCAGGCTGATGGTAAGCCCGAAGTCCTTGCATGCCTGGGAGAAGCAGTCCATCAGGGTCTGAAGCTCCTGCTGTGTGTGGGTCGCGACTGCAGCATTGTCTGCGAACAGCATGTCTCTGATTAGAGCCTCGCGTACTTTGGTTCTGGCTTTCAGGCGGCGAGGTTGAAAAGCCTGCCGTCAGATCTTGTATGCAGGTAGATTCCCTCTGTTGCTGTGCTGAAGGAATGCCTCAGGAGCATAGCAAAGAAAATCCCAAAGAGGGTTGGCGCAATTACACAGCCCTGTTTCACTCCACTGCGTATGTTGAATGGCTCTGAGACGTTGCCGTCGTGCTGCACTATCCCCTGCATGTTGGTGTGAAATGATTTGATGAGGCTTTGCAACTTTGGTGGGCATCCTATCTTTGGCAGGATCTTGAAAAGGCCCTCTCTGCTGACCAGATCGAATGCTTTGGTGAGGTCGATGAAGGCGACGTACAGGGGCATGTTCTGTTCTCTGCATTTCTCCTGGAGTTGGCGAATGGAGAATGTCATGTCTACCGTCGATCGCTCAGCGCGGAAGCCACACTGAGACTCGGGGTAGACACGTTCGGCAAGCTTCTGTAGACGAACGAGAACAACTCATGCGTAGACTTTGCCAACAACGCTGAGGAGGGAGATGCCCCTGTAGTTGTTGCAGTTGCTTCTCTCCCCTTTGTTTTTGTAGAGAGTGATGATCTTGGCGTACCTCATGTCCTGTGGTACGGCACCTTCCTTCCAGCACTGGCAGAGGACGTCATGCAATGGCAGCAGTAGGGCGGTCTTGCAGTGCTTGATCAGGTCGGGGGGTATGCCGTCGTTGCCGGGTGCCTTGCCAGCGGCCAAGCTATCAATGGCCTTGCTGAGTTCGTCGATGGTTGGCTCGGCATCAAGTTCGTCCATGGATGGCAGGCAATTGATGGCATCAAGGGCTGACGGTGTCACGGTGTTCTGTCTGGAGTAGAGGTCGGAATAGTGCTCCACCCATCTCTCCATCTGCTTGTTCTTTTCTGTGATCATCTCCCCAGTGGAGGATTTGAGGGGGGCCGTCTTGCTCTGAGCTGGACCAAGTGCTTTCTTGATGCCATCGTACATACCACGGATGTTCCCTGTTATGGCAGTGGTTTGAATGTCTTGGCTGAGCTGAGTCCAGTACTCGTTGGCACAGCGCCGAGCAGTCTGCTGAACTTTGCTTCTTGCAGCCCTGAGAATCTGGAGATTCTTCTCGTTTGGGTACTTCTTGTACTCGGCAAGAGGTGAGCACTTGGCTTCAATAACGGGGGTCATCTCGGTCAACTTGGCGTCAAACCAGTCCTGTGACTTCGAGGTCTTCCTCCCAAAGGTAGCCAAGGCTGTGCAGTGGATGGTGTTTCGCAGCTCTTCCCACTTCTGCTTTGCTGATTCTCTTTCTTGTGGTACACCAAGTTCCTTCTCAAAGGTGGAGGCAAACCGCTCAACAAGTTCTGGTTGGGCCATCTTGCTGGTGCCAATCCTTGCCTTTCCAGGCTGTCTAGCATGATGGAATTTCTTCAGCTGCAGCTTGACTTTGCAACACACCAATGAATGGTCTGTGTCGCAATTTGCACTCTGGAACGAACGGGTGATTAGCACGTTCTTCAGTGAGGTGTGCCTGGTCAGGATCAAGTCCAGCTGGTGCCAGTGCTTTGAGCGCGGATGTTGCCAGGAAACCTTGTGTTGGGGCTTGGTCTTGAAGAACAAGTTTGTGATGCACAGATCGTGATAAGTGCAGAACTCGAGCAGCCACTGTCCGTTGTCGTTCATTCTGCCCACGCCAAATGGTCCAAGGCAGGAGGGCCAGGAGTCGCGGTCAGCACCCACTCTGGCATTGAAGTCTCCAAGGAGAATGAGTTGTTCAGAGTTGGGGATGATCCTGACAGTTGTTGTGAGATTCTCGTAGAACTCGTCTTTTGCCTCTGGTGTGGCTGTCAGTGTTGGGGCATACACACTGACAAGGGTGACTGGGCCTTGCGTGGTGTTGAGGCGGAGGGTGATGAGTCGTGCAGAGCCATTGCTGCCCGGTTCCACCATCTTCAGCAAGGTGTTCTTCACTGCGAAGCCCACTCCATGTTCCCTGTGTTCATCACTGCTCTTTCCCTGCCAGTAGAATGTGTAGTCCTTCTCTGTCAGTGTGCCTGCGTCAGCTAACCGTGTTTCCTGGAGAGTGGCGATATCCACTTCCAGTCTCTTCAGCTCATTATTGATGATGGCAGTCTTCCTGGTGTCGTTGATGTCCTTGAGGTTAGCAGCGAGTCCTGTCATCATAGTGCAAACGTTCCAAGTTCCCAGTTTTAGAGTTGGTCTCTTTTATTTTTTTGTCTTGCCTGGTGCAAAAGTTCTCAGCCTGCCGTTCAGACTTCTCCTCATCCCCATGCACCCAATGAGGAAAGCAGGCTGTGGCGGGACAACACCTTATTGGCTGGGGGCTGCCCAGCTTGAGGCGGGCGGTAGCTGTCCAGTGAGATCCGATGATCCCTCCCACCGTCGGGAACAACCCCTGGCGCTGCGCTCTACGCCAATTGAGCGGTGGCTTATAACCGGTAACTGGCATTCTCCGTGTTTTGTCTATGCCAGAGGCGAAGCTGGAGTGTCCTCTCCAGTGATCCGGTGTTCTACCTTCCAGCGTTGGGCGTTGGTAGGATTCAAGCCTGGGCAGGAAGATATGGAGGACAAGATGTTGCCCATGCAGCATGTCCCCCCTCTCCACGTCACTGATGAATCCAAAGGAACAGCAGGGCTGCTACAGTTTGGCACCAGCGCCATCACAGGAGCTGCCAGAACGATGTTGAGCACAACAGAGAACTGCCTTAGGGACTCCGACTCCGGATTTTTCCTCAGGGTTGACTCCCGAAGCCTTTCCCATGACCGGGTGTGCCGCAAGGCAGCAGAGGTTTGAAATCAGGGTTTACCTTCCCCTAGATGGGCTACCTTCCCTGGTTGACGAGCCACCATCTACCTGAAGCATCTGGTTTTAAGGCGCCAGAGATCCGCCCTCGCCCCTTCTCCTATTAGTAAAAGCAGTTCCGCCGGGCTTAGAGACTAAACCACACGGGCAGGCTAGGAGTTGGACTTAGTTGTCAGAGGCTTTTCGAGACGCACGCCATAAGGAGCATTTTATGAGCACTGGGAGCTTAACCCAGTGCCGCTCCTGGCTACGACAACCTTGGATTTAAGTGTTACAAATAGGCAAAAATATAAACAAAAATCATGAAGGGAGAAATACTTCTTCACAGCACTGCATTTACACACGTGGACAAAATTGTTGGTACCCCTCTGTTAATAAAAGAAAAACCCACAATGGTCACAGAAATAACTTGAATCTGACAAAAGTGGTAATAAATAAAAATTTTATGAAAATTAACCAATGAAAATCAGACAATGCTTTTGAATTGTGGTTCAGCAGAATTGTTTTAAAAAACAAACTCATGAAACAGGCCTGGACAAAACTGATGGTACCCCTAGAAAAGATTGAAAATAATGTGACCATAGGGACATGTTCAACCAAGATGTGTCCTCTAATTAACATCACAGGTGTCTACAAACTTGTAATCAGTCAGTCGGCCTATTTAAAGGGTGACAAGTAGTCACTGTGCTGTTTGGTGACATGGTGTGTACCACACTAAACATGGACCAGAGGAAGCAAAGGAGAGAGTTGTCTCAGGAGATTAGAAAGAAACATATAGACAAGCATGTTAAAGTTAAAGGCTATAAGACCATGTCCAAGCAGCTTGATGTTCCTGTGATGACAGTCGCACATATTATTCAGAAAATTAAGATCCACGAGACTGTAGCCAACCTCCCTGGACGTGGCCGCAAGAGGAGATGAACAATACGAATGGTAACAAAAGAGCCCAGAACAACCTCTAAACACATTCATGGTGAACTCCAAGGTCAAGGGCTGCACGGTGGCGCAGTGGTTTAGCACTGTGGCAGCACAGTTTTACCCTCGGCCGGGGGATCGCGGGGATCATGAGATCGTGGGTTTGATCCCAGCCCCCGACCAACAGTGAGCTGTGTGGAGTTTGCATGTTCTCCCCGTGTTGCGTGGGTTTACTCCGGGATTTCTCCGGTTTCCTCCCGCACACCAAAAACATGTAGGTTTAGGGCGCTCGCGCACGCAGCGACCAGCAGCCGGTGGCTTGTCACCAGACTGCAAACCAAGTCTACCTACGGGTACAAATAAGTAACAAAAAAAAAAAAAAAAGGTACATCAGTGTCAGATCGCACCATCTGTCGTTGTTTGAGCCAAAGTGGACTTCATGGGAGACGACTAAGGAGGACACCTCTGTTGAAAACAAATCATAAAAAAGCCAGACTGGAATTTGCCAAACTGCATGTTGACAAGCCACAAAGCTTCTGGGAGAATGTCCTATCGACAGACGAGACAAAACTGGAACTTTTTGGCAAGGCACATCAGCTCTATGTTCACAGATGCAAAAATGAAGCATACCAAGAAAAGAACACTGTCCCTACTGTGAAACATGGAGGAGGTTGTGTTATGTTCTGGGGCTGCTTTGCTGCATCTGGCACAGGGTGTCTTGAATCTGTGCATGGTCCAATGAAATCTCAAAACTATCACGATATTCTAGAGAGAAATGTGCTGCCCAGTGTCAGACAGCTTGGTCTCAGTCGCAGGTCATGGATCTTGCAACAGGATAATGACCCAAAACACACAGCTAAAAACACCCAAGAATGGCTAAGAGCGAAACATTGGACTATTCTAAAGTGGCCTGTGAGCCCTGATCTAAATCCTATTGAACATCTGTGGAAGGAACTGAAACATGCCGTCTGGAGAAGGCACCCTTCAAACCTGAGACAACTGGAGCAGTTTGCTCATGAGGAGTGGGCCAAAATATTGTACCTGCTGAGAGGTGCAGAAGTCTCATTGACAGTTACAGAAATCGTGTGATTGCCTCAGAAGGTTTTGTAACAAAATATTAAGTTGAGGGTACCATCATTTTTGTCCAGGCCTGTTTCATGAGTTTGTTTTTTAAAATAATTCTGTTGAACCACAATTCAAAAGCATTGTCTGATTTCATAGATTCATAGAATTTTTATTTATTACTACTTTTGTCAGATTCAAGTTATTTCTGTGACCATTGTGGGTTTTTCTTTCATTAACAGAGGGGTACCAACAATTTTGTCCACGGCTGTATTTCATCTCTGATTTAGAGACACCTAAAAGCTTTTGGGTCCTCATGTTGTGTCGGAAGTGTGATCTAATTGAAAATCTGTGACAAGATTATGTTGCACAATACTTTCAGAGACATTAATGCTCATCCTCAATGTCCTTTTCCATCAATACCCATGCCATGTTGACTCTGTTTAAAGTGAGTCCACCAAGGGTTGTGATTGCATTAAGTGTTTCAATAGGCGATACTGTTTCACAGCTGGACTCGAGATTTTTTTCTGATGAGAAAAACTCAAGACATCTTGGCTGTCTATAGCTACATAGACTCAGTTAGACTTTGATAGACTGGTCATGTTCACATATGCGCTACGGCTGGATGTGCTTTATTTCACTACCAAACGTGTTAATTTAATAGTGGTGCTGGTAGTCATGGTGCATTACTTGCGGCAGAAGCTGTATTATGTTGTCACAGTCTGAAAGGCTTGCTGTTGCTGCTTAGAGCACATTTAAATTCATTCCCATTACCACAAGGATTTGCACATATATAATAAACAATTTAGCAGGGAAAACAACTGTGTACATTGGTGAAGCTCTCATCTGTTGGCTCATTTGTTTCATTCTGACCCACAGAGCCCTCCAGGTTCCACTTCAGCAAACCAGAGAACTACATCAGCATGTACCACCAGGAAGGGACTGACACGCTGTACGTAGGCGGCAAGGCGATGATCTACGTGCTGACGTTTACAGACAGAGAAGTGCAAGACTTGCAGGTATGGTTTTATGGTAACAAAATAATCTAGGAGGTGTTAGGAATGTAATCTTTCGGGCTTGTATGGCGTTTATGTGGGAGTAGAAAGTATTTTTACAAAATAAACAGCTTAATGAGACCGGATTTGGAGCTTAGACAATTCCATCTACTTTGATGATCAAGTTTGAAAGTACTCTTCGTGCATGAAAAATAAGTGACTTGGCAAAAGAGACCACAGAAATTTAAGGGATGAATTAGTGAAAGGGATGAATTAGTGATTTGCAGCCTAGAGCTCTGTTCCAGCCCGGGAAAATGCATAAAGGGGAAGAGTAAGTATCAGTGTGGGATAGGAGATCATTAAGTTTGTTGACTCAAATAAATGTGTCCTGTTTTTACAACTCAAAATATCAAGGCCAGATAGGCTAAACATTGGAAAAAACCTGTCGATTCACAGCTGTTTTCAGTTAGGAATGTGTAGGAGAGTGTTGAGGCAAATGTTTCAATCTCTTCCTGATTTGGTTTGGGAGTAAAAAGTAGCAGATAACTATATAAGCTAAATTCAGTTCAGTTCATCTTTCTTTATACAGTGTATCTGTAAAGTATTCACAATGCTTCACTTTTTCCTCATTTTATGTTACAGCCTGATCCCAGAATGGATTAAATTCTTTTTTTCCTCAAAGTTTCACACACAGTACCCCATAATGACAACATGAAAAAAAGTTTTTTTTTAAATTTTTGCAAATGTATTAAAAACAAAACAAAACAAAACAAAACAAAAAAAAACCTAAGAAATCACATGTACATAAGTATTCACAGCCTTTGATCAATACTTTGTTGATGCACCTTTGGCAGCAATTACAGCCTCAATTCTTTTTGAATATGATGTCACAAGCTTGGCACACCCATCTTTGGACAGTTTCGCCCATTACGGGAAGCGTCGGTGCACAGCCATTTTCAGATCTCTCCAGAAATGTTCAATTGGATGCAAGTCTGGGCTCTGGCAGGGCCACTCAAGGACATTCACAAAGTTGTCCTGAAGCCACTCCTTTGATATCTTGGCTGTGTGCTTAGAGTTGTTGTCCTGCTGAAAGATGAACCGTCGCCCCAGTCTGAGGTCAAGATCGCTCTGGAGCCTGTTTTCATCCAGGATTTCTCTGTACATTGCCGCATTCATCTTTCCCGCTATCCTGACTAGTCTCTCAAGTCCTGCCGCTGAAAAACATCCACACAACATGATGCTGCCACCACCATGCTTCACTGTAGGGATTGGTCTGGTGATGAGCAGTGACTGGTTTGGACACCAAAGAGTTCAATCTTTGTCTCATTAGACCAGAGAATTTTGTTTCTCATGGTCTGAGCCCTAAGGGTGCCTTTTGGCAAATTCCATGCGGGCTGCCATGTGCCTTTTACTAAGGAGTGGCTTCCGTCTGGCCACTCTACCATACAGGGCTGATTGGTGGATTGCTGCAGAGATGACTGTCCTTCTGGAAGGTTCTCCTCTCTCCACAGAGGAACACTGGAGCTCTGACAAAGTGACCATCAGTTTCTTGGTCACCTCCCTGACTATGGCCCTTCTTCCCCGATCGCTCAGTTTAGATGGCCAGCCAGCTCTAGGAAGAGTCCTGGTGGTTCTGAACTTCTTACATTTACGGATGATGGAGGCCACTGTGCTCACTGAGACCTTCAAAGCAGCAGAAATTTTTTCTGTACCCTTTCCCAGATTTGTACATCAAGACCATTCTGTCTTGGAGGTCTGCAGACAATTCCTTTGACTTCATGCTTGATTTGTGCTCTGACATGGACTGTGGGACCCTATATAGACAGGGGTATGCCTTTCCAAATCATGTCCAATCATGTCCAGTCAACTGAATTTACCACAGGTGGACTCCAATTAAGCTGTAGAAACATCTCAAGGATGATCAGTGGAAACGGGATGCACCTGAGCTCAGTTTTGAGCTTCATGGCAAAAGCTGTGAATACTTATGTACATGTGATTTCTTAGTTTTATATTTTTTAAAAAATTGCAAAATCTTAAAAAAAAACAAAAAACTTTTTCACATTATCATTATGGGGTATTGTGTGTAGAATTTTGAGGAAAAAATGAATCTAATCCATTGTGGAATAAGGTTGTAACATAACAAAATGTGGAAAAAGTGAAGCGCTGTGAATACTTTCCGGATGCACCATATAGTGGCAATTCACAATGACAGTGATCTCAAAGCACTTTTGAAATCTCAGAAAGGCACCCCAACAAATAGGTGACCCCCTGTAAGCAAGCACTTGGTGAATGCGGAGAAGAAAAACATTTAACAAGTCATTTAACAGAAAGAAGCCTCTCACAGAATTAGGTTCATCTGTCATCGGTCATCGGTCATCTGTTGTGAATGGTCGGGGGGTGACTGGATAGAGAAGAAGAACAAAAACATGTACGTAGACATGGACAGACAACAAAATCTATGGGAGATGGCAAACAAATGTTAGTACACAGCAAAAATCTTGCAAAACTGTGTTGAGAGTGAAAACAGGGGTAGTCCGGTGTATCAGCAGTGTCTCTCAGTGGTCTGAGCCTATCTTAGCATAACTAAAAGAAGGTTCAGAGTCACCTGATCCAATCCTAACTATAAGCTTTATTAGAAAGGAAAGTTTTAAGTCTGTTCTTAAAAGTAGAGATTGAGTCTATCTCACAAACCCAAATTAGCAGCTGGTTCTGTAAGAGAGGAACTTGATAACTAAAAGCTCTACCTCCCATTGTACTTTTGGAGACTCTGGTAGTACACGTAATCCTGCATTTTTGAAATGCAGGTTTTGAAATACCTACCAGGATAAACCTTGACTATTCAGAGTTGGGACCAGGAAGCAGAGTTGCAGTCTTACACACCTCTCTGCAGCTCCTCTTCATCTGCCACCTCTCAACTTAGCCCCTGTCTTCCCCATCAGAGAATCACTGTCTGCTCCCTCTAAAGTAAATAAAAAATATCATGTATAAGCATCCTAAAGTGATTAAACAAAAAGTTGGTAAAACTCAAATTAAACATGAAGCCTCTAAATTTAATGACTTGGCCTCTGTTTCTCCTCATAATTTAAAAATTAAATGTGGTTTGTTAAATATTAGGTCTCTAACTCCCAAGTCTCTGCTAGTCCATGATCTGTTAATTGATCATCAGATTGATTTAATATTCCTTACAGAGACTTGGTTAGGGCAAGAGGATTATGTTGGTTTACGTTAATCAACTCCCTCTGGATATTTAAACTGTCAAAATCCCAGAAGTTCTGGTCGTGGAGGAGGAGTAGCAACAATTTACCATTCCAAATTACTAGTTAATGTAAAGCAAAAATCATGTTATAATTCCTTTGAGGGCCTTGTCCTCAGTATTGGGCATTTTAGCAATTTTAGGTTAAACCCAATTTTATTTGCTATAGTTTATCGTCCTTCCTCAGCCTCAGAGTTTTTATCCGAATTTGCCAAATTCTTAGCAGATTTAGTGCTGAAATCTGATAGAATAATTATAGTAGGGGACTTTAATATACATGTAGATGTAGATAGTGATTGCCTTAAGGCATTTAATTCAATATTAGACTCAATGGGGTTTTCTCAGAAAGTAGGAAATTCTACCCATTATCTCCACCACACATTGGACCTTGTTCTGACATATGGCATAGAAATAGAAAATCTGGTAGTGTCTCCTCATAACCCTGTACTGTCAGACCATTGTCTGTTAACCTTTGATTTTACTATTTCTGACTATTTGGCTCCTCAAGAAAAAATATTACTAGTGTAGAGTCCACTCAGATGATGCTTTTACCAAATTTAAGCAGATTGTTTCCTCTATACCATGCGTCAACACAACGGAGATAAGCTATGGATAACTTGCTCCTTCTGTAATTGATAGCATGGTAAATAGTGTGACAGCTTCTCTGCATTAGACTCTAGACATGGTGGCCCCTTTAAAAAAGAAAAAGTCTAATCAGAGATTTCTGACTCCTTGGTCCAACACAGAAGCTCATAGCTTAAAGCAGATGACTCCACTACTTAAGGTCACTAATGACCTCCTTATTGCATCTGATAATGGACTTGTTTCTGTACTTGTCTTTTTAGACCTTAGTGCAGCTTTTGATACTATCGATCATAATATTTTACTTGATAGATTAGAACACCATGTTGGACTTAATGGAACTTCATTGCAGTGGTTTAGATCTTATATATCTGATAGGTTACAGTTTGTTCATGTCAGCAATGAGTTTTCTTCCAACTCAAAGCTCAGTTACGGAGTTCCACAGGGATCTGTGCTAGGCCCTATTCTTTTTAATTTATATATGCTTCCGCTAGGCAACATTATTAGAAAACACTGTATACATTTTCATTGTTATGCAGATGACACACAATTATACCTGTCAGTGAAGCCAGATGATAGTAATCAGTTAGCCAAGTTAGAGGCCTGTCTTAAGGAAATCAAAGCTTGGATGACTTGTAATTTCCTGCTATTAAATTCAGATAAGACTGAAGTCATCCTCATCATCATCATCATAGCAGTCTGTCGGGGGCAACAATGACTGTTTCATTTAGGTCTGATCAGATTCCTCCACGCAGCTCTTTAATTCGCCTTCCGCTGCCAGGAACTCCTGACCTTGTTAACCCGAGTGACGTCCGAGCTGGTATGAGTCCTAGTTGGTCCAACAAACCTTACATATACCTTTCCAAATCATACTCTTAGCTTGGATGTGGTTACTCTTTCTCTTCATAGTTCTGTGAGGAACCTTGGAGTTATTTTTGATCAAGACCTGTTTTTTTTAATTCATATATTAATTAACTGCCCTAGGTGCCATATGGCACCTGGGGAAACACAAGGCAACTCAAGCCCTCCCCCAGTGGTCAAGAGTGGTAAAAAAAATTGTCAATAAAAATAGTTCAGATTTCCAAGGCTATAATTTGAAAGTTACAAGAGATAATGGCTTACTGTCAATTAGAAAGATGTAGAATATGATCCAAAGTTTCAGATAGGAATAAATTTATGCATCTACTTTACATAATGTCGCAGCAGCTATATAAATTACATAACTCAGTCAAACCCTCAATAAGTTGACATGTGCAGTTGCTGCGCTGTGCCACTGGGGGTGCCCGACCCATCCATTTAATCTGGGCAGTAAAAGGGTTAAGCTTGTTTCTCAGACTGCCTTCTGTCATTTGCATAATATTGCCAAGATTAGGAGCATCTTGTCTCAGAGTGATGCTGAGAAACTGATCCATGCTTTTGTTAGCTCTAGATTAGATTATTGTAACTCTTTATTATCAGGTTGTCCTAAAATATCTTTAAAAAGTCTTCAGCTGATCCAAAATGCTGCAGCAAGAGTTTTAACAGGTACTAGAAAGAGAGATCATATCTCTCCGGTTCTGGCCTCCCTTCATTGGCTTCCCATAGAGTTTAGAATTAAGTTTAAAATCCTTCTTCTCACTTACAAAGCTTTAAATAATCAGGCCCCTTTTTATTAAAAAGATCTGATACTATCATATTATCCTAACAGAGCACTACGCTCCCAAAATGCAGGGTTACTTGTAATACCTAGAATCTCCAAAAGTACAATGGGAGGCAGAGCCTTCAGTTATCAAGCTCCTCTCCCGTGGAACCAGCTGCCAATCTGGATTCGGGAGTCAGACTTGAATTTTGTTTTTAAGAATAGGGTTAAAACCTTCCTTTTTGATATAGCCCATAATTAGGGTGGGATCATGTGCCCCTTAACCCTCCCTTAGTTATGCTGCTAACATAGTTACCAGTTTAGACAGCCGGGGGCCTCCAACAGTGCACTGGGCTTCACTCCTTTCTTCACTCTCAATGAAATATTTTTGCTGGTCATTAACATCTGTTTGTTCTCTCCTATAGATTGAGTCCCCGTCGTGCTGTTTGCTCTTTACATGTCTGTTCTTTACTTCTTCTTCTCTGTCCCCTCACCCCCCAGCCAGTCGCAGCAGATGACTGCCCCTCCCTGAGCCTGGTTCTGCTGGAGGTTTCTTCCTGCTAAAAGGGAGTTTTTCCTTTCCATCGTCGCCAAGTGCTTGCTCACAGGGGATCGCCTGATTGCTGGGGTCTTTCTTTAACTGTGGGGGTTTCCCTTACTGTTGAAAGTGCTATGAGATGACTGTTGTTGTCAAATGACGCTATATAAATAAAGTTGAATTGAATTGAATTGAATTGATATGGCACTATGAGATTTTTAAGACAGCAAGGGGCCTGGTCATTTGAAACTCTGCAAGTGAGGAGAAGGATTTTAAATTTAATTCTGGATTCTATAGGAAGCCAGTGAAGAAAGACCAAAACAAGAGAGATATGATCTCTCTTTCTACTACCTGGTAAAACTAGCTGCAGCATTTTTGATTAACTGGAGATTCTTTGGAAACATTTTATGTCAGCCTGATAATAAGGAATTGCAGTAATCTAATCTAGATGTAACAAAAAGGCTGATTAGTTTCTCAGCATCTCTGTTACTGTCATCTGGTTTCACTGATAAATGTAATTGTCTATTATCTGCATAGCAATGGAAATTTATGCACTGTTTTCTAATAATGTTACCTTATGGAAGCATATACAAAGTAAAAATAATTGGACCTTACAAAGAGCCCTGTGGAACTCCATAACTGAGTTTTAATTTAACCTTTTGCACTCCAGGATACCGCGGGCGGTCACGTCTCTGCGTCCTAGTGCGTCCTCGTGTGCGTCCTAGTGCGCACTGAAAAAAAAAAGCTGAATTTCCGTTCTTCCACTACAGACACAGCCGCGAACAGAAAGCCAAAGGAGTGCTTTGATTGGTTTAGATTTGATTGACCTCTCATTCGACTAATAAGAGCCTTGAATTGGGTTTCTGAAACCTTGAAGAACCAATGACTGAAAGCCTAGCAAGAAGGACCCGCCTACCAACGGCTGCGAATACAGCGAGCCAATTGAAGCAGAGAAGTTCGACGACTGAAAGCGTGCGTCCCGTGCGTAAAATCTGTTTTGTGTAAGCCGCTGTGTGTAACGGTAGCGTTCGCCAGTCTTTTTTTCTTACTACTGTTCTTATTTGTTTTGAAAAATCCTTCGCCAAAACCGCAATCATGGAAGCGCAAAACCGCAATAATGGAATCATGGTTTGACCGGGTCGCGTGACCAGAACCACGAGTCGTAACAAGTGGACCAGCGTCATGTTCGTCTGACAATGAGGAACAGATGTTCGCCAGCGACACTGTTGTTGTGGACAGGTAAGTGTTATAAGCTAAATTATTCTTTATCACTGAAAATAGTCATAAAAATGACTTTTGACCGATCGGTAAATTACAACTGTGCGTCATCGCCACATGACGGACTCTCCTCTGTAGCGCGGGGGGGGGGGAGTTGTTATCCTCTACACTGCAGATATTTTAGTATAATTTTTATTGCACTGTAGGTTATTTTTTCTTGTAAAAAAAGGCCACACATTTTTTACGTGGCATGCTTCTTCACACACACACAGCCCTGAGTGTCACCTTTCTTTAGAGCCCAAGATCAAGCTTCTATATTGAATCATTCAAAAGTTATAGACGTTTTTCCAAACTGTGCCATTTGGCACAATTTGGCACAGTTCAAAAACGCCTGGGAACAACCTGAGAAAAAAGCTGTGTAATATATTTATTTTTTGTGGTATTGTTACAAAATTTTGACCTCAGTTGGATAACACTTGATTCTACATTTCTGTTGTATTTTCCAGCCCGTATCTGACAGCTGTGTGTTATTTGCAAGCATTTGTATCCAAAAAAACACCCAGGCGAACTTTATTTTCTTCAAGTTCAGTATGTTTAGATGACTGTTACTCAGTGGCAGGAGCACTTAGAGAGATTATGACTGTTTTGCAAAAAAATTCAAAGTGTTTTCTTTTAAATGAGACCAACCCCGTGAAGATGCTGCAAAGGGTTGAAGAACAGCTTTTTGATTTACTTTGGGTACGTTATTTTTAGGCGTTTTTAGGGAAATTGACCGGAGTGCAAGGGGTTAAAGAAGACTAGTTATTGACATGAACAAATTGGAAACTAATGGATAAATATGATTTAAACTACTGCAAAGACTTCCCTTTAAGTCCAACAAAGTGTTCTTATCTATCAAGTAAAATGTTATGATCAATAGTATCAAAAGCTGCACAAAGGTCTAATAGAATATTTACAGAAACAAGTCCATTATCAGATGCTATAAGAAGATCATTAGTTCCTTCACTAAAGCCTGAATTCTAAACTGTGATTGAAACTCTTCAAATAAACTGTTTCTCTATAATAACTGAGTAACAACAACTCTTTCTAAGAGCCTTGAGATAAACAGCAGATTTGAATTTGGCCTGTAGCTAGCTAAACCCTTACTTAAAAGGGATTTGATTACAACAGTTTTAAAGCCTGCAATATGTGTCTTTTAGTTCATGATAAATTAATTATTTGTAAAATTGAGTTACGAGTAAACGGCAAGACTTCTTACCTGGCAGGAATGGGATCTAATATACATGATGAATTTTTGGATAATTAAATTAGTCTATCTAGCTCTGTGCAGTTAATTGGAGTAAAACTGTGTAAGTGGACATTAGCTGAGAGATTGTAGTTGTTGCTGTATTAAAATTGCCAGTCTGAAAGATTTGACTAACTTTTATCTCCAACAGATGAAAGTTTATTTGTGAAGAAGTTCATAAAACCCTGACTATACTAAGACCCCAAGGAGTACTAGGTCTGACAAAGTCCTCCCTCTCTGTCAGCAAGACAGTGATGAAAAGAAACCTGGGGTTACACTTGTTCTCTTCTATTAAAGCTGAGTAATAGGTTTTTCTAGTTTTCCTAAGGGATTTTTTAAAATATATAAATTAGATGAATTCTCCAAGCTATATAAATTTGATCTAATTTATTGGAATACCATTTTCTTCCCAAATGACAAGTCTTCTGCTTTAAACTGTGGGTTGAACCAAAGAGTCAGAAATTATGTTATCAAATATATACAAACATAATCCATGTTTGAGTGTTTGTTTTGCATTAATAAAGCTTTTTGCTTGAGGTTGGAGAGAAAAAAAGTGGTACTGGTTAAATGTTAATAGATTTCATGGTCAAGAATTTTATATGACAAAAACAGCCTACTTTTGAAAATATATTCACCACTGTTGCTGTATGAGCCGTGACATGAAAACTAATATAGTTGCATCCCGCTGTGAGGATGACACCTCGAGCCAAAGAGGGCACAGAGGGAGAGATGTGATGGGTGGCCTGCTGTTGACCCAGTAAAGTCGATCTGATGGAGGCAGATGAAGTTAGCTCATGCATATATTAATGAAGCTCTCTGCTAGGGCAGAAAGCATAATTCTCTAGGCTTCTCTAGGTGATCATAAACTCAAGAGGGCACTGATTGTGGATTAGTGTCAGAACTGACAAGAATAACAGATTAAGAATGTGTCTGTGTTTTGGCCAAGACTAGTATAGCATATAGTAGTAGTCATTTTAAATCTTGCAAGCAGCTCCAATAATTTTCTAAAAATTGGTGACTGTTCTGCATAACAAAAAAATTTTTTTATATTTATATTCAACAATTCTAGAGACATCTATTTAAAATAGGAGGTGAGAAAACTCACTTACATACTTTACAATGGAGGGTTATACCCATTTGATCCAAGGCCACTACGCCTGGGAGTTTTTTCAAAAGCAGTAAGGAGCCGTCGTGTACTTTTCTTTTGCTGGAGGTAGTCTCAGGTGAAAAGAGCAGTAGATATATGACCCCATAGGTCAGTTTTGAAAGCAGCTAATTATCAAATGTAGTTTAGCATTTTAAATAAGTGACCTCTTACATTTCTGTGAATAAGTGTACGTGGATATTGTTTCTTTTATGTGAGACATAACTTGTTATCCTGGCATTGTGACAGAATGTACGTTTTTATAAACCATGGTCTTTATGCTACCCCAACCACATGAAAAAAATATGTAATGATTCCACACAGAGCCTGAAGGCCAGTTTTTGGTGGAGGGTCCACATGTAAGCCCTTACTTAAAGATGCAGTGTGTACTATTTAGCTCCATCTAACAGTCAGATTTCAAAATGCAATCAATTTGTAATTTATTGCTCATCAACCCCCTTCCAAAGCATATATACTAGGGTAAGGTACAGAAAGTGACAGTAATTTTGTTCTAGAGTGATTACATAGTAATGAAGACAAAGTTAAGATTATATGCTGCCTGAAAATTCAGAATTCAGATTACCCAAGATTCTACACACTGTACCTTTAATCTAAATATGGATTTTTCCTCCTTATCGACTAGAAACGGATGGCTTCAGGGACTCTGGGCTGTTACAGCTCATTCTAATTCAAAGACTGTCAAATATTACTGTTTAATCAAAGCTTCTTTTGTCTCACAGATATAGTATGCTCAAGTGTCCTTTCGCATTGGTTTGTAATGCAGTGCAGCATTAAGGCAACAATGAGGTGGATGTCTCATTTCACCCTAGTTAATATAGATATGAACAGCGGGAAAAGAGCATGATCATAATTTAAGGTACTGTAGGAAACTGTTGGAAACTCTGCAGCTCCGTTCACTCCATTCGTCTTTAAGGTGGACAGCTTCAGCTTCATTTGAGTTATTGATACAGGAAAGGCATATTATGAGGCAGACCAAAGAAGTCAGAGACTGCGTACCTCCACCAAAGCCGAGAGGCTTTAAAGGGTTTAGAAATTAAAGATCCAAATCATGTTTTGTATCGACTCAACAATTTAGCCGCTTTGAGGGAAAGCTGAGCATCTGGTAAAATTTTCATGAAAATCACTCAGTTTTTGTGTAATCCTGCTAACAAACTGGACCAATCAAATAACCTTCTTGGTGGGTGTTAAAAGACTCAAACAGCCTTAAATGCTGATTTGTCCCCATCAAATGGAACTCTTTTGTCTCAGCATCCAATGACATATAACATCTCACAGTAAGAAAGTGAGTCATTTTTTTTAAACTAACAGTAGCCCTGTTTCCACAACAGGAACCAGGAAACTATTTTGCAGGAACTTCCCCCATGAAACCTTCCTGTAAGGAAGAGTTTTTAGGAACTCATAGCGGCCGAAACTCCTGGCCCTGGTCAGGAGTAGGTACTTTGGAGTGGCCCCCAAAACTGCTGGGTGGGGTTTAGGATTGACTTGGTGCTGATTGGATAAAACTCGGCATCTTAACCAAGTGCTTCGTGAACAAAACACAAGGAAATTGTCACGCCGCGCCGTTCATCAGCGGCGCCACCTGCTCACACGCCTGATCCTCATCAGCGGCGAGGGATAAAAGCCGCCTCGCCCGGAGGCTCGGCCTGAAGCCGTCAGACTTCGTTCCCTCACCGCCGTGAGCATACCTTTCTTCAGCATCGCTATTCTGGGTAAGAACCCTTACCTCCTTTTCCAGTCTGCTCCCCTGTGCACAGGTGGATTCCCCGGCGGCGGACGTCTCCGTTCCATCGCCCATCCTTCGCTGCTGCACGGAGCTCTCCAGGTGGCTGTCTCCCGGGCTACGTTCCCCTTGCTGTGCCAGCTATCCTGACAACTCAAGTAAGATCTTCTCTTGCCATAATTCATCCTGTGTTGGTGTATGCCCGTCACCCTCTCCCTGTGCTCTCTCCATAGGGTTGCTCGGCCGAACGGTCATCTGCCTCTGTGCCTGAAGCAGACGCCACCACCAACACATCTGCATCCCGCAGACACACACTCATTCACCCCTGCTGTTGATAAACTATTTGAACTACTCTAAGCCTGTGTGTGCGTGTCTCCTGAGCCGTGCGTTATGTCAGTACGGCTTCAGCAGAGCGGCTCGGCGGACGGCGGGCTCGCACACCGGCTTACCACTCTCGAGGCTAGAGTGGATCAAATAGCTTATCAACAGCAGGTTATCCTGAATCAATTGATAACTATCACTGGCCGATTGGACCGCCTGGACCCCCAGCAGCCGTTCCCCCCGGCTCCTCAGGGTGGCGCAGCTCCTGCTGTTCCGTTGGCCGTCCAGCCAGCTCCAGTGGCACCGGCCCGACTCACACCAATTCCGACCCCCGCCCGCTTTAGCGGAAAGCTCGGCGGAGCGCGGGGGTTTGTGATGCAGTGCGAGTCCGTGTTTGACCGTGTGCCCGGAGACTTTCCCTCAGATCACAGCCGGATCGGCTACATAGGGAACCTCCTGGAGGGGCGTGCTTTAACTTGGGCCTACGCTATTATGGCGAGACCCAGTTATGCCACCCTCACCTATGCCGAGTTCGTGAGGCGCTTCCTGGAGGTGTTTGATCACTCCCGTTCCGAGGCGGTCCAGGTCGATCGGCTTCTCGCTCTCCAGCAGGGAAGCCGGTCGGCCGCGGATTATGCCATCGAATACCGGGTAGCGGCGGAGGAACTGGGCTGGGAGGAGCGCTCCCTCTGCGGCCTGTTTCTCCGCAGCCTCAATAGTGATCTGAGGGATGAACTGGCTGGACGGGATATCCCCGGAACGTTAGCGGAGCTAACCTCATTAGCAATCAGCTTGGACAACAGGCTGCGCGAGCGCTCCTCAGGACGGAAGCCGTCTGCTTCTCGCCCTCGAGGAGTCCCGCTACGCCTGCCCCAAGCTCGCCCCCTGGCGACGCCGCCACCATCGTGCCCCGAGGAGTCGGAGCCGATGGTGATGGGCTGGGCAAAGCTCTCCTTGGCAGAGAGACAGCGCCGCCGTGAGTTGGGTCTCTGCATGTATTGCGGAGACAATCAACACACGGTAGAGCTTTGCCCACAAAAGCCAAACGGTGGGGTCCGCGAGTCACTGTAGGGGGCCTCGCGGACGTCAATCGGCAAAGTCCCCTCACTCAATTAAAGCTGCCCATCCGTTTTTGCCACAATCCCACTGGGCACCTCACCCACGCACTGGTGGATTCGGGCGCAGAGGGCAGCTTCATTTCACAAGGCCTGGCAACCCGATTGGGCATCCGCTGTCAGGCGCTCAAACACCCCATCTCCCTGGTCCATCTCTCCCGTGCCTCCCTTGGGAGAGTTACCCATCAAACCATTCCTGTCCCAGTCATCATCTCAGGGAACCACCGGGAGGAAATGGTTTTCTACGTCCTGCCCAACTCTGTGTCGCCCGTCATCCTGGGGTATCCCTGGCTACGCCTCCACAATCCTGTCCTGGACTGGAGGTCAGCTGGGGTGTCGGCGTGGAGTACCTTCTGCATGGGCACCTGCCTTCAGTCCGCTGCCTGCTCCCCGTCCGCGGCTCCTCCTGTGGCGGATACAGCACCCCCGGACTTGTCACTGGTGCCCCCAGATTTTCACGACCTGGGTATGGTATTCAGCAAGTCGAAAGCTATGTCTCTTCCCCCGCATCGACCATATGACTGTGCCATCAATCTCCGCCAGGGGGCCCCCCTGCCATCTGGTCGGCTCTACAGCCTGTCGGCGCCGGAGAAGGAGACTATGAATACGTACCTGAAGGAATCACTGAGCGCTGGGATTATCCGCCCATCGTCATCACCCGTGGGGGCGGGGTTTTTCTTTGTAGGGAAGAAGGACGGTTCCCTCCGTCCCTGTATTGACTACCGAGCACTTAATGACATCACTGAGAGGGACCGTTACACCCTGCCCCTCATGAACACTGCCTTCCACTCCCTCCAGGGGGCGACCTGGTTTACCAAGCTGGATCTCCGCAGCGCTTACCACCTCGTCCGGATCCGGGAGGGAGATGAATGGAAAACAGCCTTCCGTACCCCGAACGGCCACTTTGAGTATCTCGTCATGCCGTTCGGGCTGACCGATGCTCCTGCCGTCTTTCAGCGCCTCATCAATGACGTCCTCCGGGATTTCATCGGCCTCTTCGTGTTCGTCTACCTGGACGACATTCTGATCTTCTCTCAGTCCAGAGACGAGCACCGGGTCCATGTGAGGCGGGTCCTTCAAAGACTGCTGGAGAATCGTTTGTACGTGAAGGCTGAGAAGTGCGAGTTTTACGCTAGGACCACATCCTTCCTGGGATTCATCATCGCCCAAGACCAGGTGCTCCCGGACCCAGAGAAGGTGAAGGCGGTGGTGGAGTGGCCTACTCCCGCATCTCGGAAGCAGGTGCAACAGTTTGTTGGCTTCGCCAATTTTTACCGCCGTTTTGTCCCGAATTTCAGCTGGATCGTCGGACCACTGACCCGCCTCACGTCCCCGAAGGTCCCGTTCCGGTGGACCGAAGAGGTCGATACTGCCTTTAAGGCGCTGAAGGCGGAGTTCTCTTCCCCCCAGGTCCTTCGCCAGGTCGACCCCGCGCTGCAGTGCATTGTGGAGGTGGACGCATCGGACACGGGAGTGGGAGCAGTGTTATCCCAGCAATCACCGGACGATGGCGCCAAGCGACCATGCGCCTTCTTCTCCCGGCGCCTGTCCCCGGCGGAGAGGAACTATGATGTGGGGGACAGAGAGCTCCTGGCCATTAAACTCGCCCTACAGGAGTGGCGCCACTGGCTAGAGGGGGCGGACCTGCCGTTTGTGGTCTTGACGGACCATAAGAATTTAGAGTACCTACGATCTGCCAAGCGCCTGAATGCCCGCCAGGCGCGCTGGTCTCTGTTCTTCGCCAGGTTCCGGTTCTCTATCACCTTCAGGCCAGGCTCCAAGAACGGCCTGCCTGACGCCCTCTCTAGACAGTTCACCCCCGTGGGGGCTGAGGAGACGCCCCACACTATCCTGCCCAGGTCGTGCGTCGTGGGAGCTATCTCTTGGGACATTGTGGACAAGATCCGGAAGGCACAGGAGGTGGAACCTGATCTTGGCGGCGGACCGGAGGGAAGACTGTTCGTTCCGTCTGCGGTCCGAGGAGAGGTCATCCACTGGCTCCACACCTCCCGGCTCACCTGTCATCCTGGCACCTCTCGGATGATCAGCCTCCTCCAACGGTCCTTTTGGTGGCCGGGCCTGCGGAGGGATGCAGCCCGCTACGCCCGGGCTTGTCCAATTTGTGCCACCAGCAAGTCGGGAAACGCCCCTCCAGCGGGTCTGCTCCAGCCTCTGCCCGTCCCTGGCAGGCCATGGTCGCACATCGCACTGGATTTCGTCACCGGGCTCCCAGCTTCCAACTCATTCGACACCATCCTGACCGTCGTGGACCGTTTCTCCAAGGCGGCACACTTCATCCCCCTGCGAGGTCTCCCTACCGCCCTGGAGACGGCGGGCTTCCTCGTCCAACACGTGGTCAGGCTGCATGGGATCCCGGTGGACGTGGTCTCGGACCGGGGCCCCCAATTTTCATCCGAGGTTTGGAAATCCTTTTGCAACGCCATCGGAGCCAAGGTGAGCCTCTCCTCCGGCCATCACCCCCAGTCTAACGGGCAGTGTGAGAGGACCAATCAGGAGCTGGAGGCTGCGCTCCGCTGTGTTGCAAGATCCAAGCCGACATCATGGAGCAACCATCTCGCCTGGGTGGAGTACGCCCACAACACCGCCCGCTCTTCTGCAACGGGGATGTCCCCCTTCAAGGCGTCCCTGGGTTACGACCCCCCGCTGCTTCCAGCGCAGGAGAGCGAGGTAACTGTTCCGTCAGTTAGGGCGCACGTGAGGCAGTTCCGCTCCACCTGGGCCGCCGCGCGTCATGCGCTTTTACGCACAGCGGAGCGCAACAAGACCGTGGCGGACCGGCGTAGAAGACCTGCCCCGGCGTACAGAGTTGGGCAACTTGTCTACGTTTCCACCCAGGACGTCACCCTAAAAGGCGAGAGGAGGAAGCTGGCACAGCGCTTCATGGGTCCCTTCCCCATCACCCGGATCATCAACCCGGTGGCTGTGCGCGTGGCTATTCCCCCCTCCCTCCGCATCCATCCCACCTTCCACGTATCAAAGGTGAAGCTGGCAGTCACCGACCCCCTTTGCCCTCCTCCTGCAGCGCAACCCGCGCCCCGGATGATTGGTGGCCACCCGGCCTGGTCCGTCTCCTCCATCCTGGACTCCCGGCGCCGGGGTCGTGGGTTGCAATACTTGGTGGACTGGGAGGGCTATGGGCCCGAGCATCGACAATGGGTGCCCCCGTCGTTTGTGTTGGACCCATCGCTCATCGCGGACTTCCACCGAGCGCACCCGGATAAGCCATCGCCAGGAGGCGCTGCTAGAGGGGGGAGTACTGTCACGCCGCGCCGTTCATCAGCGGCGCCACCTGCTCACACACCTGATCCTCATCAGCGGCGAGGGATAAAAGCCGCCTCGCCCGGAGGCTCGGCCTGAAGCCGTCAGACTTCGTTCCCTCACCGCCGTGAGCATACCTTTCTTCAGCATCGCTATTCTGGGTAAGAACCCTTACCTCCTTTTCCAGTCTGCTCCCCTGTGCACAGGTGGATTCCCCGGCGGCGGACGTCTCCGTTCCATCGCCCATCCTTCGCTGCTGCACGGAGCTCTCCAGGTGGCTGTCTCCCGGGCTACGTTCCCCTTGCTGTGCCAGCTATCCTGACAACTCAAGTAAGATCTTCTCTTGCCATAATTCATCCTGTGTTGGTGTATGCCCGTCACCCTCTCCCTGTGCTCTCTCCATAGGGTTGCTCGGCCGAACGGTCATCTGCCTCTGTGCCTGAAGCAGACGCCACCACCAACACATCTGCATCCCGCAGACACACACTCATTCACCCCTGCTGTTGATAAACTATTTGAACTACTAAGCCTGTGTGTGCGTGTCTCCTGAGCCGTGCGTTATGTCAGAAATGAGAGGTGGCAGATTTGACCAGAAAAAGGTAACAGTGAAGATCTAATGCTTAAAAAATAATATCTTGCTGCTGTGATTGCAGAGGTTCTAAACGATTATTTGACATATGTGGAGAACACGAGCATTACAGTGGCGCAGCATGGTGCAGAACACTCGCTGCTACTGCTATCGTTCGGCGCGACGTGACCTCACACAGCTGGCCAACTGCTCCCCGCTGGTGCTTCTCCCAGTGTGTTCACGTAGCTATGCCTAAAAGTTCAAGTGTCAATACTGCCATGATTGTGGAGAGGAACAGCCAGATCGATATGTGGTCACACACGCATCGGAGTAGCACCAACACAGAGGAGAGGCAAGGCCAGTGGCTCAGGCTGTTTGTAGCCAGAGAGTGGAGTCCCCCGCTGCCACATAATCAGTCCGGTCTTCTCCGCAGTTATTAAACAACATTGGCAAGTTGGTCCCACGCACGTCACTTCAGCCCATGCATAGTGATTTCTGTGTGATTTCAATGTATTTTAAATGTATTTTACTTTGCTGCACTGCATCTGGGTTGAAACTATCAAACGATTATGTCACGAGCAAATCCTCCGGAGCTTGGTTCTACTGGAGGTTTCTTCTCTCAATTAGTTATGATTTGTTATGATTTGTGTCTTATGTATCTAGTGCCGTGAGATGACATTTTGTTGTGATTGATTGATGGCCCCTCCCCCCATAATGGAGACGTGACGGGGTTGAGGGCCAGATACAGGGCCAGCCGTTATCAAGTTCCTGCCCCCTAAAATTGGGTCCTGGTTCTTGTAGTGGAATTGGGGCTAATGTAGTTTTTCAGTGCTTAAACCTAACCAGCGAGTGAAAGAGAAAGCAACAATGTGTAATATAATGAAATAGATAGTCATATCAGAAACTGCTGGATGAAAAACCTGTGAGTTACAAGGCCACCACAGCCTAATAATTGTCAGCAGCACCAATGGCAAAAGACAATCTCTATGTAAGGAGAAACACATTTGGGAGCTGTTATACAACCTCTAATTGAGCCCCCAAAGGATGGGAATGCATTGTCATTCAGAGGAGTGGAAACAAAAGGCCAGTGTAACCATTTCATTATGGACTTGTTCCTTCACCTCCAAAAAAAAGGTACCATGAAAACAGTAGCTCTTGCAGAGGCTGTTAAAAGGAATTCAGAGAAAACATAGAGGCATGTCGAGGAAAAGAAGTTGTAAACGCCAAGTAATGAAATAGCTCTTGAATGTGATGAACAAGGGAAAGCGTTATCTAACAAGGCAAAGATTGTGTTTCAGAAGATGCAGCAGGGTCAGTATTTCCATGCCGAAATGGAGCAGTGCAAAACAACTTGGCACAAACTAAACAGTCCTCCCTCCCACAGATCCCAGCGGCATCTGATCAGACAGCAATTGATACCTGCAGAGCAAAGGACGCACCACTCGAGGTAGAAACTTTTTTGCTGTCAGAAGCTGCACCGCTTCTGCAAAGATCTCTTTCTTCCTCCATTTCATCGATACCATCCTCTTTCTCATCACCCCCGTCATCTTCAGCGAAGTTTGAGCGACAGTGTGTCACTTTCATTATGTCGACACTTATTTTTGGTCTTAAAAAATTCAGATTAACTCAACAAAATCATACAGTCACAAATAAAGGACGGTGAAAATAATAATCTATGCAGATGAGGGGGGAAAAATACACCAGAGACAGGTTCACCTGAAAACAACAAACAAAAACTGCACAGCTCAGTGAGCAGCTGATAATTGCAAGGAATAATTTGCAAATCTATAGAGAGACTGAGACAATAGCAGGATTTAATTGCTCGGAGTCTTAGAACATTGAAAGGTAAAGCCTTAATTGAGAATTTAAATGCTCAGACATTAAGAAGAGTGGGATTTGGTGCTATTAAATGATATTTATCAAAAGATCTACAGTGGTGTGAAAAAGTGTTTGCCTTCTTCCTGATTTCTAATTTTTTTTTGTATGTTTGTCACACTTCAATGTTTCAGATCATCAAACAAATTTAAACATGAGACAAAAATAACACAAGCAAACACAAAATGCAGTTTTTAAATGAAGGTGTTTATTATTAAGGGGGAAAAAAATCCAAACCTACATGGCCCTGTGTGAAAAAGTGATTGCCCCCGAAACCTAATAACTGGTTGGGCCACCCTATGCAGCAACAATTGCAATCAAGCGTTTGCGATAATTGGCAGTGAGTCTTTTACAGTGCTGTGGAGGAATTCTGGCCCACTCATCTTTACAGAATTGTTGTAATTCAGCCACGTTGGAGAGTTTTCGAGCATGAACCGCCTTTTTAAGGTCATGCCATAGTATCTCAATTGGATTCAGGTCAGCACTTTGTTTAGGCCACTCCAAAGTCTTCATTTTGTTTTTCTTAAGCCATTCAGAGGTGGACTTGCTGGTGTGTTTTGGATCATTGTCCTGCTGCAGAACCCAAGTGCGCTTCAGCTTGAGGTCACAAACAGATGGCCGGACATTCTCCTTCAGGATTTTTTGGGAGATATCAGTATTCATGGTTCCATTTACCACAGCAAGTCTTCCAGGTGCTGAAATAGCAAAACAGCCCCAGACATCACACTACCACCACCCTATTTTACTGTTGGTATGATGTCCCTTTTCTGAAATGCTGTGTTACTTTTACGCTAGATGTAATGGGACACACACCTTCCAAAAAGTTCAACTTTTGTCTCGTCAGTCAACAGAGTATTTTCCTAAAAGTCTTGGGGATCAGCAAGATGTTTTCTGGCAAAACTGAGACGAGCCTTTATGTCCTTTTTGCTCAGCAGTGGTTTTCATCTTGGACCTCTGCCATGCAGGCCGTTTTTTTCCCAGTCTCTTTCTTATGGTGTAGACATGAACACTGACCTTAACTGAGGCAAGTGAGGCCTGCAGTTCTTTGGATGTCTTTGTGTGGTCTTTTGTGACCTCTTGGATGAGTTGTCGCTGCGCTCTTGGGGTAATTTTGGTCGGCCAGCCACTCCTGGGAAGGTTCACCAGTGTTCCATATTTTTGCCATTTGTGGATATTGGCTGTCACTGTGGTTTGCTGGAGTCCCAAAGCTTTAGACATGGCTTTATAACCTTTTCCAGACTGATAGATCTCAATTATTTTGTTTCTCATTTGTTAGTGAATTTCTTTGGATCGCAGCATGATGTCTAGCTTTTGAGGATCTTTTGGTCTACTTCACTTTGTCAGGCAGGTCCTATTTAAGTGATTTCTGGATTGAGAACAGGTGTGGCAGTAATCACGCCTGGGTGTGGCTAGAGAAATTGAACTCAGCTTTCCAAAGATGTCATAAAACACAGTTAATTTATGTTTTAACGGGGGGAGAATCACTTTTTCACACAGGGCCACGTAGGTTTGGATTTTTTTACCCTTAATAATAAAAACCTTCATTTAAAAACTGCATTTTGTGTTGACTTTTGTTATCTTTGTCTAATATTTAAATTTGTATGATAATCTGAAACATTTAAGTGAGACAAACATACAAAAAAGTGAGAAATCAGGAAGGGGGCAAACACTTTTTCACACCACTGTAAGTCTAGAATATCTTAACATCTCCAACATTTTACATTTAGAGTGTTACACCAGTGCTTGTTGCCAGAAATGAACACACCCATTGGAGCAGACATAGTATTTATATTGGCCATATTTTGTATTTTGTGTGTTATAAGGAGAGTTCAATTGAATGCTTATCTGCCTATTTCATTAGCTTGGGATTAGAGAAGCCACAAAAAGCAAAATTTGGTGGTTAGACTCTGGTAGGCAGGCCTAGGAAGAGTCAAAAAGGAAAGCGACTTGCTGATTGAATAGAAAACTGGTTGGAAAACAAACAAAAAGATGAAACTAAACAGAGTGTGTTTGATTTTGGGTGAGATGGTTTGGACATGTGCAGAGGAGGGATAGTGGAAATACTGGACAAAGGATGTTCAAGATGGAGTTGCCAGGCAGGAGGAAATTAGGAAGACCACAGAGGACATTCATGGATGTTGTGAAGGAGGACATAGATAGGGTGTCAACGCTGAGTGCCCCTTCCGGGGCAGAATTCAGGACCCAAATGCTGGACATAAAGTTTTAAAGTTTTATTTTGAGCTGGTCAACCCTGACACAGCTTGAGGGCTCAAAAACAAGACTTGACAGGAATCCAAATAGTATTAATGTTGGCAGGAATACAGACAAGGCAAGGCAAGAACAAAATACTGGACATGAAGCGTGTAATCACACAAAATGACATTCAATGACACCAGCCAGAATAAAGGCAGACACGGGTTTAAATAAGGCAATGGGTGATCAATCAATACCGAACAGGTGAAGATGCTAATCAAGATTAACAATTGACACATGGGGAGAACAGCAATGACAGATATAGGAAAACAAGACGGGTGGGGCAATACATACAATCACTGACAGGAAACGCACAGAGATGTGAACAGAGGATGAAGGGAGACAAGACCAAGACAGTCATAATGATAATAATCATAATTAACTGAGAGTCAGACAGGGAAAACACATGAGACCTAATGAAATGAACAAAGGATACTACCACCAAAACCCATGATAACCATAATCCACCTAATGGCCCTTAATAATAATAGTAATGACAACTCAGTATAGCAGTATTTAATTATAAGGTACAAAGATTATTTAATTTAGACTTAGAAGTGTATGTGGAAATAGAGGTTTAATTCCGTGTCCACGCACACACCAGAAAAACACTCGTAACAGGGGCACCAGTCCAATTTGGACAATTTATTAATAATTAATCTTTATACCTTCAATCAGTTAGTCTCAAATATTCGTGAATTCTACTGGGTGACTTTAGAAACAAACACAGGAAAAGAAATCGACAGAAACTTCATATACCGTTTACAGATTTAATGATCAGGTTCAGATTAAATGACATTACATTTATTGGATTTGTTGGTAACGTGAAATGACCAAGTATTAAGCTTCACATTCATTTTGTAACTGATTATTGAGCAACAGAGTGTAATCACATTTGTGGAACCAAGGAGACTTTAGTATGAATTTGTAACTGTGATAAAATGGAAAACTTAATTAACTGTAACAAAAATATGAAGAAAATTGGACGCAAATGTTATGAAAAAAATTAAACTAATTATATGAAACGAAATTCTGAGTTACTCTAAGAAAATAAAAATGATATTTAATGAAAAGGGAATAGTAATTTTTCCTTCAGCTTATAGCTCCTATCGTAGCTTATGGACTAACTTTAACATGAAATATTGGTCATATTCAATTAGAATTAGATTGAGCCCACCAGATAGAAAGTGGGAGTCTGGCTTACGAGCAGCTGTGTCTCCAGAATCCAGTGGTGATCTTCCACCAGCAGATGGCAAAGTTTTAGCAGGAACGACTGCCAGCAGTCCTTTCCAACTGTTACAGCTTTTACAGACTCAGCAGCGGGGCGACCACAGAGTGGAGCCGGCAGGAGCGTGGACGGCTGTTGAACGACTGGTCCCGGGGCAGTTGTGAAGTCTTTCTGGACAACCAGGTCTGCAAATTTTGATTATCCGCCAGCTGATATGAACGAAGGCTGAAGGAAAAAAAAATATATTTAGACAGTTCCACCCACAAAATCCTAGTTCTTCTGACGTCGTGGTACATGGGTGAGGCAGGGAAAAAGTCCAAAAATCTCTATCAGTCTCCTTTAAACACACGGTGAGTTACGAAAAATCAATAAGGAAAAGTTTAACAGAATAAAATAGAAAAACATCCGTGAACATGGAGTCTCACTCCATATAAAAAGTTGAGCTCAGGAAGAAGAAAAGTATTTCCCAGACGTTTAAAGGAAAAAAACATTAAGCCGGACACACACACAAACTTTCACAAGACAACTCTGTCACTGTCCTGGGCGTTTCTATTTAACTGAGCAAGTTTTCCCAGGGAAAGCTTGACTGACATGAAAAGAGAACCAGTTGTCTTCCATCACAGGAGGTTTGAATGAACTCTGATCCAATAAGAAAACAGTCCTTTGTCTGTAACTGACCAATAGAATGAAAGGGGCCGTTGCCCAACAGAGACTGGCTGGTGATTGGCTGAGCCAGTCAGATGACTTGAGGAAACTTTTCTCAGAGGATAAACATATCTTAATAACAATGAAGATTCATTAATATATTTGTGTATAAAGTCTAGGCTAACTTAAGTGATTTATGACTACTTCAGTGAGCATGCATTTATAAACTTGTACTTATATAATTAACATGCATTAGAATACGGCTCATTTAAGCATTTTTCAAACATCCAATCACATTCAAAATCAATGATTAATGAAACATTTCAAACCTATCATTGTCCAACACAGAGGCGGTCATCTTCAACAAATAGTGTCCTGAGAATTATCCCCGGGAATGAAAACTTGAAGAGATAGGTAATGTTCAGTCAGAAACACACAGTCTAGCAGTGTGACAAAAGGGGCAAACATATTCTGTAGTGGTCCACCAGGGGGTAATGTTGAGCTGGGATAATTCCTAGCAACATGTGGAAGGCAATCCAAAGAGTCTGGGATATGTCTCAAAGATTGTTACGCATAAGCCTGTCTGGTTGGGAGGAAGCTCCACTTATTTATGAGGGCAAACTAATCCATTCATTGCACGAGATGTGATCCTTATCGTACCTTTTACCATGGAATGTTTTTCAAATCAGGGGGTCCTTAAGATGAAAGAAACAGTTCTTGACCAGACTTTTTGGGTGAAACAGTTTCTTTAAGGTGAAGAGTAAATTTTATAGATTATAGCCAAAGGGAGTTGATGCTACACCAGGAAGACAATGATTATGATAAACACAGACAATAACAAGAATGAACTTAAAGTGTGAGCATGGTCCTCCGCCCATACACAGATCCTAACAGAGGGTTGGTGTAACAGAGGAAGATGCAAGGGATAGGGTGTGATGGAGGCAGATGATCTGCTGTGGAGACCCCTAAATGGAGCAGCTGAAAGAAAAAGAAGAAGAGGAAGACTAGTAACTTTTATTTGTGTGTCTGGCTTATATGACAGATATAAAAGTCTCCCCATATGCTAAAGCAGTAATTTTGACTCTCACGGCCAGCTCCCCCACCATCCTCTGGGGCTCTGTGCGACTCCGCTCTACTCTCACAGGCAACGTAGCAGAGCCACTTCATGACGGAGCATCCCTCAGCTAGAGGAGCGGAGTCCTGCGGAGCGAGACACTACCCTTTGAGATCCCATGGCTCGGCAGCTCGGCTCAGCCAGCAGCCTCAGATTGTGGTGAATGTGGGTTGCCCGGCGCGCGGTGTTGGCAATTTGTGTGGCATCCCGACGAGGTTGTTGGGAGATGGGCTAGAGTGACGTGAGATATGCAAACGACTGTGGATCAGTGAACCAGTGCTGCTTATCCAAGCTAGAAGGAGGCGATGGTCTAGTCAGCTAATGGCTAACTGACGTAAGAGGGAGGGTAGAGTTGAATAGGTGATGTATGATTCTAAAAGTGACAGGCTTTAAATCAGAGCATTTCAAGAAAGCCAGGACAAATACAAAACAAAATTGCTTCAATAATTAAAAAAATTAAAGAAAATGTGAACAAAGTGTCATAAGCACTTTATTAAGACATGAGTGAGCTGTTAAAATGTGAAAAAAGTGCAGTCAATGACCCCTTTAAATAGTATTACTGACACTGGTTGGGCATATTACCCCCTCACAAATTGGTTGAAAAAAATGTTGAAAAGACAGCTTTTTAAGGTCACTGAAAAGACGTCTTCATATAGACATCTACAGTGGTGTGAAACAGTGATTGCCCCTTTCCTGATTTCTTATTTTTTTGTATGTTTGTCACACTTAAATGTTTCAGATCATCAAACAAATTTAAATATTACACAAAGATAACACAAGTAAACACAAAATGCAGTTTTTAAAAGAGGGTGTTTATTATTAAGGGTAAAAAAAAATCCAAACCTACATGGCCCTGTGTGAAAAAGTGATTGTCCCCCGTTAAAACATAAATTAATCATGTTTTATGACGTCTTTGGAAAGCTGAGTTCAATTTCTCTAGCCACACCCAGGCCTGATTACTGCCACACCTGTTCTCAATCAAAAAATCATTTAAATATGACCTGCCTGACAAAGTGAAGTAGACCAAAAGATCCTCAAAAGCTAGACATCATGCTGCGATCCAAATAAATTCAGGAACAAATGAGGAACAAAGTAATTGAGAGCTATCAGTCTGGAAAAGGTTATAAAGCCATTTCTGGATAATATGGATAATTTTCTTTTTCAGACATTTTTTATGTTGTTTTTTTATTTTTGCTATTCACTTCTGGCTCAGCAAATATTTAACTTATTGATGTTTACTTTTTATTCATATATGATTTAGAAGAAAAACCTGAAATTTATGAGAATCAAGTCTCAAGTGCACATTACAAAACTATTTTATAACACTGCAAAATTATGAGGGAAAATGGTACATGTTAAACAAAGAGATATGTGATTATCTAAACTGCAGAATTTACAGAAATTTTTTATCGTGATATATATCATTATCATGATATAAGATGACTTTAATCATGATATTAATTTTTTGCCATATCCCACAACCCTATTAGGGGGCATTGGATTTTTTTTCCCCTTAATAATAAACACCTTAATTTAAAAACTGCATTTTGTGTTTACTTGTGTTATCTTTGTGTAATATTTAAATTTGTTTGATGATCTGAAACATTTAAGTGTGACAAACATACAAAAAAAAATGTGAAATCAGCAAGGGGGCAAACACTTTTTCACACCACTGTATGTATGATCTAAATTTGTTTGATAAGTGAAAGGCAACCATTTTCATCATATCTGTAACCAACGTTTTTACACCAATATCATTCATTTTATTAGCCATTCTTGGCTTGGGGCCTATCCCAGCATCTTTGCATGAGAGGAAGAGTACTTTCTGGACAGATCACCAGTCCATCAGAGCAGCTGGTATTCCCAAGCAGTCTCCCATCAAAGTACTAACCAAGCCAGACTCAGCTTAGCTTCCAAGACCAGACAGGACTACCTTTTTGGGCATGCCCCACTGGGAGGAGACCCTGGGCCAGAGCAAGGACACACTGGAGAGATTATGTCTCACAGCTAGCCTAGGAACCCCTTGGCATCCTCCCTGAAGAGCTGAAAGAGGTGGCTGCGGAGAAGGAAGTCTGGGTTTCTCTGCCTAGACTGCTGCCTCCTTGACCCAAACCACTGGATAAGTGGGCAGACGATGATGATGATGATGGCTGGATGGCCAGCTGGCTACTTTAATTTAGGCTAAATATGGGTCTGACATGTATATTTGCTCCCAACATTTATCTGAAATTGATTTAAAGAGTTTCTTCTCCAACCAGAGTTGTGTATTTGCATCCAAAATCAGGAATTATGGCACAAACAAACAATGCAGCGTTATTCCTGCACAAGCAGAGCTGAAGCTTCCTGAAAGTCGTACAGTGGCAGATGGTGAGGAATGAGAATATCCTGAGCAATGCAGTAAAACCAGTGGTCCCGTGAAGGGGAGTGAAGGGCCAGAAGCAACATTTTTCAATCATCTTCACCCCAGCTTTGCTGAGGGAAAACATGAACCCATGAGCTGTGGATTAAAGGTCAACAGAAGGCTGGGAACTAACAGCAGACCAAGAATGTTTGACTGCTTGAGCCTTTTAGCATTAATTAATCTGAAGCGCATAACAACCTATAGTAAAGAATGACATGGATGTACAGGTGTGACAGAAGGCATTCTTTCTGCTGGCTAGGAGACGTTTAGCGTTAGATTAAAATATATAATTTGTGTGTCACTTGGTCCATAAATACAGTAGTGACTCTGGAGTAGCGTTGTCAGTTCTAAGAAAATGACTCATTTCTCTTGAGTGATTATGGCTCGGGCTTAGAGACTGCAAACAGAAGATGGAGATTCTTATGTTTACGCAGTTTGCACTGCAGAAGCATGCTGCAGTCTTTTAAGGCGAGACACTAAGGAAAAAGAGAAAAACAACGTTTGATTATGTTACGTATAATTTGGTTTTTGTCACGCAATTTATTTCAGTCTAAAGAAAGGCAAATATAAAAAAAAGTCATTCATCAATTTTGGAAACACTACAAATCAGCATGTGTTTAGATGGATGCAAACACATTTGAAAAAAACTTGTGGTACCAAAATTACAGTGCTGTGAAAAAGTATTTGTCCCCTTCCTGATTTCTTATATTTTTGCATATTTGTCACACTTAATTGTTTCAGCTCATCAAACAAATTTTAATATTAGACACAAATAACCAGAGTAAATACAAAATACAGTTTTTAAATGATGATTTCATTTATTAAGTGAAAAAGCAATAAAAAAAATACCCGGCCCGATATGAAAAGTAATTGCCCCTCATTGTTATATCATAAATTAACTGTAATTAAGCACATTTTTTGGAAAGCTGAGTTTAATTTTGCTAGCCACACCCAGGCCTGGTTACTGCCAGACCTGTTGAATCAAGAAATCACTTAAATAGAGCCTGTCTGACAGAGAGAAGTAGGCTAAAAGATCTAAAAAAGCAAAACATTATGCTGTGATCAGAAATTCAAGAAGAGATGAGAAGCAAAAACTCAGAACAACGTCTAAAAAACTGCAGGCCTCACTTCCCTCAGTTTGGACACTGGTCCATGATTTAGTAATAAGAAAGAGAGAGACTGGGCAAAAATTGCATCCATGGGAGAGTTTCAAGGTGAAAACCATTGCTGGCCAAAAAGAATGCAAAGGCCTGTCTCACATTTACCAAAAAAATATCTTGATGATCCCCAAGACTTTTGGGAAAATATTCTGTGGTCTGTTACATCTGTTACATCTGACATAAACTAACACAGCGTTTCATGAAAAGAACATCATACCAGCAGTCAAACACGGAGGTGGTAGTGTGATGGTCTGGGGGTGCTTTGCTGCTTTAGGACCTGGACGACTTGCCATAATTGACGGAACCATGAAATCAGCTCTCTATCAGAAAAACCTGAAGGAGAGTATCTGGAAATAAGTTCACAATCTCAAGCTCAGGCCCTTTAATGTAGCTGAATTAAAACAATTCTGCAAAGAAGAGTGTGCCAAAATTCCTCAACAGTAGGGGTGAACAATCATGTGCCATGGACAGCGAATCCACTACAGGTTTTCTGTTCCACCCAGTCTCTTCAGCAAGTGCTTTCAATGATCCATCCTTGAAGCTGATCAGAGCAAACGACTGCTGAAGAGACTTGGTGGAAAAGAAAACCTGCAGTGGAATAGCTCTCACTGCCCCCCCCACCCAGCTCTACAGCAGCATAAAACAGTCATTGCCAGTTATCACAAATGCTGAATCCTAGTTGTTGCCACCAAGGGTAGCACAACCTATTATTAGGTTTAAGTGCAGTTACTTTTTCACATAGAGCCAGGTAGGTTTGGACAGCTTTATTTCCCCTTAATATATTCAATCCTTTAAAAACTGCATTTTGTATTTACTCAGGTTATCTTTGTCTAATATGAAAATTTGTTTGATGATCTGAAACAAGTGTGACAAATATGCAGAAATATAATAAATCAGGAAGGGGGCAAATACTTTTTCACAACACTGCATTTCCCCTCACACATGGCGGTATATAAAATATTGTCACAATTTTTCTTTAGCATCTCTTTTTGAACACAAGTCTCACAAGTCTCCTCATGTTTGATGAATCCTTCATCCCTTTTGTCAGTTTAAAATTTTTCTCTGTACACTGCGTGCCCATGGCAACAAGGTGAGGATTAGCTTGGTGAAGCACTTTAGGAGAGAGAATGATTACTGCAAAGAAAAGGTCATTGCAGGACACTCTACTTCCAGCTGGATCACTTATGTATGCACTGGAAATAAAATATGAAATGCAGAATATTTAAGTAGTAAGACATTCCTATGGATACTGGAATGGCATTTTGATATGAAACTTCCCCAAAATGAGATTCAATAACTGCAAAAATGTAACCCACACAACATATTTTAACACAAGCCTCCCCTCAATCAGAAGGACACTGGTCCTCAATGCAAAAACATGTTAGTATGTGTAAATCTTGCATATTTTGTTAGTAAGTCACATTAATATGAACAAGTCATTCCTGTTTCAACAAACACTGTATGTCCTACAAAACTGTGTCAACAGTCCACGTAAGAACAGTGAATTTCACCCATGTGTAAGTGAATGCACGTTCAAGAGTATTGAAGATTTGCATAATTGATGCCCTAAAAATACCATATAAGACCATGCTTCTCGTGGTCTGACCAGAAGTTTCATTCACAAAAATTTCTTCAATGTCAAATAAAAAAATTAAAATTTTCAGCAAAATTGAAGTTCTCCTGTCTGAGATTACAAAACGAGAAAAATATAATTTTAGTAGCATCGACAGCAGAATCAAAAGATCGGCAAAAATGAAAGAATCCATCAGAATATAGAAGCTATTTCAGTGTGTGGTGTTGCTGCAACTGTTCCTTTAGACGGCGACCGGCATGAAGACACAGCTGAGTGTCCCTACTGTACTACAACTGCTTCTACTTTGCTGTGCAGAATGATACATTTCAGCAACTTGGGGGTAAAAAACTGGTAAAAATTTGGCTAAAAATTCACTATATAATGTTAGTTTATATGAAAATACAGCCCACTCCTCCCTCAGAATGACTTACCAAAATACGCCCTAACCCTGAGGCGAAGCCCACACCTCATCAGTAAAAGTCAGAATGTGATCCTATGTTATTTGCATTGTGACAGTTAAGTCACTTACCAATCAGCCAGCCAATCAGCATCACCTTGTGCCGTGCGCTGCCCCAGCAACGATGTCTAGAATCTTATATTTTATATCTGGTATGATTTGGACATTGGTCCTACGCCGCGTTTACTTACAAATCTGTACTAACGGTTCTTGCATGAGGCCCACTGTCTTAAGGTCAGCATCACTGGCTGGCCGCACACATGGTTTCAAATTCTAACCCCAACCCTCACCATCTAATCTCACTCAGTTTAACTCCATTCCTACATTTCAGTGTGGCTAACCTAAATTCACTTTTTGAAGAGAAACTGTTGTTTTGTTTTTCCTGAAGAGCTGAAACTTGCATACACAACAAAAATGAATATGAGAGAGAGAAAAAAAAATCTCAGCCTCCTCACCCGCCTATCCGGCCACCTACGTATCCACCTACTCACACTTACACAAGCTCTGGCCTCAGTCTTTGGATATAGCAGCGCACTTCCAACATCTCCGGAGAACCATCTGGATATATGATATGAAGAGTTCCTAAAAAGAAAGGACACATTTGTTAAAGACAAACTAGAGCTAACCAGTATCCAGTATGAGTGCCTCTGCCACTTAAAAGCAGAATTTGCAGCCCAAGGTTACGCTCTGGATTCATTTTCATCCCCCATCCAGTAACGTATTTTAGGTAGCAGTGCATTTTCTGTACTTAATGAATAAGCGATGCATATGGAGTATTGCGGCACTGTACTGCAGGTCTGAGCCTCCTGGGTGCCGTCTGCCAGAAAATGCTCAGAACATGGATGGCTTCCAAATTCACTTTCATCTCTGTCTTTGAACCATCTCTTGTAATCTGTTTGTGTTGTGCCGTCGCTTTGTTTTTCCCATCCTTCCATTCCACCATCCTCTCATCCCCTCTTTGTGTTTATAGTCCCCTGGTTGGTGTCTTGTTTGCTTTCTCCCTTTGTGCCATCATTTTCTCTCAAATCGCCCCCCCAATACCGTCACTTGCACCTATCTCTATTTTTTCCAGCTTTAATCCTTCTCTCCCTCTCTCAGTGTGTTTGACTCCCTTGCCCTCCACTTTCATGTCATTTTCTGCCTTTGTGTCTTTTTATTTTGTTTTTTTTTTGTCTCACTTGCTTTCCTCTCCTCCAGCAGCTGGAGTGTGATAATTTCATCACCGTCATTCAGAAAGTAAATGACACATTCATAGTATGTGGGACAAATGCTGGAAAGCCCAGGTGCTCGATGCTGGTAAGAGTTTTTCCTTCCAACCAATTTCTTAAAGTGTGTGTCCCACTTGTACTGCTAAGAGTTCTTTACCTTGAGTCTGACTCATCCCGAGATCAATTGCAATTAGCAATTATTTATCTGCTCCCTTATTTCTCTGTTGGCTAGATAAGGGCTGAGTCTTTCTTTTACTGCTACGGTGGAGTTCTTTTTCCCTTTTTGTTAGTAATGAATATGTTACTTCTTTCCTAAACTCTGTGTAATGGTGCTGGGTTGAAAGGAACCCAGGCTCAAATGTCTTCTCTCTTCCTTCTGCAGGTAAATGACTCAGTACTGACTGATGTGCAGGGTGTCGGGCAGATAGCGTCGGCCTCTGAAATCTCACCACCATATCCATCCCAGAGGTCCATCAGCTTGCCTGCAGGTAACAAACACAAGACAGGAAAACGCAAATGTTCGTGTAGAAGAAGATGTTTAGCTGGGAGGGAAGAACAAAATGCCTTCTTTGTGTTTTATACCAGTGAGCAGAGGCAGCGTTGTGTCAAATGAGACTTGTATTGTTGTCAGTGAACCTGATGAACTTCAGCCACAGATGTACTCGGTTAATTGGCTCCATGTGGGTCAAAGCAAAGGAGCAGCAGTTCAGAGTTTCTCTTCTTGGATGCTATACATCACGATAAAGATTTCTTGTGTTAGAGAAGGAAAAGATCTTTATTTCACTATAGAAAAAAACAAGATCAGTTTATTCAGTTTGATTTTTGCATGCTGCTGGTCGCTCTCAGAGGAAGTGTGGTACTGTATGAAGAAGTGACAGAGGAGTGTGTGAGGGTAGTGCAGGATGTGTGTGAGGACAGCAAAATGGTGGTGAGGTGTGCTGTTGAAGTGACAGACAGATTCAAGGTGGGGGTTGGATTACATCAAGGATCAGCTCTGAGCCCCTTCTTGTTTGCCATGGTGATGGACAGGCTGACAGATGAGGTCAGGCAGGAGCCTCTCTGAAGTATGATGTGCTGCTAGTCCAGCAAAAGCTAGCAGTACTCAAATACTTTGCAAGCAGTTTCATGAAATGATCAGCCAGAAAGCAACTCATACCAGCTTGGACATCGCCCGGGTTAACAAGGTCAGGAGTTCCTGGCAGCGGAAGGCGAAGGACAGAGCTGCGTGGAGGAATCTGATCAGACCTAAATGAAACAGTCATTGTTGCACCCAACAGTGTTCCTATGATGATGATGATGATGATGATGATGATGATCTATAGTGAGAGTAGGGAGCAGGTAGAAGAGAACCTGCAGAGGTGGAGGTATGCTCTGGAAAGAAGAGGAATGAAAGTCGGTAGAACCAAGACAGAATACATGTGTGAGAATGACAGGGAGGCAGGTGTAACAGTGAAGATGCAAGGAGTAGAGAGAGGGGAGGTAGACAAGTTTAAATACCTGGGGTCAACCATCCAAAGCAATGGGCAGTGCACAAGAGAGGTGAAGAAGAGAGTGCAGTGGAGATGAGTGTCAGGGGTGATTTGTGACAGAAGGATAACAGCTCGAGTGAAAGAGATTTACAAGAAGGTAGTGAGACTTGCTATGATGTATGGTTTGGAGATAGTGGCAGTGACAAAGTTTTTATAGTATATAAAAATAGTATATACTAATAGTATATACTTATAGTTATATAAGTTTTTATACCCACATTACAATGTACTGCATTGTTTTCAGTGAGATTTGCGCACAATGGCTAATGATTAACTGGCTAAAGCAACAGCTAAGTGCAAATAAAAGTCATTAGCTAGCCAAGTCAGTCAGATTTGCCTGAAAACACTGTAAAGGACCTTGATTTTCCTGGTTGTTGCTATGGAGCTGAGTCGTCTTGGACATCAGAAGGTTTACATCCTCCGACAGGAAAGGAACACCATATTTCTTATATTGGTTGTTTTAGAAGGTTCAGAGATTCAAAGATTTCATTTGTTAATACTTCTATATGTACAGGACATACAGGAGAATTGAAATGCTGTTTCTTTCTCTCTTAGTGGTGTGCACAATATATAAGAAAAGAAGGAATAAGGATGAAAAACAACAACAGCAGTCTATGTACAGTAATGCTACCCGCAGTGTAAATAAAGATAAAAGATAAAACCCAGCAATCAGATGTACAGAAAAAAGTGGAGCCGTAATACTCGTAGAGCGCAGACAGTGACAGATTGGACTGCACATGATCAGTATTGCAATAACAGACAGCAGCAGGTATGGCATTTGTGCAAATGGTTGCAGTAAGATCCAGAGACATACAGCAGCAGATGTATTACTGTTGGTGTGCAAAATCTTTCTCTGTAAACAGTTGAGGTAGTTATTGTGTGGGTGAGTGTGTTACGGTCCAGGCGTGGGGACGGGATATCATATGTGCATACTCAATAAAACATGTCAGTTAATGATTTTGAATATCTTAATTATATTTTTAGTAGCTGTAATAGAATAAGAAATAGATGTTTTCATTTTGAAAAATAAAGGCTTTAATAAAAATAACCACACATTAATTGAATTTGCAATCACAAATACTGGTATGACCAATCCCCAGAGACAAAGAGAAAAGCACGCAGGAGCTTGTCAAACAGTTCAGCGGGACACTGTCCCCATGGCAACTTGATCTAGTCATGTTATTGCTACTGCTGTGATCAAAGCTTTCCTTGGTCTATAAAGCTTGTGTGCTGATTTTGGTAAAGACTGACCTGTAAAAAACTGGGACACATTTTTGTAAAAACGCAGAATGACAGAAAGAAACCACATGCTGAGGAGCTGACTTTTTGAAAATTGAATACATGGTTCAAAAGTATTTCTGGATTTCACTTGAGACACAGGATTTCTCAAAGCATAGACAGGAACTTAACTAAAAAAGAAATGGAGCTGTACGGAACCAGCATGCTAAATTTCACTCATTTTCATCATATGGCTGCCCACTGACTGAAAGGTTCACTGCTTGGCTAGTGATTAATGGTTGTAAAGACTCGAACAGCTTTATAAAAGTGGAAGTCTTCCCGGAGCTGTCACTTTGCTACATATCTTATTTTAGAACAAAGCCACCTTCACTTCGTCTTTGCTCATTTGAGTCAGGAGCAGAAGAGTCACACTTGTAAGTCCCGGGGTCCAAGGAGCCCATCTGCCTCTCATTATCACCCGCTTTTCATACGATCCAAATGAGCTAATGCTGTTTCTATCTGAAGTACCTCTCTGTAATTTAAAGAGTCAATGCTCTACAAGATAGATGTGGTAACAGATTTTAAAAAGCAAAATGGCACTTTACTCAAGCATAATGGATCAGAGTAGTGGCACTAAAAGGAAACAAATGTAAATTGGGCTTGAAACGTACTGATTTTATTCAGTAACTTCACACATGGAAAATTCTCTACTTTAATTATCTGTTGTTCAGAACTGGCTTCAGTGTCAGATTTCCAAACAAATACTATCCTTCATATAAGGGAAGTGCTTCCATATTGGCTATTATACAGTGAAGCGCTTATGCTTGTGCGGTAATTTATCACCTTCATTGAAGTGAGGCACGAATAAAATGCAAATCTGCATAAATAGATCCTGCATAATAAGTGTAAAGAATACTGTTCTGATATGTGTTTGTTATCCTAGTGTTGGAGATCATTCACATTTGTGCAGGCTTCTGTTGTGTGCATGTAGAGTCCATGTGGAGGGCAGAGCAGTGATGTTACTGGTAGAAAATCTTTATATTGTGTGTGTGGTATTAATATGCATAAGCATATGCTTAGAAAGTATAACCTGAAAGTCAAAACTGAAATCAAAAATCAGACAACCTCTATTCTCAGATCTAAGGCTTGAATATGGAAAGACCTACAACCTCATTTCAAAAAGGCTAAGATGCTATGTAAAATCTAAATAAAGAGAGTGGAATGATTTGCAAAACTCATAAACCACAGTGTTGTTCACAATCAAACATAGATAACATATCAGATGTTGAAAGTGAGAAGTTTTACTATTTCATGAGATAGATAGATAGATAGATAGATAGATAGATAGATAGATAGATAGATAGATAGATAGATACATAGATAGAAACACACACAGCATAATAGACAAAGGGATTACCCATGGAATGTAAAACTGCTAAAAACATATACACATCATAGTTGAATAGATGGTGACCTGTATAGGTATCCATATAGGAATTTGATGACAGCAACATATCTCAGAAAAACTGGGAGAGGGACAACAAAAGAAGAGAAATGTAAGTGGAGGAATTTTTCCACTGGGCAACAGGACAGTAATATGATATATATATATATATATATATATATATATATATATATATATATATATATATATATATATATATATATATATATATATATAAAGGGTATAAAAAGAGGATGTTAGTGTCTCTCAGAAGAAAAAATGAGCAGACATTCAACAGTCTGTAAAAAACTGCATTAGCAAATTATGGAGTAATTTCAAAATAATAATCTTCAACAAAATGCAAAAACTGACTATTCCATGATCAACAGTACATAATATCTTCAGACAATTCAGAGAATCTATAGACATATCTGTGCGCAAGGGACATGACTGAAAATCAATATTGAATGCCTGTGAACCACAGGCCCTCAGGTGGCACTGCATTAAAAACTGGCATGATTTTGATAAAACTGGTCTTGTTTTTCTATTCAAAGTAGAGATGTTTCATACCTTGACATGTTTTGACTGTGTCGAAGACCCTTTGACTTTGGACCTCAGGAATTGAGGTTAGGTTCACCAGCTTGCAGTTCCTAGAGGAATTTTCCTCATAGGAAATTCTGTTACCTTTGTAGGTGTGCTTGGTGACTTGAGAGTTAACCCAGCTCTACTGTCTTCATTTATTGGAGGACCCCCACTGCCTGTACACCAGACCTCTGACTGAGTGACCTGTCCAGTCAGATACCTGGAATACACCTCCAATATTAACGACAGCCTCTCATGGTCTTACATTGCTCTTGGTAATCTGGGTAAATGTTTAAAACCAGGAAAAAAAATGGTTTATAGGGGATCTGTTTTAAATACCATTAAGTAAGGAAAACCTTTAAAAGCTCAGATGTAGCTTGTTCCCCTTTTTGCACAAGTGTTGTAATAACACTTTAGCAGCAGATGTAAAAGTTGTTTAAAGGCTGAAGAATTGAGGCAGAAACTGGATCACTTCTCTTCTGGCGTTCCCTGTCTTCAGTCCGCTGCTCCGATGGTGTTGCCTCATTGTAGACCGCCGAGAAAGTGAGCATTTGGGGCAGAATAGGCTTGGTTTTTATAACCTTTGCCCAAGTTCTTCTGATTTGTTCCAAACTCACCCTAGGCTTTCTTGGCCTCTTATGATTGGCTTAAAGTTACATTTATATAATACCATTACTTCATTTCTGCACATGCACGGTGGCGCAGTGGTTTAGCACTGTGGCAGCACAGTTTTACCCTCGGCCGGGGGATCGCGGGGATCATGAGGTCGTGGGTTCGATCCCAGCCCCCGACCAACAGTGAGCTGTGTGGAGTTTGCATGTTCTCCCCGTGTTGCGTGGGTTTACTCCGGGATTTCTCCGGTTTCCTCCCACATACCAAAAACATGTAGGTTTAGGGCGCTCGCGCACGCAGCGACCAGCAGCCGGTGGTTTGTCACCAGACTGCAAACCAAATCTACCTACGGGTACAAATAAGTAACAAAAAAAAAAAAAAATGTTCAGGCTAGTCAATTCTCATAAACCATGTGACTGGTCAGGCGCTCATGACTCATGGCCTTTCCCGCTAGCCTCTCAGCTTTTTCCGTTACCAAAATACCTCAGTTTGCTGGACATCTGTGCCCATTTCCTCATTTCTAACACATTTCCAGTAAACAGGGTTCTTTCCAACATCTCACAATCTGTTTTGCATAAAACCTTCTATTGTGCAGTTAAAAGATACATATAATTATACAGTTTGATTACATTAATCATTTCAGGTGATTACATATATTACATGTACTTTTAACTCAATGAGCATATTGATTTACTAATCATACAGAAAATATCACATAGCATGGCATATGCAATTTAATATGGCTTTTACATTCAGTCTCTGTGATTCACCAGTGTTGTCTGTTGCCATCTTTTCTGAATGCTGGATTTTGGGCCTTCTGATAATTCCTCTCATTTTGCTGGTTACCCTGAGTGGATCTTTGAAGCCTATTATGATCAGCAGCAGAATTGCCCATTTTCCTTCCATAGGGGGTATATCGGTGTGATGGGGAAGGCCGACCACCTTCTACCCTTCGGCGGTGATTAGGGTCGTGGCGTGGGGTATTCGAACAACTGTCACCTGCAGTCTTCTTCAGAAAACGTCATCTGACGTACGTGACGTGTCACATCAGCTGTTTTATCCTTTCCGTAGCCATGACCGACCTGACAGATTTGACAGCTCTGCCGGGTCGGTCACGCCCCCCATTGTGCGATGATCTCTGGAGGAGAGACTCCCAAGTGTGCATGAGTATGTAGGCTCCATCATCTCGGTTCATGGTGCTGTGGGCTCACTCCCTGATTTCAGCTGCTTCTTTGATCCAGCGATTGTGTTTGTTGTCCTTTGATCTAATTATTTTTGCATTGTTCCAGTCCATGATGTGGTTGTTTATCTTGCAGTGGTCTGATATTGCTGACTTGAGATTTCCCTGTTCTGTCTTTTATTTTTGCATTCTTGTGAGATGGCCTGCTGTTTCTTTTTCACATTCCTTTTGGTGTTCTCTTTTTCCTGTAGCAAATATCCTCTCCGTTTCTCCTATGTATGTTTTTACACATGATGCACATGGTATTTCATAAATTACCTGGCATTTTTTGTTTTCTTGTATTTTCTCCTTGGGGTGAGCCAAAAGCTGCTGCAGTTTTGTGTGAGGTTTTATTGCTGCGTTTATTCTGTGTTTTTCATGATTCTTTGTATGGCTTTTTAATGGCATGATTTTGATCTGGAAATAACTGCATGGGTTCAGGAAGACTTTCAGAAATCACTGTCTGTGAACAGTTTGCCATGCCATTCACAATTACAAGCTAAACTTCTACCATACAAAAGAAGAAGCCATACATAGTTATATATACAGTGGGGAAAATAAGTATTGAACACGTCAACATTTTTCTCATTAAACATATTTCTGATGGAGTCACTGACCTGAGATTTTCACCAGATATCAGTAACAACCCAAGCAAGCCATACATACAAAGAAATCAAGGCATCTGTGTTCAGAAAACAAGTTATATTTAATAAAGTGGAATGACACAGGGAATAAGTATTGAACACACTTAGTGAAATTCATTTAATATTTAGTAGAAAAGCCTTTGTTGGTAATAACAACTTCCAGATGCCTCCTGTATGGAGAAACTAGGTGCAGGCACTGCGCAGAAGTGATTTTAACCCATTCTTCCACACAAACTGTCAAATCTTGAAGGTTCTTCGGGTGTCTTCTATGAACTCTGATTTTCAGTTCATTCCATAGATTTTCAGTTGTATTCAGGCCAGGTGACTGACTGGGCCATTCTAGCAGCTTTATTTTCCTTCTCTGGAGCCAGTTGAGAGTTTCCTTGGTTGTGTGTTTGGGACCACTGTCTTGCTGAAATGTCCACCCTCGCTTCATCTTCAGTATCTTGATACATGACAACAGGTTCTTATCAAGGATGTCTCTGTACATTTGTCCATTCATCTTTCCTTCACTTATATGAAGTCTGCCTGCACCATGTGCTGAAAAACACCCCCACGCCTTGATGGGATGTGCAGTGCCATTTCTCCTCCAAACATGCTGTGTGTCGTGGCATCCAAAAAGTTCAATTTTGGTTTCATCTGATCAGACTATATTCTCCCAGTATTTTACTGGCTTGCCCAAATGCTGTGCAGCAAACTTTAAATGTGCTTCAACATGCTTTTTCTTCAGCAATGGAGTCCTGTGAGGTGAGTGGGCATAGAGCCCATGTCGATTGAGTGCATTACTTATTGTTTTCTTTGAAACAGCAGTACCTGCTAATTCCAGGTTTTTCTGGAGCTCTCCATGGGTGGTCTTTGGTTCTTGGATAACTCTTCTGATAATTCTTTTGACTCCTCTGTCAGAAATCTTGTAAGGAGCTCTTGGTCGTGGCCGGTTTATAGTAAAATAATGTTCTTTCCACTTCCGAATGATGGCTCTAACAGTGCTCACTGGAACATTCAGCAATTTAGAAATGTGCCTGTAACCAATGCCATTATTATGTTTTGCAGCAATAAGGTTTGGAGAAAACTCTTTGCTTCTACCCATCATGAGTTCTTTGTGGTGTGACAATCTGATATTCACAGACCTTTTTAAAGGCTGTCAGTCAGCATTTAACCAGCTGAAATTAATTTACATTGATGCAGGATGGGATAACTTCCTAAATTCTGATGGATTTCAGCTGATTTCTTGGCTTTCTGTGCCTTTTTGCACCTCTTTTTCTTCATGTGTTCAATACTTATTCCCTGTGTCATTCCACTTTATTAAATAAAACTTGTTTTGTGAACACAATTGCCTTGATTTCTTTGTATGTATGGATTACTTGGGTTGTTACTGATATCTGGTGAAAATATCAGGTCAGTGGCTCCCTCAGAAATGTGTTTAATGAGAAAAATGTTGATGTGTTCAATACTTATTTTCCCCACTGTGCATGAGCCAAGAACGGCATACTGCATCTATCACATCAGTAGGGCTTCATGGTAGAAAAGTTGAGATGCATCATGAAATGCAAAATGCAACAAAGAAGACCCAGGACTGTTGAGCAGCTAGACTCCCATATCAGACAAGAATGACCCTATCCCAACTCTTTTTAGTGTTGCTGTCATCAAATCCAATATTAGCTAATATTTTTAATGAAATGACAAAATTTCTCACTTTCGGCATTTGATGTTTTCTGTATTCTTTTTTTTCTGTGTTCTGTGTTCTAATGTGGATGAAAATGTGGTTTATGAGTTCTGCAATTATTGCATTCAGTTCCCCCCCCCCCGATCTTACACATCATCCCAACCGTTTTGCAAGTGGGGTTGTACACTTTATCTCAACTGTGTCATAGTTTCACAGTGAGACAAAAATAAAATCAACAGCATAGTACCACTGTGACTTGCAGATGGCAAAGCAGTTGTACAATTTCATTCTTGTGTCACATATATCCAATTCTTCAAGCTCAACCCCATGTAGGGGGGGCCACCTAACACACAAGAGTCACCATCTGTGATTGTGCGATCACATGGCAAACAGCGTCACTGCAGTGGAGCTGTTTTATTGAATGACTGCACAAACACATCTAGAAAGATACGGCAGACAAACACTGACGAGAGGATACTTGGATGGAAAGTTGTCAATGTCAGTGTGCATGAAACACTGTCACTCATTTTGTGTTTGATCAGTCATATCATACACCTCCATGTATGCCCCAAAGCTTTTGTTTTGTTACTCCCTTGTGTCATGATACATGCAGCACACGTATCTCAAGAAATCCAGTATCCAGCTGTATTTCAGCTTACAGGGACCATGACTGTCTGGCTGCTATTGTTCCATAGTCTGCTGTTTTGCTTCCCAGATATCAAGCCATTATTGTAATTCTCCCCATTCAAGATCATGACACAATTATGCAAATATTATTTACTGCCCAAATTAGCTTAAACAAATTTAATTATCGTGAACATGTAGATGTGCTGATCAAATGCAGTGATTTTTCCTGATGGATTCTGCTGAATGAAAGGAAACACCGGTGGTATAATTTACCAAACGGGGCTTTAACGCAGGCCTCCATTCCACAGGGGACGGAGCTCCTATTTGTGTGATTACTGAGCAGCGCATCACATTAACTAAATAGAGATCTTTCTAATTAAACCGCCCTTTCGGTAGTCATAGTGTTTGATGAGGACCGCCATTTGTTAAAGTATCTAATTCAGACGGATTGTTTGAAGAAACACTCGAGTTGGTGAGAGGTTGCGCAGCAGGGGGCTCCCCCAGATCGGCATCGATTGCCGGAGCAACGAGCCGGCCCCTTGCACGAGCTGAGCAGCATTCAAATAATGATCAGTCCTAATTAAGATGTTACTGCCGCAATTTCAAATGCTCTCCCCGCTGCATTGCCATGGAGACAGACCTCTAAGTGGGGTTCTAAGAATATGGTGATTGGTGACTGCCTTGATGTCTTCTTTGCTCTTGCTCCCCTTCCCCTGCCCTGCTTTTTTATTCCGTCTTCGTCCTTCTGGGCCTCTTTTCTCTGTCCTCACTCTCTCGCTCTGTGTTTAATGTTCTCTGCTCAGTATCTTCCTCTCCTCAAGCCTCAGTCGCTCCCTTTCTTGTGTCACTCCAATCCTTCTTCCTCGCCGCCTGAACCTTGTACCAATCCATCAAGGTCCCTGTCTGCCGTCACTTTTTTCTCTTTTTTTCCCTCCCCCTCTTACTCGCTGCTCACCCTCTCTTTTCCTGTCCATTTTTTTCTTTCTTGCCACCTCAGATGGGAGTCTGTACTCCGCTATGTCGTCGGTGGGAGGTCAGGGCGGCTCGATCCGGCGTACGTTCGGCCCCCAGAAGCTCCTGAAGACGGAGAACGTTTGGCTGCTGAGTGAGTAGGAGAAGGGAAGTCACGCAGAACACGCACAGGTTTAGACTAATGCATATGGAGGTGGTGGGTGGTATGCACAGCAGAGCATCTACTATCATCCCCATGGGGAGGAGGAAGAAGGGGGGCATGTGGGTGTATTCACTGTCAGAAACGTTTCCACTGTGGTCAGCCGCTGATGCCTCTGTTGTTTAGCAAATCACCGTGTTTTATATTTAATGTTACCATGAAAATGCAAGAGGCCTTTGGCTAAGAGGCACACCTTCATTATCTCATTCACACATTTCAATTTCATCAACAGATCCACAGTTTGCTGGAGCCGCCATCATCCTGTCTTCACAAAAGTACAAGGAGGAGATCTACTTCTTCTTCAGTGAGTTCAACAAGACAGCCAGAGTGGATGAGGAGCCGTACAGGGCCCGCATAGGAAGAATCTGCACGGTAAACAGACTTACAAAGAAAAGAAAAGAAAAGGAGTAGCATGTGTATGTAAAATCTGCCTTAATTTCACTAAATTAAAGCCCTGTGTGATTTACGACTAACCCCCGGAATTAATTTAAAATAAAATCTCAATATTATGGGACACAAATGAAATGAAAAATGATTAAAGCAGCAGTGTCATGCTGAGTGATGGATTATGTATCTCAAACTCTTTATGGAATTCCCTAATTTGCTAATTAAGATTTTTTATTTTTTTTTGCTTAAAGGGGATGGATGAAAAGATCAATGTCTTTTCATTCTTCTCTGTTCAGTAGAGAACAACAGAGAGACCCAGAGCTTGTTTACCTCTAGATACCGCAGCAAGAAAATTGCTATCATCAGTCAAAAAGTTGAAATATAAATCTGGTTTTGTGTTCTTGTATTTAGTTACAGTGCTGTCAAAATCTCTAATAGAGTTAGAGAAGTGCACAAAAGTGGAATGTCCTAGTGGGAATTGATGTGGTTTATCTTGACGATACAGAAACTGCAGCTTTAAAGCTTCTTCCAACTGCCTAATAATCCACACATGGGAAGTACATGAGAAAAAGTGTAAACAGTATCTATAAGAATATGTCACATTATCACTGCGTATCACTATCCCGCTACTTTGTACCTCTTTTTCTGCTCAAGATATGGACAAAAGCATTGGGCACACTTAAGTCACAAATTCTAATGCTTCACTGTACCAAGACATATTGGACAATTCTATGCTTCCAACTTCAAAGTTTGAGGAAGGCCTTTTTCTCTCCCATCATGACTGTGCCCCAGTGCACAAAGCGAGGTCCAGAAAGATGTGGTTTAAGGAGGGAGGTGTGGAAGAACTTGACTGAACCACACAAAGCCCTAACCTTTTGGCAGGAACCAGAATGGAGATTGCAAGCCTGACCTTCTCACTCAACATTTGTGCCTGACCTCGCAAATGCTCTTTGGGATGAATTTGCAAAAATTCCCACAGACACGCTTCAAAATCTTGTAGAGAACCTTCCTAAGAGAGTGGATGGTGCTTTACAGCGCATCCAAAAAGTATTCACAGCGCTTCACTTTGTCCACATTTTATTATGTTACAGCCTTATTCCAAAATGCAATAAATTCATTTTTTTCCCTCAAAATTCTAAATACAGTACCCCACAATGACAATGTGAAAAATGTTTTGGGTTTTTTTTTTTTAGATTTTTGCAAATTTATTAAAAAAAAACAAACAAACTAAGAAATCACATGTACATAAGTATTCACAGCCATTGTCATGAAGCTCAAAATTGAGCTCAAGTGCATCCTGTTTCCACTGATCATCCTTGAGATGTTTCTACAGCTTAATTGGAGTCCACCTGTGGTAAATTCAGTTGCTTGGACATGATTTGGCAGGGCACACACCTGTCTATATAAAATCCCACAGTTAACAGTCCATGTCAGAGCACAAAGCAAGCATGAAGTCAAAGGAATTGTCTATAGACCTCCAAGACAGGATTGTCTCGAGGCACAAATCTGAGGAAGGGTACAGAAAAATTTCTTCTGCTTTGAAGGTCCCAATGAACAGAGTGGCCTCCATCATCCATAAATGGAAGACATTTGGAACCACCAGAACTCTTCCTAGAGCTGGCCGGCCGTCTAAACTGAGCGATCGGGGGAGAAGGGCCTTAGTCAGGGAGGTGACCAAGAGCTAGTGATGTTACGCTCAACACCGCCCACTCCACACTGATTCGAGCAATATAAAGTTGAAGTGTCATGAGCAGTGCATCAAGCGCCATTTCAGCACGCCCACAGTCACATGACCATAGCAAGGGAGGCCTTGTTATGTCGGTCACATCACGTGACTTGAGGGCTCGTGGGAAATTTGAGAGGGTTCTATTGGAATTAGTTTTTTTTTTCTTTGCTTTGTATTGTTTGTTCCTGCCATCTAATTTTGAATAGAACTCGGATGGCCAAATACTCAAAAAAAAAAGTATTGAGATTTTTTTCAGGTCTTCCACTCAGATGCAGTTCTGACACTCAGTCAGCAGATGGCACTCTTTATTAAATGTTTCATAACACTGTGTTGATCATGAAGCAATGAAGCACTGGCGCCTAGCGGCTGCCCCGGCCTTGGATGCGCTCTGCAGAGCGTGCCCAAATGCCAAGTCACGTTTCGTTACCTTGTATTCATACATGTGTAATGACAATAAAGTTGAATCTCATCTCTCATCTCATGAAGCAATTGTCTCAAAGTTGTTGATTGTTTCATAAGGCCTCAGTTTCACCATCACTACCAAGAACCTGAGCTCCAGCGTTCCTCTGTGGAGAGAGGAGAACCTTCCAGAAGGGCAACCATCTCTGCAGCAATCCACCAATCAGGCCTGTATGGTAGAGTGGCCAGATAGAAGCCACTCCTTAGTAAAAGGCACATGGCAGCCCACCTGGAATTTGCCAAAAGGCACCTGAAGGACTCTCAGACCATGAGAAACAAAATTCTCTGGTCTGATGAGACAAAGATTGAACTCTTTGGCATGAATGCCAGGCGTCATATTTGGAGGAAACCAGGCACTGCTCATCACCAGACCAATACCATCCCTACAGTGAAGCATGGTGGTGGCCAAGATATCAAAGGAGTGGCTTCAGGACAACTCTGTGAATGTTCTTGAGTGCCTTGAGTGGACCGACGCTTCCCATCCAACCTGATGGAGCTTGAGAGGTGCTGTAAAGAGGAATGGGCAAAACTGCCCAAATATAGGTGTGCCAAGCTTGTGGCATGTATTCAAAAAGACTTGAGGCTGTAATTGATGCCAAAGGTGCATCAACAAATTACTGGGCAAAGGCTGTAAATACTTATGTACAGTGGTGTGAAAAAGTGTTTGCCCCCTTCCTGATTTCTCATTTTTTTGTATGTTTGTCACACTTAAATGTTTCAGATCATCAAACAAACTTTTAAATATTAGACAAAGATAACACATATAAACACAAAATGCATTTTTTAAATGAAGGTGTTTATTATTAAAGGGAAAAAATCCAAACCTACATGGCCCTGTGTGAAAAAGTGATTGCCCCCTAAACCTAATAATTGGTTGGGCCACCCTTAGCAGCAAAAACTGCAGTCAAGCGTTTGCAATAACTGGCAATGACTGCGGCAGCACAGCAACTCACCCTTGGCTGGGGGATCCTGGGTTCGATCCCAGCCCCCGACCAACAGTGATCTGTGAGGATTTTGCATGTTCTCCCCGTGTCTGCATGGGTTTACGCCGGGATTTCTCCAGTTTCCTCCCACATGCCACAAACATGCAAGTTAGGTTAATTGGCATCAAACTGGGGATTCTAAATTGTCCTTAGGTATGACTGTGAGAGTGAATGGTTGTCTATCTCTCTGTGTTGTCCCTGCAATGGACTGGCGATCTGTCCAGGGTGTACCCTGCCTCTCGCCCTAAGATGCTGGGATAGGCTCCAGCCCCCCCGCTACCCGAAAAGGATTAAGTGGAAGAAGATGGATGGATGGATGGATGGAGTCTTTTACAGCACTGTGGAGGAATTTTGGCCCACTGATCTTTGCAAAATTGTTGTAATTCAGCCACATTGGAGGGTTTTTGAGCATGAACCGCCTTTTTAAGGTCATGCCTGAGCATCTTCATTGGATTCAGGTCAGCACTTTGACTAGGCCACTCCAAAGTCTTCATTTTGTTTTTCTTAAGCTATTGAAAGGTGGACTTGCTGGTGTGTTTTGGATCATTGCCCTGCTGCAGAACCCAAGTGCACTTCAGCTTGAGGTCACAAACAGATGGCCGGACATTCTCCTTCAGGACTTTTGAGAGACAGCAGAATTCATGGTTCCATTTACCACAGCAAGTCTTCCAGGTCCTGAAGCAGCAAAACAGCCCCAGACCATCACACTGCCACCACCATATTTTACTGCTGGTATGATGTTCCTTTTCTGAAATGCTGTATTACTTTTACGCCAGATGTAATGGGACACATATCTTCCAAAAAGTTCAACTTTTGTCTTGTCAGTCCACAGAGTATTTTCCCAAAAGTCTTGGGGATCATCAAGATGTTTTCTGGCAAAACTGAGATGAGCCTTTATGTTCTTTTTGCCCAGCAGTGGTTTTTGTCTTGGAAAATCTGCCATGCAGGCCATTTTTGCCCAGTGTCTTTCTTACGGTGGAGTCATGAACACTGACCTTAACTGAGGTAAGTGAGGCCTACAGTTCATTGGATGTTGTTGTGGGGTCTTTGGTGACCTCTTGGATGAGTCGCCGCTGCGCTCTTGGGGTAATTTTGGTCGGCTGGCCACTTCTGGGAAGGTTTACCACTGTTCCATGTTTTCATCATTTATGGATAATGGTGTCACTGTGGTTTGCTGGAGTCCAAAAGCTTTAGAAATGTCTTTATAACCTTTTTCCAGACCGATAGATCTCAAATACTTTGTTTCTCATTTGTTCCTGAATTTCATTGGATCGCAGCATGATGTCTAGCTTTTGAGGATCTTTTGGTCTACTTCACTTTGTCAGATAGGTCCAATTTAAGTGATTTCTTGATTGAGAACAGGCGTGGCAGTAGACCTGGGTGTGGCTAGAGTGTGGTGTAGGGTGTGGCTAGAGAAACTGAACTTAGCTTTCCAAAGATGTGATAAACCACAGTTAATTTGTTTTAACGGGGGAAGGGGCACAATCACTTTTTCACACAGGGCAATGTAGGCTTGGAGATATATATATATATATTTTACCCTTAATAGTAAACACCTTCATTTAAAAACTGTATTTTGTGTTTACTTGTGTTATCTTTGTCTAATATTTAAATTTGTTTGATGGTCTGAAGTATTTAAGTGTGACAAACATACAAAAAAATGAGAAATCAGGAAGGGGGCAAACACTTTTTCACACCACTGTACATGTGATTTCTTAGTTTTTTATTTTTAATAAATTTGCAAAAATCTAAAAAAACCCCCACCTTTTTTCATGTTGTCGTTATGGGGTATTGAGGAAAAAAATGAATTTATTCCATTTTGGAATAAGGCTGTAACATACAAAATGTGGAGAAAATGAAGCGCTGTGAATACTTTCCGGATGCACTGTAGGTGCAAACAGTAGACCAACACCATAATAATGCTTATGAGAGTGATGTGTTTGTGTAATGTTACACAGGCACAGAGGCACAGCGCCTTGATGCTTTCATTTAACTAGTTATTTTGCTCCACCGAGAAAAATAGTCCCTTATGAATGTACCCATAGTTGACTTTTGCTAAGCACCTCAATGAGCATAATATAGAAACAAATAGAACTATTGTCATTTCACACACACAGGTAACCAAATGAAACACTGTACAGTGCAGAAGTCAGTGTTTATGTACATACCCATTACAGTCTATGGACATACATACCTGTCAACCTGTTGAGTCGGCTTTGTGGGTCATGCTAGTCACGCCGGTGGCTACTTAGCGATTTAGCTTCAGCGCATTTCCATGTTTGTTTCTGTGTACTTTACATACTTTTCCTTGGCATTTTTAGACAAAATAAAGAGTCCACAAAGGTGTTATGGTTGGCTAGTCAAGACAATAAATCCAACTCTAGCTTGTCTATTCTGTTGTAAACAAACATTAAACATCTACCCAGATGATAGCAAGGGCCGGACCTCCAGGTCACGAAGGTCTGGATTTTAGGAATGTCTCTTTTCAAACAGTGCCTCACTGTGGAGATTAAGGTATCCAACACAGTGTTACAACTCACACATATTATAAGAAGCCACTGATAATAACCATGATTGAAAGATTATTACAACACAGCTGAAGCGGAGTGCTGCATATTCTGTGAAATGTCCGGGTGCAATTATCGGGGAATATAGTAAATCTGGAATCCCAAATGTCCAATCAGATTTCTCGGTCAGGACTAAGTTGTTGTGTCCTCTATATAGTGTATCTTTTCAGGTCATTTGCAGCATCTGAAACTAGCATCAGGAAAGCAGTCTTGTTTTCTATAAGCATCATAATCTCACACTTCCAACTTTCTGGCAAAAAGGTCCTGCTGCCTCTGCTTTTGATCCAGTGATCATTTGAAGAATGCAGAGTTTCTTTTAGTAGAGATGTCTGAATTCATAATGCCTCTCTCACTTGCTGGGCAACCTTTGTATTACAACACAGCCCGAAAGCTACCTCACTACTGTCTACAGCTTTCTTTTTCTTTTGTGTTTTGTCATCTCTACTGGTGGTTTGTCTTGATTTTTTTTTTTAAGTTTTTAAGTCCCTTCCTTTCATGTACAGTAGCATGACATGGGAACAAGAAGCCTTCAGATGTGTTCCCACTGCTGGAAGTGCTCTGTTTGCCTGAGCTGAGTGGACTGCTTTGAAACTGTGTGCAGGAGGCAGAATGTTTGATAGCCAAATGTCAAACATTCACTCGACAAACTATCAAACGGGAGTTAAAGACTGTTTACTGTCAGTCGCGGCTGTGTTGGATATTTGCTTTCTCACGTACACTTTTGTCGGCTAATGTCTTGGAAAGTTCAGGGGTGCGGTGCACGTGTGAAAACCAGCTTATGTCTGCTGCCATACTTTGCTGAATCCACATAAAGCAGCGAGAGCAGGTTTGTTCTGGGGCACCATTAACAAGACTTGCTATTACCACCTGCCTACTTTCTTTGTGCTAAACTAGGTTATGCACATCTTGGAGCCATCTTTGTTGTGAAAGATCTGGGTTTAAAAAAAACAAACAAGTAAAATGGAGAGAGGGAGGGAGAGGAAAAAGAGAAGAGGAGTCATTCATGCCCTGAGGAAAACAGATCTTGGCAAAGAACCAAAGGCAAAAACTAGAATCATTTTAGCGATCTGTCTCCTCTTTTACAAGTTTGTAGCCACCATCCTCCTCTGTGTCATTTTTAGGTGGATGAAGGGGGCATCAGAAACCTACTGGCGGATTCTTGGACCACCTTCATGAAGGCAAGGGTGATGTGCGGCGCCGGGACCAGCCAGCAGCAGTACAACAACCTGAAGCAGGCGGTGGTGCTGATGGCTCAAGACAAGAGGGCCGGCGTCATGTACGGCCTGTTTTCCAATGCATGGTGAGCTGCAGAACAACAGAAACCCACCTTAGACTACCATTGTGAGCATTCAGAGGACTCTGCTAGCAGAAAATCGTAGCAATTGGTATATTCTTCCCATGCATATTAATTATTTTGTATCCTTGTTTAGAATGAACTCTTCATGTTATGAAGGTTAGCTTACCATGTTCGACCACAGTTTTTTAATCACAGTAGCTCAGGACGAACGAACGAACGAACAACCAGCGTCCTGCATGGTCGTTTCAAACAATAACTGCACTGCTGCTACATCTCACACACTGGTCTGGAAATTCAAACTGTTTTAACCTTAGTCTTTGGGACGTAAATCTTCTATCATGATTTCCCCTGTGCCTTTTATGCAGCGCATGGAGGAAAGAATTAAAAACCCACCTCACAGGAGTATGTTGTGCGCAGTTTATTGCAGGGAGTGCCAAACAGTTCAAAATAACAAATGAATGTACGGGATGAATTCAACAGTTCATCATAACAGGTGAGTAGTACGGGACACACAAGGATGTCCTCCGGTGACGGTCTACAGAGCACGGTGAGTAGAGACACCAGGGAAAAAAGGTCCATGGGGGCAGATGGGACGGCAGAGGAGGAACGGGAAAGTGCCCGGGAAAAGGAACCGGCCAGGGCAGAACTGGATGGCAGGGGCGTAAACAGTCAGTAATCACGCAGGCTGGAACAGTCCGAGTAGAGCCAAGTGTTTATCCAGACGAACACAAAACAACCAGTTCAGACTAATCAAGTGCCACCCAGTGTGGATGGCGGGTACTGATGAGCTGGCAGGGCATCTAGACGTGGGTGGCGGAGTACTAACACTGAGGAAAGGACTACACTGTGTAGGACTAGTGTAAGACAACAATGATCCGGAAATCTCTTGCCAGCAGAGCAGGGGGGCAAAAAAAATTGCCAACCCTAATGAGGATAGAAATTGCCAGTGTGAGTAATGAGAGGGACAGTGTGAATGAGTGGGCATCACCAAGTGGAAGCAGCTGCATGAAAGGACGTCAGTGAGCATGTGGTGAGGATGAGTGGGGTTGTGTAATGTGTGCAAGAGTGTGCATGAAAGAAAATTGTATGTATGTGCGTGTGGTTGGTGAACAGGAGAGTGGACAGCGATAATGAAATACAGCTGGGTCAACCTGGCAAGAGAGGGAGGCGTGCTGAGCTGTCAGGGGAGCCGAGCGGGACTCCCAGAGCTCCCCTGAGAGCGCCTGATGGAAAATAACACATAAAAATACACAAAAGCATGAACAGCCACCGTGTCACAGAACTGGGCCTGAACATCAGCTCAGTTCATGACATCTACAAAGTAAAGTTCAGCTTTGGTGTTAAATTTAAAGGCGGCATTCACTGAAAAATTGTGTTTCTGTAGGTTTTAGTCTTCTGAATGTGTCTTTTGGTCACATGACTGTCACCCCCTGCACTTCCTCCACTGCTCTGTTATTGGTCAGCCTAGCTGCCTGTCTATGAGTGGGCAACCAAAGACATTAGCTTCTGCGCTAACGATGCTACTAGGGAGTTTGCTGACCAAGCGTGTTTTATTTTATTTTTTTTAAATTTCAGTCACCCAAATAGATGTCCTGGTTTCCACCTGGTTCACTAATCCATCATGTCATTCTGACTTATTTTGTTACATTTTTACTTGTTACATTGATCTGTGCAGCGCGGTGGCGGAGTGGTTAGCACTGCGGCAGCACAGCAACTCACCCTTGGCCGGGGGATCCTGGGTTCGATCCCAGCCTCCACCAACATGATCTGTGTGGAGTTTGCATTTCTCCCCCGTGTCTGCATGGGTGTTACTCCGGGATTTTCTCCGGGTTTCCTCCCACATGCCAAAAAACATTCAAGTTGAGTTAATTGGCATCAAAACTGGGGGATTTGTAAATTGTCTTTAGGTATGACTGTGAGAGTGAATGGTTTGTTTGTCTCGTCTGTGTTGGCCCTGCGATGGGACCTGGCAATCTGTCCAGGGTGTACCCTGCCTCTCGCCCTAAGATGCTGGGATAGGGCTCCAGACCCCCGCGACCCGAAAAGGATTAAGCGAAGAAGATGAATGGTTGGATGGATGGACATGGATCTGTTAGCATTAGCCTGGTTAGGTGGTTGCATCGTTCAGTCTAGCTGGCATTAGAGCTTACCTCAGCGGGAGATGCTGACCGACAGGCTACCTGGTGTTTGCTTAAGCTGTCGATTTGTTTCTATCACCGTTTTCTATAAATTTTATCCCCCCAAACTGAATTCTTGTTCTTCTACCAACACTTGACCATAGACGTAACTTGTAGACGTTATTTTTAGGTGGGTACTGAAGCGAGCAACAGCTATCCGCTCACTCATTCACCAATCTTCCTATGCTGAGCTCTCCAGTCATTGCCCTGTCGACCACTGAAACCACACGACTCTGTCCACCAGTGAAGCTCTATTTCATTTCATTCTCTAAGACTATTTTATGGTAGTTGGCTCAGCTAGGGAGCTAGCTGGCTAAAATTAGCAAGTAGTGACGTAAGAGGGAGGGCAGAGGTTCATTAGCTGTAGATAGTAGGGATGGGCGTATCGATACTCAAGTATCGAACTTTGATACCAGCGGGTCAGTACTTTTGGAGTCCGATACTTTTTTAAATATCGCGATACCACTATGTTTTACTAAACGTGCAATTTGTTTTCACTTCTGAGAGCTGGCTTTAAATTATGTGTGGAAAACCGGTGAAAAACCAGCCCAAGCACATTTCGAGATGGTCCGTCTATCACATGATTTTATCAGCCTATCAGATGTCAGAGCCGAAAACTCTCTGCGCTACTGGGCAGCCAAGCGTCGTCACTCCCTTGCAGAGGAGCTCAGCAGTGGTCGGGGGCGGCAGAAGTATTCTGAAATGTGACAGCCATTCATCCATATTCCTATGGTGAAAACCAAGCAGCATAAAATTTGAAAAATAAGCAAAATAGAGCACTATTTAAGTTTGGAAAATAACAGTGTAAGAATAAAAAAAATAAATAAAATTAAAAAAAAAAAATGTTGCATTGTGATAAAAATTACACATAGATGCAGCTTTGTATTACCATAGAATTTGGATGAATGGTGAAAGATTTCAGAAGTAAAATATACTACTTGAATTCAGTTGAGAATCTTCACCAAATTAAGAAACTGAATTAATTTTGCATTCATTTTAAGTCTTAATTTTTTTATTGTAACTGAAAAAATAAAATATTTTATTTTATTTACTCTGCTCATTGTTCTGTTTTATTATCATTTTATAAGCATTTCTTTCAAGGGTTTATGTTCATGAGTTTTATTCATATTTCATATTGCCCTTGCAATAAAGTTGTTAATGAAACTACAGTCATGTGATTTGGGGCAAAACATATTGGTACTGGTATTGTAGTGGATTTAGATTAATGGGTTTATAGGTGTTTTATTGTTGGTACAAGTATTAATGTAAATATGACTGTGAGTCCCCCTCATGGATCGTCACCTTATCATGGTGGGGGGGTTTGTGTGCCCCAGTGATTCCAGGAGCTATGTTGTCCGGGACAATTTGCCTCTGATAGGGTCACCCAAGACAAACTGGTCCTGGGTGAAGGGCCAGACTAAGAACGAGCCAGCATACTCTCATGATAAATTCTAGATCAAGGATTCAGTGTACCCCGCCCGGTATGGGGTTACCGGGGCCCCACCCTGGAGCCAGGCCTGGGGGAGGGGCTCGATGGCTAGCGTCTGGTGGCCGGGTTTTCACCCATGGGTCCGCCCTCCAGTGGGCTCACCACATGCAGGAGGGATCATGGGGGTCCGGTGCTATGTGGATTAGGTGGCGGTCAAAGGCGGAGACCTTGGCGGACTGATCCCAAGCTTTCTAAACTGGCATTTGGTACATGGAATGTCACCTCTCTGGTGGGGAAGGAGCCTGAGCTGGTGTACGAGGTTGGGAGATACCGGCTAGATATAGTCGGCCTCACCTCAACACACAGCTCCGGTTCCAGAACCAGTCTCCTGGAAAGGGGCTGGAGCTTGGCCTTTTCTGGAGTTGCCCCAGGCGAGAGGCGACGAGCAGGGGTGGGTATTCTTGTATCCCCCCACCTTGCTGCCTCTATATTGGAGTTTTCTCCGCTGGATGAAAGGGTTGCTTCCCTGTGCCTTCGGGTTGGGAAACAGGTCCTGACCATCATTTGTGCCTATGCACCAAATGATGTTTCAGAGTACCCACCCTTTTTGGAGTCTGTGACTGGGGTGCTGGAGGATGCTTCTCTTGGAGACTCCATTGTCCTACTGGGGGACTTCAATGTGCACGTGGGCAACAACAGTGAAACCTGGAGGGGGGTGATTGGGAGGAACGGCCTGCCCCGATCTGGAACCCGAGTGGTGGTTCAGTTATTGGACTTCTGTGCTAACCACAGTTTGTCCATAACAAGCACCATATTCATAGCATAAGGGTGTCCATATGTGCACCTGGCACCAGGACACCCTAGGGTTGCAGGGTCGATGATCGATTTTTATTATCGTGTCATCAGACCTACGACCGTATGTCCTTGGACATACAGCTGTCAACTGATCACCACCTGGTGGTGAGGTTGGATCCGATGGCAGGGGGAGGAAGCCATTCAGACCTGGTAGACCCAAACGTATAGTGAGGGTGTGCTGGGAACGTCTGGCTGAGGCCCCTGTCCGGGAGGGTCTTCAACTCCCACCTCCGGAAAGAACTTCAGCCACATTCCGAGGGAGTCTGGAGACACGAGTCTGAATGGGCCTTGTTTCTCCACCTCTGTTGTTGAAGCGGCAGCCCAGAGCTGCGGCCGCAAGGGGTGTGGTCGGTGCATCTCGTGTGGCAACCCCCGAACCAAGTGGTGGACACCGAGTGGGTGAGGGGGGGCCGCTAAGCTGAAGAAGGAGTCCTATCAAGCTTGGTTGGCCTGTGGACTCCCGAAGCAGCTGAGGTGTACCGGCAGGGGCCAAGCGGAGGTGCAGCTCGGGTGGTTGCTGAAGCAAAAACCCGGGTATGGGAGGAGTTTGGTGAGGCCATGGGAACAAGACTTTCGGGTCGGCCTCGAAGAGATTCTGGCAACTGTCCGGCGGCTCAGGAGGGGGAAGCAGCTCCCTGTCCTCACTGTGTAGGTGCGGATGGGGCGCTGTGACTTCAAACTGGGGATATCGTAGGGCGGTGGAAGGATGACGTCAAGGATCGCCTCAATCCCACTGATACGCATTCCACAGAGGAAGAAGGGTTTTGTGGACGAGGGAGAGTGACTCGCCTATTACAGGGGGCTGAGGTCGCCAAGTGGTTAAAAATCTCCTTGGTGCCGGGCCCCGGGGATGGACGAGATTCGCCCTGAGTACCTCAAGGCCCTGGGATGTTGTAGGCTGTCATGGTTGACACGCCTCTGCAACATTGCTGGAGGTCGGGAGCAGTGCCTTTGGTATGGCATACCGGGGTGGTGGTTCCTCTCTTCAAAAAAGGGGACCGGAGGGTGTGCTCCAACTTTAGAGGGATCACACTCTTCTGCCTCCCTGGGAAGGTCTATGCCAAGGCGCTGGAGAGGAGAATCCGGCCGTTGGTCGAACCTCCGGATTCAGGAGGACCAATGTGGGTTTTCGTCCTGGCCGTGGCACATGGGACTAGCTCTTTACCCTCTCGAGAATTCTCGAGGGTTCCTGGGAGTTTGCCCAACCAGGTTTACATGTGTTTTGGTGGACTTGGAGAAGCATTTGAGACCGTGTCCCTCGGGTTTTTTGTGGGGGGTGCTTCGGGAGTATGGAGTATCGGGCTTGTTGTTACAGCTAATCCGGTCTCTGCATGACCGTTGTGAGAGTTTTGGTTCATATTGCCAACACTTGTCGGACTCATTCCCAGTGAGGAGTTGGACTCCGCCAGGGCTGCCCTTTGGTCACCGATCCTGTTCATAATTTTTTATGGACAGGATTTCTAGGGCGCAGCCAGGGAATGGAGGGTGTCATGCTTGGTGACCACAGGATCTCATCTCTGTTGTTTGCAGATGATGGATGATTTTCCGGTTCCGGTTTCCCGCCGGACCGGTGGCGGCCACACGAGTAGGCTGCCCGTTGCAAACAGCCTTTTTTTAATCTTCCTTCTTCTTTCTACACTTTCACTCTGTAGATATATTCACGGACGCACGGGGATCTCGCCCGGGGGTCTCCCCGGGGGTCGGCGGACGGGAGCCACGGTTTTGCAGCGGGGAGACGCTACAGCGGGGAGGAGCTAGTGCTAGCTAGCACTTGGGCCGCTGCCCGGTGCTATGGGAAACTCGACAAAGACCGGGAGCTGTAGCGAAAACCGACGTGGGTGCCGGGGCTGGAGTTTAGGCGGCGTGCAAGAAGATATAAGACAGAATAATAAAGAGCTATGGCAAGAACCAAGCAGACCGCCCGTAAAATCTACTGGAGGGAAGAAGCCCCCCAGGAGACAGCTAGCCACCAGGGCTGCTCGGAGAGGGCCGCTTCGGCCACCGGCAGAGTGAAGAGGCCTCGCCCGTCACCGGCCGTGGGCTCTGAGAGAGATCCGTCGCTGCCAGAAATTCACGAGCTGCTCATGTCCGTAAGCTGCCCGTCCAGCGCCTGGTGAGGGAGATCGCTCAGGACTTCAAGACCGTCCCTGCGTTTCCTGAGCTTCGCCGTCATGGCTCTGCAGGAGACCAGCGAGGCCCACCTAGTGGGTCTCTCTCTTCGCTAAGGGGGGTCACCATCATGCCCAAAGACTTCCAGCTGGCCCGCCGCATCTCCGCGGAGAGAGAGGCTTAAGACGTTATCTGCTGCACATTCACCAACCAACCATAATGCTCTGGCACTGGTGTGTCCTATATATATACATTTATAGTAATATGGACATATGTTTACTAGATTGTTGTTTTTTCTTGCCTTCTGAGTGTTGCTCTGAGTGTTGCTATCCCTGTGCTGTTGCAATCCTGGAATTTCCCCATTGTGTGACTAATAAAGGCTTATCTTATCTTATCTTATCTTATGATGTTGTCCTGTTGGCTTCATCCAGCGATGACCTACAGCTCTTGCTGGGACAGTTTGCCGCTGAGTGTGAAGCGGCTGGGATGAGAATGAGCACCTCCAAGTCCGAGTCCATGGTCCTCAGCCGGAAAAAGGTGGATTGTCCTCTCTGGGTTGGGGACAGGCTCCTGCCTCAAGTGGAGGAGTTTAAGTATCTTGGGGTTTTATTCACGAGTGAGGGGAAATTGGAGCGAGAGATTGACAGACAGATCGGAGCAGCATCTGCAGTGATGCAGACGTTGTACCGGTCTGTTGTGGTGAAGAGGGAGCTTAGTCCTAAGGCAAAGCTGTCGATTTACCAGTCAATCTACGTTCCTACTCTCACCTATGGTCACGAGCTTTGGATAATGACTGAAAGAACAAGATCACGGATACAAGCGGCTGAAATGAGCTTTCTCCATAGGATTGCTGGACTCACCCTCAGAGATAGGGTGAGGAGCTCAGTCATCCAGGAGAGGCTCAGAGTAGAACCGCTGCTCCTCCACATTGAAAGGAGTCAGTTGAGGTGGTATGGGCATCTGATTAGTATGCCTCCTGGACGCCTCCCACTTGAGGTGTTTCGGGCACGTCCCACTGGGAGGAGACCCCAGGGCAGACCCAGGACTCGGTGGAGGGACTATGTCTCCCAGCTGGTCTGGGAATGCCTTGGTATCCTCGCTGAAGAGCTGGAGCAGGTGGCTGGGGAGAGGGAAGTCTGGGCTTCTCTGCTTGCACTGCTGCCTCCGTGACCCGGACCTCCGGAAAAGCGGTAGAAGATGGATGGATGGATGGATGACTGTGAGTAGGAAGGAAGATTTCCTTTCATTACACTCACATCCTCGTAGGGCACCAGTCCAGATAATGGACAGTTTTATTAACAGTTCTTTATTTGTACTAATGATGAATCAGTCTAAATTTAAAAAAAAAAACAACAAAAAAAAAAACCTTGTGAGTTCTTGTCTGCTTATAATCAAGAAGATGGACATGAAATCAAACAGTAACTCCCATATGTCTTTCAATAGTTTAATAAGAAATGTCAGAATAAGTTAACACATTTGGATGATTTTAAAACAAAGAATTCACATGTATCATGGGCATCATAGACAGTTATTGAATTACTGAGCATCACATGTGAATCAAACATTTGTGGAACCAAATAAACCATAGTTTAACTTGGCAATATACTGGAAATTGGAAAATCATAATAATGTATTGTGGCTGGAATGAGTTGGTTTAAGCTTAGAAAAAAAATGTTCAAACAAATTTTCTTGCACGGTGATTTAAAGAAAAGGATGAAAATAAGGAAAAAGTTAACTTTAAAGAAAAGAAAAAGAATTTTCACAGAGCATGGGAACTCTGGGCCTACTTAAAAATAGAAAAAAAATGGGAGAGCAGAGAAGTCTGCTCCTTACAGTTTGACCACCGCTCAAAAACTGAACAAAGGCAAAATTTTTTCGGGTGTGGCAGAATTTCACTGGCTTTCATGAAAACTGAGCTGAACCAATTACATGGAGTTTCCTGTTCAACATAAGTCATAAACTAAGCCAAAAAAAGGAGATGCAGTGGAGCCTGGAGGCCCATTTGTCATTTCAAAGTTCAGGGCTGTGTGGGTCTCCCAGCAGAAAGAGGAGGAGGGGAGATTCGATATTAAGAAGTGGGATCCTCATAAAACCCATATATGCTGTATACTAAAGCATCAGTTCTTTAAACTTTAGTGATTAACATATCCTACTTGATAATAAGGGAACAAATAACGTGTCTACATTGTAGCTGTGATTAATTTGTGATAGTAAGCATGCAAAAATTAATTTCTTCCTGAAAATAAATCAACACGTATCAAATCATATTAATAAAAGCATTTCAAACCACAATTGTCCATTCCAGAGTTCAGTCAAGTCTTCAGTAGTGGATGCTGTCTTGAGAGAAAGAATATGAATTAATTCATTTGTCCATAATGCATAAATTTCACGGCAGAGAGAGAGAAAAAAAATTAAATATTCCTGATTTGTCCACCAGATGGCACTGTACGACTGTTCGAGTTTAATAAGGAATGTTGACTTCCCAGCCTGGAATATATCACCCATAACTGTCATTTTGAGGCATTCCTTTGGCGAAGAGATGAAAGGGAGGATGACTCTAAGTCCTGGAGAAGGGATTAACTCCCTCTTTATGGCCAATGGGTCGTGTTACAACTCTGGTCCTTGGCTGAGAGAAGTAGTTCATGACCAGAATTTTGAGCTGAAATAATTTTCTTCAGCAAAGAATGGTTTTATAGATTGGAACCCACAGTCAAAGGTACAGTATCGAAGAAAAAGTCACATAAATGAATGGCATAGTATCGAAAGGAAAAATGCTGGTATTGCCCATCCCTATTAGATAGATCTTTTTTTGTTGTTGTTGATGTTAATTGATGTTTGTTTTTCAAGTTTTTTTGTTTTTTAGGTAGAGACTTTATATTTGCTGGTTAGTTGTTTTTTTTTTGTTTGTTTGTTTTTTGTGTGTCTCCGTGCACTATGTTATGTCATGTGTTTGTCGGAATTTTAACATTGTTTAAACTATGAGGGGGGGGCTGAAAAGTTCATAGTGGTCAAATTTGACCAAATGGCCTTTATTTTTCAACTGCAGAGATCCAAGCGCTTCAACATCGATGGGAGAAGTATGTGGTACGAAGGGGAGACTATGTTGAAAAATAAACCACATTTGGTTAAGTTTGACAATATGTGCCCCCCCCCCCCATCCGTAAACTAAACTAAACTGAATGCAGCTCTGAGGCAGTTTAAGAGAAATGCCCTGAAACGAGTCGTTCTGAGTATGGCTGCAAAAAGCAATTCATAGTGTTGCTGCATAATTAAATAATTAAAGAAAATTTGACCAAAATATGTACATCACAAAAATTTCATTAAGACCTGGGAGCTGCCCATGTGTGGGAAAAGTACAGCCAGTGACCCCTTTAATAAATAATATGTTACCTGTGGATAAGAAGGTAATGTAGACCAAACGAAAGACCATGTCTGTCCCAGCTGACAGCACATCGCCCATGGTGTCCGTTTCTATTTCTGTTTCACTGTAACTGCAGTGGATTCATAATCTGTCAGATAATTTTCACCATGCATGCAGATCCATCCCTCTAATATCTGCTGCCATTTTCATGATACACATACAGAGCAGACTGTCTTGTCATTTTCCCTTCGGGGCAGAAATGCTTTATTGGATGTATCTGACAAATACTGAATTAAAAAACACATTTGCAATTTGTATCATACAAATAGTGTTATTTTCATTATTAGTATGTTTGAAATTGTTAACGATTTGTATGGGATCGAGCAGCTGTGAGGGGTTATTTATATCAAGACAGGTAAAATGAACTCTCTTGACTGCCATTAATAACAAAGATGTCCACACTGCTCTTCCAGCTGACCCAGCAGCACACTTCAGCTATTGTTGGATTACTCATAGTGGCACTAATTGTAAAAGTTCAGAGCAGCCACGGATGACTCTTGTTGTTCAGAAGAAATTCAGTTCCATGACAGATGTGTGAAGTATTGCAGCGTCCTCAGCTTCACTCCATTTTTCTTTGCCTTTCTTCAGGGGGAAAACTGTCATCTGTGCCTACTCCATTGAAGACATAGACCAGGCCTTCTCCACTTCGAAACTCAAGGGTTACAGCAGCAGCTTTATCGGCAGTCGCCCTGGGATGGTACGACCCCCACCCCCCTTTTTTAAAAAATTTTTGTCACAAAAGCACAGTAGTGCATGAGTAAGTTGAAAAGTTGGAAGTGCTGTTTTTTGAATGAAATGATAAAAGGCTGCTGTTTAATCTGTCAGGCTCATGTTAAATCTGACTGCATCTCGTCTCCCATCAGTGTGTCCGCAAAAGCCCGACGGAAACCCAGAACAACATCAAAAACCTTGGGGTGATCCGATACCACCCGGAAATTGAGGATGTGATCCGGCCTGTGGATGTGGCTCCACTTGACCTCCCACCAGACGCCCAAATCACGCATACGGTGGCCGACCTCGTCTTGGCCGTCAATGATGAGCATTACAGTGTCCTGTACCTTGGAACAGGTGTGTTTGAGTGTATGTGTTTGGGTGATAAAACTGTCTGTTTGCTGTGGTTCAACAGTGTATGTTTTATGTTTTGTGTTTAAAAAAATCTTACCTCAGTATTTCCTAAGGGCCTCTTTACATAGATGGAGATCGTTGGGTGACCATTGAGAGATCAGAGGCTGGCACAATCTCTCAGCCATCAAGGCCTCTAAAAAGCTTGTTTCTGTGGAAATGTCTGGAAGATTGTTGTGCGATTTTTATGGCGATCTGTAGAGTTCTGTGAAAGATCCTTGAGAGATCATTGAGAGATCTTGGCCATTACTGAAAGATCATTGAAAGTTTGTTGAGAGAGCTTGCTTTTTTTTTAATCAGTCAACAATCTCTCAGCGATCTCCAGCCCTGCATTGTCCAATGATCTTCAGAGATCTCCACAGTCACCACAGTCTCCTCAAAGCTTTGACTTGGTCCAAAACACACAAGGATCTCCCAAATGATCCCAAAGATCAAAAATTGGTCTGATCTCTCAACAATCTCTGTGATGTGTAAAGGGGCCCCTAAAGAGTGACACTATCAGCAGTTTTATATGTAGAGCAGTATTGCACAGTCTGACCTTAACAACATGTATTTTATGCTTATTTGTTGGACAACTTAAAGGGTTTTTATCCCCTGCTGGGCTCTTCAACCCCTTTGGGCTTCGACTGAAGGGGGATTATCTTACGGGTCAGTCATCTGTCCCACTTTTGTTCTGATTGTTTGAAAACTTGGTACCATAGTTTGATATACTCTGATGATGCACATATTGCAATTTCACTCTCATTGGACGACCTTGAGGACAAAGGTCAGAGGTCAGATTTTCCCTAAATCTTCTAAACACAGTAACTACTGAAAGAAATGATGTAGGCTTTTCAAATCGATACAGTAGTTATATCTAATACACATCTTGGATGATTTACACCCTGATCTGACTATGGGTTTGGGGTCAAGGGGTCAAAGGTCAAAGTTAACATTGCAGTTGCACTATGGTAAATGCTACATTTACTATTACTATAAAATGACTAAAGCTAGGATCACCAAACCTGGTACACAGGTTCACTCTGAGACCATGACCTCTGACTACAGGTTTGGGGTCAAAAGGTCAAAGGTCAAGGTTGGGACTTCCTATGATCTCTTACTATAGAACGTGCAAAGTTCTCTAGCATCACCATACTTGCTACACAGATTCACTTTGGGATCCTGACCTACAACTATGGGTTATATACTTTGTTGTATATTCGTGGATGATGGGCTTATCATAATTTGTTTTTTCCACAGTAATTACAGGCATATCTCAAAAAATTAGAATGTCATGAAAAAGTTCAATATTTTTTGTCATTCATTTCAGAAAGTGATGTTTATTTATTTTAATTTTGATGATTATGGCTTACAGCCCATGGAAACCCCAAATTCAGTTTCTCAAAAAATTAGAATATTACATAAAATTCATTTAAAAAAATAGTTTTTTAATAGAAATGTTGGCTGACTTACAAGTAAGTCCATGCACACACTCAATACTTGGTCGGGGCTCCTTTTGGATTAATTACTGTATCAGTGTGGCGTGGCATGGAGGTGATCAGCCTGTGGCACTGCTGAGGTGTTATGAAGGTCGAGGTTGCCTTGATAGTGACCTTCATCTCGTCTGCATTGTTGGGTCTGGTGTCTCTCATCTTCCCCTTGACAATACTCCATAGATTCTCTATGGGGTTTAGGTCAGGAGAGTTTGCTGGCCAATCAAACACAGTGATGCCATCGTCATTAAACCAGGTTTTGATACTTTTGGCAGCATGGGGGGGGGGGTGCCAAGTCCTGCTGGAAAATTAATTCAGCTTCTCCATAAAGCTTATCAGCAGAGGGAAGCATAAAGTGCTCTAAAATTTCCTGGTAGACGACTGTGCTGACTTTGGTCTTGATAAAACACAGTGGACAAACACTGTGACAAACACACTGTGACAAACACACAAAAAAGTAAATTTTGGATTTCATTTGGAAATCAAAGTTCCAGAGTCTGGAGAAAGAGTGGAGAGGCACAGAGTCTAAATTGATTGAGGTTTAGCGTGAAGTTTCCACAGTCAGTGATGATTTTGATGATTTTGAATATTTTTTTTTCCACAATATCTTTATTGAACCTTTTTTTTTTAACAAACATGATACAAACAAACACTAACACTAAAGTACTACAAAAAAAAAAAAATGCACTAAAAACACCAACAACCACCAACAAAATCAAGTCTTCAACAATGCTCCTCTGTTTAGTCTAGACAATCCAATACATAAGTATACATATTATGTTCACCAGTTTGGAATTTACAAGGTCCACACACATCATTCACCTTCTTCTTCAAGAGTTATGTTTAAATTTTTTACATAATCAATAAAAGGTCTCCATATATTCTCAAACACAATTTCCTTTGATTTCAGTATATATGTTATTCTTTCTAATGGAAGGTTTGTTAACATCTGTCTTAACCACTGAGTCACATCTGGTCTATGAGTCTTTTTCCATAATAGTGCAATACATTTTTTGGCATTAAGCAAACTGAGGTCTATGAATGTTCTTTCACTTTTATTAAAATTATGCTTTTCTGGGTACAGACCCAACAAAAACAGTTTAGGATTCAATATGATTTGTTTTGAGATTATTTTTTCAATTGTTACCCTCACCTCTTCCCAAAACATTCTTATTAATCTACATTCCCATAAACAATGAAATAGGGTTCCTTTACTTTCCATGCATTTTGTGCATGTATCTGGTATATTTTTGTTATATCTATTTAACTCCTCCGGTGTAACATACATCCACATTAACCATTTGAAATGTATCAATTTAAGGCGTGCATTTATTGATTTGGTTTGAGCTTCTGTACAAGCCAATTCCCATTGTTCCTCTGAAATTTCAATTTGCAGATCTTCTTTCCAGTAGTTTAATCTTTTCAGTGAATTTTCACTTGAAGATAGTGTCAATGAGTTATAAAACTCTGAAATAATACCCTTTCTTTTACTATCTTTCATCATCATTTTTTCCAAGGATGAATAAATAGGTCGAGTGAGAGCTTTATTTTGATTTGATCGAATAAAGTTTCTAAGTTGAAGATATTTAAAAAAATGTGTTCTATTGAGATTAAATTTGATCCTCAGCTCTTCAAAAGACATTATGTTGTCTGCACATGGCAAATATAAATCCTGAATCTTTTGTATCCCTTTTAAATTCCATACTTTAAATACAGCGTCCGCTCTCCCTGGTTTAAAATATTGATTACCCCATATTGGACTAAATTGTGACAATAACTGTGGTTCTTTTAAATAGTTTTTAGCTTCACACCATATTTTGATCATATGCTTTACAAATTGATTTTTAACTTGTTTTTGTAATTTTTTTGCCGAATCTGAGTATATGAATATGGGAAGAGGTAAAGGTAAATTGTATGATTCCATTTCAGTCCAGTGAGGGAGATCATTTGATGAAAAATAATATGTCATAGACCTCAGTTGTGCCGACCAATAATACAACATAAAATTTGGACATTTCAGACCTCCACGATCAAATGGTAAATATAATAAAGACAAACGTAATCTAGCCCTCCTGTTGTTCCATATAAATTCCACTAACTTTTTTTTTATTCTTGAGAATATATCTAAAGGTGGTGATAAGGGAATGTATTGAAATAAATAAAGTATTTTAGGTAAAATATTACTTTTTTTTTTTTTTTTTTTTTTTTTTTTTTTTTTTTTAAGTATATTGATTCTCCCGGTCATCGACATTGGTAGTGACATCCATCTCTGAGTTAACTCATTGATATCTGACATTAAGGCTTCATAGTTGACGCTGGCGACTGATTCTAGCTTAGGCATAATTTGGATTCCTAAATATTTAAACTGATTTACAACATTGAATTGATTTACCTCAGGGGCTGGGTAATTTCTCTGGGTCTCATTTAGCATTAATATTGAAGATTTAGTTTTATTTATTTTATATCCTGATATTTCCCCAAAATTCTTTATTAAATTCAACAAGGTTGGAATTGATTTTTTTAGATTCGACATAAACAAAATTATATCATCGGCGTACAGGGAGATTTTATGTTCTGTTGGTCCAACTTTAATTCCATATATTTGTGAATGTAAACGTATCGCTATCGCTAAAGGTTCAATTGCCATAGTAAACAGTAAAGGTGAAAGTGGACAGCCTTGTCGACATCCTCTATTGATTTTTATTGGTTTTGAAATATTGTTATTTGTTAGGATTTCTGCTGTAGCATTATTGTATATTATTTGAACCCATTTTATGAAATTATTTCCAAGTCCAAACCTTTGTAGGACTTCAAAAAGAAAGGGCCATTCAACTCTATCAAAGGCCTTTTCGGCGTCCAATGATAGGAGAGCTGTATCCGGTGCTTCTTTATTAAAATAAATAATATTAAATAGTCTTCTTACATTATGGAAGCCTTGTCTACCCTTTATAAAGCCATTCTGATCTCGATTAATAATATTTGGTAAAATTTCTTGTATTCGTCTTGCTAAAATTTTACAGATTATCTTAAGGTCGGCGTTTAATAGGCTTATTGGTCTCATATTTTCACATTTATTAGAGGGCTTACCTGGTTTTGGCAGCAGTATAATTAAGGCATTATTTATGTATGATGGTAAATTATTATTTTGAAATGCTTCTAAAACCATTTCCAAAAAAGGTTTTATTAATTTATTCTTAAATTTTTTATAAAGGTCAACTGGAAGACCATCTGGTCCTGCACTTTTTCCTGATTTCATATTATCAATGGCTAGCCCAACTTCTTCTTGACTAATTTTAGACTCCAATATCTCCCTGTTTTCATTTGGTATACACGGTATAGATAGTTCGTTCAAAAACCCATTTAGTTTTGTTAAATCAGGTTCATTTTTGGTATTGTATAATTTTTCATAGTAATCTCTAAAGGCTCTATTAATTTCTAAAGGATCTATAACTACCTGTCCATTACTTATAATACTGGTAATTGGTGTTTTAATTTCCAATTGTTTAATCTGCCATGCTAATAATTTTCCTGATTTTTCACCTTGTTCATAAAAAGATTGTTTCAATCTTAGAAGACTCGAGGCAGCTCTATTCGCTGATTTTTTGTCGTATTCAGCTCTCAAAATCAGTAATTCATTCTCCAACCTTGGGTCACTTCCTGCATACACTTTTTCCTGAAGACTTTTTATTTTATGTTCCAATTTAGCTCTCTCCTCTCGAGTCTTCTTAGATTTTGATCCTGTATAACTAATAATATGTCCCCTAATAAAAGCTTTGAAAGCCTCCCACTTTACACATGCTGATGTTTGTGTAGTATTGATGTCAAAGAACTCGTCTATCTGTTTTTCTATATACTTGACAAATTCCTCATCCTGAAGCCATTTATGCTGAAATTGCCATCTACCTGATTCCTTTGTCAATTTTTTATCTACATATATTAGACAACAGGGTGCATGATCAGAGATCACGATGTTATCATAAAAGCAGTTTTGAATCTTGGACCTTAATTCTGTGGAAATCAAAAAATAATCAATACGTGAGAATGTCTTGTAGGTACTGGAATAACAAGAATAGGCTTTAACTTGTGGTTTCATTTCTCTCCATATATCTAACAATCTCAATTCTTTCATAAAATGATTAATAGTCATCCTACATCCAATGTGCGTACAATCCAGTCCTGTTGATCTATCCACACCTGGATTCAATGTACAATTAAAATCCCCTGCTATTATATGTTGCCCTGTAAGTGATGATAAGATGAGAAATAAATTAGCAAAGAACTTCTGATCATCTATATTGGGACCATATAAGTTCACAAGATTTATATTTTCTAATAGCAAAGAACCTTGAATGATTACATATCTTCCAAATTTGTCTCCAATTACATTTTTCACTTGAAAAGGAACTGATTTATGTATGAGAGTCATAACTCCCCTGGCTCGGGATGAAAATGAAGAGGTGAATACACTTCCCTGCCATCTACTCCTAATTCTTTTAACATCCTCCTCTATCAGATGAGTTTCTTGTAAAAAACACAATTCTTGAACCCATGTCCTTTATTTTATTCATAACTTGTTTAAGTTTTTTTAAATTTTGTAGACCTCTGCAATTCCATGAAGTTAAATTAAGATTAACACTTTGGTCCATGATCAATAGAGAGTTTGGGATTACCTTGCAGTGTAAACATGCTCATACAGAGAAGCAAAAACATGAGTGGTTGAACATTCATCCTACAAACTACACACAAACAAATTTCCCCTTCCCACACTTGTGGCAAACCCCCCAAAATCAAAAGAAAAATTCTGTCTCCCGATATAGCCATCGACCGTTCCACACCCACGGGGAACAGCCTAAGCCACTCCTTCTTCATCCTCCCAATCACCCTAACTCTACTGCTTTTAATGACGTAACATTAACTCTCCTCTGTAGTTTTCCAACTTAACTCCAAAATTTTTAACAACTTTGTACATCATAGTTTTTTTTTTTTGTTTGTTTGTTTGTTTTGGTTTTGTTTTTTTAATATATAATACAATCTATATTTTGTAAACTTACTATTTACTTCAAGTCAGTCAGATGCCTGTGCAAATGCTTAATTATTCTACCTTATATTTTGTTCATGCTTAGCTCCCACCAGTCTCTTCTTCTTCTTTGATCTTCTTGATGAACTCCTGCGCCTCCTCTGGGGTCTTGAAGATGTGGGTTCTGCCTCATACGTGGTCAGCAGTCTCGCAGGATAGATTACACCATGACGAATCCCAAGGTTGCGCAGCTCCTTACGTACGGGATCAAACTGCTTCCTCAATTGCTGGATTCCTGTGGCCAAATCTGGGTAGAACCGCACCTGCTGGTCCTGGTGTTTAATCTCTCCTTTTTTAGCTCGTGCAGCGTTGAAGATCTTCATCCTGTCTCTGTTGCTAAGAAACTTCATAATTAAGGTCCTCGGCGGTCCCTTATCTCTCCGTGGGCCAATACGATGTGCTTTTTCCAGAATCACTGCTGATTGCAACTCCTCGCTGCCCAGCACCTCCGGAATCCACTTTTCCAGAAAGGAACATACGTCCCGACCTTCTGATTCCTCTGGAAGACCCACCAGCCTCAAATTATTCTGTCTCGACCGAGATTCCAAATCCAAAATATTATCTTCCAGAGATTTTTTTTTTTTTCCAAAGTGCGCACCTTTAATTGAAGACGGGTGACGTCATCTTCAGCACTAGCGAGACGGAGCTCCATCTGCGCCGTTCGTTCTACACAGTCACCCAATTCCTTTCTTATTCCTTCCAACGCTGTCATAATCCCATCAAATCTAGAGGAAAAGTCCGCTCTCATTGAACTCATGGCAGCCATCAGCGCATCTGCGCCATTCCCCGCAGATATCGCACCGTTGCCAGCCTCCTCCGCCATATATGGAGTTTTGTTTGCTGCGTCACAGACCTGAAAGTCCGTTAATTTGGACTGTTTTGGCGGCTCGCTTTTTCCTTTTCCTGGTTTTCCAGCCTTAGGCTTCGCCGACATATCCTCGCCCAAATGCTGGGATACGTTCTGTCCCAAATGAGAGAGTTATTTGCCGATTTTTTTTTTCCAGGAGCAGAGCAGAGCGAGACACGTCCGTCCTACGTGGCAGCCATAACCGGAAGTCATGATTTTGAATATTGGTTTACAAAACAACGATAACGACCTTTTTATCAGCAACCTACGTCTGAATCTACGTCTCATCCCGGAGCTCTGGAGAACTCCCGACGCTCGGCAGGCTTCCCGGCCGACCGGAAGTGCTCGCAGGCGGCGTAAGGACCGTAAACAAAGGAGGGGTAAACGCGGTGGGCTAAGAGCTAAGCTAAAGCTAACACCGCACCGGCTATCGCTACCCAGTATTTTCCTTGCTAATGTACGGTCTCTGGCGAGCAAAATGAGTGAACTACGACTTTGGATCACCAACAATAAGAAACTTATGAACTGCAATATCATGATTTTTACGGAAACATGGCTTCACAGTGGAATACCCGACAATGCTATCGAGCTAGCCGGCCTACACACGCTCCGGGCAGACAGAGCAGCAGTTGACTCCGGTAAGACAAGAGGGGAGGGAGTGTGCATTTATATTAACAAGGCTTGGTGCACGAACTCTGTCACTGTTGAGAGACACTGCTCAGCTAACCTGGAGTTTCTCATGGTTAAATGTAGACCTTTCTATCTGCCACGCGAGTTCACTTGTACCATCATAACAGCCGCTTACATTTCTCCGGATGCTAATGCTAAGCTTGCTATGAAAGAACTGCATGCAGCTATTAGCAAACAACAAACTGCACACCCAGAGGCAGCATTTATTGTGGCGGGTGATTTTAACCACTCTAACCTCAAGACAGTGCTTCCTAAATTCTACCAGCATGTCTCCTGTCACACAAGAGGGGACAAAACATTGGACCATGTTTACACCAATATTGTGGGAGCCTACACAGCAACTCCCCTCCCCCACCTAGGTCAGTCTGATCATTTATCCTTGTTCCTTACCCCCAAGTATGTACCGCTCATCAACCGGGTGAAGCCATCAGTGAGGACCATCAAAGTGTGGCCAGAGGGGGTTGACTCTGTACTCCAGGAGAAGTTTAGGAACACAGACTGGAGTATGTTCACCTCTCAGGCTACCTGTGGCTCCCACATAAACATCAACTCTTACACCCACTCAGTCCTGGACCATATCAACACCACTATTGACAGTGTCACCACGGAAAGACAGATCACCACGTACCCAAATCAGAAACCGTGGATGAACAGAGAAGTGCGACTTCTGCTAAAAGCACGTAACAATGCCTTTAGATCTGGTGATGCACAGGCCTACAGTTCATCCAGGGCAGATCTGAAGAGGGGCATCAAGAAGGCCAAGCACAGCTACAAGCTGAAGGTGGAGGAACATTTTGGGGACTCTGACCCCCAACGTATGTGGCAGGGCATTCAAGCTATCTCTGATTATAAGCCCAGCAACTCCATACCTATAGCCATGACTGTGCCCTTTCTCAATGAGCTAAATAACTTCTATGCTCGTTTTGACAAGGACAACAATGAAAAGAACATCAATTTCCCACCCTCTGATGACCTCCACCACCTCACACTCACCCACACCGACGTCCGTAATGCACTGAGTCATGTCAACGTACGTAAGGCTGCTGGCCCTGATGGCATTCCTGGGCGTGTGCTGAGGGCATGCGCTAAGCAGCTGGCAGGGGTCTTCACAGACATCTTCAATCTGTCCCTGGCCCAGGCCGTGGTACCAGCGTGCTTCAAGACCACTTCAATAGTACCAGTGCCGAAACATTCAACACCATCGTGCCTAAATGACTATCGCCCTGTGGCACTGACGCCCATAGTCATGAAGTGCTTTGAGCGACTGGTCTTGGCACAGCTCAAAAAAGGCCTGCCCCCTGCACTGGACCCTCATCAGTTCGCCTACCGGAGCAACAGGAGTACAGAGGATGCGGTTTCTACAGCGCTGCACTATGTACTCTCACACCTGGATGACAAGAACACCTACGCAAGAATGCTGTTTATTGACTTCAGCTCAGCATTCAACACAGTTATCCCCTCCAAGTTGCTCACCAAACTTGGGGACCTGGGAATCAGTACCTCCACCTGCAACTGGATCATGGATTTTCTGACCAACAGACCCCAGCATGTTAGGTCAGGCCCCAACCGTTCTTCCGTCATCACACTCAACACTGGTGTACCACAGGGCTATGTGCTCAGCCCATTCCTCTACTCCCTCTACACCCATGACTGCAGGCCTATGTATGGATCCAATTCCATCATAAAGTTCGCAGATGACACCACGGTGATTGGACTCATCAGGGACAACGACGAGTCAGATTACAGGGCAGAGGTTGAGCACTTGGCTACTTGGTGCGCTGACAATAACCTGCTCCTTAACACCAGCAAAACCAAGGAGCTCATAGTGGACTACAGGAAGGAGAGGGAAGAGACACATGACCCCATCCATATCAATGGCATAGCTGTTGAACGTGTCCCCAGCTTCAAATTCCTGGGGACCCACATCTTGGAGGACCTGTCCTGGTCAGTTAACACCACCAGCCTGATCAAGAAGGCCCATCAGCGCCTCTTCTTCTTGAGGACATTGAAGAAGAACCATCTGTCAACTGACATCCTGGGCAACTTCTACCGCTGCGTGATAGAGAGCACCCTGACCAACTGTATCACACTCTGGTATGGGAGCTGCTCTGTAGCTGACCGCAAGGCGCTGCAGCGGGTGGTGAAAATCGCCCAACGCATCACAGGGACTCCACTTCCAGCTATAGAGGACGTCTACAGGAAAAGATGTCTGCGCCGGGCACGCAGCATTCTTAGGGACTCCAACCATCCTGCTCATGGACTGTTCCAGCTTCTCCCCTCCAGAAGACGTTTCAGAAGCCTTCGGACTAGAACCAGCAGGTTTAGGAACAGTTTCTTTCCAACAGCTGTCACGTTATTGAACTTAGTTCCCCGCTGACTCTCTTACAATCATCTTTTACCATCCTCACCTGTACATAACTGCATAACTACATAACTACATCTAACTTATTGCACATTATTTGCACATAACAGTACTTTTAACTTTCTGCACTGCTGCATATATTTGCATATATTTGCTTAAATTGCACATACTGTTAATTACCGTATATACTGCACTGCTGTCCTTTGCACTTCTGATTGGATGCTAAACTGTGTTTCGTTACCTTGTATTCATACATGTGTAATGACAATAAAGTTGAATCTAATCTAATCTAGTTTAATTTGAAGAACCATGTCATCTGCTGGTGTTTCTCCACTGTGTTTTATCAAGACCAAAGTCAATGCAGTCATCTACCAGGAAATTTCAGACCTCTTCATGCTTCCCTCTGCTGACAAGCTTTATGGAGGAGCTGATTTCATTTTCCAGCGGGACTTGCCCCCCCATACACACACACACACTGCCAAAAGTATCAAAACCTGGTTTAATGACCATGGCATTACTGTGTTTGAATGGCAAGCAAACTCTCCTGACCTAAACCCCATAGAGAATCTATGGAGTATTGTCAAGAGGAAGATGAGAGACACCAGACCCAGCAATGCAGACGAGCTGAAGGTCACTATCAAAGCAACCTGGACCTTCATAACACCTCAGCAGTGCCACAGCCTGATCACCTCCATGCCACGCCACACTGATACAGTAATTAATCCAAAAAGAGCCCTGACCAAGTATTGAGTGTGTACATGGATATACGTTTCAGTCAGCCAACATTTCTATTAAAAAACTATTTTTTAAAATGAATTTTATGTAATATTCTAATTTTTTGAGAAACTGAATTTGGGGTTTTCATGGGCTGTAAGCCATAATCATCAAAATTAAAATAAATAAACACTTGAAATATATTACTCTCTGTGTAATGAATATATACATATGTATATATGTATAATATATGGGTTTCACTTTCTGAAATGAATGACAAAAAAATTGAACTTTTTCATGATATTCTAATTTTTTGAGATGATCCTGTATATTGAAAAGTTGAAAACTGCTCTCCGTCAGTAAGTACTGGAATCTTCAAAGAAAACGGAGGTAGGGGATATTGTACTCTTGTTTGTATTACTACTGCTGGAACAGCTCACATTGAAGGTATGTTAGTAATTTCCCATCAACTTAGTGAAAAATTTACACCAATTAACAACATAGTGAGTCGCATTGAAGACCACACTGCATTACAGGTAGACACTCTAATCACCCAGCAGTCACATTTGTGCAAACACTCGGTAACAGTGTGAAGCAAAGCCCTTCTATCTACAGTGAGCAGTTGGAGCAGCAGCAGATAAGGAGGGTTAGAATCAACTGGAGAGCTACAAACACTGCATTCCTGGCTGTTTTTAGTCGGGGGGGGGGGGGGGGGGACAGTCATCACTCTGTGAGGGAAATGCACTGAGGGGGAAGAATTAGTCACCACCTCAAGGGGGAAGAAGTTAAAATGATCTCATCCGCTGACGAGGACAGAGCGGAGCAGGAGGTTGACAGATATGTCGCAGCAACTTCTGCAGCGATGGACACGGTGTTCCCATCTGCAGTGATGAGCACAAAGGCATTGCTGCTGATTTGCTGGTTGTTATACAGCCCTGAATACAACTCTAAGTGGTGACTGAGGAAAAAAAAACCCAGCAGTTTTCATCCCTTAAGTTTTCTGGTACTTTGACCTCCCCCAGTGAGCGGCAGAAGCTTTGGCCTGTCTGGGTTCCGGTACCTCTGCCACATATCCAGGGGTGAGCAGTGAACGCCCAGATGCTGCAGGCTCAACTTTGCGGGAATGGTTTGTGGAAGACTGGGTTTTTTATTCCGCCAAATATTGTCGCCGATTCACAAAGCAGGGTCCATAGAGGCACGGTTGGAAGAGCGTCCCAGAGCCCCGACCCCCACCCGACACGTCAGGGATACACCACAGAGGAGACTGCAGGTCAGACCCCATCATCTCCCGTCACGAATGCAAAAGCTCCATCAGACACATGACGGACTCTTGTAGAAGGTCAGTATTACTGCCTTTTACAATGGGATGGTAGAAGTCATAGGTTGGTGGTCCAATATTTTTGTCCATATAGTTTATTTCAGGAGGAAACTCCTGGGCGGGGGTGGGTACTGAAAAGATATTTATTTCCTCTGGGACATCTTTTTATTCTTCCTGGAGAGGCTGGAGTTCGTATCTGACAGCTCTACTCAGACTGGCAGCCCTGCAGCGTGGGTCAGCAGAAGAAATGAATGGATGGTAATCCCAACAAAATCATGTCTGGGTTCACTTCGGCAAACACTAAAAGAGCTGAAAAAACAAACTTGTGACTTCACTTTGAAATATGCTGCAGATATTTAGTGAGTTTTCCTTTTCCTGAAAACCATCTATCAGCCTTTTTCTGAGAGGTAAATAATCTTCCTAAAGAGGTACAGGTGCATCTCAAAAAATTTGAATATCAGCAAAAAGTTCAATTATTTCAGTCATTCATTTCAAAAAGTGAAACTCCTATATTATATAGATTCATTACACACATACAGATATATTTCATGTGGGTTTTTTTTCTTTTAATTTTGATGGTTATGGCTTAAAGCTCATGAAAACCCCAAATTCAGTATCTCAGAAAATTAGAATATTACATAAGACCAACAAGAAAAAAATGGATTTTAATAGAAATGTTGGCAGATGGAATAATACGTCCATGTACACACTCAATACTCTGTCAGGGCTCCTTTTGCATTAATTGCTGCATCACAGCGGCGTGGCATGGAGATGTTCAGTTCAGTTCAAACACTTTATTCATCCCTGAGGGGCAATTAAAAGGCACAGAGAGCACAAGTATAAACAAGACATAAAAAAACATCACGAACAAACAACACTATAGATACTGTCTGCAAACACCAATTACAGCAAATGCTTAAGGTGAGACAAAATGCCATGTGCAGTTCAATCATAAGGACACTGTGAGAGAAGGGGCAAGGAGAGATTGCAACGCTGGAGCAGAGAAGGATCGGAGTTTAAAAACTGGACTGCTGTAGGGACAAAAGTGGCTCTCCTCATCTGTGTCCTACATCCTGGACAGCGCAGTCTACGTCCCAATAGAAGCCACTCAAACACAGGAAATAAAATGTGCGAGGGGTCTTGGAGGATCCTATAAGCAATATTAAGTATCTGTTGTTCACAGAAGACAGTCAGAGCTCTAACAGGATTTCCAATAATTTTAGAGCAGGTCTTAATTATTGTGTTTAAGCATGTCCAATCCTGCGTGCTGATGGAGTTAAACCAGCAAGTGAATGAAAAGGTAAGCACACCCTCGATGAAGGAGTGATAAAAGATGGTTAAAATGTTTTTACTAACTCCGAAAGAACTCAGCTTCCTTAATAGATACTGCCGCTGGTGACACTTCCTCAGGATCTCCTCAGTATTGGAGGCAAACCTCAGGAAGCCATCAAAGATTGTACCCAGGTACTTGTACTCCTCCACCATCTCCACTGGCTTCCCCTGGATGGTAGTAGTAACGTCCTCTGCCAACTGTCTCTGCCCACTTGAAAAGGTCACAATAAACTCTTTTGTCTTGTTTACATTCAGTTCAAGACAAGAACTTTCACACCAGGAAACAAAACTCTCCAGGGCAGAGCTGTGATGTAATGTAGGGCGAGACAGCAGAGAGCAAGACTGTGTCATCAGCAAATTCACCATGTGACAGTTAGGCTGGGTGAACCTACAGTCATCAGTGTAAAGGATGTAAAGTAAGGGTGATAAGACACAGCCTTGTGGGGAGCCAGTGGAAGTGTGGAGGACATCTGAGTAAGAGTTGTTGACAATCGCCCTCTGTGACCGTTTGGTGAGAAAATCAATAATCCACAATATGAGCTGGTGATCCAGATGGATGATGGCTGTTAGTTTCTCAGCAAGGATGTGCGGCTGCATGGTGTTAAATGCAGAAGAAAAGTCCACAAACAGGAGCAAGGCGATGGTATTTGGGGACTCAAGGTGTTTGTGAATGAATATTTTTGCATCATCCACTCCCCTGCCAGCCCTGTATGCGAACTGTAATGGGTCCATCAGTGGGTCAACAATCCTGGTGATGTGGCATTTAACAATCCTCTCCAAAGCCTTCATCACCAGTGAGATGAGAGCTACGGGCCTCAGATCATTCAGAAAATTTGTGGGACCCTTCTTTGGTATGGGGAAGATGATTGAATGTTTCCACTCCTGGGGCACTATGCTGCAGTCTATAGAAGTTTGAAACAAACGGTGGAGCACACTCCCCAGCTTTTCAGCACAGTGTCTCAGAGTCCGTCCACAGATGTTATCAGGTCCCGAGGCAGCCTGTGGTACTGCTGAGGTGTAATAGGGGCCCAGGTTGCTTTGATAGCGTCCTTCAGCTCATATACATTGTTGGGTCTGGTGTCTCTCGTCTTCCTCTTGACAATACTCCATAGATTGTCTATGGGGTTTAGGTCAGGAGAGTTTGCTGGTCATTCAAGCACAGTGATACCATGGTCATTAAACCAGATATTGGTACTTTTGGCAGTGTGGCCAGGTGCCAAGTCCTACTGGAAAATGAAATCAGCATCTCCATAAAGCCTGTCAGCAGTGGGAAGTATGAAGTGCTCTAAAATTTCCTGGCAGACAGATGCACTGACTTTGGACTTGATAAAACAGAGTGGGCAAACATCAGCAGATGACATGACTCCCCAAATCATCACTGACTGTAGAAACTTCACACTGGACCTCAAGCAGCTTGGATTATGTGCCTCTCCACTCTTCCTTCAGACTCTGGGACCTTGATTTCCACATGGCAGGACTTGGCACCTTCTTATCAGTCTTATGTAATGTTCTTATTTTCTGAGATATTGAATTTTGGGTTTTCATATATCACTCTGTGTGGAATGAATCTATATCCATATGAGTTTCACTTTCTGAATTGAATTAATGAAATAAATTAACCTTCAATGATATTCTAATTTTTGAGATGCACCTGTAGCAGTAGTAGTGTGAATATGCTCTCACTTCTCAATGCCTCTGGGGCTGGTATCTCCTATAGCCTCTGAGAAGGGGTGAAGTCTGATATCTGAAGCTTTATCAGGCTTTGAGCAGACAGAACTCATTAGTTCTGGTCACAGCTCACCTAGTAGAAGGAAAACTGTGATTGTGACTATACTGAACATTGAGAAAGGGTTGGGGGTTAAGAGAATAATACCGTGAGAGAAATCCTTCACCTTGGTAGTGACCTTGGTCCACCAAGCCACAGATGACATGGTTACATGACCCAGTGACAAGACACGAACTCAGAATTGATACAATTAAGTTTATTAACAACAAGTATGGTGTTGGTGCGTGTGAGTGTAGGCTGGAACTGCCGGAGACAGAGCGGGACACCGTACGGCCTGGAAACCCTAGGAACACACAGAGAAAGGAGATTACTGGAAGTCATGGCTGGAGGTAAACAGTTTCACTGTGCTTACTGTGGGAGCACATGGTAGCGGCTCAGGTTCAGCGTGGTGACTGCAGCCAGGGAGACAGTGCCCTTCCGTGGGTGGTGTGACTCCGGCCGGTGAGTGTCCAGGTGGAGTTGGTGAGGAGGGAGTGCGGGGGAAGTCTGCCGCCGGGAGGATAGGAGAAGGATTCTGCCGCCATGGGCTCCGCCTGTGCACAGGGGATCTGAAGACAAAGGTGAGTAGGAATTGGTGAGCTTACGTGGCTAGCTGGAGGGATTCTGCGACAACGATGAAGTAGGCTTTGGCTGGAACTTCAGTAGACAGGAGAAATAGGCGATAAGCCCGTCAGGAGCACTGAGTGACATCTCCGCACCGCCGTGACGGGCAGCGTGGAAGATATAGGCCAGGCGTAATGAGGACCAGGTGTGCGTGCAGCTGGGAATGACGAGCAGACCAGACCACAACAATAGAGGAAGGATAGAAAACTTTAGGGCCCCTTTACACAATACAGAGATCATTGCATGACCTTTGAGAGATCAAATTTGGCGAAGCCTCTTAATGATCTCTCAAATCCTCGAAAACGCCATTTCAGTGTAAGTGTTTGGGAGATCATTGTGTGATTGAAAATTCAATTTTTGGTAACTTTCATGGCAGTCTATAGAGACATTTTGTCTCATTTTGTTAACTTCCAGAGCCACACGAGTCGGCTGCCTTTTTGCAACAGCGGCTCAATTCTGAGTTTTTCTTCCTATTTCTTATTTACTATTTGGCTTCTCTGGTCAAACTTTCTGATCCAGCGACACCTTATCCATCACGGACACACAGATCGCCCCTGACATGATTGGGTAACCCAGGAACAGACGTGGACTCAGAATAGACTCAATTATCTTTTATTATAGGTTGTGTGAGTGTGGGTGTGTGCGTGTGTGTAGAAGTGTAGCAGCAGGGCGAGCGGAGCACCATTCAGACTGGCAACCCTAGGAGGAAACACAGACAGACGGATGAGTGCCTGAGGTATGGAGGAACGTATCAGGGAATGTGCAGTCTTACAAGCAGGCTGGAGAACTGAGGCGCTGAGGAACTCCCGAGGCGCCAGTCCAGACGTCCTGTGTCTAGGCCGCCACTGCCGACGAGGTGAAGTGGTGCAGGTTTGTACAGTGTAGGAGAAGTGCAGGTTTGTACAGTGTAGGAGAAGTGCAGGTTGTGCCCAGGTCCGCCGCCAGGAGGCTTCCACCTGTGCACAGGGGAGATGGAGAAGAGTGGAGAGTGCAGGAAAGGAGGATGGCTTACTTGTCGGTGGGGAGTTCAGACTCCCAGGAGAAGCGATGCGTAGGACGAGGCTGAGGAGGCGGAACTCCAGAGTAGAATGGGTAGAGTAGGCGAGAAGGTCTTGCCAGACCATGGGAGCGTAGACGTCACCGTGCAGACCAGAAGGCAGCGCTGCTTAAATAGGCCGCCAGGTGAGACGAACAGGTGTGTACGCAGCTGTGGAGATAATTAGGGCAGCAGGCACCCAGAGCGGATCATGACAGCCCCAAATGTCTCCCGAGCCAGTGAACAGAGCCATTGTTTATAGCAGGAGACGGTACAACAGGGACCAGCTGTTAGCACTTAACTGCCCCACAGTGCTAACACAAAAACTCGACATACCGGAAGACATCAGATTGAAACGGCGTGGATGTCGAGCTGGAGTAAGACAGTGGGTGAGGAACATAATGTACAGACCTGTCCTTCAATCCGTTATCATGGGGAATGTACGATCGCTACTCAATAAGACAGACAAGCTAGTGGCCATGTCCCTCTACAAGAGCACCTTCAGAGAGATTAGCATGGTGTTGTTTACTGAGACGTGGCTAACAGAACTAGCAACAGATGCTAACATCAGACTGGAGGGTTTCCATGCAATATGGGCAGACCGGACACCAGACAGTGGGAAGACAAGGGGCAGAGGAGTGATAATGTATGTGAATAACAGATGGTGTAAACCTGGGCACATCACGGTTAAAGAGCAACACTGCAGCAAAGACATTGAGTTGCTAGCTGTTAGCATGCGGCCTGTATACCTCCCTAGGGAATACTCACACATGATCTGCATTGTTATTTATGCAAATCCGTTGGCGAACGCTGGGGCAGCGCATGACATCATCCAATCATTCACTTGCAGGCTTCTGACAGAACACCTAGATGCTCTCCTCCTCATCTCGGGTGATTTTAACCATATTTCACTGTCCCCCATTCTGCCCACGTTCACCCAGTATGTCATGTATCACAACAGAGACAATAAAACACTGGACTTATTTTATGCAAATACTAAGGAGGCGTACACCTCATCGCCACTCCCCCCACGCGGGAGATCAGATCACAACTTGGTTCACCTCCTGCCAGTGTACAAACCTCTAGTACACAGACAACCTCCCGTTACGCGCACGGTGAAGGTATGGTCTGAGGAGGCAATGGACGCTCTAAAGGACTGTCTTGAAATCACTGCCTGGGAGCAGCCCTGCGATCCATATGGTGAGGATATCGACGGCCTCACTCACTCCATCACGGACTACATCAGCTTCTGTGTGGACAACACTGTACCCACCAAGACCATATGGTGTTGCTCAAACAACAAACCCTGGATCGACCCCAAGATAAAGTCCCTACCGAGAGAAAAGAAACGGATTTTCAGGTCGGGAAACAGGGAGAAGCTGAAGTTTATACAGAGGGCACTAAGGAGGAAGATCAGAGAAGGCAAGGACAGCTTCAGGAAGAAGATGGAGGACAAGCTGCAACAGAGCGACATCGGCGTGGTCTAGAGAAGCCTCAAAACCATCTCTGGGCTTCAGAATACCTCCTCCCAGGCCACGGGGGGCAGGGAATGGGTGAACAGTCTGAATCTGTTTTTTAAAAGGTTTGACCAACGCCCTCCCCTCCACCTGCATACCAACCACTGCTGCCTCTACCGTCATCTAAACCTGCTGTCCACCCACCCTCCACCAACACCCCCCCACTCCCAGCACACAGCCCCCCAGCCCCAACCTGACCTTCACTAAGACCCAGGTGAGGGTGGAGCTGAGGAAGATCGAGGCAAGGAAGGCCTCAGATCCGGACTGCATCAGCGCAAAGCTCCTCAAGTCCTGCGCAGACCAGCTGTGTGGGATTGTGGAGCACATCTTCAACCTAAGCCTGAAGCTGGGGAGGGTACCACAGCTGTGGAAAACATCTTGTGCGGTACCCGTACCAAAGACTTCCCACCCCAGAGACTTGAACAGCTGCAGACTAGTGGCCCTCACTTCTCACCTGATGAAGACCCTGGAGAGACTGCTCCTTGCCCACCTCCGCCCCGTGGTGGGACCAGAGATGGATCCATTCCAGTTTGCCTACCAGCATGGCATCGGGGTGGAGGATGCAGTGATCTTCCTCCTACACCGTTCCCTTTCCCACCTGGAGAAGCCTGGGAACACGGTGGGGATCATGTTCTTTGACTTCTCCAGTGCTTTCAACACCATCCAACTGGTGATCCTGAAGGACAAGCTACTGTGCGCAGGGGTGGACCAGCACCTGTCATCATGGATCCTGGACTACCTCACAAACCGGCCACAGTTTGTGAGAACCCAGAATTGTGTGTCCGACACTATCATCTGCGGTATGGGGGCCCCCCAGGGAACAGTTCTGGCTCCCTTCCTGTTCTCCCTTTATACTGCAGACTTCTCACACAACACAACACACTGCCATCTACAGAACTTCTCTGACGACTCTGCGATCATCGGCCTCATTTCCAACGGCGATGAAGCTGAGTACAGAGGACTTATCCAGGACTTCGTGGACTGGTGCCATCGGAACTGCCTCCAGATCAACACGAGGAAAACTAAGGAACTGGTGGTGGACTGCCACAGGTGAGGACAACCTCTCACAGCACCAGTAAACATCCAGGGAACAGACATTGAGATGGTGACATCCTACAATTACCTGGGTGTTCATTTGAACAATACCGACCCACTCTACAAGAAGGGACAGCACAGGCTGTTCCTACTGAGGAGGCTCAGGTCTTTTGGTGTACAAGGGGTGCTCCTGAAGACCTTCTACGATTCGGTGGTGGCATCAGCCATCACATTTGGAGTGGTCAGCTGGGGCAATGGCATCACGGCAGCCGACAGGAAGAGACTGAATAGGCTGATCAAGAAGGCTAGCTCTGTCCTGGGGCAGTGCCTCGACCCAGTGGGTGAGATAGGAGAGAGGAGGATGGTGGCTAAGCTGTCATCTTTGCTGGAATCCGAGTCCCACCCCATGCAGGACATGCTGAACGCACCGAGGAGCTCACTTAGCAGTAGGTTGCATCATCCTAGGTGCACGACCGAGAGGTTTTGCAGGTCCTTCCTACTTATGGCTGCCAGACTTTATAACCTAAGCAGGGCTGCTCGCAGAGATCGTAAATAAAACTTTACAACCTAATAAGTATTGAATGCAAAAGATGCAACAAACTTGCACAATAATGGTCCCCTCCATTATACAACTAGGACAATATCAATCGTTACGGAGGGTGATAACTAGGCTGATTCAAACACAAAATATGCTGTATGGGTACATATTCATACTATGTGGGGTAACTTAATCAACTGTTTTGCTGTTTATTCCATCTAGCTACAATGCTTCACGCTGTGTACGTGTATATATTTATGTGTACATATGTATATTCACTGCTCTTGTCTTATCTTCTAAAGTATTGCTCTGAGTGTTGCTATCCCTGTGCTGTTGCAATCCTGAAATTTCCCCATTGTGGGACTAATAAAGGCTTATCTTATCTTATCTTTGAGAAATGTTTTAGAGATCATTGAGAGACTGAGAGAGATCACCGAGGGATCATTGAGAGTTTCTTGGGCAACTAAGGAGGTTGCTGAACATTTGCATTTTCTAGTGCTCTACTACTCCCTTTATACCCACTTTACACAGGGATTGAGATCACTGAGAGATTGTTGAAAGATCTGGTCAATTTCTGATCTATTAATGATCTGAAGTGATCTGAAGTGATCTGCGGGCAGCTGTGGCCCAGGTGTAGTGTGGCCGACTACTAATCGGAGGGTCAGGGGTTCGATTCCCACTCTCTCTGCAGTCTGCATGTCGAAGTGTCCTTGAGCAAGAGACTGAACCCCCAGTTGCTCCTGGTGGGTCAGGCCAGTGCCGGTGTATGGCTGCTCCGCCACCATCAGTGTGTGAATGGGTGGATAGCAGCATCTGTAAAGCACTTTGGTCATCTAAAGATAAGTAAAAACTGCTACATAAGTGAATGCCATTTACCATCTACACAGCCGCCATGGTCTCCTCAAAGTTTTGACTCAGTCCAAAACACACAAGGATCTCCCAAACGATCCCAAAGGTCAAAAATTGAACCCGTCTCTCAATGATCTCCGTGCTGTGTAAAGGGGCCCTTACACAGGGGTGGAGATTATTCAGAGATTGGTGAGCGATGAAAAAAATGACCACATCTCTAAACAGCCCATCAGTGATCTCTCAGCTATCACCAAGGTCTCTCAATGATTCCTTATTGATCTTCCAGTGAACTTCATGGTCACCACGGTCTCCTCAAAGTTTTGACTCGGTCCAAAACAAGAGTTCATTGAGAGATCGCTTCCCTTTGGCGACCATTGAGAGATTGTTTTGGAGCGAGTCAAAACTTTAAGGACCATGGAGATCACTGAAGATCATTGAGAGATCTTGGCAATTGTTGATAGATCTAGCCATTTTTCATCACTCAATGAGTGCTCAACAATCTACACCCCTATGTAAAGGGGGTCTACAGAATAGAGGTATGGTTTGGTTTCCACTGTAAGCAATCATTGCAGGCAGGAGGAGAAACAAACATCATCAGATCATGTTTCTCATTTTGACAGTATTTGGACACCATATACTGCAGCCTAAGGCTCTAGTAGCTCAACACTGAAGCAGGATAAACATGAAAACAAATCTGTGAAACCGAGAAACATCAAAGGCGATACACACCTAAAATCTTTATTTAGATGAGTGGTTGTAGAAAACTGACAAAGTGTCACAAAGTGTCATGATCAAATTTGTTCCTGGCCATCACAACACTTTCTGTATGATCACAGCAGCATTTCTGAGCCACTGCTGCCGCCCGTAGCTGTTACTCCAAAAAACTGTGTTGCGCCTCGGGGAGATTACTATGGCAACCATCACAAGTCATATGCTCGTGTGTGTACGGGTGTCTCACCACTCTGAAGTTCACCAGAAGATGAGTGAGTGTCATCCTCGGTAGTGTTGCAGCGTGCCTGTCGGCCACTCCAGGCCTTTCTGGGTTGGTTCTATTACGAGTCCAAAGAAGACATTGTAGTATTTAAAAAGACAGGCTTGACGGTCCCCCCCCCCCCCATGAGCTGTGAAAATGGGGTCAGTAGGAGGAGGGAGAGGATTGTTGAGTGACAGACAGTCAGAGGTCTCTGTGGTGGCCTAAAAGAAAACTAGAGCAAAATGAGTGGCAGTAAGGTCTGAAGCTGTGAGATGCAGAACATGTGATGTCCGTCGATTCTTAATAGTCCAGCTCGTGAAAGTTAATGGGTTGAAAGGTTACTTTCACTTTGTGATCTTTTCTAAACTCTACTTTGATCACAGTCTTTTTTCTTCCTGTTCACCACTGCGTCACCCTCACCTCAGGGGGACCGACTATGAGTACTCACAGCTCCTAACAAGTCAAGGTCATCAATCTGCAGAATTAATTTCAATCGTGCTCTTGTATACACTCTCAGAATTAGGGGCACGGCTGAAGTCCATTTATGTCTCCATAGCAACAGTCTAGAGTGCAACTCCCTCCATCCGTCCGTCCGTCCGTCCATTGTGAGATAGGGCCCTGATGGAGATGTGCACTCATTGATCACCTCCAGAATCTAATGGGTTCATCCGTAACCCCGGGGCCACCTCTGGTGATAATTTCATTCAAATTTGTCCTGTCGTTTTTGTCCTGCTAACAGACAGACAGACAATCCACCCGATCATGCCACCTCCTTCCAGCTCTGGAAAAACATAACAGACTACTGCAAATCTTTTCCTAAATTAGCATCTCTGCATGTATAGTAGCCGTTCAGTTTGACTATCTGTTGAATTCCACCACAAGGACACCTCACTCTACTGATGAGGGGATCATCTAAGCATGGTAAGACTCATGAAGACTGTATTTGTGGAATAACTCTTATTAGTCACAGACTTCTGAGTTCTTCCCAAGTTAAAACTTAAGTACTGTAGCATTTAGGAATGAATGTGAACTTGTTTTCTTGCATTATTTAATCCAAAAGTACATCTGAAAGCAGTATCTTTATTGTTGTTTTGGCCAGCTGTCATTTTCTGTACATAAATGCGCTAAACGATGATATTTTGATTTAGAATTTGGGTGAGATGTTTTCAGTAAGTTAGAGAATAAAACCAAATTGTTCATTTTACTCCAACACCTACAGTACGTACAGTATCTCACAAAATTGAGTACACCCCTCACATTTTTGTAAATATTTTATTATAGATTTTCATGGGACAACACTGAAGATTTGACACTTTGATACAATGTAAAGTAGTCAGTGTACAGCTTATATAACAGTATAAATTTGCTGTCCCCTCAAAATAACTCAACACACAGTCATTAATGTCTAAACCAACGAAAGTGAGTACACCCCTAAGTGAAAAAGTCCAAATTATGTCCAATTAGCCATTTTCCCTGTCTGTTGTCATGTGACTCGTTAGTGTTACAAGGTCACAGGTGTGAATAGGGAGCAGATGTGTTAAATTTGGTGTTATCACTCTCACACTCTTTCATACTGGTCACTGGAAGTTCAACATGGCACTTCATGGCAAAGAACTCTCTGAGGATCTGAAAAAAAGAATTGCTGCTCCACATAAAGATGGCCTAGGCTATAAGAAGATTGCCAACACCCTGAAACTGAGCTGCAGCAACACTCTTCAGTGTTGTCCCATGAAAAGATATAATAAAATATTTACAAAAATGTGAGGGGTGTACTCACTTTTGTGAGATACTGTATAAATAGTAAAACCAGATGAAGTGGTAATTCTCCAGTGGTCTCTGGCCTCTTAATGTTTTCCAGAGCTGTATGTTTCCCACCAGGTTTATTATTGGACCTTAAGATAACTAAATTATATATCTGCTTTGATGGCAAAGAAATACTGTACATTTCTATTAGTCAGCTGTGAAAGGTAAAGTTGTGCAAAAATGGCTTCTATACTTTATGTTACAATATCAGCAGACAGTATGTGTTGGGCCAAATGCTCACAGAAGCTAGATAATTTATGATTTATTCTTGGATTCTGTCACCACACAGCATTAAGACTCTGGATCCAAGCCTACCTCTGAGCCTTTGTTCTCACTGCTCCTGGTGGGTTTTCTCCAGATTCTTTGGTTTCCTCCTTCCAAAGATAAGGATTTTATTGGTGGCATGTCAGGATGTGAGAGAACTGAGTAAATTAAATGAGCTTAAACAATTAGTAAGAACAGAAATGTGCCTTACAAGTCGCAGCTCTTTTCCAGTGTATAATGAATTTCACCTGAACCTTCACTGATACAACAATCAGCCGTAACATTATGACCACCTACGTAATATTGTACCGGAGTGGTGGCTCAGTTGGTAGAGCATCCGCCCCACACCCGGGAGGCAGGGGTTCAAATCCCGGCCGGGTCATACCAAAGACCATATGAAAAATGGTATTTTCCGCCTTCTAGCATGGTGCTCAGCATAATAGAACGGGGAAAGGAAAGTTACGCACAGAGCTACCAGAGGACTGACCCCCCACTGTAGCTTTCACTACTTACAGTAGCTGTGTGGCCTAGGGTCAGAGAAACGGAGATAGGCGCCGCCCCATACACCAAAATGGTGTTCCACATGCTGTGGAAGGAAATTAACTAACTAACATAATATAGTGTCGGCCCCCCTTTTGCTGACAAAACAGCCCTGACCCGTCAAGGCATGGACTCCTCTAGACGCCCAAAGGTGTGCTGTGGGATCTGGCACCAAGATGTTAGCGGAGCTGTGGTGTACACGCTCTCATGGAAATGGCACTCCCTGATGGCTGTGACCTTTTTCAGCAGGATCATGTGCTGTGCCACAAAGCAAAAATGGTTCAGGAATGGTCTAATGAGCACAACGGGTGTTGACTTGGCCTCCAAATTCCCCATATCTCAATCCAGTCAAGTGTCCGTGGGTTGTGCTGGACAAACAAACAACTTACAGGACTTAAAGTTATCTGCTGCTAACATCTTGACACCACAGCACACCTTCAGGGGTCTAGAGGAGTCTATGCCTCGACGGGTCAGGGCTGTTTTGGCAGCAAAAGCAGAACCATCACAACATTAGGCAGGTGGTCATAATGGTATGCCCAATCTGTGTGTATCCTCACATCTTGTTTCTCTACTATACTTGTTTGCCACTCAAACTGCTAACTTTAGGGGCTACAATCCACCAGCAAGTTTTGTACCAGTAACGGCACAATAACATTTCATTTTCTGAGCATGTATAAAGCTGGCTTCTTCAGGTGATTCAGTGCTTATTGGGTTAAAAAGACAAACAGGTTGTCCAGACTGATTGCTCCATTATAACAGTCTAAACCAATCAGAGGAGTGGAAGTGGCAAGCCATGGTTCACCTCGAGACCTGTGACAATCAAATCAAAGCAGATGCATTTTGGGTAGCCCTGGGACATTAGTCTTCCCTGGTAATAGGAATTCCAATAAGCATTTTTCATAAAGGCAGGGGCCAGAGACCACACTGTTAATCATTGTGCAAAGGCCGGCCATGGCCTATATTAGAATGGTAGCCCAGAGGGCAAATAAATATCATTGAAGAGGATGAGCTCATCCTCAGTAAGGCTCCCCCTGTTGAAGATCAGTTAGAGCTTGCACTCAGTCGTAATTGAGTTAGTCTGCATTAAATGCGCTCTGATTTATTTGTTCTCCGTTGGACTGGTCTTGTCGTCTTGTGAGAAGACTGTCTCTTCAAGTCAGTAGGAATGCAAAGAAGTGCACTCATTCAGCCCAAGGATTCTGATGTTTTGATATTGAACCTCCCATGAATGACCTACAAGTCAAACTAGTGTGTTTGTTTACAGATTTATGTTCTAACCAGTCTTCATAATTCTTTGTCCTCTTTCCCGGCTGAGCTCTTACTGCTACTCCTTTCACCCATCCTCTGTGGGAGGCAGTGCTTGATGTGGTTTTAAACTGTAAATGTAAAAGCTTGTGCTTCAAGCCCAGTTTGAGGTTCAGGTACATTATGGCAGGCAGTACAATCCCAAGACTGCCTTTTTTCTAATGCTACATCACAGTTCTCTTTTCCATAGTAATCCAGTACATCAGAGTTTGTATAGCTCTCTCCTGAATGGCTGAATATTGTCATAAATAAATGTTATAAAGAATAATTGAATAGCTGAAATAAAGTGGCATGCTTTATTCTTAAAGTGTTCCTATTATGTTGTGGAGATTTCCTTTTGATTTTAGTGTGTTATGTAGAATTTTTCTGATATTATGTATCTAGTTTGCAATTAAGCAACATCACGAGAAGGAGTGTGATTTCAAGGAATATATCACTGTCGTGATTCGGCCATAGGCCTGATGTGAAGCGCAGGGTCGAAGAAATCACTGCAGTGATCATGATACCGCACAAATCTGAGTGTAGTATTGCTGTTATGCAATAGTTCCAAAAGTGCAGTTTATGAAATGATAGCAATGAAGGACAGAATATAAAATGATAAAATGATTTTTGTATGATTTTTTTTAAATTTTTTGTATAAAATGATTTTTGTTTAACCAGTTATTTTTCACTGCCAAAAAAATACCCTCTTCTGAATGTACCTAATTAGCTGTTGCTAAGCACATCAATGAGCATAATATAGAATAGAATAGGCCTATTGTCACGTCACACACATGTAACCAAGTTAAATACTGTCCAGTGAAGAAGTCATTGTTTTGAGGGAGTGTTTTGCACAGCCAGGATTATGTGATTACCACATTGTGATTACGGGTTTCTAATTGAGATGGTAAATATTACTTCAGCTTGTCCATTTTGCCATCTGTTCTTCTACTCTTTAATTGGTCTAAAAAAAACAAAACATAAATACAGTGGGACAAAAAAGTATGTAGTCAGCCACCAATTGTGCAAGTTCTCCCACTTAAAAGATGAGAGAGGTCTCCAATTTTCATCATAGGTATACCTCAACTATGAGAGACAAAATGAGAAAAAAAATCCAGAAAATCACATTGAAGGATTTTTAATGAATTAATTGGTAAATTCCTCAGTAAAGTAAGTATTTGGTCTCCTACAAACAAGCAAGATTTCTGGCTCTCACAGACCTGTAACTTTTTCTTTAAGAGGCTCCTCTGTCCTCCACTCGTTACCTGTATTAATGGCAGCTGTTTGAACTCGTTATCAGTATAAAAGGCACCTGTCCACAACCTCAAACAGTCAGACTCCAAACTCCACTATGGCCAAGACCAAAGAGCTGTCAAAGGACACCAGAAACAAAATTGTAGACCTGCACCAGGCTGGGAAGACTGAATCTGCAATAGGTAAGCAGCTTGGTGTGAAGAAATCAACTGTGGGAGCAATTATTAGAAAATGGAAGACATACAAGACCACTGATAATCTCCCTTGATCTGGGGCTCCACGCAAGATCTCACCACGTGGGGTCAAAATGATCACGAGAACGGTGAGCAAAAATCCCAGAACCACATGGGGGGACCTAGTGAATGACCTGCAGAGAGCTGGGACCAAAGTAACAAAGGCTACATCAGAAACACACTATGCCGCCAGGGACTCAAATCCTGCAGTGCCAGACGTGTCCCCCTGCTTAAGCCAGTACATGTCCAGGCCCGTCTAAAGTTTGCTAGAGAGCATTTGGATGATCCAGAAGAGGATTGGGAGAATGTCATATGGTCAGATGAAACCAAAATAGAACTTTTTGTCACGCCTCGCCGCCCATCTGCGGCGCCAGCTGCACACACACCTGCACCTCATCAGCGGTGAGGGATTTAAGCCGCCTCGCCCTGGGCTTCGGCCTGAAGCCGTCAGTCTTCACTCGCTACAATTGCTGTAAGGAATCTCAACCGCTCAGCAACATTCTGGTAAGAAGCTCTTACCTCATTCTTCTCCCAGTCTGCTCCCCTGTGCACAGGTGGATTTCCCGGCGGCGGACCACTCCTCTCCGCCACCATTCCCTCGCTGCTGCACCGGGCGCTCCAGGTCGCTGTCTACCGGGTCTCACCCTTGCTGTGCCAGCCACCTGTCATTCCCAAGTAAGCCAGTCACCATTTTCATATCTCCTGTGTTGGTGTGGTGCCCGTTACCCTTCTCCCTCTGCTTCTCCCATAGGGTTGTCCGGCTGTACGGCCTCCTGCCTCCGTGCCCGACGCAGACGCCACCACCAACACATTCACATTCCGCAGACACACACTCATACACACTTGTTGTTAATAAAGCTATTAGATCTACCCTGAGCCTGCGTGTGTGTCTCCTGGGCCGTGCATTATGTCAGTACGGCTTCAGCAGAGCGGCTCGGCAGATGGCGGGCTCACACGCCGACTTTCCACCCTCGAGGCTCGAGTGGACCTAATAGCCCACCAGCAACAGGTGATTCTTAATCAATTAACCATCATCACTAACCGATTGGACTGCTTGGACCCCCAACAGCCATTCCCCCCGGCTCGTCAGGGCGGCGCGGCTCCTGCTGCTCCAGTGGCCGTCCAGCCAGCTCCGGTAGTACTGGTTCGGCTCACACCCATTCCGACCCCCGCCCGCTTTAGCGGTAAGCTCGGCGGAGCGCGGGGGTTTATAATGCAGTGTGAGTCCATATTCCACCGTGTGCCCGGAGATTTTCCCTCAGACCATAGCCGAATTGGCTACATAGGGAATCTCCTGGAGGGGCGAGCGCTTACTTGGGCTTATGCCGTGATGGCGAGGCCCAGTTACGCCACCCTCACCTATGGCCAATTCGTGAGACAATTCCTGGAGGTCTTTGATCATTCTCGTACCGAGAGCGTTCAGGTCGATTGGCTTCTCAGCCTCCAGCAGGGAAGCCGATCGGCAGCTGACTACGCGATCGACTTCCGGGTAGCAGCAGAGGAGGTTGGCTGGGATGAACGTTCATTCTGCGGCCTCTTCCTCCGCAGTCTCAATGATAGTCTGAGGGACGAACTGGCTGGGCAGGACATCCCGGAGACTTTAGCGGAGCTAACGTCCCTATCCATCAGCCTGGATAACAGGTTGCGCGAGCGCACCTTGGAGCGGAAGTCGTCTTCTTCTCGCTCTCGTGGTGCCTCGTCGCGCCTGTCCCAAGCTCGCCCCCTGGCGACGCCACCACCATCGCGCCCCAAGGAGTCGGAGCCGATGGTGACGGGCTGGACAAAGCTCCCTCCTGCGGAGAGACAACGCCGCCGTGAGTTGGGTCTCTGCATGTATTGCGGAGACAACCAACACACGGTGGAGCTTTGCCCACAGAAGCCAAACGGCGGGGTCCACGAGTCACTGTAGGGGGCCTCGCGGACATCAATCGGTTAAATCCCCTCTCCCAATTGAAGCTGCCCGTCCGATTTTGTCACAACCCCACTGGGCATCTCACCCACGCACTGGTGGATTCGGGCGCGGAGGGCAGCTTTATTTCACAAAGCCTGGCAACCCGATTGGGCATCCGTTGCCAAGCCCTCAAATCTCCTCTCGCCCTGGTCAACCTCTCCCATGTTTCCCTGGGGAGAGTCACACATCAGACCGTCCCTGTTCCCGTGATCATCTCTGGGAACCACCGGGAGGAAATCACCTTCTACGTCCTCCCCAACTCTGTGTCGCCCGTTATCCTGGGGTACCCCTGGCTTCGCCTCCATAACCCCGTCCTGGATTGGAAGTCCGCCAGGGTATCGGCATAGAGCTCCTTCTGCATGAGCACCTGCCTGCAATCCGCTGCCTGCTCTCCGTCCTCTTCTCCAACTCCTATGGACGCTGCGCCCCCGGATCTCTCCCTGGTGCCATCAGAATTTCACGACCTGGGTATGGTTTTCAGCAAGTCCAAGGCGATGTCTCTTCCTCCACACAGGCCCTACGACTGTGCGATAAACATCCGCCAGGGGGCACCCTTACCCTCTGGGCGACTCTACAGCCTGTCGGCGCCAGAGAAGGAGGCCATGAATTCCTACCTCAAGGAATCGCTGAGTGCTGGAATTATCCGTCCCTCGTCATCACCATTAGGCGCAGGATTCTTCTTCGTGGGCAAGAAGGACGGTTCCCTCCGTCCTTGTATCGACTACCGCGCCCTGAATGATATCACAGAGAAGGATTGCTACACCTTGCCACTTATGGACACCGCCTTCCACTCCCTCCAGGGGGTGACTTGGTTCACCAAGCTGGATCTTCGCAGCGCATACCACCTCGTCCGGATCTGGGAGGGAGATGAGTGGAAGACAGCCTTCCGTACCCCGAACGGCCACTTCGAGTACCTGGTGATGCCGTTCGGGTTGACCAATGCTCCAGCCGTCTTTCAGCGCCTAATAAATGACGTCCTCCGGGATTTCATCGGCCTTTTTGTGTTCGTCTACCTGGATGACATCCTCATCTTCTCCAAGTCCAGGGACGAGCACCGGGTCCATGTGAGGCGGGTCCTCCAAAGGCTGCTGGAGAACCGGTTGTATGTGAAGGCAGAAAAATGTGAATTCTACGCTAAGACAACGTCCTTCCTCGGGTTCGTCATCTCCCACGACCAGGTGCTTCCGGACCCAGTAAAGGTGAAGGCGGTGGTGGAATGGCCTACACCTACATCGAGAAAACAGGTGCAACAGTTCATTGGGTTTGCAAACTTCTACCGCCGCTTCGTCCCGAATTTTGGCACCGTCGTCGGCCCTCTGACCCGCCTCACGTCTCCTAAGGTCCCGCTTTTTGTGCCATCCACGGTTCGGGGGGAGGTCATCCACTGGCTGCACACATCCAAGCTCACCTGCCACCCTGGTTCCTCCCGGATGATCGGCCTTCTTCAATGGTCCTTCTGGTGGCCGGGCCTGCGGAAGGACGCTGCCCACTACGCCCGGGCCTGCCCTGTATGTGCCACCAGTAAATCAGGTAATGCCCCTCCAGTGGGTTTGCTCCAACCTCTGCCCGTCCCTGGCAGGCCCTGGTCGCATATCGCCTTGGATTTCGTCACCGGACTCCCAGTTTCTAACACCTTCGACACTGTCCTGACCATAGTAGACCGTTTCTCCAAGGCGGCGCACTTCATCCCGCTACGAGGTCTCCCATCTGCCCTGGAGACGGCGGACCTCCTAGTCCAACATGTGGTCAGGCTGCACGGGATTCCGGTGGACATGGTCTCGGACCGGGGGCCCCAATTTTCCTCAGAGGTTTGGAGGTCCTTTTGTAACGCCCTGGGAGCCAAGGTAAGCCTCTCCTCCGGCCATCACCCCCAAACCAACGGGCAGTGTGAGCGGACCAACCAGGAGCTGGAGGCTGCGCTCCGCTGCGTCACTGCATACAAGCCTGCGTCCTGGAGCAACCATCTCGCCTGGGTTGAGTACGCCCACAACACCGCCCGCTCTTCTGCCACAGGGATGTCTCCCTTTAAGGCGTCCCTGGGCTATGATCCTCCTCTTTTCCCAGCGCAGGAGAGTGAGGTAACTGTCCCCTCAGTTCGGGCGCACCTCAGACAGTTCCGTTCCATCTGGGCGTCGGCGCGCAATGCGCTTTTACGCACGGCAGAGCGCAACAGATCCACGGCGGACCGGCACAGAAGACCTGCCCCAGCGTACCAGGTGGGTCAGCGTGTCTATGTGTCTACCCAGGACGTCATTTTAAAGGGTGAGAGGAGGAAGCTGGCACAGCGTTTTATGGGCCCATACCCCATCACCAGGATTATCAACCCGGTGGCTGTGCGTGTAGCTATTCCCCCCTCCCTCCGCATCCATTCCACCTTCCACGTTTCCAAGGTGAAGCCGGCAGTCTCCGATCCCCTTTGCCCTCCTCCTGCTGCGCAGCCCGCGCCGCAGATGATTGATGGCCATCCGGCCTGGCCTGTCTCCTCTATCCTGGACTCCCGGCACCGGGGTCGCGGGTTGCAGTACTTGGTGGACTGGGAGGGTTATGGGCCTGAACATCGGCAATGGGTACCTCCGTCATTTGTGTTGGACCCTTCCCTCATTACTGAGTTCCACCGAGCGCACCTGGAGAAACCATCGCCAGGAGGCGCTGCTAGAGGGGGGAAAACTGTCACGCCTCGCCGCCCATCTGCGGCGCCAGCTGCACGCACACCTGCACCTCATCAGCAGTGAGGGATTTAAGCCGCCTCGCCCTGGGCTTCGGCCTGAAGCCGTCGGTCTTCACTCGCTACAATTGCTGTAAGGAATCTCAACCGCTCAGCAACATTCTGGTAAGAAGCTCTTACCTCATTCTTCTCCCAGTCTGCTCCCCTGTGCACAGGTGGATTTCCCGGCGGCGGACCACTCCTCTCCGCCACCATTCCCTCGCTGCTGCACCGGGCGCTCCAGGTCGCTGTCTACCGGGTCTCACCCTTGCTGTGCCAGCCACCTGTCATTCCCAAGTAAGCCAGTCACCATTTTCATATCTCCTGTGTTGGTGTGGTGCCCGTTACCCTTCTCCCTCTGCTTCTCCCATAGGGTTGTCCGGCTGTACGGCCTCCTGCCTCCGTGCCCGACGCAGACGCCACCACCAACACATTCACATTCCGCAGACACACACTCATACACACTTGTTGTTAATAAAGCTATTAGATCTACCCTGAGCCTGCGTGTGTGTCTCCTGGGCCGTGCATTATGTCACTTTTTGGTAAAAACTCAACTTGTCGTGTTTGGAGGAGAAAGAACACCATACCTACTGTGAAGCATGGGGGTGGAAACATCATACTTTGGGGATGTTTTTCCGCAAAGGGACCAGGACGACTGATCCGTGTAAAGGAAAGAATGAATGGGGCCATGTATCCTGAGATTTTGAGTGAAAATCTCCTTCCATCAGCAAGGGAATTGAAGATGAAACGTGGCTGGGTCTTTCAGCATGACAGTGATCGCAAACACACTGCCCGGGCAACGAAGGATTGGCTTCGTAAGAACCATTTCAAGGTCCTGGAGTGGCCTAGCCAGTCTCAGATCTCAACCCCATAGAAAATCTTTGGAGGGAGTTGAAAGTCTGTGTTGCCCAGCGACAGCCCCAAAACATCACTGCTCTAGAGGAGATCTGCATGGAGGAATGGGCCAAAATACCAGCAACAGTGTGTGAAAACCTTGTGAAAACTTACAGAAAACATTTGACCTCTGTCATTGCCAGCAAAGGGTATATAACAAAGTATTGAGATGAACTTTTGTTATTGACCAAATACTTATTTTAACGAGGAATTTACCAATTAATTCATTAAAAATCCTTCAATGTGATTTTCTGGATTTTTTTTTTTCTTATTTTGTCTCTCATAGTTGAGGTATACCTATGATGAAAATTGGAGACCTCTCTCATTTTTTAAGTGGGAGAACTTGCACAATTGGTGGCTGACTAAATACTTTTTTACCCCACTGTAATTTACCAATGGTGCATCGGTGCCTACAGAACCCTTGCACAACAGCAAATTATTTGCAACTTTTTGGCTCAGTTAACAAGTGAAATTAGATAATTTTCCATAAAAACCTGAACGTACTGAAAATATTGTATTAGAAGTTAACAGTGATTTACATGTTAGTTTGAGCAGACTTCACTTGCTTTTTCTTCAGATTAAATAAGCAGTCCATCACCACAAATGTATTATAGTTGGCTAACTGAGACAATAAATCCAACTCAAGCTTGTCTATTTTGTTGTAAACAGACATGAAATATCTAGCCAGATGTTTACAGGGGCAGCACTTCTGGGTCTCTTTTCAAACAGCGCCTCACTGTGGTAATTAAGGTATTAAAATTCTCACATATTATAAGAAGCCACTGATAGTAACTATAATTTAAATTTGATTACAACACAACTGAAGTGGAGTGATAGATATTTGGTGAAGTGTCCAAGTGTGGTTATGTGGGAATATAGTCACTCCTGGGATCCCTGTTATCCAGTCAAATTGCTCGGTCAGGAGTAACTGTTGTATAAAGTCAAACTGTCCAAAATCTGGCTGTACAGGAGAGAATCTGGGACTACAGAGCTGCCTGAAAGGCCTCATTTGGATTTGCTGCTCTCTTTCGTGAGGTTAACACGTAATAACTCTACAGACCTGCCCTCTGGTGAGACTGGAATTCCCTCAATATTTAACGTCAAGCAGGAGGAGAGGGGCTAATAATGTTTCTCACTCAGCATTGGAACTCACTGACCTACAGTGCTGCTAGCATGTTAGCACAGTGGTTTGGCAGGGGCTTTATAGCTGCTTTTCTTTAAATGTTAGTCACCCTGTTAGACACCCATCATCCATGCTCATTTATTAATCCACAGTTGATAATATACGTATTTCACATCATTCTGGGCTACTTATTTTTTGTCCAGCATGACCTGGGTAAATTGACCACTTGCATGTTAGATAAGAGATCCAAATCAGCACAAGCAGGGATTTTGTGGGTCTTTGCTGTAAATTGTAGTTACAGTATGAGCCAGCTGGCTTCCTTTGTTGTATTTTAGCCATGATGACCGGGTAGATGGGGCTGCTAACACTAGCTGGGCCCTTGGCTGGGTTCTTGGCTGGGTTTTCTGACTGATCCGGTGGGTAAATTGGATCAAGCTAGGCTGTGGGGTGATGCCAGTTTGTCTATTTTCTATGTATTCTATCCATTCTCACTAGACAGCCATCTTCCCAGCCAGGCCATCTACAAACTCATGACCATATATTTGATTCACAAAGATTACTTTAGCTTATTTCACTACAGCTTATTATACTCTGGTCTGGACACCTCCTCAGTCAATAACAGTTAGCCACCATTAGCAGAACCTTTTTAAAAAGTTATTTATTTATGCATGCCTTGAGCACCACAAAGAAAATTATGCTACTCCAACTAACATACCAATACAGATAAATGTATAGATTTGTGAATTAGTATTCATAAAACACATTCTTCATACACTGGTCAACGCTAATAGTCTTTAGTGATTTTGAAAAAAGGTCACCTTGTTGCTGGCTGTTATAGTATAGTAACCCACAAAGATGCGCAGCTTGTTTATTCCAGTCACGCTGTCTGGTCTAGTTGTTGGACAAAGTGATGTACTTGGGGGCTAATGGAACTCACTCTAAAATGTTGACCTAGAACAAACTGGCAGGGTGGTGCCCTGATCCTACTTAGCTTATTAGTGCTCCGTAAACTTTGAGTTTTCGGCCCGTCTAACAGGTCTCTGTGGGACTCCACTGTAAGATATATGCTGACTGAATGCAGCAGTGAATTTCACTCTCTTTTGATCTCCAGCCAGAGATAAAATTGAGCAGAATTTATGCAAATTGTACCAACTACTTCAGTGTCTGTTGTTTTTGTAAAATGGCCAACATGGAAAGTGCTGGAGAATACATTTAGATAATATTAAATTTATTGAAGCAAAACCATTTTCCTTTTTATATTTGATTGCTTATTGACCTTTAAGAGCTGATTATTTTAGGTGTTTAATTCTGTTACCGTTTTCCTTGCATTTAGTTGTGATATTCCTGTTTAGGGCTCATCTTACCATCACTGAAGTCACTTTTAGCCTGAAGATGAACTTTAATAATTTTAGATATGAAAGCATCTTTGCAGCTCCCGTGGAACTCTACTGCATGGATAAAAATGAATAACATCCTTTGTTGCTTCAGACAAAGCTGCATACTTGGAATCTGAACAATAACTCTGTAGTTGCCACTTGAATCAAAATCCATTAAATCAGCTGAATTCTATCAATTCAAAGAAGTTCACTAGTCACCTTCCTGCGTCTGAGTCTACACATATTTATGCATTAGTTTTTCAGTTCATGCTTATAGGTTGCAACATAAAATAGACACTGATGCTGACAGTCATTTCCTAAAGAGTCTTCCACTACCCCTGCAAGACCAGTAATTGAAGATGAGCGTAACAGATTTCTTTCAGAGAAGAAAATTGATGGTTATTGTTTGGAATCAAAACACTGACTTTGGCTAGAGTTACATTCTAATAAGGAGGGATCAGTTAAAATAATTTTTCTGTCATGAGTAAAGAGATTGATAAATTACATATTTTTGGCAGTGTGGCAACATAAATGACTCAGTATGGCAGAACAGTCTCTCCAAAAATACCCAGTCTGGAACTGACTTTATGCTATTCTGCAAAAACTCTTCTTTCATGATTTGACCAGACAATGACGCAGTAGCTCATTCCAGCCTGATGAAATCACTCCAAGAGTGCTCAGATCCCCTGACCATTGGCTTTGACCTTAAGCCCAGCCTACATACAAATCCACTAGAGGATCATTGTGCATGAGTTTGCTGAATACTGGGGAAACTGCCTAGAGGAGTAACAAGTTCATAAAATCATATTCTCCTGACCTTGAGCACAACCTTGATGCAGACCCACCTGATGATCATTGTGCATGAATTTATTGAGAATTAGATCAGCTGCCAGTTGATTGTTCTGAAATCACATAAGTGCCCAGATTTCCTGATCTTAACATTGAGCACAACCTGGATGCAGACCCACCTGAGGATCACTGGGTGTGAGTTTGGTGACAGTTGTCTAGGAAGAGTAGTGACTAGCGTGAGATGTGGACAGACAGATGGACGGACACCGTGCCATTGCATTAGCTCCTTTTGGCTTTGCTGGAATCAGCTAACAACTATAAATGCCTAAATGTGCCATTATTCTTGATAATCTGAAATTTCTACATTACATCACATTATAAGGATGGGTTGCAGCGTTTTAAATTAGCCACATAATAACTCATTTTCCTTACATAAAAGTGCAGCTTTATGGTTTCTACACTGCACGTTTGCCAAATATGAATATTTGTTCCTAGCATACTCGACTGTACAGGATACAAGTGAGTGAAAGGGGATTAAAGAAAAAATATCTAAATGATTGAGCCTTTGGTCCCAAAGTTCACAGCCCAGAAACATCTGACAGTGAGTCTGTTGAGTCCCCAGTCCAAGGGTGGCACTTAGGAAAAAGCAACAAGGCAGGAATGAAAGATTACAGGCCAGAGTGAATCTTGAACAGTTAGTCTGTGATTCAGCAGGGCTGTTGGAAACGGAAGAAAAGAACAGGCGTTAGTGAAAGATTTCTTTTCTCGCAGTGACTTGCTGACAGATTGACGACCGGAAGACAAAAATCTGCTTGAACCATTTCACTTGTAGAGGCGATAGAGTAGAACGCTTCCCTTTCAGATGGGGGGAAAAATGTCTGAGCCATATACTTGTTCAGAAGCTATTTTCTTCTCACACCGTGCGACACTCAAGGTGGCAGTGCCGGAAAGATTGGAGGGGCAGGCCAGGGTGGCGCTGGAGAAATTGGAGTTGAGGAAGAAAATGATTGCTTTGAGGATGTTGTTACTAAAGAAGTGGAACATGGCTGGAAAAAGTGTACAAATTGGCTATTGTTTTCTGTACAATTGCTAGAGCTGTCTGGGTGGAAATACAATAAACTGTATACATGTGAAGGGCAAGATTTTATAGGAGAAGAATATACTGTATTATCTCAGCAAACTGTCCCCAGATAGGCTAAATATAACCAAAAAAAGCCATTAGCTCAGCAGATGTTACAAGAGTTCAGCGTTGTCATCCTTTCCTCCCATCAGAATATCTTGCTGCTATCTTTGTGCTGATACAGTTTTTGATAAAAGAGCTCAAAATAGCTTTGGACAAGATTAAAGAATAGTATGAGCGTAAACTGGATAAAAAAGGCACTGTTATCTTTTTGCTACAGAGAAAACAAAAGAGATGTGAAGTTCCTGAAAAAGAGAGGAGGCAGTTTGAGGACAAAAGAAGCACAAGTGACAGCAAGGACCTGCCTGCCTAATTACAAATGAGAAGGTGCCTCAGTAGAGAGAGCACACAGCAAATGAGGGTGCAAGATAAAAAAGGCATCTCTGTAATCACATTTTCACAGCAGAAAAGTAAAATCTGAAATCGTACATGTGGAAAGTTGTGCTGCAGGGAGCCTTTAAATCTGTCATTATTTCGAAGTGAAGGTGTCTGAAAACAACAAAGGACTTCTGCTGCTGCAAATAGTAAGGGTTGAAATGTTTCTTAAAAGCTTTGAGTCCAGTGAAACAGTTTGAACTAAAGGAAGTAGAGCAGACTATGAAGAGAGTGAAAAAAGATGAAACACTTGGGTATCTTGCTGTCTTTGTTCTGTACAAATCAACGTGATGGCTCACAGCAAGGATATCGACTCATTAATGTTCAGACCTGAGCTCCTTCACAATAATTGACCAAGAGAGTAAAGTTTAGCGACGCCAGTTTCCTGCAAGTCTGTGTATCTTTCTGTTGGAGCTTGTAAGGCAAACTTTATTTGGTCAACATGCCAGTTGGAGCAAATGCAAACTCAAATATGGTGCTGTGACATGTCATGTGTGTGTTTGTGCAGACATGAAAACTTTACTTATGGTGCACAAAACAGAAGCCTTTAAAAGGAGTCATTGAGTGCAGTTTTTCCATATTTTGACAACTCACATAAGTCTTATATGAAATGTTGTGACATATTTTGATCAAATTTTCCTTAATTATTCCATTATAATTATGAATGATCTTTTGAACATTCCTCAGAACGGCTCGTTTCATTGCATGTTTCTTTAAATGAATGAATGAATGAATCTTTATTTATTTCGGATAGATTAAAAGTACAGATTAAAAGAAACAGAATAATATAACAAAGGGGGAAAGAAAATCCAACAAGGTCAAATTAGACAATAACTCCTCTGATTATACAGTTCAACATAAGTTATCCGAAATGGGTGATGGCTGAAGCCGCAGCTTATATTGCCCACCCATATTCCATCCAAGAATCCAATTCCCATGGACAGCCGTTAACTCTGCCCGTCACTATTGCTAATGTTAGCTGGCTAGCTCCAAGCTTGGATATCAAGCCTAAGCCAACAAACATAAATTTGTCTTAAAGAATGAATGAAATAAAGCATCACTGGTGGACAGGAGTGTGTGGTTTCAGTGGTCAATAGGATATGACCAGTCTCTGGAGAGCAATAAGCACAGAAACATTTGTAAACGAGTGGCTAACCTGTTAGCTTCAGCTAGCCACTTTGTGTCTCTGTTGCATAAAATAATAATTTTAATAGTTTGATGTAGCATCACTGTGAAAATATAACAAAAGAAGCCAAAATGATGTGAGCTATATTATCACCTATGGATTAGTGAACCAGGTGGAGACAGGGATGTGTATTAGGGTGACTGAAATCTAAAGAAAATAATATAAGCCATGTTTGGTAAGCTAAATCCCTAGCAACCTGCTCACAGACAGCTCAGCTGGCCAATAGTAGAGCAGCAGGCAGGTATCGAGGCTGGGTTTACCTTGTTCATAACACCCCAGAGCAAACCCGGAAGAGTTAAAACAGCTTCTAAAACACAAAAGTGATATAAAGGCTGTGTGTTTTTTAAAGTGTACCTGTGGTGGTCGTGAAAAAAAAGATATTATATTGAGCCCCTGTCTCACGTTCTAGTTCAAGTTTAAGTTGAAATTCACGTTCAAAGCAATTTGATTTAAATCCATTGCTGATGTACTGGTTCAGCTATGTCAGCAAAACATGGGTACAGCCATACTAGCGGCTACATGGACTTCCAGGACGCTTCCTGTGACGTAATTTCGTGGCTACCGCGATCTGGATCAGTATTGGCTGAGCCTCGAGTACCCGGATGTGCAGCAGCTTTGGGGATATTCTAATTCAAATTCAAACGTTTATTTCAAACTCAGGGTTCATATTAAATGCAGAACTGAAACGAGTAGAAAATAAATAAATAAATGCTTAAATTCGGCGGGTTGTCTCGTCTGATCTGAGGTCGTTAACAGCCGCAAAACGGCAGATTAATTCGGCTCTTCCCTCGCTGCTATAAAGAGCGGCAGACAGCGCGTTGCGTTGTATGAGGACCAAAATTCAAACGTTTATTTCAAACTCAGGGTTCATATTAAATGCTGAACTGAAACGAGTAGAAAATAAATAAATGCTTAAATTCAGCTGCTTGTCTCATTTGATCTCGTAACTGCCGCAACACGGAAGATGATTCTACAACCATATACAGAGCAGCAGACACTCGGTGCTCTTGGAAAAACAAAAACATACAATGCGATATGGATATCGCAACATGGCGGAATGTAAAGCCTTTGGATGTCTGAATAATAAGCGAAAAAAACAAAGAAACACTTTTTTTGTGTACCCAAACCCAGCTCACCTTGTCAGAAGATCGGAGCGGAAACAGGGCACAGACGAATAATTTCAGACGAAATTGCGTTGTGTGTGAGGACCACTTCGTCACTTTAACCCTCAGAAGACCTTTCTGGCTCAAACCTGTAGCCATGTTGGACAAATTCTTCCTCAGAGTCCGACAATTCAGCCATAATAGAATAAAAACACTCACAACAGCACCCTAGTCTCTCATACAGGCGGCGCATTGACTGTTGAGTATCAACGAAGTGACGTCACATCCGCATGTGTCATGGCTGCGCCCACAGTTTTCATTGGCTGCCCATGGCCAAGGTCCTATTTGAATATATGTCTGGTGGTATATGGCTGGCAAAAATTATTTACCAAAATAAGAAATACTTTTTCATAATGTTTTCAAGTCAAATGCGTCTTCACGACCACCACAGGTACGCTTTAAGAGAAGTGAGTGTTTTTATATTTTTTCGATAATCACTTAGCAAATAGGGCAGCTAGGTGGGCATACCTGCCAACTTTTCAAACCTGAAAAGCCTAGTAGCTAGCCGGGGTCCAGGGGCCGATGCTAATGCTAATGCTAATAATGCTAATGCTAATGCTAATAATAATAATGCTAATATTTGCCAAACAAATATTAGCATTAAATCTAGTTAAATGTAGCTAACAACCTCATATTTCTTCAACTTTCAAACCTGAAAAGCCCAGTAGTTAGCCAGGGTCCAGGGGCCACAGGCCCTGGTAGGTCCAGGACAAAGTCCTGGTGGGAGGTTCAGGGGGGCAAAGCCCCCCGACACCAAACAAATATTAGCATTAAATCAAGTTAGAATGTAGCTAACAACCTCATATTTCTTCAACTTTCAAACCTGAAAAGCCTAGTAGCTAGCCGGGGTCCAGGGGCCGCAGTGTCAAACAAATATTAGCATTTGACATAGAAGTCACATATTAATTATATTAAAGGTAAAATATCTAAATCAATTGCAATACTACACAGAGTGAAATATTTGCTGAATCAACAACCCACATTATATACTTTGTATCATTCATTAATACTCCCATACATGACATATTGTACTGAAGTATGGGGAAATACATATAAAACAAACATATATCCAGTCTTTATGCTTCAGAAGAGAGCTATTAGAATAATAAACAAAGCTGCTTACAGGGAACCAACAAATCCACTTTTTCTTAAATTAAAAGCTCTCAAGTTGAAAGATCTGGTTGACTTTAAAACTGCAGTAATAATGTTTAAATCTAAGAATCTATCACTGCCCGCAAATATCCAAAAGCTGTTCCAAATAAGGGAGAAACAATATCATTTCAGAGGAACATGTATATTTCAAAAACCTTCAGTGAGAACTACCACCAAGCAACGCTGTGTTTCAGTGCAAGGAGTCAGATTATGGAACGATTTTGGACCTGAATTAAAATCATGTACAACGCTTGGACAATTTATACAAAAACTAAAGGAAGAAATACTCCAAACATATATACAAGATGACATGTAAAATCACATAAGGATTGTCATATCCAGTCTGTGTTGTGTTGTTACTTAGTTTGTTTGTTTTTTGTCACATTTTGTCTTAGCTTTGTTCTGAATTGTAATCGCTCTTGTTTTGTTTTTCTTTTGAATTCTTGGATGGAATATGGGTGGGCAATATAAGCTGCGGCTTCAGCCATCACCCATTTCGGATAAGTTATGTTGAATTGTATAATCAGAGGAGTTATTGTTTAATTTGACCTTGTTGGATTTTTTCACCTTTGTTATATTATTCTGTTTCTTTTTAATCTTTACTTTTAATCTATCCAAAATAAAGATTCATTCATTCATTAAATTTGCATTCAAAAGACTATCTTAACACTGCATAGAACTTTGAATAGGCCAGATGTGATGTATTATGAATACTAGAAAAGCACTCGGACAGCGCAGACCTCCGCCAAGTGCCACAGTTCCCCCCATACAGTGTTTAACATCATAAATAAAATATTGAAAATGGCCCTATCTTGCAATGTTAAATTAAAAAAAAAAGAATCCTTTAAAAAATTCCTGGATCCAGACGGTGATCCAGATCACCACCAAAATCTAATCATCTGTAGGATACCCCATTTCTGACAATCTGTGAAAATGTCATGAAAATCCGTCCATAACTTTTTGAGTTATCTTGCTAACAAACAAACAGACAAACAGACAAACCAACGCTGATGATCACATAACCTCCTTGGCGGAGGTAACTAGAAGACTAGAAATATCAGCAGGGTATACTAGCACTGTTTAACAGACATGCGCGTAAAAGACGGCAAAATCGCTCTGATATTTTATGTGTTTACATGATACACCAAGCATGACAAGGCTTGCAATTACACAGCACATGTTCTTCAGAATCTTAGGCATTTTATAAAATGTATTCTCCCTTTAGATGTCGAATCCATGGTCCATTTGCCAGGGTTGAAGTGCAGTCGTGCGAACGTCTGCAGCAGTTTACATCGTGTTTACATCTCGCCATGTACGCACGCCTCTCCGGGATTTCGCGCGAGAATAGAAACCTCAATACCCTCAATAGCGATAGCGGTAGCTTAGCAAATGCTTCAGGTAAAGTGTAGCAGCGAACCACGAAAAGAAACGCTACTGACGCTACTATGTTCTAAATTTAGATATGATTCCTAGCGATCTCGTGTTTGGAATTGCTTCCGTATTTTTTTTATGATTTAAAATTTTTTACTGAATTTTTAGTGAAAAACCGTAATTTTGACTAATAAAGCCGTAACCCGGAATGGGGTCTTGAAAACCGTAACCATTACGGCAAAACCGGAGTAGTTGGCAGGTATGTGCAGTGGTTAGCACTGTTAACTTACAGCTAGAAGATTCCAGGTTCAAATCCCCAGGCTGGCAGGGGTAGGAACCTTTCTGTGTGGAGTTTGCAAGTTCTCCCTGTGCTGCGTGGGTTTACTCCGGGGGCTCTGGTTTCCTCCCACAATCCGAAGACATGCATGTTAGGTTAATTGGTTGTTCTAAATTGTCCCTAGATATCTGTCTCCTATAGGCCCTTAGAGTAGAGGGTTAGTGCTAGTGAAGCGCTTTGAGTGGTCTGAGACTAGAAAAGCGCTATATAAGTACAGGTCCTTATCCCTTAAATAGATGTATTTCAAAAGGTTAAAACCTACAAAAGACACTTTTTCAGTCAGTGACCCCTAATATTTAGTATACAGAATGTCATTATTTAAGATAGTAGATTATCGAAAGGAAATAAACAGTGATGATCTTGACCTTTATTCATTTTGGCTCTATATTACTATAGCTCTTCTTCTCCTTTCAGATGCTCCCTTTAGGGGCCGCCATATATTACCATAACTATCAAAATTTAATCAGAAGTGAAGGTGGAAATCAAAAAATAAGGCCTTGTGTTGGAAAAGGCTGACAGCCATACTAAAAAAATACTTGAAATACATGATGCGATGCTGGATTGCTCTAATTATTACCCCCCATGAAATTGCCTTTAGTTGATTAGTTGCAGTTGATTTTGAGCTCTGTTAGTGTAAGAAGCATATTGGATATGCCTTACTGGTACAAACCAAATGACAAATCTAACAAGCAGTTTGTATAATTTAGGGCAGTAAGTAATCCAGACTCACCATAAGTTTGTGAACCAAATGGTCTCTGCTGTTTACCTGGAGTCCAGCTTATATAAATGACTGATTATTGACCAAGAACCGTCATGATTGCCCCTCTGAGGCAAAGGATCGGACTCAAATGCAGAGCGATTTTGAGGCATGATTTATTAACAGAAACAAAACTTTCAGATATGAGCAAAAACAAAGACAAAATAACAGGACATGAGAGCGTGTGAGTATGATAACGTGTAGCTCACCATGCCAAAGGTAGCACGCAACCTCTAGAAATAGAACAGAAATCAAGAACACCCGTGAACAATCAATAATCAAGAAATCAAAAACAGCCATGAATAATTAACAACAAAGCAAGAATTCACAATGCAAAACCAGAAATAAACAAAAGACACTGTCAAACCAAAAGCCCAAACCCAGGTCATGACAGGAATAATAATAAGAAACATAATAATCATGAAAATAACAAAGACAGTCTCAAAAACAACAAAAAGCAAGGGCACGGGCTGTGCTCATGTCCTCAAAGCGAGGACATGGCACAGCCGATGTCCCGATCCTGACAGGAACCCCCTCTTAAAGGGCAGCTCCCAGACGCCCCAAAACAAACAAAAATCACCTGCCCAGGGCACGTGGTGGGGGCCATAGGACAGGTGGGCCAAAACCTGCCCCTTCCCACAAAGTCAAAAACAAAAAAGTTAGTTGGAGCCAACCAGATTCCATGGCCCCAAACTACAACACAAGGCGGGTCGAGTGGCCTCCCAATGTTCACAGACCCCCGAAAACGAAAACATGGTGGGTTGGGTGGTCTTCCAGCATCCCAAGACCACCGGACCAGAGAGCAAGGCGAGTCGGGAGGCCTACCCAAATTCATGTGCCCCCAGATCAGAGTACAAGGCGGGTCGGGGGGCCTATCCCAGTTCATGGGCCCCCAAACCACAAAACAAGGTCAGTCAGGTGGCCTCCCCAAGTCCCTGGGCCACCAGACCAGAGAGCATGATGTGCTGAGTGGCCTCCCATCATCCCTGGGCCACCAGACCAAGGAGTGTGATGTGTCGGATGGCCTCCCAGCATCCCTGGGCCACCAGACCAGAGAGCATGATGTGTCCCTCCCTGGAGAAAGCAGCTGGACAGCGTCAACCACCGATGATGAGCCAACCAGCAGCGAAACCAGATGATGACTGCTGATCAGTGGCAACACCAGACCATGATGGCTGACCAGTGACGAGACCAGACAATGACAGCTGGCCAGCGGCAAAACCAAACGATGCACACTGGTCTGTGGCTAGCCCAGGCAATGAAAAGTGGAGGGCCTCGAACCCAGGTGCTTGGGAATCTGTCCCTGACACAGCCACCTCGGACGGGGAGGAAAGAACATAAGCCTGGTCATTACAAACAGCAGCAGTGGAGCCCGGCAGAGAGAACCCAGAAGCAGATAGCTGCTGCAACTGGCTCCCACCGCCAAGAGCAAAGCAAGACCTCTCTAGTATAGATGTTAAAAACACAAAGAAGAGGACTTGCCTTAGCTCTTGTTCCACTGCAGACGAGGACCCAGGCAGCTCTGCTGCTTCGGCTACAATGACCTCAGAATGACCTGCTGCCAAGATGACAGACATGGTGGCCAGTGAAGCAGTAGACGACAGAGGCATACTGGCCTCGGAAGCACATGACAGAGGCCCACTGACATTGGGAACACATGACTGAGGTGCACCGGCCTCAGCAACACATGACAGAGGCGCACCAGCCTCGGGAACACATGACAGAGGCACACCAGCCTCGGGAACACATGACAGAGGCACACCAGCATCAACAACACATGACAGAGGCACACCAGCATCAGCAACACAAGACGAAGGCACACTGGGCTCTGGAACAGATGATGGAGGTGCACTGGCCTCAGAAACAAACGGTAGGGGCGTACTGGCCCCTCGGTGCAATGACTGAGGCGCACCAGCCTCTGCCGCTGACGGCGGAGGCACACCGGCCTCTGCAGCAGACAACGGGAACACGCCGGCCTTTGGATGCAATGACCAAAGCGCATCAGCCTCTGCAGCTGACGGCGGAGGTGCACTGGCCTCTGTAGCAGATGACGGGAATACGCCGGCCCCTGGATCCAATGACTGAGGCCCACCGGCCTCTGCCGCTGACGGTGGAGGCACGCCGGCCTCCGCAGCAGACAACGGCAACATGCCGGTCCCTGGATGCAATGACCAAAGCGCATCGGCCTCTGCAGCTGACGGCAGAGGTGCACCAGCCTCAGCAGCAGGCGATGGGAGTACGACAGCCCCTGGATGCGATGCCTGAGGCGCACCGGCCTCTGCATCTGACAGTGGAGGCGCACCGGCCTCAGTAGCCGACAATGGGAGCATGCCGGCTCCTGGATGCAATAATTAAGGCGCACCACCCTCTGCAGCTGATGGCGGAGGCGCACCGGCCTCAGCAGCAGACGATGGGGGTGTGCTGACCCCTGGATGCGAGGACTGAGGTGCACCAGCCTCAGGAACAAATTGCGGCAGCACACCAGCCTCTGGAACACAGGACGGGGGCGCACCAGCCCCTGGAACACATGACAGGGGTGCACAGGTTTCAGATGCGGCTGATGGAAGTGCACTGGGCTCAGGTGCGGCTGATGGAAGCGCACCGGACTCAGGTGCAGATGATGGAGGTGCACCAGCCTCTGAAATGATAGGCGGAGGCACACCAGCTTCTGGAACAATCGGTGGAGGCACACCGGCCTCTGGAATGATCGGTAGAGACGTGGCGGCCTCTGGAATGGCCGGTGGAGGTGCACCGGCCTCTGGAACAACTGGTGGAGCGTGCAGCTCAGGTGTGGCAACAGCTGCAGCTGATGGATCTTTGGGTGTTTCTCTCTGGATGGTTGCGAAGATCACTCGGGGAGTAGCAGCTGGACAGCAGCAGGGAGTTGGAGTTGCAGGGTCTATCATGACCAGCCAGTTCCCATCCAGCAGAGGCAAGCACTCAGAGAAAAAAAAAAGAAGAGAGGGGAGATGCAGGTGAGGGTGGATGAATTGAGGCTGCAGCAGAGATGATGGCAGAGGCAGGTGGTGAGGGTCCAGCAGCAGCAGACGGCCGCCTCTGAGCCCCCCCCACCAGCAACTAGACAAGACCTATCTTTTATTGGTGTTAAGAAATGAAAAGATACTTGCCTGAGCTCCTGCTCTGCTGTCGCAGATGGTCCAGACAGCTCCCTCTGGGTTGCTTCAGAGATCATCTGGCTGGGAGCTGTGGGTGTTGGAGTGGAGTGCGGAGAAGAGCGGTGCCTCCTCGAGTTATCCTTCCACCCGGGGCCCCCAAGTGCCTACTTACTGCTGAGGAATTCTCTCCGCTCCGCTGGAGAGAGGATTGGCGAGCAGTAAGCTGGCTCCGGCAAGGAGGAGACAGCGGGAAGCAGTGGAAGCAGAGGGAGATTGAGTCCCAGCACCCGGGGGTGAGTGCGCACTCACGGCCTGGCAACCAGCAGGTTGGTGACTCCTCCTCAGACATCCATTTCCAACTGTTGGGATGAGCAGCGCCTGCTAAATCCTCCACCATAGCAACCACCTCTAGCTCATTCCGACTCCACTTCCTCCTCCTGCCGGGCTCGCCCACTGAGTCCTTTAATGACGGTGATCTTCTGTCATGATTGCCCCTCCGGGGCAAAGGATCGGACTCAAGTGCAGAGTGATTTTAAGGCATGATTTACAGCCATGGATAAAATTGTTGGTACCCCTCTGTTAATGAAAGAAAAACCCACAATGGTCACAGAAATAACTTGAATCTGACAAAAGTGGTAATAAATAAAAATTCTATGAAAATTAACCAATGAAAATCAGACAATGCTTTTGAATTGTGGTTCAACAGAATTACTTTAAAAAACAAACTCATGAAACAAGCCTGGACAAAAATGATGGTACCCTTAGAAAAGATTGAAAATGATGTGACCATAGGGACATGTTCAACCGACAAAAGTGGTAATAAATAAAAATTCTATGAAAATTAACCAATGAAAATCAGACAATGCTTTTGAATTGTGGTTCAACAGAATTACTTTAAAAAACAAACTCATGGAACAAGCCTGGACAAAAATGATGGTACCCTTAGAAAAGATTGAAAATGATGTGACCATAGGGACATGTTCAACCAAGATGTGTCCTCTAATTAACATCACAGGTGTCTACAAACTTGTAATCAGTCAGTCGGCCTATTTAAAGGGTGACAAGTAGTCACTGTAATCGTTCAAGTAGGTTCATTTTGTCTTCTTTTAATTATTTACCTTTTGTTCTTATTAAAGACAAAAATAGAAAAGAGATGTCTTTACCTTCTTAACATGTTTCGACTGTGCACTGCAGCCTTCGTCAGAAGAGTCAGCTGATTGCTGCCAGGTGACATTTTATCAGCTGACTTTCGTAGGCGGGGCCAGCCCAGCAGACCTGTCAGATCCACTGAGCCGGCCCCGCTTTCCGCCATCAGATGGTCTCTGGAGAATGTGGTCCCAGGTGTGGGAAAGCATAAAGGCCCCCTCATCTCGGTTCATGGTATCTTTTCCCAGCTTCCTGATTTCTATGGCCTCCTTGATCCAGTATTTGTGTCTGTTGCTCTCTGATCCAATAATTTTTGCGTTGTCCCAGTCCATGATGTGATCATTTCTTTTGCAGTGATCTGATATTGCTGATTTTAATGTTTCTTGTTCTGCCTTTTCTTTTTGTGATCTTGTGAGTCGTCCTTGTGTTTCCTTCTCACATTCCTTCTGGTGTTTTTTTTTCCTTGTGGTGAATGATCTTCCAGTTTCTCCAATGTAGGTTTTGTTGCATGATCTGCATGATATTTCATATATTTCATTGCGTTTTTTGTCTTGTTCTATTCTGTCCTTGGGGTGTACTAATAACTGTCTTAATTTTTTGTGTGTTTTTACTGCTGTGTTTATTTTGTATTTTTTCATGATTCTTTGAATTGGTTCCATGATCCCTCGGATGTATGGTATAGTTATGGTGTCCTTGTTTTTGATTTCGGCTTTTTTCCTGTTTGTTTTCTTTGTTTTTGACTTGCTGTTTCCCTTTGTTTATGACCCATACTGGATATTGGCAGCGTATAAGTGCATGTTTTATGTGGTTTTCCTCCTCCTATCTGTCTTCTTGGTCTGTGATGATGGTGGCCTGTTCATATAACGTCCTGACAACTGATAGTTTGTGTGCTGTGGGACATTCTGATGTCCATAGTAGGTATTGAACTGTGTGGATTGGTTTCCTGTAGACTGTGATTTTTATGCTGCCGTCATCGTTGTGGTGGATTTTCATGTCCAGAAAGGCTATGGTGCCATTTTCCTCCTCTTCGTGTGTGAATTTTATATTCCCAGTGCTGTCCGCGCTGTTCAGATGGTCAGTGAGTTCTTGTGTATGTCCTTTCCTTATTTTCTCCAGAATGTCGTCCACGTATCTCTTCCAGAGGGTGGGTTTACATTGTGTAGGTGCTGTGTTGATGGCTTTGTTTTCCAGATCCTACATGAAAAAACTGCTCATAATGCCTGATAGTGGGTCTCCCATTGCAAATCCTTCTTTTTGTCTGTAGATTTTTTCTCTGTATTGAAAATAGGTGGATTTTGCAACAAATTGTAATAGTTCGGATATGTCGTCAACTGTGAGATTGGTGCGTCTTTTAAGGGTACTGTCATTACTGAGGCGTTCTTGCACTATACGTAGTGTGACATCAACAGGTGTCTTTGTGAATAGTGAAATGACATCATGTGAAATGAGGATCTCGTCTGATTCTATTTTCATATTTTTGAGTTCTTGCGCCAGCTCTTTTGAGTTTTTGCAGTGGAAATCTGATAGTCCAAGGAGGGGTTTGATGATTTCACCCAGGGCTTTTGATAAGTTGTACGTGACTGATCCAATACTGTCTATTAGTGGCCACAGTGGGATATCCTTTTTATGTATTTTTGGGGTTCCATAGATCCGGGGGGTGATGCTGGCTGTGGGTATCAGTTTTTTTTTATCAGTTTCTAATAGGGGTTTGAGAAGGGCTTTTAGCATTTTTTTTCTTTTCTTCTGTGGGGTTTGTTTTAATGATTTCATATGTGCTGTCATCTGCCAACATGGTTTCCATCTGTTTTTCATATGCTTCCATGTCCAATACTACTGTTGTTCTGCCTTTATCTGATGGGAGGATTGTAATTGTTTTATCTGTCTTGAGTGAGGTTAATGCTTTTTCTTCTTCTTTTGTAACATTGCTTTGTGGTAGTTTGGCCGTTTTGAGGATTCCTGCGACTGCCTTTCGGAGTGATGCTTTTTCCCCTTGGTCCTGGATTTTTTTCGCATGTGAGTTCTGTTGCGAGGATGTATTCTTCATGAGGGATTGTGGCTGGTGTGACGGCGAAGTTCAGTCCTTTGCTCAGCACTGTTTTCTCTGTGTCCGTGAGTGTGTGATTTGACAAGTTTTTGACCCACTTAGCGTTCGTTTCCGTGTGTGTTTGTCTTCGTCCGTTCTTCCTTTCTGTAAGTTGTTTTAGTTTTTTTAATTGGCGGTTTTTCGATATAATGAATTCTTGTTCGTGTGTGTGTGTTTTAATTGTGCTTTTATCTGTCCTGTGTTTCCTGGTCGGTCGGGTAGTGTTTCTTGAAAATGTCCATTTCCTCCTTGATCTGGTTGTTGATTCTGTCTACTTTGTTTGATGTCATTCTTATTCGTTCTTTGATCAGGTCTTTCCGTGCTTTATTGATAATTTTCTCTGCGTTTTTGGTTGGAATTGGATTTCTTATGTTGAGGCTTGCTGGTGTAACATCCTCATCTCTGCAACGGAGGTTAAATCTCAGGTGGTTTCTGAAGCGTGCCCGTGTTTTCTCCAATTTCTCCTGCCGGCGGAAGTCTTTAATGCAATTTTGTCCATAACTTCCTCGTAATCGTTCAAGTAGGTTCATTTTCAATTCAATTCAATTCAATTCAACTTTATTTATATAGCGTTATTTCACAACAACAGTCATCTCATAGCACTATCAACTGTCTTCTTTTAATTATTTACCTTTTGTCCTTATTAAAGACAAAAATAGAAAGGAGATTTCTTTACCAAGGAGGAGGCCATAGAAGAAGGAGGCCATAGAAATCAGGAAGCTGGGAAAAGATACCATGAACTGAGATGAGGGAGCCTTTATGCTTTCCCACACCTGGGACCACATTCTCCAGAGACCATCTGACGGTGGAAAGCGGGGCCGGCTCGGTGGATCTGACAGGTCTGCTGGGCTGGCCACGCCTACGAAAGTCAGCTGATAAAATGTCACCTGGCAGCAATCAGCTGACTCTTCTGACGAAGGCTGCAGTGCACATTTGAAACATGTTAAGAAGGTAAAGACATCTCCTTTCTATTTTTGTCATTAATAAGAACAAAAGGTAAATAAGTAGTCACTGTGCTGTTTGGTGACAGGGTGTGTACCACACTAAACATGGACCAGAGGAAGCAAAGGAGAGAGTTGTCTCAGGAGATTAGAAAGAAAATTATAGACAAGCATGTTAAAGGTAAAGGCTATAAGACCATCTCCAAGCAGCTTGATGTTCCTGTGACTACAGTTGCACATATTATTCAGAAATCTAAGATCCACGGGACTGTAGCCAACCTCCCTGGACGTGGCCGCAGGAGGAGACGGATAATACGAATGGTAACAAAAGAGCCCAGAACAACCTCTAAACGCATTCATGGTGAACTCCAAGGTCAAGGTACATCAGTGTCAGATCGCACCATCCGTCATTGTTTGAGCCAAAGTGGACTTCATGGGAGACGATCAAGGAGGACACCACTGTTGAAAAGAAATCATAAAAAAGCCAGACTGGAATTTGCCAAACTGCATGTTGACAAGCCACAAAGCTTCTGGGAGAATGTCCTATGGACAGATGAGACAAAACTGCAACTTTTTGACAAGGCACATCAGCTCTATGTTCACAGACGCAAAAATGAAGCATACCAAGAAAAGAACACTGTCCCTACTGTGAAACATGGAGTATGTTCTGTTATGTTCTGGGGCTGCTTTACTGCATCAGGCACAGGGTGTGTTGAATAATAAAGAGCGATGGCAAGAACCAAGCAGACCGCCCGTAACATCTACTGGAGGAAGAAGCCCCCCAGGATGCAGCTAGCCACCAGGGCTGCTCGGAGAGGCGCTCCGGCCACCGGCGGAGTGAAGAGGCCTCGCCGTTACAGGCCCGTGGCTCTGAGAGAGATCCGTCACTACCAGAAATCCACGGAGCTGCTCATCCGTAAGCTGCCCATCCAGCGCCTGGTGAGGGAGATCGCTCAGGACTTCAGGACCCACCTGCGCTTCCTGAGCTTCGCCGTCATGGCTCTGCAGGAGACCAGAGAGGCCTACCTGGTGGGTCTCTTCTTCGCCAAGAGGGTCACCATCATGCCCAAAGACTTCCAGCTGGCCCGCCGCATCCGCGGAGAGAGAACTTAGACTTTCTGCTGCACATTCACCAACCATAATGCTCCGCACTGTGTGTCTATATATATATTTATAGTAATATGTACATATGTTTACTAGATGTTCTTGTTTTTTTTCTTGCCTTCTGATTATTGCTCTGAGTGTTGCTATCCCTGTGCTGTTGCAATCCTGGAATTTCCCCATTGTGGGACTAATAAAGGCTTATCTTATCTTATCTTATCTGTACAGGGTACAATGAAATCTCAAGACTATCAAGGTATTCTAGAGAGAAATGTGCTGCCCAGTGTCAGACAGCTTGGTCTCAGTTGCAGGTCATGGGTCTTGCAACAGGATAATGATCCAAAACACATTGGACTATTCTAAAGTGGCCTTCTATGAGCCCTGATCTAAATCCTATTGAACATCTGTGGAAGGAGGTGAAACATGCTGTCTGGAGGAGGCAACCTTCAAACCTGAGACAACTGGAGCAGTTTGCTTATGAGGAATGGACCAAAATACCTGCTGAGAGGTGCAGAAGTCTCATTGACAGTTACAGAAATCGTTTGATTGCAGTGATTGCCTCAAAAGGTTGTGCAACAAAATATTAAGTTAAGGGTACCATCATTTTTGTCCAGGCCTGTTTCATGAGTTTGTTTTTTAAAATAATTCTGTTGAACAACAATTCAAAAGCATTGTCTGATTTTCATTGGTTAATTTTCATAGAATTTTTATTTATTACCACTTTTGTCAGATTCAAGTTATTTCTGTGACCATTGTGGGTTTTTCTTTCATTAACAGAGGGGTACCAACAATTTTGTCCACGTGTGTATTAACAGAAACAAAGCTTTCAGATATTAGCAAAAACAAAGGCAAAATAACGGGACGTGACAGCATGTGAGTATAATGTGTAAATCACCGTCCCGAAGGCAGCGCGCGACCTCTATAAATAGAACAACAGAAATGAAGAACACCCGGTAACATTCAATAATCAAGAAATCAAAAACAGCTGTAAATAATTAACAACAAAGCAAGATTTCACAATGCAAATCCGGAAATAAACAAAAGATGCTGTCAAAACTAAAGCCCAAACCCAGATCATTACAGGAATAATAATATGAACTACACTAATTATGAAAATAACAGAGTCTCAAAAACAACAAAAAGCGAGGGCACGGGCTGTGCTCACGTCCCAACCAAAACAAAACCCGAAAACATAACTCAAAGCGAGGACATGGCACAGCCATTGTCCCGATCCTGACAAGAACAAAGCTTGATGATAACTTGATTTTGTATATGACAAATTTTCTTGCATTCACCTGACTACCAATACATTCATTTGAATTATTGTAGCCAAGACTTGTTTTGGAAGCATTTACCAAAGTAATGTTGCACAACATTTTATCCAGAAATATGCAGAAAACAACAAAAAGCATTCACTCCCCAGACTGTTTAAAAATGGAAAATTTCAGAGTCAGATCTGTAAATTTAAAAGAAAAATAGAAAGAGCAGAATTAAGGTTGAAACACAAACAGCAAAGACATTTGAAAAATATTTCAGCATATACATGACACATAACACTGTAAATGTGTCATCTTTGTGTCACTTCATTCTCTATGTGTCCTCTTCCTTTACTTCTATAGAGCAAGGCAAAGTTCTCAAAGTTCTTCATACCAGAGAAGATGTTTTCATCATATCCCAGTACTCTCTGTTTCGCAATGAGGGCCCCGTTCTAAAGATGGCCATCGACCCCCAAAAGGTACGACTAGAAATGTTTTTTTCTGCTTGGTAAGGCTGAAGCTGGCCTAACCCTGATATGTACGTAAGATTGTTTGCATTAGGGAAAGATGAACCAAACTTGATGAAACTTCAGACTCACAATCACAACAGAATTTTTTAGCAAAATATCAAATTTCAGGCAGTTCTGTTTATGTTCCCAAAAATTATGTTTGTGAAATGTCGATGTTGTTGGCTTGTCAATGGAACATTTGTTTGCCATGTTGGAGACTGGGATTCAAATCTCCTCAGCATGGTGTCATTCTTCTGAAGTATATTTCATGTTTATGAAATGTCTATCAGCCTTTGTCTTGTCAATGGAACATTTGTTAGTGTTTGATAAAGTTTGTGCATGATCCACTGCAGTCCTGTGGTCTAGTGGTTAAGATGATAGTCTGCCATGCTGGAGACCTTGCAAACTGTTTGAAACTAAGCACATACTGTATCTTCTACAGGTACCAATAGTGAAAAGTTGTTAAAATTATCCAAAAATATAACTAAACTGAAAAACTTTAAAATCATCCAGTCCCTGATGTTGTCTGAATTTACAGCTGCAGTCTACTGTTTTCTGTTGAAGGGCAAAAATCAATGCGGCACCACTGGGACACATCAGAAAACTAGAGGGCACTCAGAGAGTGCATACCTCCACCAAGGCCCTCGCTCGTAATGTTAAAGAAAGTGGAAAAAGTGATGCAGAATCTGCATCCTGACCTGGATCTCCTCCAAAATCTAATGAGTTCTTCCATTGCCCAAGGGCCACCTCTGGTGAAAATGTAATCAAAATCCGCCAAGTAGTTTTTGCATAATCCTGCTGACAAACAAACAGACAGGCAGACAGACATGAAAAATTTGCCTTTTTGGTAAATACTGGCCACTGCCAACATCTTATTTGCTGATGGTTGATATCAATCAATAAGATGAATATCTGCTAATACCGATGTTAAGCTGATATATCTGTGCATCCTTACCCTTAAATTAACTTACTAGACTTTATCTAATAAGCTGCTGCCCAATAAGAATAACATCTTAATACTCAATGTGATTTTTTTTCACAAAATTTACGTTTTTGCGAATAATATACAGCAATGGGATTAAAACAAAGTTTTATCTTATCCTAGAAGCCATTTATTGTTCTTGTTCCTTTTGTCATTGGATTCATAAAATGCCGACTTTTTCCTCAGGGACACCTGTATGTAGGTACAGCCAATGAGGTTCAGCGACTGCCTCTGGCTGACTGCGGTCGCTATGGTGACACATGCAGGGAATGCATCCTTTCCCGGGATCCGTACTGTGGCTGGGACCGGGCTCGGAGGAAGTGCATTGCCATCCCACCTGGATACAACGTCTCGTCTGGGTATGATTAGACATGATGTCATCGCCACATAGCTATTGGCTGTTTTAACACGAGCCAACAAGGGATGAGTGGGCATTCATTAGAAATGTTAAATATGCAGTATCACTACTGGCAGAAAAATTAACAGCCTTATTTTCCAACTGGCAATTCTTGGCCTTGAGATGATGAAAGCTCCAAAGTCACCCCAGATTTAATAAGGGGGGAAGTATCAAAGGCAACCTGCTAATATTTTGACATGTTTGCATATTGGTTAGTACTTTTTAAAAGTGTTTTTGAAAGAACATTAAAAATTAATCACCTTTGTAATCAGCCTTTGACTGCTTTCTCTTTCCCGCCCCAACATCGTTAAATAATGTGCCACTGGATGTTTTAATTTGTAGCAGTCGGTTGAAACGGAGGTTCATAAGCCATTTGTGAAACTATTTAAAAATACTAATTTCTCCTCTATTATTTTCCAACAGGGCACTCATACAGAATCTGGACCACTCCAACTCCTCAGTTTGCGGGGAAGCTGCTGGTGAGTCCTTATCAGCCCACTCCCACTCTCTCTGTATCTTAATTAAACCAAAATAGGAACCTTTTCAGAGCAGCAACAGCAAAAAGATGATTATCAGATAATTGAGTCCAAAAACCCCTCAGGGAGAGATTTTTTTTTTTTACAAGTATAATGTCTTGGCCTGTTTCAAAGCCCAAAAAGCCTTACAACCTGGACCGCGGATGGCAATTAGTATCCTCTAAAGAAAAAGCTGTCTATTCATATAATCTAATTTTAACATTGCATTTATTTCAGGTTATGTCACCGGCACCACATGTCTTGTCTGCGTGTACAGTAAAAACTTTGTATCAGATAAGAAATCTTTACGATATAAATATTTAAATTTGTTTTCAGATTGTTAGAACGGCAGTTACACAACTCATAGATTATCTTTCCCCTGAATTACTTTATATTCTAAAGTTAATAAAAATAATATTTATAGGCTCTCAAACATTCTCTCTTCATTGGTGGCTTCTCACTTCTAAGCTGTGTCTCGTTTGCTGTGATGACTGCCAAGTTCCCAAACCTCTTAGGCCATGCTGCTTACAGTGATAACATTAAAAATTCATAGCTCTTCTTCTGAACAGTTGGTCTGAGGACAAAAGCAGTTTTATTTGGTGACAAAGTAAAACATTTGATTTAGCAAGCAGTCTCAATTACCAGAAACATCATGGTTTATAGGCAGTGGTGTTTGGAAACAGTTTGGAAAAAATGCAAAATCGTGTCCGTGGACTGAATTGATATCACGGTCAATAATACAGTTGTATGCAAAACACTGGGCACCTTTTGAAATAAAGTATATTTTGGTGATTTTAAATTGAAAAGATCTAAAAAAAAAATCTCCACAGGATACTAACTAACTAACTAACTAACCTGCACTTATATAGCGCTTTTCTAGTCACAAAGACCACTCAAAGCGCTTTCATTAATACTAACCCTCTATTCTAAGGGCCTGTAGGAAACAGATATCTAGGGACAATTTAGAACAGCCAATTAACCTAACATGCATGTTTTTGGCATGTGGGAGGAAACCGGAGAAATCCCGGAGTAAACCCACGCAACACGGGGAGAACATGCAAACTCCACACAGATCACTGTTGGTCGGGGGCTGGGATCGAACCCACGATCCCACGATCCCCACAATCCCCCGGCCAAGGGTAAACTGTGCTGCTGCAGTGCTAACCACTGCGCCACCGTGCAGCCAATACAGAAAAAGGAGCACTCTGAGGCGAGTGCAATATCCCCCACCTTTGTTTTCTTTGAAGATCTCAATAGCAGTTTTCAACTTTTCCCCATAATTACTGGGGTAGAACCAAATAATGATAAACCCATCATCCATGAACATACAACAATAGTTCAGCAACATCTGGAATTCAACAGGAGACGTTCATTATTCAATACAACTAATTTATGCTAAACAAAATGAAATAAGCATATCAAGGTATGGGGCAAAATTATTAACTGAGACAAAAATAAAACACTGTAACTCATGGCTACAATTCCCTGCAAAAATAATCCAATCACAGCCAAATTGTACTATACAGATCATCACTGTATAGCAAACCCTGGTACCAAGTTTTAAAACATGTGGAACAAAACTGTAGGAGGAGTTGATTTCACCACAGTTACTGTCTATTAACTGAGGTGAAATAGGACATCCTGCAAAAATCATCCGATCTGAGCCAAACTGCAATATGCACATCATCAATGTACAGTATATCAAATCCCGGTACAAAGTTTCCAAACATTTAGAACAAAACTGTAGGAGGAATTAATTTCTTAAAAAAGGTACCTTTTGCAGGATCCTCTTTGGTTTTCAACCAGCAGGGGATAAAAATAATAATACCAGCAAACATTAATGCATACTTAAATTTCACTTTATAAAGTTAAAAAAAAAATCATAAATACGCAATTGTGGAAAGTGCAAAAATTTGCGTGCTCTAAGTGTTCTAAAGGTGCCTTCAGACCAAATGCAAGTGGGCAAATTTTTCACACAGCGCAATTACATGTTAACTCAATGAAACAGATGTGTCATTCCACTGCGCATTAATATTTGCACAGACTTTCACGGAAGAATGTGTAGGAGACAACCTTACCTGCATCCTCATAAAATCCCACACCAAAAGTGTGCAGTGGAACATCTACAGAAGGCTTGATGTGTTTTGGAAGTACTGTGGACTGATGAAGCCAAGATATGTTTGGACAAAAAGAGTGAGCATTGTCTCACGAAAAGAACACTTTGCTAACTGTTAAGCATGGGAGTTGATCTATCATGATTTAGGGTTGTGTTGCAGCCAGTGCCACAGGAAACATTGCACGGGTAAAGGGAAGAATGAAACATCACACTGTCTGTAAAAAGTTGAAGTTTAAAGGAGAATAAAATCAGTTTTAAACAGTTTTAATTACACTGGCCAACACCAAACTTATTGTCTAAGGTTTTTTTAGCTGATTTAGGACAATTTTGATGTGCTGAGTCAAAAAATCACATTGGTCTTGCTCAATCAGGTCAACTTTTTGAATTATGGCCACATGCTGTTTTATAGTTTTTGTTTACATGTACAGGTATTTTCACTTTATATGATGCAAAATTCTTTTTTATGTCATGAAATTCTCTGAATGTTGAACAATGATGATGTAACATTCAATTTACATGTACTTACCTTTATATAAAGGTACTTACTTTTATATAAAGGTAAGTACATGCACAGTGCTAAGTAAGTACTAAGTAAGTACAGGTTTTTACTTAGCACCTGATTGAGAGAAACGGATGTCATTTTTGGACTCAGCGGTGCAAAATTGTCTTAAATCAGTTGAAAAAACACAGACAGCTTACAAAAAAATTATTTTTGTAACTCTGTGTTATCTAAAACATTCACCGTTGACTAACTCAGAGATGCAAGCTCTTATTTTGTATTGTTGTTTTTTCTATAGCTATACCTAGATTTTTTTTTACATCTTTCTGATTAAAAAAAAAAATACCAAATATGCTTTTATCAAGTGGTGGAAAGGTTTTTTGCATGAGACTGTACTGTGATGGGATGGTAACTGAAGGCAGGGCTTTCTTTTAGTGACATGACAAATAAACCAGGGAAAGGTGCACTCCTTCCTGTTGGAGAATATGTAAATAAAGATTATGGACATTCCTAAATGAAATGAGCATTTTGATATTTTTCCAGCAAACATGAGATCCATGGATTCCTTTTAGAAGGTTAAAACCATTTAACACAATTTTACAAGAGTCTTTTAATATCATTTACTGTGACCTTCTCTGTTCGTGCTAAATATGTGGTTTTGTGAACTATTTCCTTTGCAGAGCACTAAGTACAAACAAATAGCTTTGGACTTATATTGACTGATATGACAGAGGGACCCTTTAACAGTCAGGCAAAATTATAGAAGCTGCTCAAGGCCCTGCTTATTCAACTCTGTATATTTCTTTAGCTGAAAATATTCCCAAACAAATTTGCAGATGATAAAACTACAATGTATCAACATGATGCATAAAACTATAAGGACTTGAGAGAGTTGAGGTGCCTAAGCACCAGTGGCCCTGAGGCAGTTCTCTGTTTGCCTTCATTTTTAATCCCAGACAGAGAAAGATGTACACAACATTGCTTGGTGCTCAGAGCTTTACCTTAATATAAGCCTGAATCACAAGGTGCCCGCAGAGAGCGGCAGAATCAATATTTACAGTTGAGGATTGTTTGAGGTGTGGCAAGCTCCATTTTGAGGCTGATGTTAGCTGGTTAGCTGTTAGCTCCAGATGGCGAAGACAAACTGTGCTAACATAATTATCTAGCATAATTAGCATTATGAAGGACAGGGGTGTGTGGTGTGAGTGGTTGATAGGATATGGCCGGTTCCTGCTGTACAATGAGCACAGAATCAACCCTGAGTGAGTGAATGGCAAACTTCGCTAATGCTAGGTGGGTACTAGCAGGCCCGTGTGCCGGCCTATTACAGGCAAATTATTACAAAATAAGCCAGATTGACATAATATAAATTATCAGCTGCGGTTAATGAAGCAGGTGGGAATATGGATGTCTAGTGGGGTGACTACAATTTAAAGAATAGACCAATACGGTCGCCAAGCTAACTCCGTAGCATGCTAGCAGCCATAGTAGCACTGTCAGGGTGGGTTTGGACATTCACAGGGATCATCCCACTATCGTTAACATGGGGGGGGGGGCTATCATTCCCGTGAGCTTCAGTACTTAATAGCTACTCCAGGTAACCAAATGGATGTGCAAAAGCACTGAAAAGGTAAAATTTTCATCTTGTGTTCCCTTTAAAACTTACCTATCTGTTTCGACAGCTCTGAAGCTGCGGCGCACTTCTCCCAAAGAAGTGGTGGCTCCGTACAACACCACCATCTTTCTTCCCTGCCCAGTGCGCTCCTTCCACGCCATTTACCGCTGGGAGAAGGACAACTGCCCTAAGAACTACCCCTGCCTCTTCTCTGGGGACTTCTGTGTCCTGGGGCCAATCGTTGACACGCCCCTGAAGGAAGGGGTCTTCCGCTGCATGGTCACCGAAGATGGATTCAAAGTGGAGGTTATCTCCTTCAGGCTGGTGAATGACGGCAGGCTCCTGGCCGCCTCCCTTGCCTCAACTTTAGGGCCGTCGCTGCTGCTCGCTGTGGCTACCATGTGGCTTCATTAACTGCAGCTCACAGTAATGCTAACTCCTCATTTTTACCGGCTCCAAAATGACAGGAATGAAAAGGAGCCACTAATCAGAGAATCGGTTCGCAGAGCATTAACGTTTATGGTTGGGTTGGACCACAATTTTCCTTTTTTCTATTTTGGTTTTTAGTGAAAGAATCCAGAAAATATCAGTGAATAAGAAGTTTAAAATTCTATATTTTTTAGCATGAAGGAACATATCTGGAGCCATATTTGTCTTAAGAGGAAACGGGAAAATGCTTATATAATGCTTGATATTTAAAAGAACGTGACTGTCCACGGACTAACGTCTTGTGTGTTTAACTCAACCATATTAAGGTGCTTTGCGAACCTTTCTTCTCTGACTAAAAAGAGATAAACATATCCTATGAGTTGGGCAAAAAAAACACCAATACCAGGCCAATTCTTTTTACATTTCTCCACTTATTTTGAAATTGACTTGATTGTGCTTATTTGTGAATATATGTAAACCTTTAATACAACTCTTAACATCTAATCACTCATGTTGTTCATCATTGGTATTGCTCATTAGTCTTTAGAAAAAAAAATGTCTGGTATTGAGATTTAAAAAGCCTTAACACTTCTGGGACATAAACTCCTAAGCACAATTTTGCAGTCGAGGCAGAATACCGCAGACCCGGTTGGACTTGGCACTTTAATTAGTGCAGCTGAGTCTAACAACATTGCTGGGAGGAAGTGTCAGCTTTTTGACAGGAAATAGTAGGTCGGATGGGTGAGAGCCCATCCTCGAACATCACTGTGTCTCAGCACCTCCTCCTCTGATGAGGCAGTTTTTTGCATCTTTTTAGCAGATGGTATCAAACGTCGTTATTACGCCTTGTTTGCAGCTTTGTCCGTTGTTTTATTCATCATGTATTTTAATATCTGTCATTTTCCCCAGAGCATCGGAGCAGAATTTTCATAACGCAAGTGACTCCATTGGAGAAAAGTTAATAACTTTTAACAGTAATGATTAGAAAAACCATCAGCCTCAGGTGTTTTGGCGGGGATTCAATCCTGCAGCCTTTCATTGAAACAAATGAGAGAAGGAGCTGCAGTTCACTTATTGGCCACAGGTGTCACTAAAAACAAGATTTTTCCTAAGTTACAAAGGGCACTGCTGAGTAATGTGTGATTTTACTCTGCTGGTGGGAGGTCATTAGTGCAAATCTCTTAAGTCCACCAAGATTTTGGAAAGAGAAGAACTAGCTCTGTGGGAAAGACTGTGTCACAATGCATAAAGATGTGAACAAGGTAACAAACACACTGTTGCAACCTCAATAGCCACACACTTATGTTATCATAGGGCAGGTGGAGCTAAACAGAACCACATAGTGACATTACATTTCATTGTTTGCCAGGATAGAAAAAAAAAGGCTTGTATTTAGGTCTGTGGTGTACTATGCTGTGTATTTTATTGCTCTGCTGATGCTGATTTCTACCATTGATGCCTATGTATGTGACAAATTGTCTTGTTGGTTTGGGATTTTTTCATGCCATACTTAGAACATTATATGTAACCATTGACTGCTTTGCCTTTCCTCCCCCCTCGGGACATCAATGCAGATGCGCAAGAAATTTCATACTATGACACCCGTGTATCTTTATGCTGTGAAATAAGAGGCTTGATAGATTCTAACAAGATGCGTCACTGATGTACAGCAGCAACCGCAATCAACAGCAGCGACAGCTGGTCTAAGATTAAATATCGCACTACAAATATACACCTGCAGCATAGTTTTTCATCACCTGTGATAACCTCGGGGAAAGCTTTATTAAAAAGAGCGAATTAAAGTCCGATGTAATAAGAAGTTTGTGAATGTAGCGGGAGTTCAGCAGCTCCGAAATGCCAAAAAGAAGAAGAAGAAAAAACTGCACTCGACATTATGAATACTGATCAGCTGACTAAAGAGGTAGACTTATGTGGTGATGAATTATGCAGTGGATTATCATGTCCTCCAGAGCTTTGAGAATTATCATGTAGTAATGGTACATAAATCTGGCCATGCCGAGCTTTTCAGTGGCAGAAATGTCATTTATGGCTAATTAGACAATGGAGACTGACTTGCCTTGTACTGTATTAAAGAATTTGTTTTGTACTGTAAGAGATATGTGGAGTGAGCATATTCTGGATTGTAAAACTTGTGAGACAACTTTGCGTTTCCCACTCCCACTTGGTTGTGTGTTGCTGCATTGGGATCTACTCGCTTTCTGTATTGCACTGATGCGGACTACTGACTGTGCCAAAAAAAAAAAAGAAAGAAAGCTATGTTGAGCCTCATTCACTCCAGGCTTATGGCTTACTTTTGTTTTCAGTTACCTATAATACCCCTCACTTCATACTCCGCATAATACCTTGTCAAAGAAACCCTTAACCCGTGTATGACGTCGGCCTTGCTTACCAAGCAAACCCACAGGCATACTGCAGATGTAAGATGCATATTAATCGTGTTTGTGTCTCTGTGTCACCACCAGGGTGTGATATTAACACCAGCCCCTAGCCAGGTGCTGGAAATCCTTTAGTGAGGGCTGCTAACACCTTTCATCCTGCCAGAGACCTTATCCAGTAAACCAACTTGAAATACACCGATATGCTTGAGTCATTTTCTTGAATAACCTCCTTCCATACGCCAACCGTAGCTGCCAAGTACTGTGTTGATGTTATCTGTTATCACAATACGATATGTGAGGAAAGTCCTATGTTATCCACAAGGCAATTAGGTGTGGTATCATAAGCCTCTTCACTCTGGCCCGTATACATACAATATACTGACAGAAACCATAGGAGTAACAATAGCATTTACCTTTTTTCCTGGTGCTTTTAACAACTTATCATATGCTCAACTGTATCTAACCATCTGCCATTATACAGATTATTACTGTCCTCTCCAAGTAGGTGGAAACCGCTGCAAAACATGTCAGAAAGAAGACTGTGATAATGAGCAGTACACATCAGCCTAACAAGAACAAGAGCAGTGGTCCCAAACCTTTTTTGCCTAATGACTCAGTACTACGCAAAAAAAAAAATAAAAAAAAAATCACAACTCGGGGTTAAACTGAACGGAACCAAAGTATGTGATTAAAAAACTCACCTTTGGTGGAAAACCTGGGTTTTTTTCTCTGCGGGAGATGCTCTCGTGTGTGGGGGGGGGGGGGTGAGTAGCACCCTAGGTGTGTTCACCGTGTTTGGTCGGGCTCCCTCCAGGGGGGCCTCCGGTGCTTCCACAGCAGTCTCGGGATGCTCTGCTTTGGCTTTGGTCCAAGGTGTCAGCGGTGTGGATGCTGCCCCATGCGTGCTTTCAGATCTGCCGTAATTTGCGGCCCCGGGCGATGCGCTGAAACTCTCTTGAAAGCAAAGATAGTTGATCACCAGCTGGTAGAGGGGAGGCCCAGACCAGCAGGCATAAAAGCAAATCACAATCAATCACGTGGCATGCTCATAAAAGAGCCACGGTCCTTTGTGGTTTGAAAGTTACGCTCAGACACTCCAATGATGAATCTTTTTTACAGCTACTACTGAAAAAGTTATGTGTCAAGATGGCACAGACACGACAGGCAGGAAGGCAGTCCGGAAAATTCGGGAAGAGAATATTCAAGTCAATACAGAGCAACAGAATAAATTATTTATTTTTTTCTCTGCAGCTCTCTGCGACACACTACCAAGAGGTCCCACAGGTTGGGGACCACTGATCTACGATATCATCAAAATAGCTTTAATTTTTCATAACTGCAATCTCTTGGTCAAAAACTAGGAAGGGATTCTTCCTTGAGTGAAAATACCAAATTAGCCCCAAAGGGTGCAGCACTCATATATTGTATCAAAGATGAGCATGATAAACTTTTATTGGTTAGGAATGATCACAGTGCTAGTGATTTTATGGAGGTGAAACTGTTCTGCTTTTCGCTTATGACACAGAGTTAGTTTCCTATGCTTGGCGTCACATCAAACATATGTTTACTGTCTTTTCCCCCAATGAGAGGCATATTTGTCAAGCCAACATCTTAGATTGTGATCCAAATCTTAATTACAGTCCTTTGGAAAATAGTGTGAGGAGATTACAGTATGTTGTTAAATGAATTATTGAAGAATTAGGGCTATGTTTGCTCAGACTTTGGCTAAATGTAGGGGAACAGTTTATATTAAGATCAAAAGAGGAATGATGTCTGCCAAAATGCATCAAAGAATCATGAGGCATGGCCGATGACAGTTGGGGTTTTTTTATTAGCATAGTGGATGGAAACAGAAATCTCAGCCTGGATGTTCACAGGCTACTCTAGAAGGACCAAATATTCAGGGTAGTATCTCACTGGGCTGCAACAGCTGGTGACCAGTTGGTGATTAAAAAGGAAAAAAACTTCCAACAAACAGGTGAATTAGTAATAATTTTTACTTGGAATCACACTGAACTGGCACATTTGTGTATATCGCACGAATATTGGACGAATGCCACACTAACTCCCAGCAAATTTTGAAACAAAATTTACTAGGAGTTCACACACTCGCCATTCATGTTTTGCACAACATTTGTGCAACATGTGCATGACAAAATTGTGCATTTTTTTGCACTTACGACTGTCTCGCGACGACCGCACAAATTCCGTGCTACAGTCCCACAACAGTTGCCATGACCATATCTCTGCATTCCAGCAGTCATTTTATCATCAGACAAGCTTGAACACAGAGAAGTGCAGAGACTGCTGGATGGGAGTCCTCTGCACCAGCGACAGCAGGCCCTGGGACTGGCTTTATTCTCCTGTAGGGGCTCATGAGGCAGGGACACCAGCCTCCCTATCCCTAGCCTTGCTTTTCTTACCCTTGGGTGGCATAGTGACACTGTCGGTCGCATCTGTGTCAGCGGGAGCTAGAAAAATTAGCTTTATGCCCGGATGTCACAGATTCATTTCATAGTCCTCAACTTCTCGCAAAGCTGTCTCTTTTCTCCCCCTTTGACTCACGTAAACTAAATTGAGAAGGGTTTGAGGACGGGTTCAAGACAAGTCACTTGCAACAACTCTGTGACTACTTTGACAGAAAATTTTGTAGCACAGATTTTTCTGCAAACGTTTGTGAGATTTTGGAACTTCCCTCATAATGTCATTCTCCAACTAGTTGTGAGTTGTCGCAGCCAAGTGAGAAACTACCTTTACTTTACCTGCAGAAGTGAAACAATCAGATTAGCTGAGGTTAGTTGTGTTTGATGGAGGTTGCTTTGCTTCCAACTGCTGCTAATAATGCAGTAGCCATGACAGTCTGGCCCATTCCAAGACCAACTGAGAAAACATACACAATGACATGCAAGTGAATGTCTCAATGTATGATAAGTTTGAAACTTTAGTGATTCTGTCCAATATGTCTTGTTCAGTCACTGGGAATGATGACCTTACAACAGAGTGTTTAATATGGTTTCTGACAAAATATTCGTATAGCAGCATTTTTGCCACCAACATGCAGATTTAACATACACAACCTTTACCTACATTTATCACCTTTAAATAGCATTTCCTTTCCATTCAGGTTCTTGTTTTGACGTGCACAATGACATGATTGCTATATTGAAATTCAGCTGTCACTCACACCTGTCACTGTCAACCAGTCCAATAAAGACTAATCTCCTTCATAGCGAGCTCTCAATTTACCTTCAGGAAATCATTTATGGCCATATCGTGCTATCTGCTGTAAACGAGTGAGGTGGGTCGCTGTTTTGTTCGCCCTGGAGTTTTGAGTGTTAGGTGCTGTACATGTGTGCCCATGATTCAGTGTCTTGGTATATCTAATTTTAAAAGTAACATGCCAAACTCTATTATATAAAATGAGATTTATATCGGTGCCATGCCAATCTGATGCCATCTCATGCCATGTATTTTTAAATAAAAGATATCTATAGTGCAATAGATATTCATGTAACAAATCCATATTGACATGTGTTTCCCTGAACATGTGCAGTGAAAATTAATAAAACATAAGGATAAAAAAATAGTCTTTGTTGTTGTCTTTATCTGAAGTATATTATGATATGCCTTTCCTTATATTCTGGCACATTGTATAACAGCCCATTAGAAGAAAGGTAGTGGTTTATAATACAGCCCTCAAATTACAGTGTAATTATGCTCTAAAGCAAGTTTGAGCAACTTGAACTTTTTTTGTACTGTAAGCAGAAATCAAAATCCTGTATGTTAAACAGAGTAAGCATAAAGGAGATCATGGGTGCTTTGACACCCAACCTGTTTGGTCTGGACCTTCGGATGTTTCAGTTTGGTTTGGACCAAAAGCTTAGGCTTAAAACCTCCTCTGAACCACAGTCTGGACCAAAACTGGTGGTCTCAGTCCAGATCAAACCAAACCTTTGGCAGGTTCACACTTTAAGTCCAAACACAGGATGCCATGGCAGTCGAAAAGAGGACAAACGAGCCACGGTAGCACGTGGTGACAGAAAGAGACCCAGTTTTTATTTGAAATATGGCCCATTAGTGGCATAAAGAGTTGATTTTAAAAAAGATCATAAAATACCTGAAATTTACCTGATATTTTTGGAGAGGATGCAACAGAGAGTGTAGGAAAGATTGGTCAAGCAATGTCAAGAGCAGATCATCATGGCCAGTGAGAAGGACAAACATCCAAACTAGTTCACCTCCTAATGTGGTGAACCCCCAGGTTTGAGGTATTGCTCCATATTCGATAAAGCTCCCACCCCTACTTTAATATGTAGCAATTTGGTGTCTGTATTATAAAGTGCTAAAAAAGAGCATCTAAAAATAACTAAAAATTTTGTTAGATCTCTCTGCTCATTTCAGAGAAAGGATGAAGAGCTGTACCAAGACCTGTACCAAGTTAAAAGATATTACTTTTACATTTACTTTGAGACTGTGACACATGGAATACTACCCCAGAAAAGCCCCAGGAATAAAAATATACAATGTGGAAATGGACAAAATAAATCCACTACAAACAAATGAAGTTACCCATTGGTTAATTTTCACCCTTCTTAAATGAATCCAGCGTAAACTTAGTGGACACATTGTTGATTGATACATTTCACAGTATTCTAAATATATTCCAAAACTGTTAGCTTATTTAGGGATGGGAACTTTTTAATTTAAAGGGGTCATTGACTGAAAAATGGTGTGTTTGTCGGGTTTAACTGTCTGAAATGAGTCCACTGGTCACCTAATTCTCAAAAAATTTCCAAAACAGTCTATTCTCTTTAAAAACCACAGAACCTTTATCTCATTTTTCTCTCCCAGAAATGCCCGAAATATTTTTGACTCTTCTGTCTAAATTGTATATGTCACAATTAGAAAAAGCCAACCCACCGCCGTCCTTGAGACCCGCCCACTGCTCCATTATTGGCCTCCCTAGCTGTATGTCATGTAGATGGATGGGGTGCTAAAGGTAGCCTATTAGCCCCTGGGCTATTAGCCCTCAAGCCAACACTGGTACCAGGAAGCTCGAACCAAACACTGCTTATATTGTTATTTTCTTCAGATTTTAGTCACCCTAATAGCCATCCCTGTTACCACCTGGTTCACCAATCCATAGTCTACAATATACCTTGTGTCACTCCGCCCCATCTCCCAGTGGTTTCGCCTTGATTCTGCATCCGGCGCTGGTGTCCCGGTTGCGGCAACCGCCTACACCGCAACCCGAGGCTGCGCCCCCAAGCTCCCCCACCATCCTCCGATGCTCCATGCGACTCCACTCCACCCCCACAGGTAACGTAGGGGAGCTGCTTTGTGACAGTGCATCCCCCAGCTGGCCGTGGGAGAGGAGCAGAGTCCCACAGAGCGAGACACTGCCCTTTGAGATCCCGTGGCTCGGCAGCTCAGGCTCAGGCCCGGCCAGCAGCCCCGAGTCGCAGTGATTTGTGAGTCGGCATGCATGAGCCACTGGTGATTTGTTGTGGCATCCCAGCGAGGTTGTTGGGAGATGGGACGGAGTGACGCAAGATACACAGTCGATTGTGGATCAGTGAACCAGCGCTGCTCATCCAAGTTAGAAGTAAGCTAGAAGCCACTCAGCTAATGGCTAACTGACGTAAGAGCGAGGGCGGAGTTTAACAGCTGAAGGATGTTTCTTAAAGTGATGGGCTTTAAATCAGAGCATTTCAAGAAAGCCAGGAAAAATAAAAAATGAATTTGCTTCAACAATTAAAAAAAAATAAAGAAAATGTGAACAAAATATATCACAAACACTTCATTAAGATGTGTGAGCTGTTAAAATGTGGAAAAAGTGCAGCCAATGACCCCTTTAAATGTATATCAATGGTTTATTCTTCAACTATACATACATGTAATACCATATCTCATTTCTTCTAATCTTCTCAGGATATTTGTTCTTAACATAATCACAGGATTGCTTAAATATCCACGCACAATAGATCACAAAATGGTGTGCTCTCATTTACAGTTGCCTGTCAAGACCAGCAGGTTTCATCACCATCTGCTGGCCAGTGTTTGGTGTGTTGATGAGAATACAGTGAGCACTTTACAGCCAGTATAGAAAACATGCACGATTCATTAACCCAGCCTGTACACATCATTTATTTTAGTCTGCATAGTGTTTTGAATTGGTACGGCTGCTTCCATGTTGTTGCAACAATTCTTCGCAAGCCCTCAGCAACTGCCTACATAAATCTTCACAAACATAACATGGATGTAAAAACTGTCTGCTGCAGAGATGATGTAAGTGGGAAACGGCTCCTTAACAGGGTCGTTCAGTTTCTCTGGATAGACCTCAAGTGGTTCATTGTGTCTCTGTGGGCGGGCATTTAGGTAAGTCTGGAGAGGAGCTGAGCATTATCTGCGGCAGAAAACAGCACCGAGGCTATGATTTTATTCCTCATAATCAGCTTTCATTGGGCCAAGAAGACTCTGTCAAAATGGAAAAAGGTGAGGCAGCTAAACTAGCACTTGGCAAAATTCTAAATACTCCCAATCCCATTCTCCTGCCTATTGGTAAATAGTAATAACTGAAGTCAGGATGAAGCAACTGTGCACACGTCTGGGGGCAGAATTTGGCACAGTGACCTTTTTGCATATTTTAAATTCAGTGATCTGAAAATGAACTATGCTCTGCTCCTCTGCTAACCTTCTGACAGAAAATCATCTTTGCAATGACAATAATGCCCCTAAACAGTTCAAAACAAACAAAAAAGTTACAGAAGAAGACGTGATCTCCCAGACGATCTCCTGAGGGACAAAGTGCCCCTTTTGGCTGTGCATTAAATAAACCCTGCCCTGGTCCTGGAAAGGTGAGCCACTAATGTTTCTATTGTTCAGGAAGATTTATAATTATGACTGAGAATACTTGTATTTTTTTCACATTTTCACAAACACATTGCAAAGATAAGCTGGTTAATTTTATTGAGAGGGGTTCATTCCAGGCAGAAACAAGCAAAACATCTTTTCCCTTAAGCTGCCATGTGGCTACTGTTTCACAGCGGACATGTGTATGCATGTTAAAAATAAAGCACGGGCCACACACTTGTATGCAGAATACCTGTAAACCCCCGATCTACCAGCAACGCAGAAGTGGTGACTGTGTAAATGCAGGTGTATAGAAGTGTAGCACATGCTGACTCAAGCTGAACAGAGGTGTTGTGCATGTGGAACACTGGGGAAAAAATAATATTTTTAAAATGCAACTCTATACTTTCTGCCTGCCTGGGGCGTCAGATTCTGGGTAATGATGAAACTAGCTACCGAGGGCCGTGAATGGAATGGGGCTTATCTAAAGCTTGGAATGTAAAATTTATGACCACAACACATACAGACGTGGACAAAATTGTTGGTACCCCTCTGTTCGTAGCAAGGAAGAAAACCACAATGGTCACAGAATAACTTGAATCTGACAAAAGTGGTAATAATAAAAAATTCTAATGAAAATTAACCAATGAAAATCAGACAATGCTTTTGATTGTGGTCTTCACCAGAATTATTTTAAAAAACAAACTCCATGAAATAGGCCTGGACAAAAATGTGGAAGTACCCCTAGAAAAATAATGTGACCATAGGGACATGTTCAACCAGATGTGTCCTCTAATTAACATCACCAGGTGTCTACAACCTTGTAATCAGACCAGTCGGGCCTATTTAAAGGGTGACAAGTAGTCACCTGTGCTGTTTGATGACATGGAGTGAACCACATTAAACATGGACCAGAGGAAGCAAAGGAGAGAGTTGTCTCAGGAGATTAGAAAGAAAATTAAGACAAGAAGCATGTTAAAGGTAAAGGCTATAAGACCATCTCCAAGCAAGCTTGATGTTCCTGTGACTACAGTTTGCGCATATTATTCCAGAAATTTAAGATCCACCGGGGCTGTAGCCAACCTCCCTGGACGTGGCTGCAGGAGGAGAACGGATAATACGAATGGTAACAAAAGAGCCCAGAACAACCCTCTAAACACGATTCATGGTGAACTCCAAGGTCAAGATACATCAGTGTCAGATCGCACCATCTGTCGTTGTTTTGAGCCAAAGTGGACTTCATGGGAGTTGGAGAGGACCAAAGGAGGACACCACTGTTGAAAAGAAATCATAAAAAAGCCAGACTGGAATTTGCCTAACTGCATGTTGACAGCCACAAGATCTTCTGGAGAGAATGTCCTATGGACAGACAAGACAAAACTGGAACTTTTTGACAAGGCACCATCAGCACTATGTTTACAGACGCAAAAATGAAGCATACCAAGAAAGAACAGTCCTACTGTGAAACATGGAGGAGGTTCTGTTATGTTGTGGGGCTGCTTTGTGCCTCTGGCACAGGGTGTCTTGAATCTGTGCAGGGGTACAATGAAAATCTCAAGACTATCATGGTATTCTAGAGAGAAATGTGCTGCCCAGTGTCAGACAGCTTGGTCTCAGTCGCAGGTCATGGGTCTTGCAACAGGATAATGACCCAAAACACAGCTAAAAACACCCAAGAATGGCTAAGAGCGAAACATTGGACTATTCTAAAGTGGCCTTCAATGAGCCCTGATCTAAATCCTATTGAACATCTGTGGAAGGAGCTGAAACATGCCGTCTGGAGAAGGCACCCTTCAAACCTGAGACAACTGGAGCAGTTTGCTCATGAGGAGTGGGCCAAAATACCTGCTGAGAGGTGCCAGAAGTCTCACTGACAGTTACAGAAATCGTATTGATTGCAGTGATTGCCCTCAAAAGGTTGTGCAACAAAAATATTAGTTAAGGTACCATCATTTTTGTCCAGGCCTGTTTCATGAGTTTTTTTTTTTTTTTTAAATAATTCTGTTGAACCACAATTCAAAAGCACTGTGTGATTTTCATTGGTTAATTTTCATAGACTTTTTATTTATTACCACTTTTGTCAGATTGAAGTTATTTCTGTGACCATTGTGGTTTTTTCTTTCATTAACAGAGGGGTACCAACAATTTTGTCCACGTCTGTAAGCCCCTTTTCCACTAGCACCTGCTCAGCCCTACTTGCCTCGACACTACTTGGCTCAACACGGTGTAGTTGGTTTTCCATTACAACTGAATGCCACCTCAAGTGGATGGGCTCATTACAGGAAGGCGGCCTGTAATCCCGTTATGTTGTTTACATGCTGCAGTTTTCACTGATAAATAACAAAAGATGCTTAAAATCACAAAACACTCACCATCTTCCCCATGAGCAGCCATTAGCTTGGAGACCTCCTGGTATGCTTTTTCATTTTGGGTCGCTCCATCACAGCAGGGCCGATGGGGCTGAAAAGTTCATAGGCTGAAAAGTTCAGCATTGTCAAATTTGACCAAATGTAGTTTATTTTTCAAGCTCAGGGATCCAAGCGCTGCAACACCGATGGAAGAAATGTGTGCACCGAAGGGGAAACTGTTGAAAAATAACCACATTTGGTCAAATTTGACCACTATATGAACTTTTCAGCCCTGGCACCGGTAGAGCATTCCGAAATAAGATACCAGGAGGTCTCCGAGCTGATGGCTGCTCACGGGGAAGATGGTGAGTATTTTGTGACAGTGCTGATTTGAGCGACGGTTGTGTGACGTGTTGATCCCCAGTGAAAATTCCAATGATGAGGGGTGGGGGACCCACATACATTGCTATACCCAGGGCCCTGCATTTCTTTTTCTTTTTTTTTTGCTGCACCCTTGCTTGGTGTATCCGACTGCAAGTATCTCCAGGTAACAATTAACTAAAACTTGGATTTAAACCCAAATGAGGTAAGGCCAAGAAACAACATGCCATGCATGTTTTTTAAATAAATTTTGTTCACCAGCGTCACTCAAATATGGTTTTCCAATCATTCCTATGTGAACTGCAGTCACACAAGAATCATGGACCCAAAGTGCATCCAACCACCAACTGCCCCAATATGTTATTCCTATATAATAATTTATTTATTAGACCCTTAGAATAGATGGTCAGTGTAGCTACTTTTTTAGGTTCTTTGAGTGGTTTTTGTGACTAGAAAATATAAGTACAGGCCTTATCCCCCCTCCCCCCTACCAGACTCCTTATTACATTATATAATAGTAGTTAATCAGGTCAATATTTAACTTTAATTAGAGCTAAGACATAAGCATGTGTCTTCAAATGTCCCCTTTAATAAATGAACGCCTTTTAAAAGAAAACCAATTTCATAAAATGAACTGAATGACTTACTAAAGCCAGTTCAGGAACATAGAAAATGGCATGTGAAAAGTCAAAGAAAATTGGCTGTGTACGTGCAAACAGGGTTAAAATGCTGCTGAAAGCTATTAACCACACTGTTGTAATCATGAAAGGAAGCATCAACTCTAATCACAGATTTGCAAACTCTGAATTTTCCTGTAATTCAGACAGTAGAGTCCTTCTCAAGGGCAGAGTTCCCTTCATTTGCCAGAAAACAGAAAATGGGCCTGTGCAGGAGGAGGTGACAGATTTCAATCAGACATTCACACCATCACAGCTAATAAAATGCCCACCAGAGCCTGTGACTAAGCAGTCATTGAGCAGCACAGACACAAGCACGGGGACAGCTGGTGGTGTTCACTGAGCTCCAAAACAAAGCTGAATCAGAGCCTCCCTAAACCTCGGCATTAGCACAATGAATGGAGCATACTCCAGGAAATGTCTGCAGTCAAGTGAGTCACACCAAAAAACAGAAGATCTGACAATGGAGGAGGCAAATGAGTCAGCACACAATGGTGACCTTGCAAAAAGAGAGAACACTGCAATATGAGCAAAATCAATGGAAAAGGCTTTGCTTATTGTGGGGTTAAATATTGAACATTACAACTTTTGACTTTAACTTTTTGTTTCACTTGCAAGTTTATGTTTGAACCACTGAAATCTGAACTGTACAGATAGGCAACAGTCCATTTACGGTAGACAATGCTGTTCTCCCTTAGACTCATTGTGTGGTTTTGAGTGAAATGCCGCAATAGCTTTTGATTCACCAACAACAAAAACATGGAATAAGGTCAGCGTCTCATTTTTGCAATAACTTCAATGATATCTTTGCTCATCCTCGAGCAACATAATTCATATTCCTCCCAAGATTTTGGCTTATCACTATCAACAGAACTAATGCCAAATGCAGTCTACATGCACACACCATATCAGAGATGATGGGTTTACACTTGAAATTTATCCCTTTAAGAAAATACATTCTAATATATTCCATCTGCTTCTTACTTCTTCTTCTTTCGGCTGCTCCCTTTTGGGGTTGCCACAGCAGATCATCAGACGTCATGATCCGCATGTTTGATTTGGCAAAGGTTTTACATCAGATGTCACTTCCTGTCACAACCCTCCCCATCACCCCGTCCCATCCAGCTACAACGATTACCGGCCTGTAGCACTGACCCCCATCATAATGAAGTACTGCGAGCGGTTTGTCATGCAGAACATCAAGTCCATCCTGCCTCCCTCCCACGACCCATCTCAGTTTGCATACAGGTCAAACAGATCCACAGAAGATGCCATTGCTGCTGCTCTCCATCCAGCCCTCACCCACCTGGACTCAAAGAGCTCCTACATGCAAATGTTGTTCTTGGACTTCAGTTCAGCATTCAACACAATCATCCCCGAGCACCTAATACAAAAATTCAGACACCTGGGACTCAAAACCTCTCTCTACAACTGGGTGCTGGACTTTCTCACAGGGAGGCCACAGAATGTGTGGGTTGGTAGCAACACCTCCAAGACCATCATACTGAGCACAGGGGCCCCACAAGCATGTGTGCTAAGCCCACTGCTCTTCACCCTGCTGACCCATGACTGTGTACCAACCTACAGCACCAACCACATCATCAAAATTGCAGACAACACAACGTTAGTGGGCCTCATCATCAACAATGAGGAGCCCAACGACAGAAATGAGGTGAGCCAACTGGTCCAGTGGTGTAAAGACAATAATCTCTTCCTGAACATGGGAAAAACCAAGAAGATTGTGGGCGACTTCAGAAAGGACACACACAGCATACCCTTCTGATCATCGATGGAGCAACTGTGGAGAGGGTGAACAGCACCAAGGTCCTCTGGGTGCACATCTCTGAGGACCTCTCCTGGTCAAACAACACCACATCACTGGCCAAGAAGGGTAAAACTCACTTCCATTTCCTGCGCAAACTGAGAAGAACACAAGTCCCAAACGCCATCATGTGCTCATTCTACTAGGGCACCATTGAGAGCATTCTCACCAGCTGCATCGCGGTGTGGTATGGAAACTGCACTGCCTTCTGCCAGAAGACACTACAATGCACAGTGAAAGCTGCCAGCAAGATCATCAGTGCCCGTCTTCCCCCCCTTTCAGACACCTCACCCGCAGAGCCATCAACAGCTTTGTTCATCAGGCCATCAGGACCCTGAACTCTGTCCACTTCCTCCCCCCGGACCGTAACACACTCACCCACACAATAACTACCTCAGCTGTTGGCACAGAAAGACTGGCACACCAACAGCAATACATCTACTGCTGTATGTCTCTGCACTTTACTGCAACCATTTGCACAAATGCTGTATCTGCTGCTCTCTGTCATTGCAATACTGTTCATGTGGAGTCCAATCTGTCACTGTCTGCACCTACACCTACACTACTGCATCAAACTTGCAACTACGAGTATTATTGCTCTACTTTTTCTGTATATAGGATTGCTGGGTTTTATCATTTAACTTTATTTGCACTTTGGGATATCTGGGTCTATCTTTTGTCGTTATTCGCACTATGGGTAGCATTACTGTACATAGACTGCTGTTGTTGTTTTTCCATCCTTATTCCTTTTTTTTAATATATATGTTGCGCACACCACTGAAGAGAGAGAAATGCCATTTCAATTCTCCTGTATGTATAGTAGCATTGACAAATAAAATTTTGAATCGTGAATCTTTTAACATCATTGATTGCATGAATAGATAGGGCCCCCACTGCGAATGGCGCAGTGCGGCGCCTGTCATGTGATGCCATTTGACATGGCCAAAAACTCCCCAGCTGTACTAAGTATTCCACCTCACAAGGTGCCAGACACGTATAACTTACTGCGCTTGCCTTGGAGGACTAATGGCAGACACAGAAGCATCCAACCTCACTTCTGGACACCAGAGAAGAAGAAATTTTTAGACAAACAAATGGGGACAATACCGATCGCAGATGAAGGAGGCATTTGCTCCTAAGTTTGGCAACTATGATTCTAAAAAGAGATTATTTAGCTTATGAAGGGAAATATTTACCTTTTGTGACAGGAGAAGACAGTTTGGAGCGTGTACACTTTTGTCTGCCATCGACGGAGCGGTAGGTGACAACAGAGAACAATAGTGCCGGTTCGGTGGCATTATGTAACTGAAATTGAGGTGGAATAAATCACAAGATTCATGTGAGACTTTCTCGATGTTGGAAAGAAAGCAAAGATGACTGGCAGAAGACAAAATAAGGACCATGGATGACGAAAATGGACGAATGAAGACACGACGAGCGGTAGGTCTGATTGTTTTTTATCGGTTTGTGTACATTCTACTGATTTTCTGGTTCATATACTTTGAAGATAAGATAACAAAAAAACAAAAACAAAAATGGTGACAGAAAAACAAAACCATCCTTTGTGTAAATACATATGTCCAAAGTCCACTTCTGACTGAAAATTATGTAATTCGATATGGCTGCCGTGGCGTTATGCAAATTAGATGCGTAAATTTACTCCTTTCTCAAACTTTGGATCATATTCTTGCTTACCACTTTCAAGTTATATCTTTGGAAATCTCTGACATCTGAACTGAATATTTTCTTGAAAAAAACCTTGACCACCAAGTGTCATAAACCCCCGTGCGCCACTATACGGTGCACGAGGGAGAGAATGGAAAACCCAATTGCGTGAGTAGAAAGTGCCATTTTATTAAACAAGCCACAAAATTCACAGTGCTTGACCACACACATACAGGAAGTTGAAAATGATGAATTACAGCCACCAGACATACAGGGCGCCTGCCGGATGCTCTACAGCCCGGTCAAGGGGAAGCCTAGTGCCGCAGGACTGCTGTCAGCACGATGAGAAAGGCGAACATGACACTTACGGGGCTGGAGCGATCCCAGGGCGATCCGTGTAGTCTGGAGGATGAAGTGGGTGAGCAGGGTCAGCCGATTACACCAAGGGATTAACTGAACTTCAAGTGCTTGGCTGAATAATAGCAGGTAATGAAAACTCATACGTGGAGAGCTAGCTGCCACGTATGGAGGTGAATGCTCCGACAATCTCTTTCCACAAACACAGCGAAGAGGTACTCCTGATGCTAACGAGGAAAGAGATTGCCGGTGCGAGAAAGCGTGGGCTGAACATGATTGGACCTGGTGTGTGAGAGAGCATGTATGAGCATGTGAATGGAAATGAATGAAGCGTGTGCATGTATGTGTGTATGTTTGTGAACACCCGTGACAGTACAGCTGATGGCACTTGACAGGAGAAGGGGGCGTGCCCAAGCTGTCAGGGAGCGGAGGCCCAATAGCTCCCTGAAGTGCCAGGTTGAAAATAGGGCAAAACATAACAATAAGTCAGAACTGGGTTTGGAACAGCCAAACCCAGATTCATGACACTAAGGGCTGATGGCGCAATGGAGCACCATACGTAATCAATAGGTTAAATTTACACGGGCTTGGGAGTACACTGGCTTGTGTACCCCCTGTGGCTGGGTCATTCCATCTGCTTGTTTAATGCATCAAAACTTCATAAACTTGTGAATTTAAAAAAAAAAATGGAAGATCTCTAGCTTGGGGATCCTATGGGGACCCCCTTAGGGTGAAATTTACACTTTTAGCCTTATCTCTTCCCAGCCATTAAAAAAATCATCATGTGTCATTCTTTAGCAGAGCATAAACTACAATCGAGTTCACACAAAGGTAAAACCAGTCCATTAAAAAAAAAAAAAAAAAGCCATTTCTGACATTACCATTTATGAACAAAGAGGTGCTTTTTGGGAACATTAGTCTGAGTCTGTATCTTACTTTACAGGGTCTCTGTTTTCCATTTGTTTTCAGAAGAAAAAAAGAGATGCATACATTAGCAGAAAAAAGCTATTAAACATAAGTCCTCCCTTTTCTTTTCAGTTGATTTCGCACATCCATTCTTCTGCTGTTATCTGGGACATACACACAAGGAATGGCTGTTTACACACAGTCATTTACAGAGGAAAAGACCACATGTCAATCTTCCCAGTGATTCTGCTGGCAGAAACATAGAGGCACAGAATTGCTTTTTACCAAAGAAATTCTCATTGTGAATTAATCCATGGAATATTTAGAGGCATTTCATTTTACAGCAACTGTGAGTCACATGTGGGTTTTTACATCACTTCCTTCAACTTTTACAACATATTGTTATGAATTTCTGCCTTTTTGAGGCAAGAGAAATTGAAAGCCACTTGCAGCAGTATGCTGTGCGTGTTTATTAATCAAAAAGGTGAACAGACAGTCCAAGCAAACAAACAGGGTACATGTACAAAAGAGGAATTACTGTGATTATGCGCCAGACGCCCCTCAGCTCCAGGTGAGTACAAATGAAGAAAACCCAAAGCGCTGCAGACATGACTGCAAGCAGGGGGAGACTAAGGAGAGGACCCAGGAGAAACTGGAAACGAGGAAAAACATTATAGTACTCACCGAGCCGGGGACAGGGCAGTCTGTGGCGGTAATCCCAGAGACACAACATGCAAGGAAGAAAGCTGATGACTGAGCAGCAGACAGTGCAGTACAATAATCCGGCAATTCACAAGAGTAGACACAGGGCTTAAATAACGCCAAACATAATAAGGAAAGTGATTGCTGGTGTGTGAGTGTGTGTGTGTGTGTGTGTGTGTGTGTGTGTGTGTGTGTGTGTGTGTGTGTGTGTGTGTGTGTGTGAACAGAGAATGAACACAAACGATCATGACAGACAGCTGGGGTGAACTGGCAGGAGAGGGGGGCATGGCAGTGAGCTCTCAGGGAGCCAAGCAGCCCTCAGAGGCTCCCAGAGAGGTGCCTGATGGCAAATAGGGAACCAAAATACTCTTGGAGACTAAGCAGCCACCGTGCCATGAAACTGGGCTTGAAAGTCCAACTCAGTCCATGACAGAGCTCCCCCCGAAAGGGTGAATACCAGACACCCCTAGTGCCATCAAAGGACCCAAAACCAAAACAGCCAAAACCCTGCCCCCCTCCCCCCGGAGGAAGTACCACAACAAACCAGGGCAGGAGGTGGGGGAAACCAGGTCAGGAGGGAAGCAACAAACAATACAACACAAAAATACTAAACAAGAAAACAAGGTGAACCTCCCCCACCTCCAAAACCTAGAACAACACCCCCCATGCCCCAGGAGTCCAAGAGTTCAGGGGGCCGACCAAAGTCCCAGGCCCAAGGGGTGGTGAAGGGATGCCGGTCGGGTGGTCTGTCCAAGTCCAAGGCCAGTCAGACCACCCGGGAGAGCGAGTCAAGTGGCCGGCCAGGGAAACTGGGCCACCTAACCCCACGGCACAGTTCACCAGGCAGACAGCCTGGATCCCTGAGCCACCAGCTCAAGAGAGGCGGCCCAGGAGGCGGTCTCCCCACGGGAAAACCCAACACAGGAAGGGGAAGACCAGAAAGGGGAGCCCCGGCATCATCGAGCAGTGATGAGGGAGGAGCCACCCTGCCCCCCGTGGCCCTGAGCTGGGGGACAGCTGCACCCATGGAGGGCCCGGTCTGGGACATAGCTGCACTCGTGGAGGCTCCAGGCTGGAGCTGGGCCACAGCTGCATCCACGGTGGTCCCGGTCTGGGACCTCACTGCACCCGCAGTGGACCCCAGCTGGACTATGGTTGCACCCGTGGTGGACCCCAACTGGGCCTTAGCTGCACCAACGGTGGACGCCTGCTGGGCCTCGACGGCAGGGGCAGCAGGAACCTCAGGCGGCGGACCCAGATCCTTGGAAGCCTCTGACGCCGCCGACTCCTCTCCAGTGACCCTGGGGGAAAGCTCAGAGACAACACAAAAGGAAGAGGGGTCAGGGTCTCTGGCAGCGGCGGAGCCTGGCCAGGCAAACTCAGATGCAGCGGGTGGCTGCACCTGGCTCTCCTTGCCAAGAGTCAGGCAAGATTGCTGCAGAACTGAAAACAGAAAGACAAAATAGAGCACTCGCCTGAGCTCAAGCTCCACTGATGTCCAGGACTCTGACGATCCAGCAGATGGCGACATCTTGGACCCGGTCTGGCAAGGATCCAGCTCCAGTGCTGACTCTGCTGCGGACGCAGCAGGCAAGATGGTAGCAGCAGTCCTGGTGCCTTCAGGCGACTTCCTCCATGCAGGTGGTTCCTTCGGCGTGACGGCTGGGATCCACTCCATGCTGGCTCTGCCCTAGGATCATTCAGAGCCACAGGCTCCTCCACTGTCCGGCAGCCTGGTTCCAGCTGGTGCTCAGGAAGAAAGGCAGGAGACATGGAGGGGATAGGTGAGTCTTTAACAACAGCAGCAATGGGAGAGCACTCAGGTGACTGCCTAACCTGAGGATCTCTCCCAGGAGACAGACAAGATTCATCGTTAAGAGAGGAAGTAGAATGAAAAAAACACTTGCCCAGTGTCCCGGGCCTGGATGTTGGCTGCTCCTGGTGGCGAGTGATCCTCCTCCTCTGCATCATCAACAGCCCTGGACCCCCTCAGTAGGCGGTGGAGGAACCGGCTCAGATGGCGCAAACGTGGGAGTGTCCGGAGAAACCAAAGCTGAACTCATGGCTGCGAGTGGAGACATCTAGGTGATGTGGGCTACAGTTGGAGCTGAGAGGGCACAGACTGGAGTGACAGCTGGCACGGGGAGCGGCTCCGCCGCAGGATTAGTCAAGAAGGACATCTGGCTGAGGTAAAGGGCTTCCTCTGATGTTCCGACACAGGATGACCTTTACGCTGTGGAATGGGCTCCTCAGATGACTCCGGCTCCTCTCAGTCCAGCAACTCCCTCCCAGGACCAACAGAGATTTTGGGGAGACAAAGGCAAAGGATTGAGGAGCGGTGACAGCAGCTGACGGGCGAGCCCTAGGAGACTGTAAAATCTTGAACTCCTCCACAGGAATCAGGCTAACCACATCAGGTGATAGAGCGAGAGATTGTAGTAGCACTTGCCTGAATTCCTGACTGGTAATGATATCAGCCACTTTCTCGGTGTCTTGCTCCATCTCCCCAGGAGAAGGACGACAAGTCTGGCGAGGAGATGAGGACACCGGCTTGGAAAGTGAATGACGGGCTTTTGGCCTCGGGGAGCACTTCCTTGGCTGCTGAGGTTTAACCGCGGAGGACCCTCTCACCACTTCCTCAAAACGCTGCCGTGATTCACAAATTTGGGTGAGCAGCGCCGTCAGTGCCGGATATCTCCAAAGGCTGGAACACGTCTGTATCACCCTGACAGCAATGTCCAATAAAGAAAAATTAATTTCCGGAGAGTGGGTGGCACGAGCCCTGAAAGCAAAGTCCACTGCTCGCTCGGCCACCGTGCACTCCTCCGGGCTCAGACCAAAAACCAAAAAGTCCATGGTGAGGGAGCTTCAGTTAGTAAGACAAACACCAAAGGTGAGGGAAAAAAACACACACGCACACAACACCTCTGCTGGGTTTTAACTGGCCGGATTATTCTGTTATGAATTCCTGCCTTTTTGAGTCAGGAGAAATTGAAACCCACTCGCAGGAGTATGTTGTGCATGTTTATTAATCAAAAAGGTGAACAGACAGTCCAAGCAAACAAACAGGGTACATGTACAAAAGAGGAATTACTGTGATTATGCGCCAGACGCCCCTCAGCTCCAGGTGAGTACAAACAGAGAAAACCCAAAGCGCTGCAGACATGACTGCAAGCAGGGGGAGACTAAGGAGAGGACCCAGGTGAAACTGGAAACAAGGAAAAACACTATAGTACTAACCAAGCCGGGGACAGGGCAGTCCGTGGTGGTAATCCCAGAGACAGAACATGCAAGGAAGAAAACTGATGACTGAGCAGCAGACAGTGCAGTACAATAATCCGGCAATTCACAAAAGCAGACACAGGGCTTAAATAACGCCAAACATAATGAGGAAAGTGAATGCCGGTGTGTGAGTGAGAGTGAGGATGTGTGTGTGTGTGTGTGTGTGTGTGTGTGTGTGTGTTCAAAAAATGAAATTCATATTATATGGATTAATTTCACAAAGAGTGATATAATTTATGTTTATTACCTCGCCAAGGGAGGACGGAGGTAATGTTTTTAGTTACGTTGGTTGGTTTGTCTGTTAGCAACATTACTCAAAAAGTTATGATTGGATGTTAATGAAATTTTCAGGAAAGATGTTTAATGGCATGGGGAACAGATCATTAGATTTTGGTGGTGATTTGGATCGCGATCTGTATGCAGGAATTTTTTGAATATTATTTTATAGATATTAATATGGCGGTTGTGGCGCAGGTGTAGTGTAGCCGACTACTGATCTTAGGGTCAGGATTTCAGTTCCCGCTCTGTCTGCAGTCTGCATGTCGAAGTGTCCTTGAGCAAGACACTGAACCCCCAGTTGCTCCTGGTGGGTCAGGCCGCATGGCAGCTCTGCTGCCATCAGTGTGTGTGTGTGTGTGTGTGAATGAACAGAGAATGAATACAAACGATCATGACAGACAGCTGGGGTGAACTGGCAGGAGAGGAGGGCGTGGCAGTGAGCTGTCAGGGAGCCGAGCAGCCCTCAGAGGCTCCCAGAGAGGTGCCTGATGGCAAATAAGGAGCCAAAATACTCTAGGAAACTAAGCAGCCACTGTGCCATGGAACTGGACTGGAAAGTCCAACCCAGTCCATGACACATACAGTGCATCCGGAAAGTATTCACAGCGCTTCACTTTTTCCACATTTTGTTATGTTACAGCCTTATTCCAAAAGGGATTAAATTCATTTTTCCCATCAAAACTCTACACACAATACCCCATAATGACAATGTGAAAAAAAATTGAGATTTTTGCAAATTTATTAAAAATAAAAAACTAGGAAATCACATGTACATAAGTATTCACAGCCTTTGCCATGAAGCTCAAAATTGAGCTCAGGTTCAACCTGTTTCTACTGATAATCCTTGAGACGTTTCTACAGCTTAATTGGAGTCCACCTGTGGTGTGGTAAACTGAGTTGATTGGACATGACTTGGAAAGGAACACACCTATCTATATAAGATCCCAGAGTTGACAGTGCATGTCAGAGCACAAACCAAGCATGAAGTCAAAGGAATTGTCTGTAGACCTCTGAGACAGGATTGTCTCGAGGCACAAATCTGAGGAAGGGTACAGAAAAATTTCTGCTGCTTTGAAGGTCCCAAAGAGCAGAGTGGCCTCCATCATCCTTAAATGGAAGAAATTTGGAACCGCCAGAACTCTTCTTAGAGCTGGCAGGTGGTCTAAACTGAGCAATCGGGGAAGAAGGGCCTTAGTCAGGGGGGTGACCAAGAACCCAATGGTCACTCTGACGGAGCTCCAGTGTTCCTCTGTGGAGAGAGGAGAACCTTCCAGAAGGACAACCATCTCTGCAGCAATCCACCAATCAGGCCTGTATGGTAGAGTGGCCAGATGGAAGTCACTCTTTAGTACAAGGCACATGGCAGCCCACCTAGAGTTTGTCAAAAGGCCCCTGAAGGACTCTCAGACCATGAGAAACAAAATTCTGTGGTCTAATGAGACAAAGATTGAACTCTCTGGCATGAATGCAAGGCATCATGTTTGGAGGAAACCAGGCACCGCTCATAACCATGCCAATGGTGGTGGCAATATCATGCTGTGGGGATGTTTTTCAGCGGCAGGGACTGGGAGACCAGTCAGGATAGAGGGAAAGATAAATGCAGCAATGCACAGAAACATCCTGGATGAAAACCTGCTCCAGAGCACTCTTGACCTCAGACTGTTGCAACGGTTCATCTTTCAGCAGTACAACGACTCCAAGCACACAGCTAAGATATCGAAGGAGCGGCTTCAGGACAACTCTGTGAATGTCCTTGAGTGGCCCAGCCAGAGTCCAGACTTGAATCCAATTGAACATCTCTGGAGAGATCTGAAAATGGCAGTGCACTGATGCTTCCCATCCAACCTGATGGAGCTTGAGAGATGCTGCAAAGAGGAATGGACCAAACTGTCCAAAGATAGGTGTGCCAAGCTTGTGGCATCATATTCAAAAAAACTTGAGACTGTAATTGCTGCTAAAGGTGCATCAACAAAGTATTGAGCAAAGGCTGTGAATACGTATGTACATATGATTTCATAGTTTTTTTTATTTTTCATAAATTTGCAAAAAACTTTTTCACGTTGTCATTATGAGGTATTGTGTGTAGATTTTTGAGGGGAAAAAATGAATTTAATCCCTTTTAGAATAAGGCTGTAACATAACAAAATGTAGAAAAAGTGAAGTGCTGTGAATACTTTCCTGATCCACTGTACATAAGTGAACCATTAAAGTAAACAGAGTGTTCACTCTTAAGAGTTAATATCCAGACTCTTAAAAACGATCTTTTTATTTAGTTTAAAATGTGTTCCATGAATGAATGAATGAATGAATGACTGTGTTATGTCTGTAAATAGACTATTAATAATGAGGCCAGGTGCACGACTGAAGTTACCTTGATTGAAGTTCCAAACTCCACACTACAACTGCCAGGCAGGGGTGTTGGCAAAAAAGACCAGACTCCCTGCCCGCTGATATTTATAGGCACGGTGTAGTGGCGGAAATGGAAGCGGGCGCCACTACACCGTACTTCACAAATAAGAGAATATTGAACTATACAACAGAATGGTTGGCGCTGGCACAGAATGGTTTGGCGGTTGGTCAGTCGGTTGGTTGGTTTTCTGGTTGGCCTATTGGCAGGTTGGTTGGCTGGTTGGTAGTTTGAGTATGATTGGTTGGTTTTGGACCGCCAAAGTTAATGCAACATACAGTGGGGTAAAAAAGTATTTAGTCAGCCACCAATTGTGCAAGTTCTCCCACTTAAAAGATGAGAGAGGTCTCCAATTTTCATCATAGGTATACCTTAACTATGAGAGACAAAATGAAAAAAAAAAAAAATCCAGAAAATCACTTTGTCTGATTTTTAAAGAATTTATTTGCAAATTATGGTGGAAAATAAGTATTTGGTCAAGAACAAAAGTTCATCTCAATACTTTGCTATATACCCTTTGTTGGCAATGACAGAGGTCAAACGTTTTCTGTAAGTCTTCACAAGGTTTTCACACACTGTTGCTGGTATTTTGGCCCATTCCTCCATGCAGATCTCCTCTAGAGCAATGATGTTTTGGGGCTGTCGCTGGGCAACACAGATTTTCAACTCCCTCCAAAGATTTTTTATGGGGTTGAGATCTGGAGACTGGCTAGGCCACTCCAGGACCTTGAAATGCTTCTTACGAAGCCACTCCTTCGTTGCCCGGGCGGTGTGTTTGGGATCATTGTCATGCTGAAAGACCCAGCCATGTTTCATCTTCAATGCCCTTGCTGATGGAAAAAGGTTTTCACTCAGAATCTCACCATACATGGCCCCATTCATTCTTTCCTTTACACGGATCGGTCGTCCTGGTCCCTTTGCAGAAAAACAGCCCCAAAGCATGATGTTTCCACCCCCATGCTTCACAGTAGGTATGGTGTTCTTTCTCCTCCAAACACAAGAAGTTGAGTTTTTACCAAAAAGTTCTATTTTGGTTTCATCTGACCATATGACATTCTCCCAATCCTCTTCAGGATCATCCAAATGCTCTCTAGCAAACTTCAGACGGGCCTGGACATGTACTGGCTTAAGCAGGGGGACTCGTCTGGCACTGCAGGATTTGAGTCCCTGGCGGCATAGTGTGTTACTGATGGTAGCTTTTGTTACTTTGGTCCCAGCTCTCTGCAGGTCATTCACTAGGGCCCCCGTGTGGTTCTGGGATTTTTGCTCACCGTTCTCGTGATCATTTTGACCCCACGGGGTGAGATCTTGCGTGGAGCCCCAGATCGAGGGAGATTATCAGTGGTCTTGTATGTCTTCCATTTTCTAATAATTGCTCCCACAGTTGATTTCTTCACACCAAGCTGCTTACCTATTGCAGATTCAGTCTTCCCAGCCTGGTGCAGGTCTACAATTTTGTTTCTGGTGTCCTTTGACAGCTCTTTGGTCTTGGCCATAGTGGAGTTTGGAGTCTGACTGTTTGAGGTTGTGGACAGGTGTCTTTTATACTGATAACAAGTTCAAACAGGTGCCATTAATACAGGTAACGAGTGGAGGACAGAGGAGCCTCTTAAAGAAGTTGTTACAGGTCTGTGAGAGCCAGCAATCTTGCTTGTTTGTAGATGACCAAATACTTATTTTCCACCATAATTTGCAAATAAATTCTTTAAAAATCAGACAATGTGATTTTCTGGATTTTTTTTTCTCATTTTGTCTCTCATAGTTGAGGTATACCTATGATGAAAATTGGAGACATCTCTCATCTTTTAAGTCGGAGAACTTGCACAATTGGTGGCTGACTAAATACTTTTTTGCCCCACTGTACATGAAACATACACCATATGCATGGTGACCTATATATTGTCTGTATGTTCATATGTTCAAACATTGTTCCATCAATTAATTTGCAAAAAAGTACATCATAATGGCACTTTTTGTGAACTCAAGAAGCTTTACAGTGCAAACTGGACCCAGGCAGCAAGTATTGTGGAATAATTCAAAGGTGTAGTTTTATAAATTGTAATAAACCTACTTGAATACTTGAATCTTATCAGAGTTAATAAAAGGTGGAAATACAAAATATGAGGGAAATCCACAAATTCAAGGACGTCACATGCACTCCATTAAACCGTAATAATATAATCACTAGATGAGGGAAGATCTATACAGTGGTGTGAAAAAGTGTTTACCCCCTTCATGATTTCTCATCTTTTTGTATGTTTGTCACGTTTAAATCTTTCAGATCATCAAATAAATTTAAATATTAAAGAGAATACAAGAAAATGCAAAATGCAGTTTTTGAATGAAGGTGTTTATTATGAAAGGTAAAAAAATAAATCCAAACCTACATGACCCTGTGTGAAAAAGTGACTGCCCCCTTCTGTTAAAACATAAATTAACTGTGGTTTATCACATCTTTGGAAAGCTGAGTTCAGTTTCTCTAGTCACATTCAGGCCTGATTACTGCCACACCTGTTCTCAATCAAGAAATCACTTAAATAGGACCTGCCTGACAAAGTGAAGTAGACCAAAGGATCCTCAAAAGCTAGATATCATCAAAGAAATTCGGGAACAAATGAGAAACAAAGTAATTTAGATCTATCAGTCTGGAAAAGGTTATAAAGTCATTTCTAAAGCTTTGGGACTCCAGCAAACCACAGTGACAGCCATTATCCATAAATGGCAAAAACATGGAACAGTGGTGAACCTTCTCAGGAGGGGCCGGCCAACCAAAATTACCCCAAGAGCGCAGTGACAACTCATCCAAGAGGTCACAAAAGACCCCACAACAACATTCAAAGAACTGCAGGCATGACTTGCCTCAGTTAAGGTCAGTGTTCATGACTCCACTATAAGAAAGAGACAAGGCAAAAATGGTCTGCATGGCAGAGTTCCAAGACGAAAACCACTGCTGAGCAAAAAGAACATAAAGGCTTATCTCAGTTTTGCCAGAAAACATCTTGATGATCCCCAAGACTTTTAAGAAAATACTCTGTGGACTGATGAGACAAAAGTTGAACTTTTTGGAAGATGTGTGTCCCATTACATCCGTCATAAAAGTAATACAGCATTTCAGAAAAGGAACATCATATCAACAGTAAAATATGGTGGTGGTAGTGTGATGGTCTGGGGCTGTTTTGCTGCTTCAGGACCTGGAAGACTTGCTGTGGTAAATGGAACCATGAATTCTGCTGTCTACCAAAAAATCCTGAAGGAGAATGTCCGACCATCTGTTCATGACCTCAAGCTGAAGCGCATTTGGGATCTGCAGCAGGACAATGATCCAAAACACACCAGCAAGTCCACCTCTGAATGCCATCCATCCATCTTCTACTGCTTTTTCCGCCAAAAAAAGGTGGAGGAGTTTAAGTATCTTGGGGTCTTATTCACAAGTGAGGTGAGAATGGAGCAAGAGGTTGACAGACGGATCGGAGCAGCATCTGCAGTGATGGGGACTTGTACCAGTCTGTTGTGGTGAAGAGGGAGCTGAGCTCTAAGGTAAAGCTGTCAATTTACCAGTCAATCTACATTCCTACCCTCACCTATGGCCACAAGCTTTGGGTAATGACCGAAAGAACGAGATTGTGGATACAAGCAGCTGAAATGAGCTTTCTTTGTAGGATCGCTGGGCTCACCCTCAAAGATAGGGTGAGGAGCTCAGTCATCCGGGAGAGACTCAGAGTAGAACCGCTGTTCCTCCACATTGAAAGGACCCAGTTGAGGTGGTATGGACATCTGATCAGGATGCCTCCTGGACACCTTCCACTTGAGGTGTTTTGGGCACGTCCCACTGGGAGGAGACCCTGGGGCAGACCCAGGACTCGCTGGAGAGACTATGTCTCCCAGCTGGTCTGGGAACGCCTTGGTATCCTCTCTGAAGAGCTGGAGCAGGTGGCTGGGGAGAGGGAAGTCTGGGCTCCTCTGCTTGAACTGCTGCCTCTGCGACCGGGACCTTCGGAAAAGCGGTAGAAGATGGCACCTCTGAATGGCTTAAGAAAAAAAAAATGAAGACTTTGGAGTGGTCTAGTCAAAGTCCTGACCTGAATCCGATTGAGATGCTGTGGCATGACCTTAAAAAGGTGGTTCATGCTTGAAAACATTTCATTTCCGGCGCCACACGAGTAGGCTGCTTTTTGCAACAGTGGATCAATTTCTGCCTATTTTACTATCTGGCTCTCTTGCCAGTCTTTATGATACAGCATCACCTTTATTCCATCCGAACACGTAGATTCACCAAATGTCTCCTGAGTCAGCGGACGGAGCCACTGTTTCTGGCAGGAGGCAATATAACAGGGACCAATTGTTAGCACTCAACCGGCCCATGATGCTAACGAAAAAACTCGGCATACCGGGAGAATTAAGACGAAAACGACATGGGTGTCGTGCTGGTGTAAGACAGTGGGCAAGGAATATAAGGTACAGATCCGCGCTCCCATCTGTCATTATGGGGAATGTACGATCGATACTCGGAAAGACAGATGAACTAGCAGCTATCTCCCGCTACGATAGCATATACCGGGAGTGTAGCCTGTTCCTATTCTCAGAGACGTGGCTAACAGGACTAGCAGCAGATGCTAACATTGAACTGGAGGGTTTCCACGCAATACAGGCAGACCGAACACCAGACAGTGGAAAGGCACGGGGCGGTGGGGCGATGATGTATGTCAATAACAACTGGTGCAGACCGGGACATATCACGGTTAAGGAACAGCACTGTAGCAAAGACATTGAGCTGCTAGCTGTTAGCATGCGGCCTACATATCTCCCGAGGGAACACTCACACGTGATCTGCATTGTCATTTATGCAAATCTGACGGCGAACGCTGGGACAGTGCGTGACGTCATCCACTCAGTAACTGGCAGGCTGCAGACAGAACACCCAGATGTTCTCCTCCTCATCTCAGGCGATTTCAACCATATTTCACTGTCTCCCATTCTACCCACGTTCACCCAGCATGTCACATGCCACATTAGAGACAATAAAACACTGGACTTATTCTACACAAACACTAAGGAGGCGTACACCTCATCACAACTCCCCCCACTCGGGAGATCGGATCACAACTTGGTTCATCTCCTGCCGGTGTACAAATCCCTAGTGCACAGACAGCCTCCGGTCAAGCGCACAGTGAAGTTATGGTCTGAGGAGGCAATGGACACTCTAAAGGACTGCTTTGAAACCACTGCCTGGGAGCAGCTCTGCGATCCACATGGTGAGGACATCGATGGCCTCACTCACACCATCACAGACTACATCAGCTTCTGTGTGGACAACACCGTACCCACCAAGACCATACGGTGTTGCTCGAACAACAAACCCTGGATCAACCCTGAGATAAAAACACTTCTGAGAGAGAAGAAGAGGATCTTCAGGTCGGGGAACAGGGGGATGCTGAAGTCCGTACAGAGGGAGCTGAGGAGGAAGATCAGAGAAGGCAAGGACAGCTTCAGGAAGAAGATGGAGGACAAGCTGCAACACAGCGACATCGGTGGGGTCTGGAGAAACCTTAAAACCATCTCTGGGCTCCAGAATACCTCCTCCCAGGCCATGGGGGGCGGGGAGTGGGCGAAGAATCTGAATCTGTTTTTTAATAGGTTTGACCAACCGCCCTCCCCCCCGACTGCACAACAACCACTGCTGCCTCTAAAGACATCAAGTCCTGCTGCCCACACCCCACTCCACCAACAACCCCCCACTTCCAACACACAGCCCCCCAACATGATCCTCACTAAGACCCAGGTGAGGACGGAGCTGAGGAAGACCAAGGCGAGGAAGGCGTCGGGACCAGACGGCATCAGCGCAAAGCTCCTCAAGTCCTGTGCAGATCAGCTGTGTGGGATTGTGGAGCTCATCTTCAACCTGAGCCTGAAGCTGGGGAGGGTACCACAGTTGTGGAAAACATCTTGTGTGGTACCTGTACCAAAGACCTCCAGCCCCAAAGACCTGAACAGCTACAGGCCAGTGGCCCTGACGTCCCACATGATGAAGACCCTGGAGAGACTGCTCCTTGCTCACCTCCGCCCACTGGTGGGACCAGCGATGGATCCACTCCAGTTTGCCTACCAGCATGGCATTGGGGTGGAGGATGCAGTGATCTTCCTCCTTCACCATTCTCTGTCCCACCTGGAGAAGCCCGGGAATGTGGTGAGGATCATGTTCTTTGACTTCTCCAGTGCTTTCAACACCATCCAACCGATGATCCTGAAGGACAAGCTGCTGTGCGCAGGGGTGGACCAGAACCTTTCATCATGGATCCTGGACTACCTCCCTAACCGGCCACAGTTTGTGAGAACCCGGGACTGTGTGTCCGACACGATCATTGGTAGCACGGGGGCCCCCCAGAGAACGGTTTTGGCTCCCTTCCTGTTCACCCTTTATACTGCGGACTTCTCACTCAACACAACACACTGCCATCTACAGAAGATCTCTGACGACTCTGTGATCGTCGGCCTCATCTCCAACGGAGATGAAGCTGAGTACAGAGGACTTATCCAGGACTTCGTGGACTGGTGCCATAGGAACTGCCTCCAGATCAACGCGAGGAAAACTAAGGAGCTGGTGGTGGACTGCCGCAGGCAAGGACAACCCCTCACAGCACCAGTAAACATACAGGGAACAGACATCGAGATGGTGACATCCTACAAGTACCTGGGTGTTCATCTGAACAATAAACTAGACTGGTCACACAATACCGACGCACTCTACAAGTAGGGACAGTGCAGGCTGTTCCTACTGAGGAGACTTAGGTCTTTTGGTGTACAAGGGGCACTGCTGAAGACCTTCTATGACATGGTGGTGGCATCAGCCATCACTTTTTGAGTGGTCTGCTGGGGCAGTGGCATTACAGCAGCCGATAGGAAGAGACTGAACAAACCAATCAAGAAAGCTAGCTCTGTCCTGGGGCAGCGCCCTGACCCAGTGGAGGAGATAGGAGCGAGAAGGATGGTGGCTAAACTGTCATCTCTGCTGGAGTCCGAGTCCCACCCTATGCAGGACATACTGAACGCACTGAGGAGCTCATTTAGCAGTAGACTACATCATCCTAGGTGCGCAACCGAGAGGTTTTGCAGGTCCTTCCTACCTACAGCTGTCAGACTGTATAACCTAAGCAGGGCTGCTCGCAGAGACAGCAAAAAACCGTGACGACCTAACAGTATTGAATGCAAAAGACGCAATAGACTTACACAATGGTCCCCTCCAGTATATACAACTAGGACAGTATCGGTCGCTACGGAGGGTGACAATATGTATGGGTACATATTCATACTATGTAGGATAACTAAGTAGACGGTTATGCTGTTTATTCCATCTTGCTATAATGCTCCACACTTTGTATATACACTACCATTCAAAAGTTTGGGGTCACTTAGAAATTTCCTTACTTTTGAAAGAAAAGCACTGTTTTTTTCAATGAAGATAACTTTAAACTAATCAGAAATACACTCTAATATCTAATATACATTGCTAATGTGGTAAATGACTATTCTAGCTGCAAATGTCTGGTTTTTGGTGCAATATCTACATAGGTGTATAGAGGCCCATTTCCAGCAACTATCACTCCAGTGTTCTAATGGTACAGTGTGTTTGCTCATTGCATCAGAAGGCTAATGGATGATTAGAAAACCCTTGTGCAATCATGTTAGCACAGCTGAAAACAGTTTAGCTGGTTAGAGAAGCTATAACACTGACCTTCCTTTGAGCAGGTTGAGTATCTGGAAAAAATTATTATTTCAAATACAAATCATTATTTCTAACCTTGTCAATGTCTTGACTTTATTTTCTATTCATTTTACAACTCATGGTGGTAAATAAGTGTGACTTTTCATGGAAAACACAAAATAATTGTCTGGGTGACCCCAAACTTTTGAACGGTAGTGTATATTTATATATTTATGGGTATGTATGTATATCCACTGCTCTTATTTATATCTGCCATATCTTCTTAATTATTGCTCTGAGTGTTGCTATCCCTGTGCTGTTGCAATCCTGGAATTTCCCCATTGTGGGACTAATAAAGGCTTATCTTATCTTATCTTATCTTAAAACCTTCCAATGTGTCTGAATTACAACAATTCTACAAAGATGAGTGGGCCAAAATTCCTCCACAGTGCTGTAAAAGACTCATTGCCAGTTATCGGAAACACCTGATTGCAGTTATTGCTGCTAAGGGTGGCCCAACCAGTTATTAGGTTTAGGGGCAATCACTTTATTACACAGGACCATGCAGGCTTGGATTTTTTCCCCCTTAATAATTAACACCTTCATTTAAAAACTGCATTTTATGTTTATTTGTATTATCTTTGTCTCATATTTAAATTTCTTGATGATGTGAAACATTTAAGTGTGACAAACATTAAAAAAAAGAGAAATCAGAAAGGGGTAAACACTTTTTCACAGACACACTTATCTACTGTTGGCTTGCTTAGACTACTGGAAAAAAGTGTCCATTGAAAGTCTAAAGAGAACAGAACTTTTTGATATGCATTACTAACTGGCAACCTGTTGAATGAGACAGTATGTTTCTATAAAAAAGATAATCATATTTACCTTTAATAAATGTCATGATCCTCTGGTAAGCTCACAAACACACACACACATACTGCCTCTAATCATCTCCTGTGATTACTTGCATCTCCTGCTCATTTACTAACTGCTGCTGATTACCACACCACTATAAAAGAGCAGCACAATTTACCCATGGCGTAGGAACATTATGATCACTCAGCTTGCTGTGTCTCCTTGCCTCTCGCTCCACGAGCCTTCCTTGGCCATCTCCAGTGATCTGCTCACCCTCAAAGCCCCCATGCTCCTCGAGTTCCTCAAAGCCTGGACTTCTCCATCAAAGTCAAAATCAATTTTATTGTCAATTCTGCCTTATGTACAGCACATACAGAGAATTGAAATTACATTACTCTGAGACCCACGGTGCAGCAAGGTAAACACAAGTAGGAAATAAGAATACAAAGTATAACATCTAACCCCAAGCATTAAACATTAAACATCAGTACAAAGAAAACCAACCCTCAACCAGAAGCTAATTAAAATACTAAGGGTGTGCAAAATAACTAAATAGAATAGAATAGAATAGAACACATGATGGAAGTCAAAATAGCCCACGACTCTGGAAATATACACAGGTATGGTAATGGCTTCACGGATGGAACTACTGTATGCACATTTGAACACATGACTGAGTAAAATGGCCCAAGGATTATGGAAAATATACATAGTAGTGGTTTCACAGATGGGTAAATATGCATGAAAGTGCGGAGTGCAAAGACAGATGTGTTAATGTGATAATTAAAAACATCCTTGGTTCTGCATATGTGTGCATTCGGAGGGAGGGGGGTGGGGCCTCTGACTGTTTGCAGTCCGGATGGCCCAGGGGAAGAAACTGTTTGTCGGTCTGGAGGTGTGGGACCTGACTGATCTGAACCATTTTCCGGAGGGAGCAGGTCAAACGGATGGTGGGCGGGATGTGAGGGGTCTCCTGTGATGGCCTTGATCCTTCTGAGACAGGAGGATCTGGAAAGGGAAGGGCAGAGGGCCACAGATGATTTTCTGGGTGAAGTTGATGACCCTCTGCACAGCCTTCCTGTTCTCATCCGTGGAGCCGGCGTATCACACACCTAGACAACAGGTGAGCACGCTCTCCACTGATCAGTGGTAGAAGACCAGCAGCAGCTTCTGGTCCAGGTTGTTCTTCCTCAGGACACGGAGGAAATGCAGCCACTGCTGGGTTTTCTTCACTATGGTCTTAGTGTTGACAGTCCAGGTGAGGTGAGAGGAGATGTGGGTGCCCAGTAACCTGAAGGTGGGGACGGTTTCCATGCGGTTGCCATTTATGGTGGTGGTGGTGGTGGGGGGGGGGGGGGGGGGGGGTCATGTCTGTTCTTTCTGAAATTCAGTATGAGTTCATTGATTTTTTGGACATTCAGTTTCAGGTTGTTTGCTTGGCACCACAGCAGCAGATTCTCTACTGCTGCCCTGTATGCCTTCTCATTGTCATCGGTGATGAGCCCAACCAGAGTGGTGTCGCCCACGCACTTCATGATGGCGGTGATTGGGTACGTTGGAATACAATCAAAGGTGTACAGCGAGTACAATAAAGGGCTTAGCACACAGCCCTGGGGGAAGCCAGTGCTGAAAGACAGTGTGGAAGAGTGGTGGGGATGAGTCTGACTGTTTGTGGGCGATTGGTGAGAAAGTTTTTTGTCCAGGAGCAGATGGTGGTGGTGGGGGGAGGGGGGGTCTGGAGGAGGTGCAGTTTATCGATCAGAATGTCCAGGATGATGGTGTTGAAAGATGAGCTGTAGTCCTCAAAGAGCATCCTCATGTAGCTCCTTGGGTTCTCCAGGTGGCTCACCTCTCTGTGGAGTGTGGTGGCGATGTCATCTTCAGTAGACCAGTTCTCCCTGTAGGCAAACTGGTGGAGGTCGAAGGAGGGGGGAAGACAATCCCTGATGTGCTGGGACACCAGTCTCTCAAAACACTTCATGACTACAGACGTGAGTGCTATGGGTCTGTAGTTGTCCAGGCTGTCAATTGCAGACTTTTGGGGGATGGGAATGATGGTGGAGGCCTTCAGGCAGGAGGGGGTTGAACAGCTTGGTGAGGATCTCTGCCAGATGGTCTGCATATGGTTTGACCACCGGTCCTGGGATGCCATCAGGACCAGCAGTTCTGCAGGAGTTCACTGCTCTCAGTTGCCTCCTCACTTCATGCCTCCTGTAAAGACAGGGGAGAGGGGGTGGGGGGGGAGCGAGGGGAGAGAGGGGAGGAGGGGGGGCAGGTTGGGGGAGTGAGTTCAAACCGGGCAAAGAAGCTGTTAAGCTCCTCTGCCAGAGTGAGGCTGCTGACTGATGTCGGGGGGGCACTGGCCCCTGTAGTTGGTGATGGCCTGGATGCCTCTCCACATCTGTATGGGGTTGTTATCTGTGAGGAAGCCTGCCACTTTCCTCCTGTAGGCATTCTCAGCATGTTTTATGCTTCTTCTCAGGTTGGCTCTGGCAGTGCTGTACAGAGAGCTGTTCCTCTGCCTGAAGGCTGAATTGGGAGCTCTGATCAGAGCCTGGACTTCACTGGTCATCCAGGGTTTCCGGTTTGGAAAGACCCAGATGTGTTTGGTGACTGTCACATTTTCTACACAGCATTTAATGTAGAAGAGGATAGACTCTGTGTAGGAGTACAGGTCTGATATGATACAATAGAAATTAAGACAGCATGTAGTGACTTAAGGCACATATCAGGGCACATAGAGGGTTAAAGTGGCATGTAGCACAAAGAGAGCAGTCCATTGCTGCATAAAGTGACTGGTGCAGATCAGTATGAGATCAGTATGTGTGTGTGTGTTGGAGTGAACAGCTCCTGAATGATAAGAGTTCAGTTTTTGAAGCTCCTGAAATCTGTGTGTGTGTGTGTGTGTGTGTGTGTGTGTGTGTGTGTGTGTGTGTGTGTGTGTGAGTGAACAGTGCCCGGGGATGGCAGAGTTCAGTTTGGTGCAGCAATAACAACCTGCAGCTGAACGCTCTGAAGACAGTGGAGATGATTGTAGACTTCAGGAAAGTCACTACTCCTCTGCCCCCCCTCACCCTCTCAGGCTCTCCCATCACCACTGCTGATTCCTTCCGCTTCCTAGGCACCACCATCACCAGGGACCTCAAATGGGAGCTGACCATCAGCTCACTCATCAAAAAAGCCCAGCAGAGGATGTTCTTCCTGCGGCAGCTGAGGAAGCTCAAGCTACCCACCAAGATGTTAGTGCAGTTCTACACAGCCATCATCGAGTCCATCCTCACCACCTCCATAACCGTGTGGTACGCAGGAGCCACTGCCAGGGACAGACTAAGGCTGCAGCGCGTCGTGCGCACTGCTGAGAAGGTGATCGGCTGCAAGCTCCCATCTCTCCAGGATCTGTACATCTCCAGGACCCGGAGGCGTGCTGGCCGGATCATAGCCGATCCCTCACACCCTGGTCACGTACTGTTTGCCCCCCTCCCCTCTGGTAGAAGACTTCGGTCCATCCAGACTAAAACCTCCCGTCACATGAACAGCTTCTTCCCCTCTGCCATTAGACTGCTGAACACTAAGTGACTCTCGTGCACCATGTACAGCAGCTCAACCAGACTCATGTCAATCATCACTGTTTTCTTCCTGCATTACCGACTGCACTATATACGTAGTTCTCCACAGTATCTGCTGCTGGCTAATATATATTTTAACTGTTGACCAGTATCACTTAATCTTATCCTACACTTTATTACATGTATAGTTTATTTCTCTTATCTTATCATGTTTAATGTTGCAGCATTGTACCGAGACAAATTCCTAGTTTGTGTACTACATGAACAATGGCAATAAACCTGATTCTGATTCTGATTCTGATTCTGATTCAGTATTTGATGGGGGGGAAGGGGGTTGTTAGAGTCCAGGATTCGTGTGTGTTTGGGGGTGCAGAAGGAGGTAGAGCAGGGAGAGAATTGAGCTTCCTGACATCCTGGTGGATGAAGCTGTCCTCAAGTCTGCTGGTCCTGGCCCAGAGACTCCACAGTCTCCTTCTTGATGGCAGCAGAATGAAGAAGCTGTGTGATGGGTGGGTGGGTGGGATCACTTCCATGTAAGCCTTTTCTGAAAATAAATTGACTAACTCTCACCAAATGTTGGGAGTAATGCATTACAAAGTAACACATTACTGTAACGCCACTACTTTTGCAGTAACGTACTGTTTAAAAATTCCATAATGCGTTACAGTTACTGAAATTTGATCAGATACGTTTCTCGTTACTTGTTTTATTAATATGGATAGATATTTTTAGGGCAAATACTGTAAATTAATATACAAACTAACCATATCATTGCTGAGACATAGCCGTCAGTCGACGTGACCTTTTGCAAAAAGCTGAGTCTTCACTACTGAACGGAGGAAGAGATGAAGCCACTTTGTTTTTGTAGAAATATATTATTTTTTCCTTTGTTGCAGTTAAGGACAAAAGCACATTGTTGAGTTACAAGCTAAAGTGCCGGTTGAAACTGTTATGTCTGGAAATCTGGAGAGACTCACAGAGTGTGGTGCTGTTGTGAACACAATCTTTATTACACAAAGTAATACAGCATACTTTTTTTTTTAATGGTGCTGGAAGCAGGGCGGCCATACCAGCAGCGACTCTCTCGTGTCTTTGTGTTTCTATTTTCTTATTCCTGTATATAGTGTGTCTCTTATTAACCAGGGCTCGGTAGGAAGATTCGGATTAAGACTAGACCAAGTTTTTTCTATTTTAGCCCGTTCTTTCTCTGTTTTTTTCTCTTCCTCGGACAATGGAGATCAACGGGGGCGGGGGGGGGGGGGCACATTGCTTTCACATGTGACCAGCTGATTGCGCTGAGGAGGCAACCGCTGCTGCCCGGAGCAAAGCCCGTCATCCCGGATGAGCTAAAGAAGAGATGTCGCAGATGAAGGGCTGGAACTAAAGTGAATTGGAGGAGTAGGAGGAAGCATAAGTCGGCTGTACCGATGGTCATCACTGGGAACGTGCGATCGCTCGGAAACAAAACAGATGAGCTTACAGCGCTGGTCAGGATGCAAAAGGAATATTGTGAGTGTAGTATCATGTGTTTCACAGAGACGTGGTTACACTCACAGATCCCGGATGTTAACGTAGCGATACCTGGCTTGAAGACTATATGGGGGTACAGAGATGTGATAAGTAGCAGGAAAAAGAGGGGAGGAGGAGTGACACTTCTTGTGAATGAAAAGTGGTGCAATCCTGGACACATTTATGTGAAGGAATAGTGCTGCAGCCCAGACATTGAACTGCTGACTGTGAGTATGCAATTATTATATGCCACGAGAAATGACGTGTGCCTTAATAATTATCATCGACGTCCCTCCGTCAGCTGACGCAGTGGTGGCCTGTGACGTCATCAGCTCCACAACAGCCACATTACTGGAGAAGCACCCGGACGCATTTAAGGCCATCACGGGTGATTTTAATCATGTATCACTGGGAAAAACATCACCAAACTTTCACCAGTTTGTTGACTGTCCCACCAGAGAAAACACACTGGATTTACTGTTGCCAATGTCAGAGATGCATATAGCGCTACAGTACTACCTGCCATTGGCAAACTGAATCACTGCATGGCCATGTTAACACCAGAGTACGTTCCCCTTGTGCAAAGGCAGCCTGCTTATACACGGACTGTGAGGAGGTGGACACAGGAGGCTGCTGATGCACTGCAGGACTGCTTTGAGACGACAGACTGGTGGGTACTCTGTGAACCACATCGGGTGGACATAGACAATATGACTGACTGCATCACAGAATACATCAGATTCTGTGAAGACATGACCATGCCAGATCAGACTGTACACTGCTTCTCCAACAACAGACCATGGATCACGAGTGACCTGAAAGCACTTCTGAGCACAAAGAAGAGAGCTTTTAGGGCTGGAGACAAGGAGAAGCTGAGAGGAGTGCTGCATGAGCTGAGAGAGATGCTGAGGAGGTGCAAGGACAATTATAGGAGGAAGTTGGAGAGTAAACTCAGGCAAAACAACACTAAAGATGTGTGGGAGGGAATGAAACAAATAACTGAGTGCAAGGGGAGAGTCAAGCAGACATCTAGGAGCCAGGAGAGAGCTGATGAACTGAATCTGTTTTTTCATAGGTTCAACTCACAGTCTGTCACCCCAACAACACAGCCAGACCCCCACACACCCATCCCTCCACCCTCCTGTACAGCACTTCTGTCTATCTCCCCCCTCACCCCCCCTCCTCCTCCTCAGGGGACACCAGGCCCCTCCCTCACATCACTGTGACTACAGACCAGGTAAAGAAACAGCTGGAGAGACTCCGTCAGTGGAAGGCGGTGGGCCCTGATGGCATCTCTGCCAGGATCCTGAGGACCTGTGCCAACCAGCTAGCTCCGGTACTGAAGCACCTGTACAACCTGAGCCTGAGTCTGGAGAGAGCACAGGTGCTGTGGAAGACATCCTGCTTGGTTCCTGTCCCCAAGAAGTCATCTCCATTGGACCTGAATGACTATCGACCAGTTGCCATCACATTTCATGTGATGAAGATCCTGGAGAGACTGGTCTTAGCCCACCTGAGGCCGCAGGTGAAGACATGGCTGGACCCTCTGCAGTTTGCATATCAGCTCCATTTGGGAGTTGAAGACGCAGTCATTTTTTTTTTTTTTATTTTGTATACTTTATTGATCCCCAGATCGGAAATTGAGGGCATCCACCTGGATGGATGACGCAGCCACGGTACGGCGCTATCCCTTAACTATTCACACACACATTCACACCTAGGGCCACTTTAGAGTCTCCAGTTAACCTAACCTGCATGTTTTTGGCATGTGGGAGGAAACCGGAGAAATCCCGGAGTAAACCCACACAGGTACGGGGAGAACATGCAAACTCCACACAGATCACTCTTGGTCAGGGGCTGGGATCGAACCAGGGATCCCATGACCAAGGGTGAGTTGCTGTGCTGCTGCAGTGCTAACCACTGCGCCACCGCACCGCACCGTCATCTACCTCCTGCAACAAGCCCATTTGCACCTGGATGGTGGAGGAGATTCTGTGAGAATCACATTTTTTGATTTCTCCAGTGCCTTTAACACCATCCAGCCACTGCTGCTGGGTGAGAGGCTGTGAGTGATGGGGTCGATAGCTCTGTGATTGCCTGGATTACTGACTACCTGACAGACAGGCCACAGTTTGTCTGGCTGGGCAGTGTCTTGTCTGGCGTGGTGGTTAGTGATACGGGAGCTCCACAGGGGACTGTGTTATCTCCTTTTCTCTTCACCTTATACACCACTGACTTTCAGTACAACACTGAGTCATGCCACCTGCAGAAATTCTCTGACGACTCAGCTGTTGTGTGTTGTATAAGTGAGGGAGAGGAGGGGGAGTACAGGGCACTGGTAGACAGATTTGTGGAGTGGACAGAGCAGAATCAACTGAGGCTGAATGTCAGCAAGACCAGAGAGATGGTGATTGACTTCAGGAAGAAGAGGATGCCTTCTCAGCCATTGCAGATTAGGGGGAAGGATGTGGGGGTGGTTGAGGACAACAAATATCTGGGTGTCAGGATCAGCAAAGGGCTGGACTGGAGCTCCAACACTGATGCTGTGCACAAGAAGGGGATGAGCAGACTCTACTTCCTGAGGAAGCTGAGATCCTTCAACGTGTGCAGCAGGATTCTGGAGTTTTTCTACCAGACCATTGTTGCCAGTGCCATCTTCTTTGCTGCTGTCATGACCGCCAATCATGGCACCTATGTGCGCACCTGCCTGTTATCTCCTGCGGCCCTATTTATTCCCATTAGGACCAGTGCTGGGCGCGGAGTCGTCTGATTCCTTCCGTGGATCACGCTACAACCTTCCTCTGTGCTTCCCTGCACTGAATTCTCCTGCCTTTGGCTTCCAAGCCCAGCAGAACGATGTCCGGGTCGGTTTCTCCCGGACCAACAACCAAGTAAGCTCTATAGCTTCTAAACCTGTCCATTCCCCTGTGCACAGGCGGAGCCCGCAACGGCAGACCTCTTTCTCCCTCCAGGCGGTGGACTTTTATTCCACCTCCAGCTAACCTGCCTGCAGACACTGTCTCCCTGGCTGCAGCTTCGGCGCCACCTGAAGACGCTTCAACATCGGTTGACAGTAAGCATAATAACATCTGACGTACTGCATAGGTGTACTGTAAGCTAACGCCCTTGTCTCCTTACAGGGTTGCCAGTTTGTACGGTGTTCTGCCGGTCGAGCTGGAATACACGGATTGCACTACACTACATTACACCATATAATCGCACTCACGCACCCACTCACTCACGTTAACAAAATAAAGTATGTTAATTGTGTTAATCCTGAGTCCTGTCTGTTCTGTGGGTCACCTGAACCATGTCAGTACGACTCCGCCAAAGTGACCCGGCAGACAGCGCACTCCTGCACCGTATTAACCATCTAGAGGCTCGGGTAGACCAATTAGATTAGATTAGATTAGATTAGATTCAACTTTATTGTCATTACACATGTATGAATACAAGGTAACGAAACACAGTTTAGCATCCAATCAGAAGTGCAAAGGACAGCAGTGCAGTATATACGGTAATTAACAGTATGTGCAATTTAAGCAAATATATGCAAATATATGCAGCAGTGCAGAAAGTTAAAAGTACTGTTATGTGCAAATAATGTGCAATAAGTTAGATGTAGTTATGTAGTTATGCAGTTATGTACAGGTGAGGATGGTAAAAGATGATTGTAAGAGAGTCAGCGGGAAACTAAGTTCAATAATGTGACAGCTGTTGGAAAGAAACTGTTCCTAAACCTGCTGGTTCTAGTCCAAAGGCTTCTGAAACGTCTTCTGGAGGGGAGAAGCTGGAACAGTCCATGAGCAGGATGGTTGGAGTCCCTAAGGATGCTGCGTGCCCGGCGCAGACATCTTTTCCTGTAGACGTCCTCTATAGCTGGAAGTGGAGTCCCTGTGATGCGTTGGGCGGTTTTCACCACCCGCTGCAGCACCTTGCGGTCAGCTACAGAGCAGCTCCCATACCAGAGTGTGATACAGTTGGTCAGGGTGCTCTCTATCACGCAGCGGTAGAAGTTGCCCAGGATGTCAGTTGACAGATGGTTCTTCTTCAATGTCCTCAAGAAGAAGAGGTGCTGAAGGGCCTTCTTGATCAGGCTGGTGGTGTTAACTGACCGGACAGGTCCTCCGAGATGTGGGTCCCCAGGAATTTGAAGCTGGGGACACGTTCAACAGCTATGCCATTGATATGGATGGGGTCATGTGTCTCTTCCCTCTCCTTCCTGTAGTCCACTATGAGCTCCTTGGTTTTGCTGGTGTTAAGGAGCAGGTTATTGTCAGCGCACCAAGTAGCCAAGTGCTCAACCTCTGCCCTGTAATCTGACTCGTCGTTGTCCCTGATGAGTCCAATCACCGTGGTGTCATCTGCGAACTTTATGATGGAATTGGATCCATACATAGGCCTGCAGTCATGGGTGTAGAGGGAGTAGAGGAATGGGCTGAGCACACAGCCCTGTGGTACACCAGTGTTGAGTGTGATGACGGAAGAACGGTTGGGGCCTGACCTAACATGCTGGGGTCTGTTGGTCAGAAAATCCATGATCCAGTTGCAGGTGGAGGTACTGATTCCCAGGTCCCCAAGTTTGGTGAGCAACTTGGAGGGGACAACTGTGTTGAATGCTGAGCTGAAGTCAATAAACAGCATTCTTGCGTAGGTGTTCTTGTCATCCAGGTGTGAGAGTACATAGTGCAGCGCTGTAGAAACCGCATCCTCTGTACTCCTGTTGCTCCGGTAGGCGAACTGATGAGGGTCCAGTGTAGGGGGCAGGCCTTTTTTGAGCTGTGCCAAGACCAGTCGCTCAAAGCACTTCATGACTATGGGCGTCAGTGCCACAGGGCGATAGTCATTTAGGCACGATGGTGTTGAATGTTTTGGCACTGGTACTATTGAAGTGGTCTTGAAGCACACTGGTACCACGGCCTGGGCCAGGGACAGATTGAAGATGTCTGTGAAGACCCCTGCCAGCTGCTCAGCGCATGCCCTCAGCACACGCCCAGGAATGCCATCAGGGCCAGCAGCCTTACGTACGTTGACATGACTCAGTGCATTACGGACGTCGGTGTGGGTGAGTGTGAGGTGGTGGAGGTCATCAGAGGGTGGGAAATTGATGTTCTTTTCATTGTTGTCCTTGTCAAAACGAGCATAGAAGTTATTTAGCTCATTGAGAAAGGGCACAGTCATGGCTATAGGTATGGAGTTGCTGGGCTTATAATCAGAGATAGCTTGAATGCCCTGTCACATACGTCGGGGGTCAGAGTCCCCAAAATGTTCCTCCACCTTCAGCTTGTAGCTGTGCTTGGCCTTCTTGATGCCCCTCTTCAGATCTGCCCTGGATGAACTGTAGGCCTGTGCATCACCAGATCTAAAGGCATTGTTACGTGCTTTTAGCAGAAGTCGCACTTCTCTGTTCATCCACGGCTTCTGATTTGGGTACGTGGTGATCTGTCTTTCTGTGGTGACACTGTCAATAGTGGTGTTGATATGGTCCAGGACTGAGTGGGTGTAAGAGTTGATGTTTATGTGGGAGCCACAGGTAGCCTGAGAGGTGAACATACTCCAGTCTGTGTTCCTAAACTTCTCCTGGAGTACAGAGTCAACCCCCTCTGGCCACACTTTGATGGTCCTCACTGATGGCTTCACCCGGTTGATGAGCGGTACATACTTGGGGGTAAGGAACAAGGATAAATGATCAGACTGACCTAGGTGGGGGAGGGGAGTTGCTGTGTAGGCTCCCACAATATTGGTGTAAACATGGTCCAATGTTTTGTCCCCTCTTGTGTGACAGGAGACATGCTGGTAGAATTTAGGAAGCACTGTCTTGAGGTTAGAGTGGTTAAAATCACCCGCCACAATAAATGCTGCCTCTGGGTGTGCAGTTTGTTGTTTGCTAATAGCTGCATGCAGTTCTTTCATAGCAAGCTTAGCATTAGCATCCGGAGAAATGTAAGCGGCTGTTATGATGGTACAAGTGAACTCGCGTGGCAGATAGAAAGGTCTACATTTAACCATGAGAAACTCCAGGTTAGCTGAGCAGTGTCTCTCAACAGTGACAGAGTTCGTGCACCAAGCCTTGTTAATATAAATGCACAATCCCCCCCCCTCTTGTCTTACCGGAGTCAACTGCTGCTCTGTCTGCCCGGAGCGTGTGTAGGCCGGCTAGCTCGATAGCATTGTCGGGTATTCCACTGTGAAGCCATGTTTCCGTAAAAATCATGATATTGCAGTTCATAAGTTTCTTATTGTTGGTGATCCGAAGCCGTAGTTCACTCATTTTGCTCGCCAGAGACTGTACATTAGCAAGGAAAATACTGGGTAGCGATAGCCAGTGCGGTGTTAGCTTTAGCTTAGTTCTTAGCCCACCGCGCTTACCCCTCCTTTGTTTACGGTCCTTACGCCGCCTGCGAGCACTTCCGGTCGGCCGGGAAGCCTGCCGAGCATCGGGAGATCTCCAGAGCTCCGGGATGAGACGTAGATTCAGCGTACCAACATCAGGTGATGCTAACACAGCTAACTTGCATCACCGATAGGTTGGGTCACTTAGCTAGCCCACAGGGGTTCCCCACAGCACCAGCTAGCTCCTCAGCTCCTGCTAGTTCTACCGTTAGCTCCACCACTAGCCCTTCACCTAGCCCTCACCCCACAGGTTCCGCTAGTCGGCTCACTCCCGTCCCTACTCCCGCCCGCTTTAAAGGGGTGTTGGGAGAAGCCAGGGGGTTCCTCATGCAGTGCGAAATCGTGTTCCAACGGGTTCCCGGAGATTTTCCCACTGACCAGAGCCGCATTGGCTATATGATCAATCTGTTAGAGGGGCGGTCTTTAGCATGGGCTTATGCGGTTATGGCTAGGGCCGATTATGCTTCTATGACATATGTTCAATTTACTCAGAAATTCAAGGAAGTGTTTAGTCACTCGAACCGGGAAGATGTACTCACCTCTCGCCTGTTAAACCTTCGGCAGGGGTCGAGGGCAGTCGCCGATTACGCTGTTGACTTCCGGGTCGTAGCTACGGAGGATGGGTGGGAAGATGCCTCCCTGAGTAGTATATTCCTGAGAAGTTTGAGCCCTAGCCTGCGGGACGAGCTGGCCCCCCTGGAGAAACCCTCCACGCTGCATGAGTATATCTCCCTGGCCATTAGTCTTGATAACCATCTGAGGGAACGAGCGGCAGAACATAAGACTTCCGGCCGCGCAGAGAATAGGCCACGCCGTGCTCCCCAGCCCCCCCTACTGGCCCTCCCATCTACTGACCTCTCTGAGGGCCAAGAACCAATGATTGTGGGTGGGTCGAAACTTCCTGCAGAAAAGAGATAGCGCCGCCGTGAGCTGGGGTTGTGTGTCTATTGCGGGAGTGAGGAACATGACCTGAATTCCTGTCCTAGGCAGCCAAAAAGGGGAAGTCCGTGCATCAAAGTAAGGGGCCTCACCCCTATTCGGTTTTGCTTTGGTCACAAAGAACATAAAACACATGCACTCACTGACTCAGGGGCCTAGCAGAGCTTCATTTATAGGAGTCTGGCAACCCGTCTGGGTCTACCTATGCAGCTGTTAAAAACTCCCCTTAAAATTATTGCCCTGTCTAAGGCGGCGTTGGCTACTGTCACTCATCGGGTCGCCTCGGTGCCAGTCATCATTTCGGGCAACCATCGGGAGGAGCTAAATTTATTTGTCCTACCGGTATTATCGTCCCCGGTCATCCTGGGCTACCCTTGGCTGCATCTGCACAGCCCTACTATTGACTGGCGTTCGGGAAGTATCGTGTTGTGGAGCACTTTCTGCCTAAGTGCCTGTCTGCAGTTGGCTGCATGTTCGCCTGCCACGCCTCTGGATGTCCCTGCCTCTCCTCCTCCGGATCTGTCAAAAGTGCCTCCGAAGTACCATGACCTTGGGGCCATCTTTAGTAAATCCCAAGCCCTTTCCCTTCCCCCTCACCGACTGTATGATTGTGCTATTATTCTGCGGGCCGGCGCTCCTCTGCCATCTAGCAGACTTTACAACCTGTCTGCCCCGGAGCGCGTGGCCATGGACTCATATATTAAGGAGTCTGTCAGCTCAGGTATCATTAGACCTTCATCTTCGGCGGTGGGGGCAGGGTTTTTCTTAGTGGGGAAGAAGGACGGCTCCCTCAGGCCCTGCATCGACTTCCGGGAACTTAACAACATCACTATCAAGGATAAGTATACTCTCCCCCTCCTTAACTCTGCATTCGATTCCCTCCGGGGGGCTTGCTGCTTCACCAAATTAGACCTGCGCAATGCCTATCACCTGGTGCGGATATGTGAGGGGGATGAGTGGAAGACGGCCTTTAGGACCCCTAGTGGGCACTTTGAATATCTGGTCATGTCGTTCGGGCTGACCAATGCTCCGGCCGTCTTCCAACGTCTTATTAATGATGTTTTGAGAGATCTTCTGGGCACCTTTGTGTTTGTGTTCCTTGACGACATTTTAATCTTTTCTCAGTCCATGGAGAAGCATCGTGTGCACGTCAGGCGAGTCTTGCAGCGGCTACTGGAGAATAAGCTTTACGTCAAGGCAGAAAAATGTGAGTTCCACGTCTCCAGGACCTTTTTCCTCAGCTTCATTATTGCCCCGAAGGAGATCATCCCGGACCCAGTAAAAGTGAAGGAGGTGGTGGACTGGCCCACTCCCGCATCAAGAAAACAGTTGCTGCAGTTCTTGGGCTTCGCTAACTTCTACCGCCGGTTTATTAAGGATTACAGCTGCATCGCCCTCCCCCTCACCAACTTGACCTCCTCCAAGGTTCCCTTTCGCTGGAAGGAAGAAGCGGACGCCGCGTTCTCGGAGTTGAAAGTCAGATTTTCATCATCGCCTATCCTGATGCAGGTGGATCCCACCCTTCAGTGCCTGGTGGAGGTGGATGCCTCTGATTCTGGGGTGGGGGCTGTGCTGTCCCAGCGTTCTCCGGCAGATGGTAAGATCTGCCCCTGCGCCTACTTCTCTCACCGCCTGTCCCCAGCAGAACGAAATTACGACATCGGGGATAAGGAGCTGCTGGCAGTGAAACTGGCCCTGGAGGAGTGGAGGCATTGGTTGGAAGGAGCGTCGCAGCCATTCATTGTCTGGACCGACCACAAGAACCTGGAGTACCTTCGGACCACCAAGAGGCTGAATGCCCGACAGGCCCGCTGGTCGCTGTTTTTTGGACGGTTCGACTTTACCATCACCTACTGCCCTGGGTTGAAGAACACCAAGCCCGACGCCCTGTCTCGTCAGTTCACCCCAGAGACAGCAGAGAAGGCTGAGCACCCCATCCTCCCTCCAGCATGTGTCGTGGGCGCCCTTGCTTGGGGTATCCGGGATAAGGTTATAAGGGCGCAGTCTGACGAAGCTGACCCGGGGGGGTCCAGCGGGCAAATTATTTGTTCTCACAGCGGTCCGAGGGGAGGTCATCCAGTGGGGGCATACCTCCAAATTCGCCTGCCATTCGGGTAGGGCACGCACGGTGGCACTCTTACAAAGGTCGTTATGGTGGCCATCCCTCCAGAAGGACATGGGGGAATACATCAGCACCTGTCCGGAGTGTGCTACTGGGAAGACATCTTTATCGCCACCGGCCGGGCTGCTCCACCCCCTCCCCATCCCGGGTAGACCATGGTCCCACGTAGCGCTGGATTTTGTCACAGGCCTCCCCATGTCCAACAGCTTCACCACTATCCTCACGCTGGTGGACAGATTTTCCAAGGCGGCTCATTTCATCCCTCTGCGGGGGTTACCGTCTGAGAAGGAGACAGCTGATCTGCTGGTTCAGCACGTAATTCGGCTGCATGGCATCTCTCAGGACATAGTGTCAGACCGAGGGCCCCAGTTTATCTCCAAAGTCTGGAAGGCTTTTTGCACCACCTTAGGGGCTATGGCGAGCTTGTCTTCTGGCTATCATCCACAGTCTAACGGGCAATGAGAACGAGCCAACCAGGAGGTGGAAGCAGCTCTGCGGTGTGTCACTGCCGCCAATCCATCATCATGGAGCACACACCTCCCTTGGATTGAATATGCCCATAACACAGTGGTGTCCTCGGCCACCGGAATGTCCCCCTTCGAGGCGTCATTGGGTTACAGCCCCCAGCTGTTCCGTGAAGAACAGGGGGACATTGCCGTCCCATCGGTTCAGGCCCATCTAAGATGCTGTCAGCGGATTCGGAAGGCAGCCAGGAAGGCACTGCAACGGACGGCAGAGCGCAACACTGTGGTGGCAAACCGGCGCAGGGTTCCGGGCCTGGCTTATCAGGTGGGTCAGCAGGTATGGCTCTCTACTAAGAACATCAACCTGAAGGCAGAACGTAAGAAGACCGCCCAGCGGTTCATTGACCCGTTCCCTATATGTCGTATTATCAACCCAGTGTCTGTGCGCCTAACTCCCCCTCTCCCTCCACATCTGTCCAACTTTCCATGTCTCTCAGATTAAGCCTGTCTCCTCCAGCCCGTTGTGTCCCCCTCCCAGGTCTCCACCTCCACCGAGGGTGATCGACGGCAACCCGGCGTGGACCGTCTCTTCCATTTTGGATGTCCGCCGTCGGGGGCGGGGCTTGCAGTATCTGGTGGACTGGGAGGGCTACGGGCCGGAGTGGAGGTCCTGGGTGCATCCCGCCCTCATGCTCGACAAGCAGCTCATCAGGGACTTCCATCGGACGCACCCGGGTAGGTTGGAACGCACACCGAGAGGCGTGCCGTAGGGGGCGAGTACTGTCATGGCCGCCAATCATGGCACCTGCGTGTGCACCTGCCTGTTATCTCCTGTGGCCCTATTTATTGCCATCAGGACCAGTGCTGGACGCAGAGTTGTCTGATTCCTTCTGTGGATCACGCTACAACCTGCCTCTGTGCTTCCCTGCACTGAATTCTCCTGCCTTCGGCTTCCAAGCCCAGCAGAATGACGTCCGGGTTAGTTTCGCCCGGACCAACAACCAAGTAAGCTCTATAGCTTCTAAACCTGTCCATTCCCCTGTGCACAGGCGGAGCACGCAACAGCGGACCTCCTTCTCCCTCCAGGTGGTGGACTTTTATTCCACCTCCAGCTAACCTGCCGGCAGACACTGTCTCCCTAGCTGCACCTTCGGCGCCACCTGAAGACGCTTCAACATCGGTTGACAGTAAGCATAATAACATCTGACGTGCTACATAGGTGTACTGTAAGCTAACGGCCCTTGTCTCCTTACAGGGTTGCCAGTTTGTACGGTGCTCTGCCAGCCCAGCTGGAATACACGGATTGCACTACACTGCATTACACCATATAATCGCACTCACACACCCACTCACTCACTTTAACAAAATAAAGTACGTTAATTGTGTTAATCCTGAGTCTTGTCTGTTCTGTGGGTCACCTGAACCATGTCAGCTGCTATCTGTTGGGTAAGCAGTATCAGAGCCAGTGACATCAACAGACTTGACAAGATTATCAAGAGGGCTGGCTCTGTAATTGGTCTCAGGCCGGAGACCTTTGAGACAGTGGTGGGGAGGAGAACACTAAATAAACTGTGATCCATCATGGACAATCCTGATCACCCTCTCCACCACACACTGGACAGACAGCGGAGCACTTTCTCCAGTAGACTATTACAGCTTTGCTGTCGAACAGCCAGGTACAGGAGAAGGCGGTTCTGCTGGAGGGCCTTGTAGTAGGATAGTGGTGGACGCGCCCCTGGCAATGCCAGTTTCAGCAGGCCCGAGTGCCATCCCACTGGAGCCATGGCACACTTGCCACCAACGTCCCAGCCTTGATCCCACACCAGCTGGATCGGCTCCAACACTGCATCCTGATGTGCAGCAGCTGCTCTCACCTCCCACGGATGGCTGGCCCGCCGTCCCGATCCTATTTCCAGCTTTGCCGCTATCTCCATATGGGTCAGTGGTGGTGACGATGTAAAGAACAACTGTGAGCCTGGTCGCTTGGTTCCAGGGACCCAAACTCAGTTCATCACTCTGAGTGGCACTCTCTACAACTGCATATGGCGTTGTGGTTGTAACAGTGTAGTACTCACGTTTGCTGAGGGGCGTCCACCAGGCTGTGGTGGCTCTGCTACATCCTGCTGGGTCACTGACTCTTCACCCAATGCTATAGCAGCAGTCCCTGGAGGCCAATGCTGGTTATGGATCCTGAAGATGTCCGGCATCTCTCCTGTATCATTTACATTTACAGTCACGAACTCTTCACCCCACCCCACCCCTCATGGATTGTCACCTTATAGTGGTGGGGGGTTTGCGTGCCCCAGTGATCCCAAGAGTTATGTTGTCCCGGGCAATTTGCCTCTGATAGGGTCACCCAAGACAAACTGGTCCTGGGTGAAGGGCCAGACTAAGAACGATTCAGCAGACTCTCATGATAAATTCTATATCAAGGATTCAGTGTACCCCACCCAGTATGGGGTTACCGGGGCCCCACCCTGGAGCCGGGCCTGGGGGAGGGGCTCAATGGCTAGCATCTGGTGGCCAGGTTTCCACCGATGGGACCCAGCCGGGCTCAGCCCGAAGGAGTTACATGGGTCCACCCTCCAGTGGGCTCACCACCTGCAGGAGGGATCATGGGGGTCCAGTGCTATGTGGATTAAGTGGTGGTCAAAGGCAGAGACCTTGGCGGACTGATCCCAAGCTTTCTAAACTGGCTTTTGGTACGTGGAATGTCACCGCTCTGGTGGGGAAGGAGCCTGAGCTGGTGTACGAGGTTGAGAGATACCAGCTAGATATAGTCGGCCTCACCTCAACACACAGCTCCTGTTCTGGAACCAGTCTCCTGGAGAAGAGCTGGAGCTTGGCCTTTTCTGGAGTTGCCCCAGGTGAGAGGCGACGAGCAGGGGTGAGTATTCTTGTATCCCCCCACCTTGCTGCCTCTATATTGGAGTTTTCCCCGGTGGACGAAAGGGTTGCTTCCCTGCATCTTCAGGTTGGGAAACGGGTCCTGACCATCATTTGTGCCTATGCACCAAATGATGTTTCAGAGTACCCACCCTTTATGGAGTCTCTGACTGGGGTGCTGGAGGGTGCTTCTCTTGGAGACTCCATTGTCCTACTGGGAGACTTCAATGTGCACATGGGCAACGACAGTGAAACCTGGAAGGGGGTGATTGGGGGGAATGGCCTGCCCGATCTGAACCCAAGTGGTGTTCAGTTATTGGACTTTTGTGCTAACCATAGTTTGTCCATAACGAACACCATGTTCAAGCATAAGGGTGTCCATATGTGCAACTGGCACCAGGACACCCTAGGTCGCAGGTCGATGATTGATTTTGTTATCGTGTCATCAGACCTGCGACCGTATGTCTTGGACACTGGGGTAAAGAGAGGTGCAGAGCTGTCAACTGATCACCACCTGGTGGTGAGTTGGATCCGATGTCAGGGGAGGATGCCATTCAAACCTGGTAGACCCAAATGTATAGTGAGGGTGTGCTGGGAACGTCTGGCTGAGGCCCCTGTCCGGGAGGTCTTCAACTCCCACCTCTGGAAGTACTTCAACCACATTCCGAGGGAGTCTGGAGACATGGAGTCTGAATGGGCCATGTTCTCCACCTCTATTGTTGAAGTGGCGGCCCAGAGCTGCGGTCGCAAAGTGGTCGGTGTATCTCATGGTGGCAACCCCCAAACCAAGTGGTGGACACCAGTGGTGAGCGGGGCCATTAAGCTGAAGAAGGAGTCCTATCAGGCTTGGTTGGCTTGTGGGACTCCAGAAGCAGCTGAGGTGTACCGGCAGGCCAACCAGAGTGCAGCTCGGGTGGTTGCTGAAGCAAAACCCGGGTATGGGAGGAGTTTAGTGAGGCCATGGAACAAGACTTTCAGTCGGCCTTGAAGAGATTCTGGCAAACTGTCCGGCGGCTCAGGAGGGGGAATCAGCTCCCTGTCCACACTGTGTATGGTGCAGATGGGGCGCTGTTGACTTCGACTGGGGTTACTGTCGGGCGGTGGAAGGAATACTGTGAGGATCTCCTCAATCCGACTGATACGCCTTCCACAGAGGAAGCAGGGCTTGTGGACGAGGGGGATGACTCGCCTATCACAGGGGCTGAGGTCACCAAGGTGGTTATAAATCTCCTTGGTGGCCGGGCACCAGGGGTGGACGAGATTCGCCCTGAGTACCTCAAGGCCCTGGATGTTGTAGGGCTGTCATGGTTGACACGCTTCTGCAACATTGCGTGGAGGTTGGGGGCAGTGCCTTTGGCATGGCAAACCGGGGTGGTGGTTCCTCTTTTCAAAAAAGGGGACCGGAGGGTGTGCTCCAACTTTAGAGGGATCACCCTCCTCAGCCTCCCTGGGAAGGTCTATGCCAAGGTACTGGAGAGGAGAGTCCGGCCGTTGGTCGAACCTCGGATTCAGGAGGAGCAATGTGGTTTGCGTCCTGGCCGTGGCACATCAGACTAGCTCTTTACCCTCTCGAAAATTCTCGAGGGTTCGTGGGAGTTTGCCCAACCAGTTTACATGTTTTTTTTGGACTTGGAGAAGGCATTTGACTGCGTCCCTTGTGGTTTTTTGTGGGGGGTTCTTCGGGAGTATGGGGTATCGGGCTTGTTGTTACGAGCTATTCGATCTCTGTACGACCGTTGCGAGAGTTTGGTTCGTATTTCCAACGCTCGGTCGGACTCATTCCCAGTGAGAGTTGGACTCTGCCAGGGCTGCCCTTTGTCACCGATCCTGTTCATAATTTTTATGGACAGGATTTCTAGGCGTAGCCAGGGAACAGAGGGTGTCATGCTTGGTGACCACAGGATCTCATCTCTGTTGTTTGCAGATGATGTTGTCCTGTTGGCTTCATCCAGCAATGACCTACAGTTCTTGCTGGGACAGTTTGCCGCTGAGTGTGAAGTGGCTGGGATGAGAATCAACACCTCCAAGTCCGAGTCCATTGTCATCAGCCGGAAAAAAGTGGATTGTCCTCTCCAGGTTGGGGACAGGCTCCTGCCCCAAGTGGAGGAGTTCAAGTATCTTGGGGTCTTATTCACGAGTGAGGGGAGAATGGAGCAAGAGATTGACAGACGGATTGGAGCAGCATCTGCAGTGATGCGGACGTTGTACCGGTCCGTTGTGGTGAAGAGGGACCTGAGTTCTAAGGCAAAGCTGTCGATTTACCAGTCAATCTACGTTCCTACTCTCACCTATGGTCACGAGCTTTGGGTAATGACCGAAAGAACGAGATTGCGGATACAAGCGGCTGAAATGAGCTTTCTCCATAGGATTGCTGGACTCACCCTCAGAGATAGGGTGAGGAACTCAGTCATCTGGGAGAGGCTCAGAGTAGAACTGCTACTCCTCCACATTGAAAGGAGTCAGCTGAGGTGGTATGGGCATCTGATTAGGATGCCTCCTGGATGCCTCCCACTTGAGGTGTTTCGGGCTCGTCCCACTGGAAGGAGACCCCGGGGCGGACCCAGGACTTGGTGAAGAGACTATGTCTCCCAGCTGGTCTGGGAACGCTTTGGTATCCTCTCTGAAGAGCTGGAGCAGGTGGCTGGGGAGAGGGAAGTCTGGGCTTGTCTGCTTGAACTGCTGCCTCCGCAACCCGGGCCTTCGGAAAAGCGGTAGAAGATGGATGGATGGATGGATGGACTCTTCACCCATCGGCTCAGCTGTGGCTCCGGTAGACTCATGCTGAGTGAGGATTCTGAAGCAGTCCAGTGCTTTCTCACTTTCATCTGGTGCTGGTTTAGATCAGGGTGATGTGTCGCTGGTGCTGGTACCGGGATGCGCGCCGGGCTGCCTTCGGTCACCGGGGTCCTTTTTCTCTATGAACTCCCTCTCCTCCAGCCCCACGGCGGCTGTCCGAAGCTCATACCTGGCAAGGATCTGAGGTGAGTCCAGTTGCTGTCCCCTCTCTGGGCAATGTTCCTCCTGTGCACACAGGATGGATGTACTCTCATCATCGCCATTCCCGATAGATGTGGGGTCCTTCTCCTGCAGCTCCATAGTGGCTCCCTTAAGCTCACGCTGGGCGAGGAACTGAGGCAAGTCTGGTCACTGTTCTCCCTCCGTGTCATGTTCATTCTCTATGTCGTGTTCACCCACAGTGCTGTGGCCACTCTGTGCTGAATTCTCCTTTTTGGCTGTGTTCATTCTGTGTTGTTCTCTTCAGCTAGCTTGTTGCGGATTAGTTCTGTGTGCCCTGTTGTCCCACCAGTCGCTGTGCCACCTGAGCCATCATCCCTAGCTGAAACACCCATTCCATTGCCTCCGACATCAAGAAGAAGTATGGCACAAGCAGCAGGTCCTCCTGCAGCCTCCTCACTGTGTCTGCCACTGACTGGTCGTCCGGCTGATCCTTCAGTATGGCCTGCATCTCCAAACTCGGCATGAACCACTTTAACTGCAGCATTGTTAATCTGCCCTCCACGTGTCCGAACTCGCATGCCGATGGTAGGTGGTCTATCGAGCTCCTCCATGACGGGCAGAGGAGTGATGCTTTCAATCGCTATGTTGGTAACGACGTTCTCTCTTGCGTACAGCTCTTGATAGTGCTCGGCCCATCTCTCCATCTGCTTGCTGCGATCTGTGATGATATCGCCCGAGGTAGACTTGAGGGGAGCGATCTTGATGGCACTAGGACCAAAAGCTTTCTTCATACCCTCGTACATGGCACGGATGTTACCGCAGTCAGCAGAGGTCTGGATGTTGCTGCACAGCTTCAGCCAGTAGTCATTTGCACACTTACGAGCAATCCGCTTGGCGCTGTTTCTGGCTTCTCTGTAGGCGGCCAGCGTCTTCTCAGAAGGTTGCCTCTTGTACTCAAGTAGTGCGGCACACTTTGCGGTGATGACAGGTTCCATCTCCTCTATCCCGGCCTCAAACCAGTCCTCACTCTTCATCGCTCTCTTCCCGAAGGTGTCCAATGCAACTTTGTACACAGCATCACGGATAAAGTCCCAGCGAGCGGTAGCACTGCCTGTAGGGCAATCCTTGAGGGCCTTGTCAATAGCTTCGCCGAAGCTATTGACAAGTTCTGGTTTTAACGCACTGACTGCTTTGATGCAAAGACAACCCTTCTGCTTTGCACAATGGATTTGTTTGGGCCGAAGACGTACCTTACAGTTGACCAGAGAGTGGTCAGTGTCACAGTCAGCACTATGGTAAGTGCGAGTGACAAGGATGTTGTTCAGCAAGGTTCTCCTGGCGATGACAAAGTCCAGTAGGTGCCAGTGCTTGGGCCTGGGGTGTCTCCAAGACACTCTGTGGAGGAGCTTAGTGGAGAAGAAGGTGTTGGTGATGCACAGGTTGTGAAAGGAGCACATCTCAAGTAGACGCTGACCGTTTTCATTGAGCTTGCCGACTCCAAAATGCCTCAAGCAATGTGGCCAGGAGTTGTGGTCTGCACCCACCCGGGCATTGAAGTCACCGAGCAGAAGCAGCTTTTCATTAGATGGAATCTCTCTGATCCTAGCTTTGAGCTCACTGTAGAATTCGTCTTTGGCCTCTGCTGTGGAGCAGAGTGTGGGGGCGTAAATGCTAAAGATGTTTGCTGGTCCCATGGAAGTCATGAGGCGGAGAGAGAGGATGCGCTCGGTCCCTCGGGAAGGAGGCTCTACTGATGAGAGGAGGGAGTTGCGTACTGCGAAGCCAGTCCCATGTAGACTGCGCTCGTCTAGCTCCAGTCCCTGCCAGAAGAAGGTGTACTCCTTCTCCTTAAGCCTGCCGCTGGAGGGAAGACGTGTCTCCTGAAGGGCTGCGATGTCGATGTTGAGCTTAGAAAGCTCGCGATCGATGATGGCGGTTTTCCTGGCGTCGTCAACTAACTGGAGATCGTCAGAGAGGCCAGGACACATTGTTCTGACGTTCCAGGCGGTTTCTTGATATTATGTTTACCTGGTGCAAGGTTTGCAGTCGGCTTTTCGGGTTTTGCCCTAAGCCCCAAGCATCCATTGGAGCAGGCACACTGTGGCGAGTCAACACCTAACTGGCTAGGGGCTGCCCAGCTTAAGGGAGGCGGTAGTTGACTAGTGAGATACGATGATCCCTCCCACCATCGGAGACAACCCGTAGCGCCCGAGCTTACGCCAATACACTCTGGGCTTATCACTTGTAACTGCCGTCTCCCATGTTGGCTTAGCCGCTAGAACAGCGGCGCTGGAGTGACCTCTCCAGGTGCAGGCCTAGGCGGGTGATAAGGAGATCCTGGAGTGCCCAGTTGCCAGGATCCCCCTCTCGGTGTTGCTGACAGAGTCCGACGGAAAGGCGAGCCGATACAGTCGGTGTCAGCGCGACTGCAGGAGTTGCCGGAAGGTGTCGCAAAGCTCAACCAACCGCCTGCGGGGCTCCACTCTGGATTTTCTGACGGGGTTTACTCCCTTAGCCTTGGGCTCTCCCAAGCCGTACACAAGGCAGTGTAACTATTTAACCCATAGTTGGGGATCTGGTTCGTGAGCACCAGGGGGTGTCCACACACCGGTGGGCCTGCATGCTGCACGTCTAGGGGCCAGGTCTCCTCTGAGTCCCTTGTAGTTTTGTTTGGGGCAGCAAGGTACCCAGTTACCATGTGTCACCACGAGGAGGTACTACATAGGGCTTACTGGTGGAGAGGCTGAACTGACAGAGAGAGACTTACACACAGTCTCTCCTTTTCGCAGTGCCGGGGGCAGCGGAGCTGCAAGCGGCGATGCTAGTCAGCTGTAGGGGCACAGGGCCACCACACTTCTTGCGCATCACACCAGTCATTGAGACACACAAACTTTATTACACAAAATAATATAGCATACAAGCAGGTCTGTTGAGTACTGAACTCCTATGTGGCTATGTATCGAGAGAGAGCCTAAGATGGCCGGTTCTCCTTTACTTAAAAGGCGCTTTTCCACTAGGGTCAGTACGGTATGGTTCGGTACAGTTCGGCACGGTTTGTCTGCTTTTCCATTAGGCACCAGAAGTCCTTGCAGTTCTGTTTTATTGGAACTGTCCCTATTTTTTCGGTCTTGCTCCAGAGCAGGTCCGAAGCGCACCAGCACTGTTACGTCAACCCACTGCTGGCCACTGATTGGTCCGGGCGTAGCGTCATGAGAGTGGGCGTTACGCTGACGTTCCAGAATCGCTGGCTGGCTGCCATTTGCAATTTTTTGTCCGTGAGCCCGCGAACAGGTGATATTATAAACAACAACGATAGAATGGCTTAACAGAAATCATCAGAAATCAACACAGCAGTCCAGCAGAGTTTCCTGTACATTTCGGCTGATGAGAGAATGCAGAGGGAAGCAGACTGAGCTTGCAGTGGGGAGCACAAGCAGATGTACAAGAAAATACACGGAGACGCACCGGGAATTACACCCAGCCACCCGAATTAAATTGAATGTACAGCCGCAACGCACCCAACTTCAGCAGTTGAAGCCGTGATATTGTGATATACAGGACAGTGAGTGATGTGATATTCAAGTTTTACGTTGTATTTCCCAGCAGTGGAAAATTCCCTGAGGACAGACGAAAACTTAATTGTGTTTAAACGATGACCTAGCTCAATGCTACGTCCGTCCTAGTATGTTGCCTTGTGTTGACAATATCTGATGAAATAAGCTAGTTGTAATCCTGGTTAAAAAGGTGTTTTTTACATGTTGCGTTTTCGTGCTGTGCATGAACTTAAGGTGTGTGTATTTTGACTGTAGAGTCCAAACAGGATCTGCTCGGAATGGCAACGTTTTGACAGCAGTATTGTGACAGGTAAACAACACATCATATTTATAGTCAAAACTTTTGCTTTTTAAGTTAAAGTATAGGTAAACCGCTTGTTTATTTATTTTTGTTTATTTTTCTTTTTTATGAGATCATTTCTGTGATCCTTTATGAGTTATAGTCATAATATTGTATCTTGCACCTTGGGGGAATGGGAGTTGTTCAGTCACCATTAGAATTTAGTTTATATGTGTAGTCTATAGTATTTCATCTTTAAACTCATCCAGTAAAAGAACACATTACAAATATTTGAGACCCACTGTAGTTACGCTAAACTACACAATAAAAGTTTACAATAAAAGTTTAGCCTAAACTTTTATTGATAACGTTATTTCACACCATCACAACAACTCAGGATCTAAACTCAGCGTAAATGGTGTAGAGATTGAAAGGGTATCCAAAATTAAAATCCTTGGAGTAATAATCGATAAAAAAACTGTGTTGGAAGTCACATATAAATTATATTAAAGGTAAAATATGCAAATCAATCGCAATACTACACAGAGTGAAATATTTGCTGAATCAACCCACATTATATACTTTGTATCATTCATTAATGCTCCTATACATGACATATTGTACTGAAGTATGGTGAAACACATATAAAACAAACATATATCCAGTCTTTATGCTTCAGAAGAGAGCTATTAGAATAATAAACAAAGCTGCTCACAGGGAACCAACAAACCCACTTTTTCTTAAATTAAAAGCTCTTAAGTTGAAAGATCTGGTTGCCTTTAAAACTGCAGTAATAATGCTTAAAGCTAAGAATCTATCACTGCCCGCAAATATCCAAAAGTTGTTCCAAATAAGGAAGAAACAATATCATTTCAGAGGAACATGTATATTTCAAAAACCTTCAGTGAGAACTACCACCAAGCAACACTGTGTCTCAGTGCAAGGAGTCATACTGTAGAATGCTTTTGGACCTGAATTAAAATCATGTACAATGCCTGGACAATTTAAACAAAAACTAAAGGAAGAAATACTCAAAACATATACAAAACGACATATAGAATCTGTGATATCCTACCGTGTAGCAATGATCACACTTGAGTTATTTCTTTGGCTAACTCTGCCATTTATTCTGCAACACACATAATAAGACTGAACATGGATTCTGCGCGGGGTTTTCACACTCTTGTTCTAATGTGTCCCCTTCATAGTAGTGCTGAACAATACAGGTAGTTCCCCCTAGAGGCATGTGCCAGTAATGTTCTATTTTAGACTTGCAGTCTACCACATCCCTCCCCTCTAGATTAAACTACTCTTAATTACACTAGCCAATTACTAGACATCCTGGAACTCCCATTTAACCCTGAACTATCACAGTTACTTTTTAATTTCTTAAACACATGTGTCATACACATAATTTCTTTCTTTTTTTTTTTTTTTTCACATGTATAACACACATAACAGTCTAACTGGGGATTTGGTTTGACTACCGCATCCCAGTGAGGTTCCAGGACGCATTCTTGTCCTGTGGCTGGGGAACTCACTACTGACTAAGTATAGTCCTTCAAGTAGTCTGGAGCTTTCCTAGCTCGCTGAGATCTTCTCACGGCGGGTGAGCCAACTGCAGGTGAAGACTCAGACTGCTCCACTGTTTCGGCTGCTGCAGTGCTGCCCGTAGAATCTGCAGAGACGGTTACCTCAGGTTTCACCTGAAGTGGTGGTTCGTTGATGCTCTCCTCAGGATGGGTGTCAGACAACACCTCTGGTGCCATCGGCAGGGGAATGGAGCTCCTACCACGAACTTGGTCGATGTGTCGCCTCACCACTTGTCCATGACCTAATGTCACCTTGAATGACACAGGGCCTGTCTTTTCTGTTATTTCTCCTGGTACCCAGGCTGGTCCTGAGCCGAAGTTGCGGGTGTAGACCACGTCTCCTTCTCTCAGTATTCTCTCTCTAGCATGCATGTCATGATAACCTTTTTGTTTCTCTTGTTTATCATGCACTTTGTTTCTGAAGTCTGGATGTATTAAGTCAAATGTTGACCTCAACTTCCTTCCACACAACAGCTCAGCTGGTGACTTGCCAGTTGTAGATTGGGGTGTTATTCGATAGCTGAACAGAGCTCTCGACATTCGGGTTTCAATAGAGTCTCCTGTCATCTTTTTCATGAGTGACTTGAACGTCTGCACGGCCCTCTCGGCTAAGCCGTTAGAAGAAGGATGGTATGGCGCAGTCGTGATGTGACGTATGCCATTCTTTTCAGAAAACTCTTGGAACTGTTCACTCGTAAAACATGTACCGTTATCTGATACTATGATTTCAGGTATGCCATGTTGGCTGAAACTCTTTCTAAGACATTCAATGGTAACAGTAGAAGTAGAGCTACTCACAGAATATGCATCGATCCACTTTGAGTATGCGTCAACTATGATCAGGAACATTCTTCCCATCCATGGACCTGCGTAGTCAATGTGAATTCTTCTCCATGGTTTATCTGGAACTTCCCAGGGATGTAGTGGGGCTGCTGGAGGACTGTTCCTGTTCTCCTGGCATGCCGCACATGACTTCACAAGCGCCTCCACCTCTGCATCCATGTTGGGCCACCACATGTAGCTCCTCGCCAACGCTTTCATGCGAGTGATGCCAGGGTGTGCTTGGTGTAGTTGTTGCAGTAAGGCATTCCTACCAGGTGGTGGAACAACCACGCGTCCTCCCCACAGGATACAACCTTCCTGGGTGCTGAGCTCATCCTGTCGTCTGGCATAGGGAATGAACTCAGGACTGTTCATCTTCGGCCATCCTCGCAAGATGTATTCTCGCACTCTTGCTAGAACAGGGTCTTTGTCTGTCCATTTCTTTATTTGTTGCGCGTTCACCAGGGGCACGCCGATATCTTCAAACAATAGCACTCTCTCCTCCTCCTCAGGCGTGCTGTCTCTTCCTCCATCCAAGGGTAGCCTACTCATCGCGTCAGCATTCGTATGGTCCCGTCCGGCTTTGTAAACGATGGTGTACTCATACGCTGCTAATGTAACGGCCCATCTCTGAATTCTCTGAGATGTCATCTGGGGTATGGCTCTCATTTCACTGAACAGTGAAATTAGTGGCTTGTGGTCAGTCACTATAGCGAACTGTCTCCCGTACAGGTATTTGTGGAATTTTTTTACACCAAATACTACTGCAAGGCCCTCCTTGTCTAGCTGGGAGTAGTTTTTCTCAGCTGCACTAAGAGTTCTTGAGACGAACCCTATGGGTCTCTCTGAGCCATCCTCCATACGATGAGAGAGTACAGCACCCACACCGTAGGGTGATGCGTCACACGCCAGGATGAGTGGTTTGTTTGAATCATAGTGCACTAACACACTACAGGACTGAAGTAGCGCTTTGGACTCTTCAAACGCCTTCTGCTGCTTGACCCCCCATGACCATTTTTCTTCCTTCTTAAGTAAGGTATGTAGTGGTGCCAGCAGCGTGGAGAGCTTTGGGAGGAACCTATGGTAATAGTTCAACAAGCCCAGGTAGGCTTTTAACTCAGTAACATTTTGTGGCTCAGGCGCCTCCGCAATGGCTTCCACTTTGTCTGTTAGAGGGTGTAGACCACTGGCATTAATCTTGTGGCCTAGGAACACCACCTCTTTTCCCATGAACTCACACTTGCTTCTTTTCAACCTCAGACCGCTTTTCTCCAACCGTTGAAGCACTTCCTCCAGCGTTTTCAGATGTTCTTGTTCATTTGGTCCTGTACAAAGGATGTCATCCAAATAAATGGCAACATTCGGAATTCCACCTAGGATGCCCTCCATAGTTCTCTGGAATATAGCAGGACTGGAAGCTACTCCAAATGGTAAGCGTGTGTAGGTATATAAGCCTTTGTGTGTATTGATGGTTACATACTTTCTTGATTCTTCTTCCAGGACTACTTGTTGGTAGGCGTGACTCATGTCTAATTTCGTGAAGTGTCGGCCGCCATTCAGCTGTGCGAAGAGGTCCTCCACTTTAGGAATTGGATACTGATCCACCCGTGATGCTCGATTGACAGTGAGTTTGTAATCTCCACATATTCTAATGGAGCCATCCGGCTTTCTCACTGGGACTATGGGCGCCGCCCATTCTGCAACCTGCACTGGCTCAATGATCTTGTCATCCAGCAGCCTCTGTAGCTCGCTTTCAACCAGTGGCTTGACTGCATAGGGTACCGGTCGGGGTTTGCAGAATCGTGGTTGGGCCTCCTTGTCCACATTAATCTTTGCAGTGACACCTTTTAGCTGTCCTAAGCCTTCTTTGAACACCTCAGCGTGTCTTTCGAGGATCTCCTCCAGCTGCAATTTGGGCTGAGATTCCACTTTATTCACCAACTGATCAATCATGGCCAGTTCTTGTAGCCAACTTCGCCCTAGTAGATTTGGTCCTTCGCTCCCAACTACTACTACAGGTAAGTCCTTTTCTTTGTTTTCGTGCTGCACCTTCACTTGTGCCATGCCTAGCACGTCTAGCTTCTCTCCTGTGTATGTTTTTAATTTTAATGAACAGGGATTTAATTCTGCTGTGTCTGTTTTCTTCCACAGTTGTGTATATTGCTGTTTACTTAATATGGTTACTCCACAGCCTGTATCAACTTCAAATGTTACTTTCATTCCATTAACATTCATGGTACGCGTGATGGGCGCTACCTTGGTCAGCTCCTCTGACGTGTTGTAAATTGTGTGAAAATCCATGTCTTCTGTATCACTTTCTCCCTCCCCTCTCAGTTGATTCGCTTGCTGTTCCTTTCCTGGGCCCTTGTTTTCATACTTTTGCCCATTAACTGTCGCTTTCAGCACCTGTGCGCTGTCCACCTTTATTCTACATGCTTTCTTAATGTGCCCTCGCTTGCCACAATTATGACACAGCTCAGTGGCAAATTTGCACTCGGCGGCATTGTGCTGGCCTTTGCAGCGATAACAACTGGGGAATTTGTGCTGAGTTTTGTCAGTCAACACTTTGTGGACACCTACTTGGGTCTTAGGCACACGAACATGCGTTGCTGTGTCCTCTGTTAGCTTCCCTTGCATCTCTCTCACATCTTTAGATGCTGTTTCCATCGCTTGGCATAATTCCAAAGCCTTCACAAAAGTGAGTTTTGTTTCAAATAAAAGTCGCCGTTGCATACGGTCATCATTCACTCCACACACAAGTCTGTCTCTTAACATTTCTTCCAATGAGTCTTTGTAATCACAGTGCAGTGCTAATTTCCTCAATTCTGCCACATACTCTGCTATGGACTCAGTGTTCCTCCTTATGCGTGAATTAAATTTGAATCGTTGCACGATTTCACTCGGTTTGGGGCTGAAGTGCTTCTGAAGCTCAGCAGTAAGCTGGTCGTATGTTTTATCTTTCGGTAATGCAGGGCTTATTAAATTTCTCAACAAGCTGTAAGTAGTTGCACCAACTCCACTCAACAGTACAGCCTTCCTTTTGTCTGGCTCCTCAATATCATTAGCTTGGAAGAAAAAGTCCAACATTTCACTATATTCTTCCCATGACTGAGTCGAGTTATCAAAAGGGGTTACCGTTCCGATTACAGCCGCCATTGCTCGTCGTGGTGGGGAAACCTCGTTTTTCCTCCTCTGAACTTGCACTCGAACTACTGGAGTCACTTGAGTTCGCCACACTTGCAATGTTCTCTGTTTCTCGCCGCTGATTTTTTTCTTTTAATCCTCGTCGCCAATTGTGTGATATCCTACCGTGTAGCAATGATCACACTTGAGTTATTTCTTTGGCTAACTCTGCCATTTATTCTGCAACACACATAATAAGACTGAACATGGATTCTGCGCGGGGTTTTCACACTCTTGTTCTAATGTGTCCCCTTCATAGTAGTGCTGAACAATACAGGTAGTTCCCCCTAGAGGCATGTGCCAGTAATGTTCTATTTTAGACTTGCAGTCTACCACAGAATCACATAAGGATTATCATATCCAGCCTGTGTTGTGCTGTTGCTTAGTTTTTGTCACGTTTTGTCTTGGCTTTGTTCTGATTTGTAATCACTCTTATTTTATTTTATTTTTGAATCCTTAGCTGGAACATGGGTGGGCAATATAAGCTGCGGCTTCAGCCATCACCCATTTCGGATAAGTTATGTTGAATTGTATAATCCGAGGAGTTGCTGTTTAATTTGACTTTATTGGATTTTTTCCCCCTTTGTTATATTATTCTGTTCCTTTCTTTTAATCTAATCTATCCGAAATAAAGATTCATTCATTCATTCATTCATTCATTTCTCAAATATGTTTTAAACTTGCTTTAATTATCCACCACCCATTTCTGTCTTTCGTCTAGACGAGGGGAAAACGATCCACCCAAACCAGACCTTGCCTCACTCACAACTCGCCGCTCTCAGGCATCCACCTCAGCTGCGCGCACACCTGCGCCTCGTCAGTGATGGGCTATTTAGTCCACTCGGCCCTGAGCATCGCTCTGGAGCCGTCTGTTCTACTACGCGCTCAAACCCTCAGCAGGAGCGTCTCTTCCCATCCTGCCACTCTTCGCTTCAGCACGTAAGCTGTTTGCCACACTGCAAATTTTCCAATACTTGGTAAGATTTAAAATCTTGTTTTTAGACATGCAAGATAATTCCTCTAATTTTAAGATTTTGTTACTTATTTTAAGCCCTTGACTTTGTAGTATAGTCTTATTATTAGATAAAGCCATTATCATTTGACTTATCTAGTTCAGAAATCTTAAAACAGTGTATATAAGACTTAAAATAAGATATTGTTGATGTCAACATTGAATTGCTTAATTTAAGGTTATGGAACATCTAAAAACTCTTCATTTAAGAAAAAAATAATTATACTCAATAGGGTGGCTGACTTAAAGGGTAACAAAAAGCAATTTGAGAATATTTGCAGTATATTAGTGTCATTTTCATTGTGTCAGTGTCTTGGCTTACACAATACTTAATTTTGGAAGAAAATGGCTAGAGACCAACTGTCTTATGCAGGAGAAGTTTATTTACCAGCATAGTATGAGACGGAGACATGAGCTCAAGACATTGTATGGGCGCAGTCGGGCATCCGGGCATTTGGCCTACTTCCGGTTAGCAACCCACATGGCAACGCCGTACTAGGTGAAAACAATCCAGTGGCGACCTATTCCCAGGCAGCTGCCGTGACCCAGTCAAGCTTGTCCAGCCCGTCGTAGTGCATTATATTCAGCTCATCATGTCCTATATCAGGTAATTGAGTGATATTGTTAATTTAATTAGTTGCCACTTGATGGGTCACGTTTTGAAAATGCTAACCGCCGACACAAGCCTCTCTGTATTGTAAACCGAGATGGACATTTCGTCTATGGAAATGCATGACTGATTCCCTTTTCACTCAACAATACAGACCTCTCTATGTGCAGTCAGCCTGACTAATTTAACTGTAGACTGTAGTAAATAGTGCAACAAAGGGGCTGGCCATTAATGAAAGAGGTGACAAATACGGTATCGCCGTATTTTAATACGGGGAAAATGCAATTTTAGCAAATACGGGCGTATTGCCATTTCTGTACGCCAAAAAGAAAAATACACGGGAAAAGAGAACACCTCGTGTGTGATATCCTACCGTGTAGCAATGATCACACTTGAGTTATTTCTTTGGCTAACTCTGCCGTTTATTCTGCAACACACATAATATGACTAAACATGGATTCTGCGCGGGGTTTTTACACTCTTGTTCTAATGTGTCCCCTTAATAGTAGTGCTGAACAATACAGGTAGTTCCCCCTAGAGGCATGTGCCAGTAATGTTTTAAATTAGACTTGCAGTCTACCACATCCCTCCCCTCTAGATTAAACTACTTTTAATTACACTAGCCAATTATGCTAGACATCCTGGAACTCCCATTTAACCCTAAACAATCACAGTTACTTTTAACTTCTTAAACACATGTGCCATACACATAATTTCTTTCTCTTTTTTTTTTTTTTTTTTTTCACATGTATAACACACATAACAGTCTAACTGGGGAATTGGTTTGACTACCGCATCCCAGTGAGGTTCCAGGACGCATTCTTGTCCTGTGGCTGGGGAACTCACTACTGACTAAGAATAGTCCTTCAAGTAGTCTGGAGCTTTCCTAGCTCGCTGAGATCTTCTCACGGCGGGTGAGCCAACTGCAGGTGAAGACTAAGACTGCTCCACTGTTTCGGCTGCTGCAGTGCTGCCCGTAGAATCTGCAGAGACGGTTACCTCAGGTTTCACCTGAAGTGGTGGTTCGTTGATGCTCTCCTCAAGATGGGTGTCAGACAACACCTCTGGTGCCATCGGCAGGGGAATGGAGCTCCTACCACGAACTTGGTCGATGTGTCGCCTCACCACTTGTCCATGACCTAATGTCACCTTGAATGACACAGGGCCTGTCTTTTCTGTTATTTCTCCTGGTACCCAGGCTGGTCCTGAGCCAAAGTTGCGGGTGTAGACCACGTCTCCTTCTCTCAGTATTCTCTCTCTAGCATGCATGTCATGATAACCTTTTTGTTTCTCTTGTTTGTCATGCACTTTGTTTCTGAAGTCTGGATGTATTAAGTCAAATGTTGACCTCAACTTTCTTCCCATCCATGGACCTGCGTAGTCAATGTGAATTCTTCTCCATGGTTTATCTGGAACTTCCCAGGGATGTAGTGGGGCTGCTGGAGGACTGTTCCTGTTCTCCTGGCATGCCGCACATGACTTCACAAGCGCCTCCACCTCTGCATCCATGTTGGGCCACCACATGTAACTCCTCGCCAACGCTTTCATGCGAGTGATGCCAGGGTGTGCTTGGTGTAGTTGTTGCAGTAAGGCATTCCTACCAGGTGGTGGAACAACCACGCGTCCTCCCCACAGGATACAACCTTCCTGGGTGCTGAGCTCATCCTGTCGTCGGGCATAGGGAATGAACTCAGGACTGTTCATCTTCGGCCATCCTCGCAAGATGTATTCTCGCACTCTTGCTAGAACAGGGTCTTTGTCTGTCCACTTCTTTATTTGTTGTGCGTTCACCAGGGGCACGCCGATATCTTCAAACAATAGCACTCTCTCCTCCTCCTCAGGCGTGCTGTCTCTTCCTCCATCCAAGGGTAGCCTACTCATCGCGTCAGCATTTGTATGGTCCCGTCCGGCTTTGTAAACGATGGTGTACTCATACGCTGCTAATGTAATGGCCCATCTCTGAATTCTCTGAGATGTCATCTGGGGTATGGCTCTCATTTCACTGAACAGTGAAATTAGTGGCTTGTGGTCAGTCACTATAGCGAACTGTCTCCCATACAGGTATTTGTGGAACTTTTTTACACCAAATACTACTGCAAGGCCCTCCTTGTCTAGCTGGGAGTAGTTTTTCTCAGCTGCACTAAGAGTTCTTGAGACGAACCCTATGGGTCTCTCTGAGCCATCCTCCATACGATGAGAGAGTACAGCACCCACACCGTAGGGTGATGCGTCACACGCCAGGATGAGTGGTTTGTTTGAATCATAGTGCACTAGCACACTACAGGACTGAAGTAGCGCTTTGGACTCTTCAAACGCCTTCTGCTGCTTGACCCCCCATGACCATTTTTCTTCCTTCTTAAGTAAGGTATGTAGTGGTGCCAGCAGCGTGGAGAGCTTTGGGAGGAACCTATGGTAATAGTTCAACAAGCCCAGGTAGGCTTTTAACTCAGTAACATTTTGTGGCTCAGGCGCCTCCGCAATGGCTTCCACTTTGTCTGTTAGAGGGTGTAGACCACTGGCGTTGATCTTGTGGCCTAGGAACACCACCTCTTTTCCCATGAACTCACACTTGCTTCTTTTCAACCTCAGACCGCTTTTCTCCAACCGTTGAAGCACTTCCTCCAGCGTTTTCAGATGTTCTTGTTCATTTGGTCCTGTACAAAGGATGTCATCCAAATAAATGGCAACATTCGGAATTCCACCTAGGATGCCCTCCATAGTTCTCTGGAATATAGCAGGACTGGAAGCTACTCCAAATGGTAAGCGTGTGTAGGTATATAAGCCTTTGTGTGTATTGATGGTTACATACTTTCTTGATTCTTCTTCCAGGACTACTTGTTGGTAGGCGTGACTCATGTCTAATTTCGTGAAGTGTCGGCCGCCATTCAGCTGTGCGAAGAGGTCCTCCACTTTAGGAATTGGATACTGATCCACCCGTGATGCTCGATTGACAGTGAGTTTGTAATCTCCACATATTCTAATGGAGCCATCCGGCTTTCTCACTGGGACTATGGGCGCCGCCCATTCTGCAACCTGCACTGGCTCAATGATCTTGTCATCCAGCAGCCTCTGTAGCTCGCTTTCAACCAGTGGCTTGACTGCATAGGGTACCGGTCGGGATTTGCAGAATCGTGGTTGGGCCTCCTTGTCCACATTAATCTTTGCAGTGACACCTTTTAGCTGTCCTACGCCTTCTTTGAACACCTCAGCGTGTCTTTCGAGGATCTCCTCCAGCTGCAATTTGGGCTGAGATTCCACCTTATTCACCAACTGATCAATCATGGCCAGTTCTTGTAGCCAACTTCGCCCTAGTAGATTTGGTCCTTCGCTCCCAACTACTACTACAGGTAAGTCCTTTTCTTTGTTTTCGTGCTGCACCTTCACTTGTGCCATGCCTAGCACGTCTAGCTTCTCTCCTGTGTATGTTTTTAATTTTAATGAACAGGGATTTAATTCTGCTGTGTCTGTTTTCTTCCACAGTTGTGTATATTGCTGTTTACTTAATATGGTTACTCCACAGCCTGTATCAACTTCAAATGTTACTTTCATTCCATTAACATTCATGGTACGCGTGATGGGCGCTACCTTGGTCAGCTCCTCTGACGTGTTGTAAATTGTGTGAAAACCCATGTCTTCTGTATCACTTTCTCCCTCCCCTCTCAGTTGATTCGCTCGCTGTTCCTTTCCTGGGCCCTTGTTTTCATACTTTTGCCCATTAACTGTCGCTTTCAGCACCTGTGCGCTGTCCACCTTTATTCTACATGCTTTCTTAATGTGCCCTCGCTTGCCACAATTATGACACAGCTCAGTGGCAAATTTGCACTCGGCGGCATTGTGCTGGCCTTTGCAGCGATAACAACTGGGGAATTTGTGCTGAGTTTTGTCAGTCGACACTTTGTGGACACCTACTTGGGTCTTAGGCACACGAACATGCGTTGCTGTGTCCTCTGTTAGCTTCCCTTGCATCTCTCTCACATCTTTAGATGCTGTTTCCATCGCTTGGCATAATTCCAAAGCCTTCGCAAAAGTGAGTTTTGTTTCAGATAAAAGTCGCCGTTGCATTCGGTCATCATTCACTCCACACACAAGTCTGTCTCTTAACATTTCTTCCAATGAGTCTTTGTAATCACAGTGCAGTGTTAATTTCCTCAATTCTGCCACATACTCTGCTATGGACTCAGTGTTCCTCCTTATGCGTGAATTAAATTTGAATCGTTGCACGATTTCACTCGGTTTGGGGCTGAAGTGCTTCTGAAGCTCAGCAGTAAGCTGGTCGTACGTTTTATCTTTCGGTAATGCAGGGCTTATTAAATTTCTCAACAAGCTGTAAGTAGTTGCACCAACTCCACTCAACAGTACAGCCTTCCTTTTGTCTGGCTCCTCAATATCATTAGCTTGGAAGAAAAAGTCCAACATTTCACTATATTCTTCCCATGACTGAGTCGAGTTATCAAAAGGGGTTACCGTTCCGATTACAGCCGCCATTGCTCGTCGTGGTGGGGAAACCTCGTTTTTCCTCCTCTGAACTTGCACTCGAACTACTGGAGTCACTTGAGTTCGCCACACTTGCAATGTTCTCTGTTTCTCGCCGCTGATTTTTTTCTTTTTAATCCTCGTCGCCAATTGTGTGATATCCTACCGTGTAGCAATGATCACACTTGAGTTATTTCTTTGGCTAACTCTGCCGTTTATTCTGCAACACACATAATATGACTAAACATGGATTCTGCGCGGGGTTTTTACACTCTTGTTCTAATGTGTCCCCTTAATAGTAGTGCTGAACAATACAGGTAGTTCCCCCTAGAGGCATGTGCCAGTAATGTTTTAAATTAGACTTGCAGTCTACCACATCGTGCGACTCCCACAGCGAGCTGGCAGAGCGCTCAGCGTGAGCAATTACTGATCGTTATAGAAGCGCCTCGCACCTTCTGCGGCTCTGGAACAGAGAGGAATCCCGGCGCCAGTAATGCTGCGCCTGATATGTGTGACTAATGCAAATGTATGCTTTCCTGCTGTCTACTGTGGTGCTAATGTGCCATGCATGCATTAGCCGGGTATGTAAGTTGACTGTCTGCATGAAGCACCCTTTTAAACTTCACTCGTGTCCGCCTGCACTCATTTCGATCCAACACAAGCGCACCTAAGCAGTGTTTAGCATCAGTGAACATTTTCTTGTTTAATTATTTCTCTTAAGAATTACTCCTGTGCTGCCCTGATATTTAATGGATTGGTCATGTTACCCATAGGGGCCTTTCCTTAAAAACATTCAAAACATGTAAGAGGGTTAATCATGTTAATAATGGTCGAAGCAAATATGCTTACCAGGGGTGTCGATCAAGTAGCTGTACACGTCCGGTCACTGCACAGCTGGCCACCTGGTCAGGTCATTAACCCATTTTCCGGCTGGTAGTTTGTATGGGCAATCTGTCAGTCCACTTGCTGTCAGCTTCTCCTGATAACGTAGCCTGGCTGACTCATCAAGCTTTTCTACGTAGTCACATGCCATGAGAAAGTCAAAAAACTGCACTCGACAATGCTTGGTAACGGGTTGTTTTCACCGAGTTAAGATGGCGGCAATGTGTTACTAACCGGAAGTGACGTAGCCCCGACTGCGCCCATTGGCCATTCAAGTCAAAACATAAGGCACCTTAAACAATATTTTGGTCATACAACACAGGCCATACAGTGACTTCAACATAATGCATGGCAAATTATATGTCTTACTAATTTGGCTATTTCCATCAATACCATACATATTCCAATTTCAATCCAGGAAGGTGAGTAACTTCAGGCTATTTTGCATTAGAACACTAACAATGTGAATAACAGTAAAGGAATATAGAGCTTTAAAAAACAAAGCTTTATAAAAGTTTTAGAGTAAATTTTCAACAAATAAAACTACTTGCAGTTAGAAAAAGTTACCACTTTTAAGGACCAGCAACAAGCCAGCACCTGGCTAGACCACAGGATGATTTCTCTGGCCAATAATAATCAATACCACAAAAAACCCCAAAAACTCTGAACTACGCCTATGTACTGCATTGATGTGGCTGAGTAGTACCTTGAGCGACAAAGCAACAAATGGACAAATCATGCATCTCCACACCGCCATGGCTCCGAAGTTTCCATTGTTTGCGCATGCGCAATGCCACCAGAATGAGCGCGCAGTGGTGTGCAAGTCACTTCGAAGTCGAGCCTTGTTTGACTTGAATTTCTCTCTTCAGCACAAAGTGTGAAGGTCAGTATCATAATATTTCTGCAAACATAGATATATCTGCAATTTGCATTGGTACAGAGACAGTGCTATCAAACGCATAATGCTATTTATGGTTCGTGCTAGCTTAGTTAGCTAACATTATTTTTTTTTACCTGCATATTTTAACTCTGGTCATTTCTCTAGGTTCTGTTTAACACTTTGAGTCACGTAGAAGATCAGAATGGATGGGCTGGATGCCAGTATACGCTCAGTGTTGGAGGGTAAGTGGTTTAACTTATATTTTAGCGGTTAGCTTAGCATTAGCCGACTCGTGTTAGCAGCAAAAACCCACCATGAATCTCGACGTCGCCTTTCAGAAGAAATGTGACTCAAAGCCAGGGATAATTTTTGGTTGTTTTAACTTCTTAGCCAACAAATGTCTGTTTTATTAAGGGTTGAATGTTTTTTTTTTTTATTCCAAACGTGACATTTTTTTCTACAGTAATTTTCTGTAGTATTTTAAGATGAAATGTATGCAGTGGTCAGCCACAATAAAACGGTTCACTCTGGGTTTTAAAGACTCAAGTTTTGTTCTTTCTGTGCAACAATATGTATTTTTTTCCTAAATGCTCACTACATAATGAAAATTTACATTCAGTAAGCACCATCTACTATATATAAGTATGTGGACACAAATTTCAAATACAACAAATGCATTAATAGACATGCTAGGTGGAAAGACCTTTGACCCCCTCTTTAAAGTAAAAAAGAATTATGTTCAGTATGAAGAGTGGTGTTTTTTTTGTCTGAAATGAGCACCTTCTTTTGTCCCATTATTTCCATGAAAACGATAGAAAAGTGTCCAAAAACGAGTGTTTTCACAAAATGCCCATAACTTTAATATCTTAATGAAATTTTCCATGTATATAGATTTAACAAGTCATTTGAGTTCACATATCTAAACCAAATTTACAAGTGCACAGTAATACTCATAATTATTTTGTTCATTTAAAGTATGGAGTTTGAGTTTAATTATGTTGCCAGCTATGCAAGTGGATAGAGTAAATAATACTCATGTTGGAGGACAGAAAGATGAAACAAAAGCGGAGCTGAAGGTGTTTCAATCCCTTGCAAATGCATCCTACGTGGTTGTCTGCACTTGTACTAGGGTGATTTCCGAGAGTTGTACAAATTTCTGCAGAGTACAGACAGCCATGAAACGTCTTACAACACACAACTAATTGATATTCATTGTGTCCATCTACCTTTCAGAAGTGGCCAAAGTGTTTAAACACTGGTTTGTTGACGCTAAACGTACCATTTCGTAAAAACCACAGTTGTGGAATATGGTGCTTGATTGGCATTTTATGAACACGGGCCTGAAGGTAAAAAAAGACTAGCTGGAAAAAAAAGCTGAGATTCCTAGGGTCAGCCGTTGAATACAGCTAACTTACCGACCCCACTCAAAGCTATCAGGTGAAACACTGGTCACAGCACTCTGGGGCGATATGATGGCCAGTGTTTTGATTTGTCCACATACCTACTAAATATCAAACAGTAAAATTGAGTGTTCCTTATTTATCTACGTGCAAGCTTTTCAACTCTGACATTTAACCCTTATTTGTATATTAGAAGAAAAATATGCATTGAATGTGCTTGGGTTAGCGCCCTTTATTAACATCATACATTTAAAACATGGTATTATATACATGTTCTTTTGCTTAACAGCTGCCAACATTGATGAGGAGTCTCTGGCAACTATCAATTGTGACGACCTGAGGGACTTATTCCCTGGTGCTGAGAATTTCTTTCAACGCAAGAAGCTTTGGGATTGCATCAGTCAAATGGTGTAGTAAAATTAACCATTTCAACATTTTGTACTGCATAATTTGTTGCCCATGCTTAATCCTTTTTTGCCTCCTCCAATACTACTACAGCAAAGACCTGTTGAGCAGATTGCCAACACTGCTGGGAGTCCCAACACTACGTCAGGTGAAGTTTTACAATCAACCAGTCCTGTGCCACCATGCCAGCTAAAAAGTTCCTCTCCCATGCCTGAAAATAAAACTGCCAGACCCACCTGAATATGTATTGTACACCAATTCAGAGTTGGAAATGGTGCACAGCCAGTACTTTTTATTGCTCCGCAATGGAAATCTTAAAGACTTTAAGATGTCTAAGGAGCTCTGCTGCAGACTTCTCTGCAACACTGTCACCAGCATGGTTGCCATTCTGCATGCCAGTCCAATGGGGAAAGAAGTGAAATACCCTTCCAAGCTTGAAATTCAGACAATGGCACAGAAAATTGACTATTACCCAATGTTGCGAGATGCTGACCAGCATATGCCACATGTATTTTCCATATAAGGGAAAACTTGAAACTATCAGTCTGTCTTATCTTGATTTTTACAATCAGTTGACCATCTACACAAAGCTGTTCAAGCAACTACAAAATGAGATCTCCAAAGAAGATGCAAGGTTCTATGCCACAATGAGGCAAAGCAAAAAGACACTGTCGCTCAAACTACACTGAAGATGGAGCAGAAGGTGACATCAGCGGTGAGACTAGCAGTGATGTGAGCAGTGACACTGCTGGTTTCAGTGATGGCACTATACCTCTTGAAAGCCATGGTGACCTCAGTGAGGACAGCCAAATTCCTGGTACACACTTTACATTCATTAAGATGTTATCTGAATCATTACGTCAATTTCCAATCTCTTAGTATGGTAATGGTATGATTTTGTTTTTTTTTTCCTTCAGAGAAGGGTTTCTCACCAAAGACATCCCGCAGTGCGAGATCGTCATCCTCATCACCCCCTGGCTCCTCAAAGAGAGTAGACACAACACTACAAGCGTCTCCAGATAATGCTACTGGTAAGGCAGTCATCTGCGCTTTCCACATTCTCGAAGCCTAGTGTCATTTACAATCATAATTTCAAAAATTAAAATCTCGCCACAATTTTAGGCAAGGAAGAATTTGCTGACTAAATTTAGACAAAGTAAAATTAAAGCCGTTCATGAGACAAAAATTGACTAAACTTTCAAGATCATTTCATTGATTAATTAAAATTGAATACAAATGGAAAAAACAGACAGAAGCACTTGAACTTTCTGTTTTGAGCCTCCTTTTGTTGAAAGTCAAAGGAACAACTGTTTGAGAAGTTCTGTGAAGTCCTACAATATGAATAAATCAGTTTGAAGTTATTGTAAAGCTGACTTGATAGTTTGCTAAATTAACACATATTTTAATTGGCTAAAACTTAATTTATAAAAATAAAATCTTGATTAAAACTAAATTATATTCATTCAAAAGACTAGGACTAAAATTTAATAAATGTCAAAATTAACACTGGTCATTGTAGATTTTGATTTTCTTGCAGTTTGCGCACTGTTATTTACTAGAGGTTGTAGTTTAGACACAAAGAATCAATGTTGTATTATAGAAGCTGTTTTTGTCTATTCTGACTGTTGTGTTTAAACTTTTTTTTTTAGCAAACCAAGACAGTCTAAAGATCCAGGCCAGACACTACAAGACTCTCAGCAACATGTACAAAAAGCCCAATGCAAACTCAACTGATGTTGTCCAAGTTTTGAATCTTGAGTTCAAAGCTAGACGGGCTTTTATTGATGCAGATATTACAAGGGAGGAAGAGAGGCCAGCAAAATTTTTTGCTGCATATCCATGCTTCAAAGAAATTAGACATGTAAGGAAGTGTTTTGTGTATTTAGTACTTCTGTTGCAAAGGTTTAGTAGTTTAACTGAATAACATTTGTCTTAGGCAATGGATGAACTGAGCCGAATTGTTGGTGGCACCAACCGTAAATTTATTGAAGAAACTCGAGCAAGATGGTCAACGTTCTGTGCCAATGTGCAGTTTTATGGGATCTGGAAAAGGTTCTGAAACCACCTGTACCCTTGGATGTACGAGGAGGTAAGTTGTGTGTTTTTTTTTTTTTGTCATCCAATTTAGATTATATGGCTAAACCACTTAAGTTTTTTTTTTTTTTTTACAGTGGATTTCACATCACCCTGTTCAGTGCACTGCCGTCACTCTTCCCATCACCAGCACTACCTCCAAAGTGACTTGGAAGTGCAAGCAAGGCACTTCTTCGCATCCTCAAAGTAAGACTTAATTGTGTGGCTTGCAGCAAATTTTCATGTACGATGTACTCTTAAACTCTGGTTTCACCCTTGCCCTTTTTGCTTTATTCTAGCCAGGGAGGACCCTGCATTGTACTTGAAGCATATTGTTTTCCCCAGTGCTCCTGTTTGATGGTACAATCTGCATATTGGCAGTAGGAGACATGCCTGTGAGCACTCTACCAAAGGAGGACTTTTGTGATGGAATGTTGGTGCTAATGGCATATTATTACACCTGACTTACCCAAAGTGTGTTGCAGCAGTCCTCAGTCATCCAGACTGAGTGGTGTTGTTCATGATCAGGATGCCACTAGTGCATATAAGAAAGCATTAGCTGAATGGAAATCATTCTTTGCAAAGTAAGTGACCACACAGTAGGGCTGGGTAATATGGTACAGGATCCTATCAAAATTACAATTTTCGTTTTGTTACATTCCCTGTGCATTATTCTTTTAGAGGCAACTGAAGCCATCTGCTTCTTTTTGGGTTTAGATCTGGTATAGTCTTAATTAAAATCTGCTTTACTCTGAGCTTCAGTACTTGCATGATGTGGATATTATTCCCTCCATGGTTTAGTGCTGGTTTAATTCTGGTTCAGTTTGTCATATTGTCTGATTTTTAGACCTGATTTAGGCAGTTTTCTCAGTTTATGCCTGCAAGAGTCCTTTCATTTAGTCCTGGGAAATTATCACATTCTTCTGGGTTTGTATTAGAGTTCCATCTCAGTCAGCCCCTGGTTTAGTCCTTTTTACTTCTGGTTTATACCTTAATTTTTAATCTCCTTTAGTCTGGTTTACTTATTTTAGTAACTATTTAATCCAGGTTTAGTCCTGTCATTTTTTTTCTATCATCTAGCCCTACCACACATTTCGTAATGTTTGTTCTGCTTATCTTTAATAGCAGTTCTTGTGAAAGCACTTCTGTTGCATCTAAGAACATTCAAAAATATTTTAATTCGTAATGTTTCATACTGTTAACGTTTGTGGTGGAATGGTGTTACTACACCATCCAAAGTGGGTTCCTGAAGGCCTCTCTCTGTAAGTGATGTTATTGATGAGCAAGATGCCACTAGTGCATATAAGAAAGCATTACCTGAATGGAAATGGTTAATTGAAAAATAAGTGTCCACAAGTTTTGAATGTCTGTTCTATTTTGAATAGCTGTGCTTGTGATACCCTTGTTTCTGCTAAGGCTATTTAGCTTGGATGTGCTTCTTTGAAGGCCTAAAAGATGTGATACTCACTTTTGGAAAGTTGTCAAGAGTCATATTTTTGAATTGTACAGGTAAATGCAGTCCATATTGACTGATGGGTTGAAATTAAATAAATGCTGTTTCAATTTTTCATTTGTGATTTTTGTTTCACTGGTCCAGATATTGGTTCTTAAAACAAGCTCTAATTTCAATTTTTTGTAGCTAGTTTTGGGGGTTCATTTCAAGATGTATTAACTTCAAGATATAGCTCACTGTTCATATAATACTATTATTCACTAATAACAAGAGAACTTCATTGCTAAATCAAGTCTTGCTTATATTAAGTTTTTTTTTCTAACAGTTCAATCTTAAAATAAGAATTTTGAGCTTAAAATGACCCTTTGAGTGCTTGCTTGTTTCAAGATTAAATTGTCTTTTAAGACTTCTAGCCAAGTAAAATTATCTTGCTGCATGGACAGATAATTTGACTAGTATTTTTATCTTGAAATGCAGTATTTTTAACTTGTGTTAAGCTACCCCGTTTTTGCAGTGCACTTACCTGTCTATCAGTCTTCCCCTGTGCACAGGTGGATTCCCTGGCGGCAGAGTCTCCCGTCTTCGCCATCTCCTCCTCCTGCATCTCCACGTCTCATCGTGTGCGCAGCAGGGCGCTGTCTCCCAGGCCGAAGATCCTAGCCAACGCCAGCCACCTTCCCTTCTGCAAGTAAGCATTACTCAGTATTACTTCCCCCGTTTGGTTAAGCCCAGCTCATTTCCTTGTCTCTACTCTTCCCATAGGGTTGCCTGACTGCACAGCGTGCTGCTCTGTTCCCGACTCATCGTCCACCCACAATCCACATGCATATCTCATACATGCACCCAAACACCCCCTTTGCTGTTGAATAAAGCTATTAAATCTTAACTGAGCCTGCATGCGTGTTTCCTGGGCCGATAAATGTCAGTACGGCTCCAGCAAAGCGGACAGTGGGCTCGCATGCCGTCTTTCCACCCTCGAGGCTCGGGTGGAGTTGATAGCTCATCAACAGCAGGTGATACTCAATCAATTGACCATGATAACTCACTGGTTGGACCATCTTGACCCCCAGCAGGCATCCCCCCCACACACACACACACACACACACACACACACACACACACACACACACACACACACACACACACACACACACACACTCATCAGGGCGGACCGGTGCCGGCTGCCTCCGCGGCTGGCCAGCCTAGCTCAGGAGCGCCGACCTGGCTCACTCCGATCCCAACCCCCGCTCGCTTGAACGGGAAGCTCGGTGAGGCACGGGGGTTCATCTTACAATGTGAGTTGGTGTTCCTGCATGTTCCCGGGGATTCCCCTCAGACCACAGCCGAATTGGCTACATGGCTAATCTCGGAGAGGCGAGCGTTAGCTTGGGCTTACACTGTTATGTCGAAGCCCAGCTACGCGAACCTCTCCTATGACCAGTTTGTGCGGGACTTTCTCAAGGTGTTTGACCACTCGCGTCATGACAGCGTCCTCGCCGGCCGGCTCCTTAGCCTTCAACAGGGTAGCCGGTCAGCAGCAGATTACGCTGTTGACTTCCGGGTGGCAGCGGAGGAGGTTGGCTGGGGTGAGGCATCTCTCTGCAGCATCTTCCTCCATAGCCTCAGTTCTGGTCTGCGGGACAAGTTGGCCAGCCGGGACCTTCCAGAGCAGCTGTCCGAGCTAATCTCTCTGATCATTAGCTTGGATAACAGGCTGCGGGAGCAGGCCGCCAAGCAGAAGTCTGTCAGCCGCCCATGCGGATTCTCCGCCCACGTTCCTCAGTCTCACCCCCTGGCGTTACCCGCTCCAGAGTCTGCCGATGAGCCAGAGGCTATGTTGGTCAGGTGAACCAGGCTCCCCCTAGTGGAGAGACAACGCCACCAGGAGCCGGGCCTCTGCATGTATTGCGGAAGCAACCAGCATACCGTGGAGCAATGCCCGGTCAAGCCAAACGGGGGTGTCCACGAGTCACTGTAGGGGGCCTCGCGGACTCTAACTGGCCAAATCCCCTCCCCAACTGCTCTCTGCCCATTAGATTTTGCCATAACTCCACCAGGAACCTCATTCACGCAGTGGTGGACTCAGGGGCAGAGCAAAGCTTTATTTCCACGAGCCTGGCAACCCGTTTGGGTATACCCTGTCAACTGTTGTCAGCCTCACTCAACCTTGTCACCCTTTCTCGCTCGCCCCTGGGAGTAGTGACACACGGCACCAGGCCGGTGCCAATTAGTTTCTGGCAACCACAAAGAGGACCTCTGCCTGTATGTCCTGTCTTCCTCAGTGGCTCCCGTCATCCTGGGTTACCCGTGGCTGCGCCTGCACAACCCTGTCCTCGATTGGCAATCTGGAAGTGTCCTCTCATGGAGTTCCTTCTGCATGCACCCCAGTCTGCAGCATGCGCCCCAGTCTCCTCTCCTCCAGACCTCACCCTAGTGCCCCAGGAGTTCTATGACTTGGGAATCGTGTTCAGCAAGTCCAAGGCGCTGTCTCTTCCTCCTCACCGCCCGTATGATTGTGCCATAAACCTCCGCCCGGGGGCACCATTACCATCCGGCCGCCTATACAGCCTTTCTGTTCCTGAACGTGAGGCTATGGACACGTACATCAGGGAGTCGCTCAGCACCGGGATCATCCGCCCCTCCTCGTCCCCGCTCGGTGCTGGTTTCTTCTTCGTCTCTAAGAAGGATGGGTCCCTGCGTCCATGCAATGACATCACGGTGAAGAATCAGTACACCCTGCCTCTTATGGACACCGCCTTCCACTCCCTCCAGGGGGTGACCTGGTTCACAAAGTTACACCTCTGCAGCGCCTACCATCTCGTCCGGATCCGGGAGGGCGATGAGTGGAAGACGGCCTTTCGGACACCCAGCGGCCACTTTGAGTACTTGGTAATGCCGTTCGGGTTCACCAACTCTCCCGCCGTCTTCCAGCAGATCATCAACGATGTCCTGCGAGATTTCCTGGAGTCTTCGTATACTTCGACGACATTCTCATCTTCTCCAGGTCTCGGGAGGAGCACCAGGCTCACGTGAGGCAGGTTCTGCAGCGGCTGTTGGAGAACAGACTTAACATCAAGGCGGAGAAATGTGAGTTTTATGCCAAGACCACCTCTTTCCTGGGTTTCGTTATTTCCCATAACCAGATCCTCCCCGACCCCGCCAAGGTTAAAGCAGTGGTCGAGTGGCCCACGCCTACCTCCAGAAAACAGGTGCAGCAATTCATCGGCTTTGCCAATTTCTACCGTCGCTTTGTTCCCAACTTTGGCGCCATCGTTACTCCCCTGACCCGCCTCACTTCTCCCAAGGTGCCTTTCCAGTGGACCAAGGAGGCAGCGACCGTGTTCGAGACCCTGAAGACGGCGTTCTCTTCCTCCCGGGTCCTAACCCAGGTTGACCCCCCCGCACTGCAGTGTCTGGTTGAGGTGGATGCATCTGACACGGGTGGGGGCGGTGCTTTCCCAGCAATCACCGGTGGATGGAGTCAAGCGGCCCTGCACCCGTGGCTGAGCGTAACTATGACATTGGCGACAGGGAGCTTCTGGCTGTCAAGCTCGCACTGCAGGGGTGGCGTCACTGGCTGGAGGGGGCAGCTCAGCCTTTTATGGTCTGGACGGACCACAAGAATCTAGAGTATTTGAGGTCAGCCAGGCGTCTGAATGCCCGCCAGGCATGCTGGTCTGTTTTTTTTTTTTTGCTCTGTTCCAGTTCATGATCACCTACCATCCAGGCTCCAAGAATGGGGAGCTGGATCACACCATCCTGCCCAGCTCGTGTGTTGTGAGGGCAGTTTCCTGGTCAATCAGGGACAAGAGACGCAGGAGACCAAACCGGATCCTAGTGGCGGCCCGGATGGGAGGCTCTTCGTTCCATTGGCGGTTTGGGGGGAGGTTATTCACTGGGCCCACACGTCCAAGCTTGCCTGTCACTCTGGTGTCTCCTGACTGGTGGACCTCCTTCAACGCTCTTTTTGGTAGCCTGGTCTCCAGAAGGACACCGCCAATTACATCCGGGCCTGCCCCTGGTGTGCTACTGGCAAGACCCCGAATTCCCCCCCCACCCCCGCGGGTCTACTCCAGCCCCTGCCGGTCCCGAGCAGGCCCTGGTCACACATCGCTCTCGACTTCATTACTGATCTCCCTGTCTCCAACACCTACGACACTGTTCTGATGATCGTGGATTGGTTCTCCAAGGCCGCCCACTTTGTGCCGCTCCAGGGTCTCCCTTCGGCATGAGAGACGGCCGATCTCCTCGTCCAACACGTGGTCAGGCTGCACGGGATCCCAGTGGACATCGTATCCCATTGGGGGCCCCAGTTCGTGTCCCAAGTGTGGAGATCTTTTTGCAACACCTTGGGGGGGCCATGGTGAGTCTCTCCTCCGGTCACCACCCTCAATCCAACAGGCAGTGTGAGCGCGCCAATCAGGAGCTGGAGGCTGCCCTGTGCTGCGTTACCTCCTCTAACCCATCCTCGTAGAGCTCTTATCTGGCCTGGGTGGAGTACGCCCACAACGCGACATGGTCATCGGCTACTGGGATGTCCCCCTTCCGGGCATCGTTGGGCTACAACCCCCTCTGTTTCCCGAGCAGGAGAGTGAGTTGGCCGTCCCCTCCATCTAGGCGCATGTGAGACGCTGCCAGAGCTTGTGGTCCAGGGCGCGCGAGGCGCTTTTACACACGGCGGCGCGCAACAGCACCGCGGCTAATCGCCACAGGAAGCCGGCCCCCAGCTCCCAGGTGGACCAACGGGTCTGGTTGTCTTTCCGGGACATTAATCTTAAGGCCGAGAAGAGGAAGCTGGTTCCACGTTTCATCGGCCCCTTCACAATCTCCAGAATTGTCAACCTGGTGGCTGTGCATTTGGCCCTCCCCCCCTCCCTCCGTGTTTGCCCCATGTTTCATGTGTCTAAAATCAGGCCCATGATCTCCGACCCACTCTGTCCTCCTCCTAGGGCACCGCCCGCTCCCATGATGATCGACGGCCACCCGGCGTGGGGAGTTGCTTCCATCCTGGACTCCCGGCGTCGAGGTCGTGGGCTGCAGTACCTGGTGGATTGGGAAGGATATGGCCCAGAGTGGAGATCCTGGGTGCGCTCTTCTTTTGTGCTGGATAAGGATCTCATCAGAGTTCCACTGGGCGCACCCAGATAAACCAGCGCCAGGAGGTGCTGCTGGGGGGCGGGGGGAGTACTGTTACAACTCGCCGCTCTCAGGCATCCACCTCAGCTGCGCGCACACCTGCGCCTCGTCAGTGATGGGCTATTTAGTCCACTCGGCCCTGAGCATCGGTCTGGAGCAGTCTGTTCTTCTACACGCTCAAACCCTCAGCAGGATCATCTCTTCCCATCCTGCCACTCTTCACTTCAGCACGTAAGCCATTTGCCACTTGCCTGTCTATCAGCCTTCCCCTGTGCACAGGTGGATTCCCTGGCAGCGGATTCTCCCGTCTTCGCCATCTCCTCCTCCCGCATCTCCACGTTTCGTTGTGTGCACAGCAGGGCGCTGTCTCCCAGGCCGAAGGTCCTAGCCAACGCCAGCCACCTTCCCTTCTGCAAGTAAGCATTACTCAGTATTACTTCCCCGTTTGGTTAAGCCCAGCTTATTTCCCTGTCTCTGCTCTTCCCATAGGGTTGCCTGGCTGCACGGCGTGCTGCTCTGTTCCCGACTCCCATCGTCCACCCACAATCCACATGCATATCTCGTACACGCACCCAAACACCCCTTTGCTGTTGAATAAAGCTATTAAATCTTACCTGAGCCTGCGTGTGTTTTTCCTGGGCCAATAAATGTCACTATTTACAGAGATGCAGGCTGAAGATCTGCTGAACTGGGACCTGTACAAGGGGCCGATCCAGTTGCTTCTCAGTGAGACAGCGTGGCTGGCGTGTGTGACCCATTCCAGTTTCTTTTTTTTGTTTGAATTTTGCACATTCTAAATACTCTGTAATTTGCTGCTGATTGTAATAAACAATTTAGTGATTTATGTGTTTGCATCATGATTTTCTATTTTGTCAAGACACCGGTGGGAAAAGAGTCAACAGTATGAACCACTTAACAGTGACTTTGAAAATAACTGCTCATTTTTAAGAAAAGTAACAAACAATTATTTGCTGAAGACTGTAAAACAAAATGGACATCTGCAAAAGTACAAAGGTTTGTCAAAATTCCCAGGGCAATACTACGTGAATACATGTATAGTTCACTGTTGATGCAGAGAATATATTTATACAATACATGTAGATATTGTATAAATTGCTGACTCATTCCAGTTAATCCACGTATTTCTCCATGTAACCTTGTGACTGCATTATTTTAATTACTTTTAATCCTAGATCCATTTGTTTTGGCTTAAAATGCATCATAATTCTTAAATATCTTATGCCTAACTCAGTACTGTTTACCTGTTGAAATATATTTAACGGCTCATATGCTACAATATGGCACCTGATCCATGTTTTGCCACGACACCACTGGCTGGAGCAGGTAAATCCCATGTCTCAACAGTGTCTCCATGATTTTGACACAGATCAGAGCAATTTGTTGCACAGGAAGCTAAACATTTCTACAGACATAGCCACTTTGCGTTCTTGAAGTTGGGGTCACATCACTGTGCTGAACAGTTAACCCCCAACGTTTGAAGCGATATTTTTGCCACAAGAGCCATCTGAAACACAGAATACATATTTTAGTACCAAATATCGATAACTTGCCGACATTACAATGTTGTACGGCGGACTTAAAACCAAAGTAGCATTAGCAATCATTAGCTTACCTTGATATGTGATGTTGTTTGAATCCTCATGTCTTCTCCTTTATACTGCTCTATGGATTCCTAAACGCTCCAGTACTTTTCCAGAGTGTGTAGTTTTGCCACCTCTTCTTTCTGTTCTCCTTTTTTGCATTTATTCAGGCAAAAGACAGAGAAGGCAGAGGCCGTGTAACCTGCCAGCTTGTGTTTTGCGTAACGTTACGCTTGTTTTACGCCAGTTACACTGGTTTTATGTAACGGGAGGGAGATGGTTGTGCTGCCTCCTTGTAACTATATTCCCACCCACTTCAAATGGGACCTAGTGCAGTGGAAAAACAAAGCAGGCCAAACTGTACCGTCCCAAACCGTACCGTACTGACCCTAGTGGAAAAGTGCCTTTATAGGCCGGCATGATGACGACACCCGCCGGCTGCGTCATCACACTGCTACTTGTGATTAAATCCTTATGTCACAGAGACCTACTGCAATCTTGAGAAGCGCTTGAAAACGGCAGCAAAGCTAGTGCCAAGTAATGGCTAGCTATGCTAACAACACCTTGTGAGTGAATCTACACTATCTGAACAGTTACAGCTGGATGTAAAGGGGAAATACTATTGTCTCAACAGCCATGGCTGGATTTCAAGCACAGGTATGTGACCCAGCAAGAATTAAACCGACTGCTTGCCAGATACGTCATTACAGACTGAAGATGTGATATAAACAGTGACTTTCCATCAGACAGCTGAGACTGTGACCCACTGAAGTTAAAACACATTTACTTGCTACCTAGATAAAGATTATTCAAAAATGGATTTTGATCTCCAAAAGAAATTTGAGGGACTGGATCATGCCTCTGTCACAGCAGACATTTGGATTGTGGATAATGGACATTTTCTTTCTCACTGCACATCGGATTAAATCCATATCATAAAGGTAAGATAAACATGGACAGCTTTATGCAGTGTTGCCAACTCTCTGACATGTTCTGCCTTCTGGGCAGATGAGAATGAAAAAGGAGTACTCATTGCACAGACAGGTTCAGGTGTAATAATGAGTTAATTAACAAAAACACTGAAGAAAAAACCAAAACAAAGCAGTACATGGGCTGAGAGCTAACAAAACTAAACTGAACTTGGCATGGAAAGCTAAAGTAAACTTGGCGAACACAAAGCAAAGTCTTGGCAAAGCAGAACAGAAAAAAACTTACAGAAAACATGGCACATGGCAGGGACAATGCAGCATGTGATGATGAAATGACCTCTCAGTGAACACTGAACAGCGACTCACATATATAGGGGAACTAATAATGAACTTGACGAGAGACAGCCGAGACAAATCAGGGCAGCAGGTGAACACACAGAACGGGTAGGGCTGCACACACACTCAGCCAGGGAGGCACAGACATAACAATGAACATGCAGGGCACAACACAAAAATATAATCAAATACAAAAAGACAAACATAAGACACAGACACCAGGCAACAGGGGAAGATGTGACATGGCAGAGAAGGGTCAGGGAACAAGGGGCACTAAATAATAATCATAACAACAATCAGAGTAATAATAATACTGAGGAAAGCAAACACAAAATGAACATATAGCGTGGGCACGGTCCTAGCCATGCCCCAACTGTGACACCCCTACTCCAAAATGAAGAAATTACTGGCTCAAATCAACTCATGTTGATTTTCTTCAGATTTTTCCCACAATAAGAGCTCTCAAGGCAGGATAAAGCAGACTGAACATGTTCTAAAAGCTCTGTCTGAAACAGTCTGTTTTCAGCCTGACATTAATAAGCCCGTAATGTAATCCATTAATTAAATTATCTTGCTATGTGTGCAAGATGATTTAAGTATGCATTTAAAAGTAACGTGGAAATTACTTTTCCAAGTAAGTAGTTACTTTAATCATGCAGTAATTGGTAAAGTAACTCAATTATTTTGAAAAGAAGTAACTAGTAACTGTAATTAATTACTATTTTTTTAATAACTTGCCCAACACTGCTATCACCCCAGGAACTTCCATCGGCTGTACTCCTGATTTTACCTTGCAGGATCTCACCTCACCTATCTGGCCACTACCTCCACCATGGACATTCAAATAAGCAGTCATTATTGGAAATATATTCACTGACACTCCTCTCAGGAAAAGCCCCGGGCCTGGGCACTCCCAGCTTGTTTCTCGCCTCCAAGAAGATGCTGTCCTTACCCTGATCAAACCTCCACACGCTCTTCAGGGATGAGGTGGCTTTATCGCCTCTCTGGTTTCCCCGCTCTGTCACTGAGTTACTCACAAGTAATCAGTCTCAGTTCACCATTCCTAGCCACTTGCCTTCTCCCCTCTCTTCTCCACAGAAGTGGTGGTGCTTACTTGCATAACAAAATGTGTCAATAAACACTTAGTTTGCATCCTAGCTCTAGTCTGGTTTCTGTGCTTGCTTTGAAGGCCTTGTCTCATAAATCATGTCTGTAAATGTATGAATGTTTCCAGTTTGTTATCCAATTTTTGCACTCATCACTTATGATCCATGGAGCAACACATAAATGCTCTATTTGAGCCCACAGGTGAACACTGGGGTGGGGGATCGGGTATCGTTTTAAGCAGGGATGTAGGCGCACTGACATGCCAGTTGAGGAACTGGGAGTGAGAGATTTGATTTTCCAGCACATTCATTTTCATGCCAGAACATTCCTATCAGGTGCTGACAGCAATCACCTCTTACCGTAAGTGGAGCCTTTACTTTCATGCTCTGCAAGATGGGTTTAAGGGACACACAAATATACAGGCTGAAGGGGTGATGGTGGTATAATGTAAGTCTTGCAGTCAATATGACTACTTTCCCAGAGTTGGTTACCTTTTCTTCAGCTGTGGATTGTTTCCCCCCCCCCCCCCCCACACTTTTGAATTAATAAAAACAAAAAAACAATCTGCACAATACACCGCTTGGTTGGAGCTAGTGGGATCATGATTTAGCTCAAAACATTGCCCTTTACTTCGGTGACTCTGTTATTATGTGTTATTTAGACTGTCCTACTAACACTTCTTCACATCATGAAGCTAGACTCACCATCTAGAGGAAGTACAGGCATGTCAGAAGTTTTTTCAGTTGTTCGCTATGGAATGAAGCCAGGCTTGAATTTCCGCAGCTATTAGGAACCACAACCAAAAGGAGTGATTAGGAAATGACACGATGAGTGAGGTACGTTGTATACAGTGTGACACAGCACATCTGGAGGTACTGTCTGGAAAAACAACCTGTATACATTGCACATTTTTTGCATATAGAAATACATTTTATTTATTTATTCCCTTCATATTTGCTTGACTAGAATGACTGCTACTCTAAACTAGAAGGATCTCAGAGAGTGCATACCTCCACCAATGCCCTATCTCACACTTAAAAAAAGTGAAAAAGTGATCCACAATTTGCATCCTGACCTGGATCACCTCCAAAATCTAATGGGTTCATTCATAGCCCAAGGACCACCTCTGATGAAAATTTCATCAAAACACATCTAGTAGTTTTTTTGCGTAATCCTGCACACAAACAGACAAACAAACAAACAATGGAGATAACTAAACTGATAGTTAAGGATAATAGTGACGATCTTCCCGACAATGGCACCAATGATGCTTTCAGTCAACAGACTGAAATTCTTAGAACTGCTGAGGCAAATACAAATATTTCCCCTGAGCACATTCCTGAGCCACACACACGCACACGCACACACGCACGCACACACACACACACACACACACACACACACACACACACACACACACACAGGGGAGTGTGAGAGAGGGAGGCAGAGAAACACACATTTACTAACTCTTCCAATGCTGACTCACTGAGCTGCTCAGAGACAGCACCAGTTAATGTGTTGGGAAAAGTGGAGGTGAGGAGGAAAAGTTAGCGTGCGGCTTCCCAAGTGCAGGTAAGTCAAAACATTTCTTTATCTCATGTCTTTTTTTTTTTTTTTTACACCTGTTGGATCTCTTATCTGGAGGAAGTGAAGTTTGATGGAATCTGCTGTATTCTTAACTTTTATGAAAATCTGGTTTCAATCAAATGTCTGTAAGCAAATTCAGATGACTGATGCTGTGAATCGGTGTCCTGTAAATACAACCAAATTAAATTATCAGACAGCTAACACAAACAAACAATTAGCCAATGTTTTTATGTTAATGATTTATTTTGTTGCTTATACAGAAATTACATATGGCTGTGCTGAACCCCACCGAAGCATAAACGGAGCTGTTACACTCATGACTGTTACAGTCATCATCACACTCCCAGCAAACACTGTCACTATCATATCAGGTGAAAAAGTTATGGTACAAACAGATGAGCAACAATGGAAAGCTAAGCAATGAAGCAGAGCATAACTACTGTATTTCGATTCTGTTGTTTCAAAGCATTGTTTGGCTTTTTTTTCTTCTGTGTATTCCTCAAAACATTTCTGGAAGCCCAATACTGAAATTGCCATTCATGCCATCGCAGTGATTTTGATTCTTCTAATTACTGAGCATGACTGAACCATAATACCAGAAAGACAGAAATTTTTCGATTATAGTCCTCCAGTCTGAGAAGAAGTGGAGAAAGTGATAGACTGCAATTTTTGGGAGGTCACTGTTATTCCCTCCACAAAGGAGGTTATGTAATCGGGGTGGTTTGTCTGTCTGTCCATCTGTCTGTCTGTTAGCAGGATTATGCAAAAACTACTGGATGGATTTTGATGAAATTTTCACCAGAGGTAGCCCTTGCGCCAAGGATGAACCCATTAAATTTTGATGATGATCTAAGCGTGCATACCTCCACCAAGGACCTTGTTTGTGTTTGTGCAGCAGGATTACACAAAAACTACCGGATGGATTTGGATGGAATTTTTACCAGAGGTGGTCCTTGGACTAGAGAGGAACCCATAACATTTTGGGGATGATCCAAAAACACATACCTCCACCAAGGCTCTTATCTTTTCACACTGTGTTAGCAAGAATGCTTCAAAACAAACCCATTACATTTTGGAGGTGATCCATGAGGGACGGAAGGAGCCTTGGCAGAGGTATGCACTCTCTGAGTGCTTTTCTAGTTATTTGTGGATTAATGATTTTCCATGCATCACATGCAAATATTATTGTCAGGTTGTACATTAGCTCTGACTGCATTTTTCCACAAGATATGAGTCAAAAAGCTGTCTAGTTCAAAGCAACGAAGTGTAAGGTTTTCACCTTAAATTACATTTCCAAAATCATCTGGATGATGCATTAACCTCAGACCGGGTGATCGTCACTTCCAAGACAGCCTACATCAGTTCTGTTCCAGACTGACATTGTCATAAGTGCCCCTCCGGGCAAAGAATTGGACCCATGCACAGGCTTTTCCTTCTTAGGCATAATTTTACTCTCAAAAACCAAACTTCCAGAAGTGAGCGAAACCAAACATGAGAGTGTGATCAGCGTGATAGCATAACGTGAAGGTCGCCATGCAGAAGGCAATGTGCAACCTCTATAAATAAGGGCACAAAATCAAGAGCACCCGTGAACAATCAATAATCAAGAATTAAAAAGCAGCCGTGAATAATTAATAAAGCAAAAACTCACAGCACAAAACTGGAAGTAAACAAAAGGTGCTGTCAAAACAAAAGCCCAAACCCAAATCATGACAGGAATAAACATGACGATATGACCATGAAAATAATAATCATCAAACCCAAGCATACCTGTGATCATGATAAACATAATACTAATAAACAGAACAATGACTAAGGCAAGGAAAATGACAAGACCAAACTCAGAAGATAATCATAGTGTAGCGAACTCAATATGAGCACCCTACTTGGCTTGCCAAGTGGGTTGACCCTATTGGCGACACAGGTAGGGTGCGGGACTCCGGAGCGGGAGGCGTGAGTTCGAATCTCCCGGTGGGACGTCGCCATGTCGAGCAGCACGTTACACTGGTGTCAGAAGTGGGATCTCCTGTCCAAAGCAGTAATGGGGCGCTGACATCGGGACGATGTCGAGAACCAGAGGGGAGTAGTGTAGCGAACTCAATATGAGCACCCTACTTGGCTTGCCAAGTGGGTTGACCCTATTGGCGACACAGGTAGGGTGCGGGACTCCGGAGCGGGAGGCGTGAGTTCGAATCTCCCGGTGGGACGTCGCCATGTCGAGCAGCACGTTACAATAGCAAAAAGAAATAAATGGCAAATACAAAGGAACATAATTAAGGACATGATTGTGAACGTAAACACAATAACCAAACTAAGCTGAGGTAGGGAAAACACAGAGAATAACAGAAATGAACTTAAAGCATGAGCATGGTCCCCCGACCATGCTCAGAACCTGACAGAATTGACTACACTTTTGCAGGTTTAACAGCCTGAACCCCACTAGCCAATCAAAAGCACCCTGTGACTGACTGACGAGACTCAGGCTGTATAACGTGCCAGATGTAGCATTTTTAGTGTTCCTACCACGAACAGGGAAGTTACCTAAATCTGCTTGAAACATTTACGTTGGCCCCTCAACAGCTGCACTTGAAAATCTGGGATGTTGGCGGTTGCGTTGCCCAAGAGTGCTTAGGAAACATTTGGTGGAAAAAAGCAACATTTGGAGAAACAACTTGCTTCTGTTATGATTAACTTCCCAGCCATGAACCACAGACACTTTTGAAGCCATGTGGGCTCTGCCAACTTTAAAGGGGTCATTAACTGAAAAACTGTTTTTGTAGGTTTTAACCTTCCAAAATGCTTCTATTGGTCACATGATTATCAAACTCAGCCCAGCACCGTCATTGATATCCACCCAGTGATCCATTATTGGCCAGCCTAGCTGTCTGTCATGTAGACAACAGTGAACTAACAGTGTTACAAGGAAGTTCGATTCCCAAGTGTGGTTTATAGTATTACTTTCTGTAGATTTCAGGCACCCTAATCCACATCCCCGTTTCCCCCGATTCACTAATCTAGCTGATAATATCTTGCATCATTCTGGCTTATTTTGTTCTAATTTTGCTATGATGCTACATCAAACCATTAGCATCACAGCTTGGCAAAGCAGTCAGATGGGCCGTTGGACATTAGCTGAACTGTTGATCCGGCTGGATTTGATCACCATTTTCTATAAATTCTATTCACCCCCTCACCCCCACCCCCACTGGAATCCTTGTTCATCTGCCAACATTTGACCATATACATCACTCTGAGATGTTATTTTACCTAGGTATTATTTGTGCTTGGCAATTTGGGCAGCCATTCATGCATTTACAAATGTTTCTGTGCTTATTTTACTCCAGGGACCACTCACATGGACCACTGAAACCACACACCCCTGTCTGCCTTTGGTGCTTTATTTCATTCATTCTTTAATACGGATTTACAGGTGCATCTCAAAAAATTAGAATATCATTAGAATATCATGAAAAAGTTCAATATTTTTGCATTTCATTTCAGAAAGTGAAACCCATGTATTATATAGATTCATTACACATAGAGTGAAATATTTCAAGCCTTTATTTCTTGAAATTTTGATGATTATGGATCACAGATAATGAAAACCCAAAATTCAATGTCTCAGAAAATTAGAATATTGTGGAAAAGTTCAATATTGGAAAGTCATGGTGTCACACACTAATCAGCTAACCCCTTGACACCTATTGTGGCAAATTCACATCAATCCAAAAAAAAAAGAAACAAAAAACAAAAAAAAACAATGATTTTCAATTATGAAAAAAAAATGTTCACAGTTGGAAATAAATTCAGGCGTCAAGGGAAAACACCTGTAAATGTTTCCTGAGCCTCTAAATGGTTTCTCAGTCTGGGTCAGTAGGCTAGACAATCATGGGAAAGAGTGCTGACTTGACAAATGTCCAGAAGACAGTCACCGGCACCCTCCAGAAGGAGGGTAAGCCACAAAAGGTCATTGTTAAAGAAGCTGGTTCGTCACAGAGTGCTGTATCCAAACATATTCATCGAAAGTTGAGTGGAAGGAAAAACTGTGGTAGGAAAAGGTGCACCAGCAAAAGGGATAACCGCAGCCTTGAGAGGATTGCCAAGAAAAATCCATTTAAGAATTTGGGGGAGCTTCACAATGAGTAGACTGCAGCTGGAGTCAGTGCATCAAGATCCACTACGTACAGATGAATCCTAGACATGGGCTACAAATGTTGCATTCCTTGTGTCAAGCCACTCCTGAACCAGAGACAACCTCAGAGGCGTCTTACCTGGGCTGTGGAGAAAAAGAACTAGACTGTTGCTCAGTGGTCCAAAGTCCTCTTTTCAGATGAGAGTAAATTTTGCATGTCATTTGGAAATCAAGGTCCCAGAGTCTGGAGGAAGAGTGGAGAGGCACAGAGTCCATGCTGCTTGAAGTCCAGTGTGAAGTTTCCACAGTCAGTGATGATTTGGGGAGACATGTCATCTACTGGTGTTGGTCCACTGTGTTTTCTGAAGTCCACAGTCAACGTAGCCATCTACCAGGACATTTTAAAGCCCTTCATGCTTCCTTCTGCTGACAAACTTTATGGAGATGCTGATTTCATTTTCCAGCAGAACTTGGCACCTGCCTACACTGCCAAAGGTACCAAAAGCTGGTTCAATGACCATGGTGTTACTGTGCTTGACTGGCTAGCAAACTCGTCTGACCTGAACCCCATAGAGAATCTATGGGGTATTGTCAAGAGGAAGATGACAGACACCAGACCCAACAATGCAGATGACCTGAAGGCCGCTATCAAAGCAACCTGGGCTTCCATTACACCTGAGCAGTGCCACAGGCTGATCGCCTCCATGCCATGCCGCATTGATGCAGTAATTCATGCAAAAGGAGGCCCAGCCAAGTATTGTGTGCACTGAAATGAACATACTTTTTAGAAGCCTGACATTTCTGTTTAAAATATCCTTTTTTATTGATTCTATGTAATATTCTAATTTTCTGAGACACTGAATTTTGGGTTTTCATTATCTGTAAGCCATAATCAACAAAATTTCAAGAAATAAAAGCTTAAAATATTTCACTCTATGTGTAATGAATCTATATAATATATGGGTTTCACTTTCTGAAATGAGTGACAAAAAATATTGAACTTTTTTATGACATTCTAATTTGTTGAGATGTACCTGTATGGTATTTTGCTCATGCTCACTAGCCAGCTAAGGTCAGTGACATAAAAGGGAGGGCGGCGTTAACTGTGGTTCTCTGGCATTTAAAGAGGCTTGCACTGAAATGGGCCTTTCTGAGGAACGCTGCAAAAGATGACTCACAATTATCGTGCAATAATTAAATAATTAAAGAAAATTTGACGAAAACATGTCATAAGCATTTCATTAAGATCTGTGGGAGCTGTCAACATGTAGGAAAGTGCAGTCAGTCCGTGACCCCATGCTGCTATTTCATTTTTTCAAGCTGACTCAGCCTGGAAAAGTCATGTTGACGTGTCAGTCACAGCTGGCTACTTGTAAGTCCATCACTTAGGCTTTGACTGAAATACCATGACAGACAGCAGATAAGTTGCTATCTTACTCGATGAAGGTATTCTGGGCTTTAGCTAATACTAAAAGTTACACTTCAATTCTAAGGATACTGACATTTCTACCCCAAACCACTGTTTACAATTTAAGCAGAGGCTCACAGAGCTGCTAAGATGATTGAGTATTGCATTAATGTATTTATTTGCTGCGGAACCCAGAACAATCATTGCACTATAAATCATTATCATTCAATTCTGTGATGGTGTTGCAATAATCAGGATATTTACTGTATGTTTTAAAATAGCTTTGAGCCCTTAGTCATTTAGGGAGGGCATAGATTTTTCACGAGAGCTAATGAGTTTTTGGCACTGACTGTCACTGTACTGTCACAGCAGGGGAAGCCTGTGGGCATAACCTGCTTTCGCTATATAGATAGCACTTACATACAGTACATAAAGATCAGATCATTGCTCATTTTTGGCATTTTAATTGGTGTTTCAAGAGTACAAACAATATGAGCTAACCAGGCACACTGTCTGCTTCAAGACGCTCCTCAGGCAATCAGTCCGCTTAATTACTGGCACCTGTGAACAGTAAACAACCTCATTTCACGCGGTTTTAAGCAGCTGTTAGCGTCACTGCTGCCAGGCTGATGGTGTCTATGGAGTTTTCCACACATTCCTGAGAGGTTCAGTCATTCTGAGGAGATTTCTATTTTTATTTAGAGGAAGTGAAACCTGAGGCCGGGTTGCCCGTGGTTTGTTTGCACAAGGAAGTCATGGCATGTTCGCTTCTGTTCTGCCTTCTTGAAGCTTTCTTAAACTAACTTTCTCTGTTCTCGTGTGTCATTTACCTCAGGGTTTCAGTTCTTGTATTTATATTGACTTTTAAGATGTTTTCTTTGATTTTTCCAATGGTGAACCCACTTTCTATGTTATGACTAAAGCAAATCTATCATTTTTGTGTTAAAAGTTTGCTAACATAAGCAAGAAACGGTGACCTATTTCCCTGTGTTGTCTCTATCACCCTCTGTTGGGATTTTGCTTAAGACAGCCTCGGGCGATGTACCATGCGCACTCCCAACAGTCTATCCTGACTGGCTCGCCATGTCCCGATACAGGACTGACACAGAAGTTACTCTTCTACTTTGAAATGGAGCCTAATGTGGGGAGCGTGAAATAACGAGGTTGAATTATTTCTCAATTCAGGTTTTAATGTAGCCTTCACATCCCCAGCAATCTCTCAAGAACAGAAGAGAGTGAGCTGCATCAGAACCCCCACATTTATGCATCCACATCACAGAAAGAATCACATATCACTGTCAAACCCCCCATTGACAATAACTCTTCCCCCGAGTCCTTTAGTCCCCCGCCTGGCCCCAGGAGGTCAGGAAGTCCTTTCAGCTCCTTATCACGGTACCTCCGTCCTCTTGCTGTTATTCACAGGCGGTCCAGACATATTGTCCCATCCAAGACGTGAGGTCAATCCACACATGTAATCCTAAGCATCTCACCTTGTGCTTATACATATGTAGGCAAAAATACATGAGCTACATAACCTCCCCCCCCCCAAACGTCGAAGAATGGACAATAAAGCATAATTCACACAACATGAAAAATGTTCAGATCAACATAAAATCAACAACACAGTCTACCCAACATGATAAAATCACATATCAGTCTGTACGCCGTCTGGGCTTCAAACGTCTTCCAAATTTGCTGTAAGCAGGCTTCGCCATCCCTGAGGCGCCGTCCTGCAGAGAATCTGCTAACTGAGGAAGAGACTGGTTATTTGATCCCTGCGGGGGCTCCAGGGCATGCTCCCTGGGGGGGTCTGCCACGTCGAGGGGCCCTCGCCACCGGTACAGACTCGTCGTTCATCACAAAAGCAGGTTTCAGTCTGTCAATACTAACTGTTTCCTTTCTGTCTCCCAAATCTAGCACAAAATGCTTATCACCCGTTTCCAGCACTCTAAATGAACCATCATATGGCGGGCGGAGGCCTGGTCGGAGAGCCTCGTGCCTGACAAAAACAAACTCAGCATTTTTTAAAGCTTTGGGAACAAAAACGCGCGGAAAAGCGTGATGAACGGGGCCCGGGAGCATGTCTGCTCCCGTGCCAATCAGTGGCCCCAGAGCCAGGGGGCGCCCTGGCGCCGGATGCTCTGGTAGGAACTCACCGGGCAGCCTGAGAGGTTGTGCAAAAACTAACTCCGCTGGGGAGGCATTTAAATCCTCCTTGGGCGCAGAACGCAACCCCAATAAAACCCATGGTAGTTTGTTTACCCAATCTGCATCCGTAAGCGACGCTCTGAGGGCTGCCTTCAAAGACCTATGAAAACGCTTGCATAAACCATTAGCCTGGGGGTGATAAGCGGTAGTGCGGTGAATTGTCGCCCCTAAGCTGCTGGCCATCGCTGACCAAAGCTCAGAGACAAATTGAGGCCCTCTGTCAGACGTAATATCTGACGGAACCCCGAAACGCGCTACCCAGGCCGTCAAAAATGCGCGAGCCACCTCTGCAGCCATGGTCGATGCTAGTGGGATCACTTCCGGCCAGCGTGTGGTTCGGTCCACCATTGTCAAAAGATGTGTGAACCCCTGCGATGACGGTAGGGGGCCCACAAGGTCGACATGCACATGATCGAACCTCTTGGCTGGGATGTGGAATGGTTCTAAGGGGGCTTTTGTGTGTTTGTGAATTTTGGCCCGCTGGCAAGCCATGCAGGTTCTTGCCCACTCTTTCACGTGCTTGCGCAGGCTCGGCCAAACAAACTTCTCCGCTACCATTTTCACCGAAGCGCGCACCCCTGGGTGATCCAGGGAGTGAACCGAGTCAAAAACGCGGCGGCGCCAAGCGGTCGCCCGGTAGAGATATCGCAGATTAGAGGGGGCATACCAGTTTGCAAACTCCTGCTCTCCAGCCTTAACCCTGTTGGTCCAGACTGGAGCACGCACACGTCCGCATCTCTACCCTGTTCCGCTGCCATGGCTGCATAATCTATCCCCACGTGAACTGGGGCCGCGTGCGCTTCTGCACTGCTATTTTGCCCTGCGGCTGTGGTAGTATAATCTATCTCCGCGCGGACTGGTGCTGTCACCGCGCGTGAGAGGCAGTCTGCCACTACATTGAGTTTACCCACTACGTGCTGAATATCAGTAGTAAATTCCGAAATTGCGGCCAGCTGCCTCTGCTGCCGGCCCGACCAAGGTTCTGAAATTTTGGACATCGCAAAAGTGAGCGGCTTGTGGTCGACAAACGCGGTGAAATGCCGACCTTCCAGCCAGAACTGGAAATGGCGAATGGCTAAGTGGAGCGCTAACAGCTCCCTGTCAAACGTGCTGTATTTCCGCTCGGCTTCGTGCAAGGATCTGCTGAAAAATGCCAGCGGCTGCCAAACCCCGGCAACGTGCTGCTCCACAACCGCCCCTATGGCCAAATCTGATGGGTCAGTGGTAAGCGCTATGCGGGCCATTGGGTCTGGGTGAGCTAGCAGCGCAGCGTCAGCAAGGGCTTTTTTAACCTCTGTGAATGCGCGCTCCCGCTCCGGGGACCACTCGATCATATTGGAGGGTTTTTGTTTTTTAAGCGCGGCATATAATGGTTGCATGAGCTGCGCTGCATGGGGTATGAAACGGTTATAAAAATTTACCATTCCTAGAAACTCCTGTAATGATTTGACCGTTTGTGGCCGGGGAAATTCTGCCACTGCGCGCACTTTGTCCGGTAACGGAACCGCCCCTTCTGGGGAAATGCGGTGCCCCAAAAAATCGATCTGTGCCACACCGAACTGGCACTTGGCTGGATTAATTATTAACCCGTGCTCTCCCAACCTCCGAAAAACTGCCGTGAGGTGCTTTTTGTGTTCCTCCTCGGACATGCTGGCGACTAAAATGTCGTCGAGGTAGACGAACACAAAAGGGAGATCACGTAACACGGCATCCATCATGCGTTGGAAGGTTTGCGCAGTGCCTTTGAGGCCAAACGGCATATGTAAAAACTCAAAAAGTCCGAAGGGGGTTATTACCGCTGTTTTGGGAACATCCTCGGCTCGGACCGGGATCTGATGATAGCCGCGGACCAGGTCTATTTTAGAAAAAATGCACGCTCCCGCCAGATGCACCGAAAAATCCTGGATGTGTGGGATTGGGTAGCGGTCATGCGCCGTGGCGTTGTTCAACCTGCGGTAATCACTACAAGGTCTCCACGAGCCGTCAGCTTTAGGGACCATATGCAATGGAGAGGCCCATGGGCTTTTCGAACGGCGAATAATGCCCAGCCTTTCCAGGTTGGCGAACTCCTCGCGCGCTATGGAGAGTTTAGCTGCATCCAAGCGCCGAGCTTTCGCGAAGACGGGGGGGCCAGCTATGGTGATAAAGTGCTCCACCCCGTGTTTCGCCCCTGCTGCCGAAAATGTGGGAACCGTGAGCGCTGGAAACTGGTTGAGGAGTGTGTGAAACTTACCCCCTGCTGTGGCAACGTTGGTCTGGACCGGTGGCGGGGACACTCAAGCTGCACAAGGAATGGAATAAAAAGATAGTGCATTAACCAGGCGCCTATTGGCAAGGTCAACTAACAAACCATGTGAGCACAGAAAATCAGCACCTAACATGTTGAAACTCACCGCCGCTATAATAAAAGTCCATTCATAAGAGCGGCCGTGCAAGGATAGGAGCAGAGTCCTTTCTCCGAAGGTCTTGATGCTCGAGCCGCTCGCCGCTGTTGCCCCGTCACCACGGGGGCCTGCCAGCCGGTCGGCATAGGTCGGGGTGATGAAACTCACTTGGGCTCCGGTGTCCACGAGGAAGTGCCACCCAGAGCTTGCATCTGTGACGTAGAGCAGCTTATTTAGTTCTCCGAGAGCCGAAGCTGCTAACGAATCCCGGTCCTGGCATTTTCCGGGGCTCTTGAAGTGGCACGGCGGCACACATCTGCATGCCTTCTCTGCGAAACGCCGATGGTAAAAGCAAAGTTCATCTCCTCCGCTGCGTTGTGAACGCGCCGCTGCCGTCGTTGTTGGGATTGGTCCCGCTGTCTCTGGCTCCTCACTGCTCCCGGTCACCGCACCAAGGTCTGCCGCTGCTGAGGTGGCCGTCTGCTCACCGCAGGAGTCGAGGATCCGCTGCGCCTCTCGGGCCAGCGCACGGAAGTCCCGCTGGGTCACACAACGCATGCTGAACAGGTCTGCCCTCATGTGCATCGGGAGGTTTCTCAGGAAGATGTGTTTAAATAGGAAACCGTCATTCTCTGTGTCCCTCAGCCGCAGCATGTCTTCCATCAGGTTGACTGGTCTGCATCCTCTCCGGTCGTGTAGAGCCAGGAGCCTCCTAGCCCTCTACTTGGCTGAGGGCGTGAAACACTGGGTGAGGGCAGCCTTCAGCTCGCCGTATTTGTCGTCAGCGGGCGGCTGCTGCACCAGGCTCCGCACGCATCGAGCCGTGCGGTTGTCGAGCTTGGCGATGACATGGTAGAACTTTGTGTCATCCGCCGTTATTCCCCCGAGTGCGAACTGTGCTTCAGCCTGAAGGAACCACGAGTCCGGGTTGTCCTGCAAGAACTCTGGTAGCTTGATTGAGACGGCGCTCGTTCGGGCGGTCTCCGACGAGTCTGGATTGGGGGAAACGCGTCTATGCATTTCACGTCATTGGTCACCAATGTGGGGAGTGTGAAATAACGAGGCTGAATTATTTCTCAATTCAGGTTTTAATGTAGCCTTCACATCCCCAGCAATCTCTCAAGAACAGAAGAGAGTGAGCTGCATCAGAACCCCCACATTTATACATCCACATCACAGAAAGAATCACATATCACTGTCAAACCCCCCATTGACAATAACTCTTCCCCCGAGTCCTTTAGTTCCCCGCCTGGCCCCAGGAGGTCAGGAAGTCCTTTCAGCTCCTTATCACGGTACCTCCGTCCTCTTGCTGTTATCCACAGGCGGCCCAGACATATTGTCCCATCCAAGACGTGAGGTCAATCCACACATGTAATCCTAAGCATCTCACCTTGTGCTTATACATATGTAGGCAAAAATATATGAGCTACACCTAACATGAGTCAATCTCCAACCCGAATGCTAGAAAAGCATAAAAACAAAAAAGATTCTGCTGCTTCCCACTGCTTCAATATAAAAATCCAGTGCGGCAGTGCAGAAAATCCACCTGTGATGTTATGTCAGCTATTCACGCTGCTCTGGTGTGAAGTTTCATTTTATGGAGTTCCATTTTCATTCTACTTTGAGCACTTAAGTTAATATTTTTATCTGACAGTGGAGCCGTTTAGGCAGGCTAGCTCTAAGCTCATTTGTATTACAGCCCATAACAATGTAACAAAATGCTTTGCATTCCATATAAATGTCAGATGTGAAGCTTACGTGAGCTGTTGTGGCTATCATTAGCTCCTTTATTCACCAACATATAACATTTCCAAGCAAACATCAGCTATATACCATCATCGTAGCGCAGCTTCTTGCTAATCTCGAGCTACATATTGTCCATGAATAGGGGTGTTTAATACATAAAATTGGATGTCTTTTTTCCCTCCTTATTTTGACCAAGAAGTGACATCATCTTAAGCCAAGGGTTTCATTTGGTGCAACATTTTTTGATGCAACACTTGTCTTCCAGTGAGGGGTGCCGAAGCAGTTTTTAAGCTTTAATGGCCTCATAGCTTGTTGCAGCATATTATGCAGAGTGGATTTGGAGCATTGGTGTCACTTGTGCTAATAAAGCTGCATTTTAAATAGGACTCCTGGTATTTCCTAGACAACTTTTTTCTTGGCAGTCTCAGGCACTTCTGCTGTCTCATCATATTATAACGCAAGGAATCTCTGTCTGTCTGTCTGTCTGTGTGTGTTCCACACGTATCTCCCTAACCGCTTGTTGGACTGGCCTCAAATTTTGTATGTGCTTTGCTGAGGTTACGGGGGTCTGCATCCCTGAATTTCAGCCTCCCCGGATATGTGGAAGTTTAGGAGGGCAAATCTTTACTGAACGTCCATAGGGGAGCTGTACACGTCACCACGATTACTGTGATGTCATAGATCAAAGGCAGCCATCACCGTGGTTACTGTTGCCAGGCAGACACATCATCAAAGATCAAAGGAAGGCATCATTGAACGAGTGGTGATGTCAAAGATCAAAGGCAGGTTTCACCATGGTTACTGTTGCCATGGTAACTAACTTTCTACAGGCATATGGAAATGCTTGCTTACACTTGCTTTCTACAGGCATGCACAGGTTTGCACTAGTCAGTAATAATAATAATTATTATAATAATAATGGATTACATTTATATGGGGCAGCATGGTGGCGGAGTGGTTAGCACTGCGGCAGCACAGCAACTCACCCTTGGCCGGGGGACCCTGGATTCAATCCCAGCCCCTGACCAACAGTGACCTGTGTGGAGTTTGCATGTTCTCCCCTTGTCTGTGTGGGTTTATTCCGGGATTTCTCCGGTTTCCTCCCACATGCCAAAAACATGTAAGTTAGACTAATTGCCATAAAACTGGGGATTCTAAATTGTCCTTAGGTATGACTGTGAGAGTGAATGGTTGTCTGTCTCTCTGTGTTGGCCCTGTGATGGACTGGCGATCTGTCCAGGGTGTACCCTGCCTCTTGCCAAAAGATGCTGGGATAGGCTCCAGCCCCCGTGACCCGAAAAGGATTAAGCAGAAGAAGATGGATGGCTGGATACATTTATGTGGTGCTTTACATGTCAAGTGACATCTCAAAGTGCTTACAGAGAGTCCATTATTCATTCACTCCAGACAGACATCGATAGTGGTAAGCTACTACTGTAGCCACAGCTTTCCTGGGGCAGATTGATGGAAACATGGCATCAAATTGGTGCTAATGGCCTCTCTGACCACTACCGAACATTTATACACATTTATACCCAGTGTCATGGACACTGGAGGCAAGGTGGGTAAAGTGTCTTGCCCATGGACACAATGGCAGGATGGCTGGGGAGAGCGGGATTCGAACCGCCAGTGGTCTGGTTATTGGACGACCCGCTCCATCTCCCGAGCCACTGCCACCCACATTTCCCTCCTCCGTTCCATTTTTGCTGAGCACCACGTGGGACGGCAGGAAGTTCCATTTTAATATGGCATGACCTGGCCGGGACTTGAACCCCAACCTCCTGGTTGTGGGGTGGATGTTCTACCTCTAGGCCACCACTTCGGTGGAAGTAGGCCTTTTTCCCTTGACAAAGAAACTCTCCAACAATAACTATTTTTTTTATTTATTTATTTTGGTTAGCTAGCTTGCAGGTTTAATTTCCGAGCAATATTAATGCTAATTACTGACTGAGATATGACAGGCAGGCAGGAAGAGAATATCTAGTAAAAAAAAAAAAAAAAAGAAAAAAGAAAACACTTCAACAGTCAATATAGAGGAACAGAATACTTTTTTTTGGTCCACGACCCACAAGTTGGGAACCACTGACTTGGAGAACACATGGGCCACAAAGCACAAACATTTTTGGAACATCACATAGATTTCTTTTAAGAAGATCCACCATTTCTCATGCTGGATGGACAGATTTAAATATTTATCTTGTGCCCATGAGACTGCAGATAGTAATAAAAAGAGAAATTCAGAGAAAAGATCTTGCAAATCTGCCACAGTGTGTGCCAGACATTTTCTCTAATAATTTTTCACTAATAAGGTTTTATCAACTAATTATCACAGCTGTTCTCTAAGCTGTCTTGTAATTATTCATAATTAAAATCAGTGATTACAACACCAAAAGGTAATCATCCCTCAAAAGGGAACAAGTATTCTCATGTAAGTAATGTACTTTTAAAGACACGTACATACAGTGCTATGAAAAACTATTTGCCCCCACCTGATTTCTTATATTTTTGCCTATTTGTCACACTTAAATGTTTTACATAAATAAATTTTAATATTAGAAAAAGATAACCCATGTAAATACAAAATACATTTTTTAAAAAGATGATTTCATTTATTATGGGAAAAGGCTATCCAAACTTACCTGGCCCTGTGTGCAAAACTAATTGGCCCCTAAACCAAATAACTGGTCATATCACCCTTATCAGCAACAACTGTATTGAAGCGTTTGCAATAACTAGCAATGAATCTTCTACATCACTGCTGAGGAATTTTGGCTCACTCTTCTTTGATTGATATTTAACATGAGCACAATTTGCCAATTTCTTAAGAAAATTTAGTACAAATATAAACCATAGTGAACCCCAAAAGTGGGAAGACTTTTCTGGACTTCTTCATTTCGGTTAAACTGCTTCCTTAAACCACTGGCTATTAAACCAGATGGTTTCCTCATATCATTTTGAAGTCATGGATGTTTCTACGTTAAGACTTTAACCCATAACCAGACTTTTCTGACTCAGACATTGATTATTCACCTTCTGATTATTCATTTATCTGCAAAGTCACACTATGCAAACTAGGTCAACTCTATATGGGTGGAGTCAAATCCACACAGTGCATATTGTTTATTGTGAAGCAGTCTTCCTTTGTATTGTTTTGTGGTGAGACTGAATGTAATCATTTTAATTCTTTTTAAATTCCCGTGACTATTCTTAAGTGCATTTTGCAAACACCATACAAAATCTTCTCTTCTCCATCTGGTACAAAAGGCTTTTGTTTCAGTGGACAGTCTGGCCATAGCAGGAAGATTTACCTTTGTGTACCATATTAGTGTGGCAGTCAGGCATGCCAGAGAGCCATTTATCACACACTGTCTGTTTAAAAAAATAATTCTTGCTGTTTAGTTCCTTATAGCAGAACACTTCCAAGCAAAAGAATACCCCCCTACTGATGATTTCCCACATGAAGGAAACCAAAAGCCAAAGTTGCAGGAAGAAGATGATTTTTAAATGGTAAATGGCATTTACTTATATAGAGCTTTTTCTCATCACTAGATGACCAAAGCACTTTACAGATCCTGCTATCCACTCATTGACACACACATTCCCACACCGATGGTGGCGGCGCTGCCATGCACGGGGCTGGCATGACACACCAGGAGCAACTGGGGATTCAGTGTCTTGATCAAGGATATGTGATTGTGTGGTCAAGAAAACCGTATACTGGTTTGAAATATTCTGAGTGAAAATTCTTAAACTTCATGGCACAATTACTCAACCTTCAAGTACTGGGACAAGTTCAAGTCGTGTATGCAGCCACATACAGTGTTTGTGTGTGTGTGTATATATATATATATATATATATATATATATATATATATATATATATATACAGTATATATTCATGTACATTTCTAACATGTTGATTATTATAATTAAAATAGGGGTAGGCACCAAATAAGCTCTATAGTTTCAGCCTACACTTTTTTGGTTATTTTGTCTGTATTTTTTTTTTTCTCTTTTGCTTGTTGTGTTGTTTCCTGTGGATGTACAGAATTAACTTAACTGAACTGAGCATTAAATTAAGGGGTAAGTTTTGAAAAGGAAAATCAGGGATGTGGTTATAATACTCCTTTTCATAAGTATCAAACTTGTTAAAAAAGATTCTTCAACATTTTCCCTGTTACCAAAGAGGCCAGTTTGCATCTTTTGGAGAAAAAAAAATGGTCACGGGTGTGTAAGCCACAAACCAGATGTGGAACTGAATAACCCAGCTGTTATGTTGTCATTAGGACATATTTTTGTGTGACACTGGTGACGGCTCCACCTTTCCAGTTCTGCCGCCACTCGGGGTATAAGAGGGCTGTGTGGAAGAGGGGTGGTCTCTTTGACCACCTCTCAGCCTAGCGGGAGCTCCTCTGTATTATCTGTGAGTCTATAATAAAGTCCTGTATAGTTCACCCTTCAGTCTCGTCATTGGTCCATGTTTTCCATACATAGCATTTGGCAACGAGGATAAAAGTATGGATTCAGGAGTTGCTGCAATTCGGCTGTTTCTGGAGTTTTCCGGTGAGCAGCCTGTCCCTTGGGAGAGGTGGTTCGCTGCTTTACTAAGTTATAGAGTGGCATTGGACCTTGGAAGATTGGAGAAGTTGTGGGCACGAGCACTGTTGGTTCTTAATTTGGGAATGGATGGGCAACATATCCTTAGTACCTTAGGCGAGAGTGATAGTTTTAAAGAAGTGGTTGAGCTGATGGAGCGACATTTTCGCGCCCCGAAAAACGTCATTGCCCGGAGGATCCAGTTTAGACAGCACCGCCAGCGGGCTGGCAAGTCAGTGCAGCAGTATGTAGCAGACCTACGTCAACTGGCCAGGGACTGCCAGTTTGGAGCGCTGGAGGAGGAGATGGTCCCTGACCAGTTGGCGGAACATATTGTTCACCCGGCGACAAGGTCGAAGCTTATCACATACTTGGGCGAGGTGACGTTAGCCATGGCTGTCGAGATAGCTCAGTAGTGTGAAGCAGCAGACAAGCTATCATGGGAGCTCAGTGAGAGAGCGGCACATCGCCATTTTGAACCACAGTCAACGGCGCAAGCAGTGGACCTGGACAGCAACGATGGCTCAATAGATGAAAAATGCGCTAATGCTGTAAAGATAAGGTCCGCTGCAGGATTGCCCAGATGTTTGGGTTGTGGGTCCACCAAGCACCATTATAAGGCTAGAGAGTATCCGGCAGGAGGACGATGCTGCGGCATGTGTGGATTCTTGCATCATTTCACCAGGGCATGTTACGGGTTTGAGCGAGGGGATCCAAGGTACATAGAGGATCTCCCCATTTCGCCTCCCATGGTTGTTTGCAGTGTATCCCCAAGTGGCAATGGCTGTTCGTTCTGTATGGTGGAACTGGACAGAGTGACAGGGCAGTTGCTGGTTGACACGGGAGTGGTGAGATTGGTGTTGGATTGGGAAACCGTGTGGAGTTCCTTCTCACAGTTTCATGTTGGAGAAGAGCGGTCGGGCTGTAGTCTGTGGGACTGGCTGGTTCCGTGAATGATGGAGGGAGCTGTGTGGGACGAACCTTTGCCTTGTAATCTGGACAATGAGCAGGACCAATTCCATTCAGGGCCATTGCGGGAGGGTTCCGGTATCAGCGCCCAAGTAACCCTAGTTGAGGGAATTGGGCGATGTGGTGGGACGCCCGTGATGGTGGGTGGTGCTGAGTGGAGGGCCCATTCTGCTCCCAGATTTCGTCTGGAAGGGACCGGAGAGCAGGGGTCACAACAGCGATGCCAACAGCAAAAATGAAAGCGAGTGGGGCAGGACCAGCTGGCACGGTAAAACGGTGTGCCACACAGGGACAGTGGAAGCCGAGTTGGGCTCCTCTGGGGGTCACTGATGTGGTCCGACCCAGAGAGGAGGCCCGGTCAAGAGGAGTTCGGGGTAAACGACAAGACGACCAGGGGCGGCTGCGGGTGGTGGCTGTTCGGGAGGATGGCTACCATCAGATGTCTGATGGCTTATGGTGGCATCTTGATGAACTGCGACACGTCAAGAGGGAGACGGACGTGTTTGGGCTGCGGTGTGAGCCATTCCATGGATGACAAAGCCCTTTGTCAAAAACTGTCCCAACATTACGCCCGTTTTGACACCTCGTCAGCTGTGTCCAACTCACCTACTCCACCCAGCTCCACTGCCTCCTCAGCCCCTAATTCATCAAAAGCGGTCCCCCCCCCCCTCCTCCTCCCCCCCCCCCCCCCTTGTCATCAGTGAGCAGGACGTGCACAGACAGTTCTCCAGACTGAACCCGTGCAAGGCCCCCCGGGCCGGACGGTGTGTCTCCCTCCACCCTGAGACACTGTGCGAAAGAGCTGGCTCCTGTCTTCACAGACATTTTTAACACCTCCCTTAAGCAATGTCACGTGCCGACCTGCCTCAAATCCTCCACCATCATCCCTGTCCCCAAGAAGCCACGGATTACTGGACTTAATGACTACAGACCTGTAGCGCTCACCTCTGTAGTCATGAAGTCCTTTGAGCGCCTGGTCCTGTCTCACCTCAAGTCCATCACCACACCCCTCCTAGACCCGCTGCAGTTTGCCTACCGTGCTAACAGGTCTGTGGACGACGCAGTCAACCTGGCCCTCCACTCCATCCTGCAGCACCTGGACTCCCCGGGAACCTACGCCAGGATTCTGTTTGTGGACTTCAGCTCTGCATTCAACACCATCCGCCCCGATCTGCTCCAGGACAAGCTGTCCCTGCTCAACGTGCCTGACTTCCTCTGCAGGTGGATCACCGACTTCCTGACGGACCGGAGACAGCATGTGCGGCTGGGGAAGTCTGTCTCAGACTCTGTTAGCATCAGCATTGGATCACCCCAGGGCTGTGTACTTTCCCCCCTACTCTTCTCCCTTTATACCAACTCCTGCACCTCCTCCCACCAGTCTGTTAAGCTGATTAAGTTTGCGGACGACACCACCCTCATCGGGCTCATCTCCAACGGCGACGAGTCCGCCTACAGGGAAGAGGTGGCCCAGCTGGTGTCCTGGTGCAGCCACAACAACCTGCAGCTGAATGCTCTGAAGACAGCGGAGATGATTGTGGACTTCAGGAAAGTCACAACCCCCCTGCCCCCCCTCACCATCACAGGCTCTCCCATCACCATTGCAGATTCCTTCCGCTTCTTGGGCACCACCATCACCCGAGACCTCAAATGGGAGCCAACCATCAGCTCCCTCATCAAAAAGGCCCAGCAGAGGATGTTCTTTCTGCGGCAGCTGAGGAAGCTCAAGCTACCCACCAAGATGTTAGTGCAGTTCTACACGGCCATCATCGAGTCCATCCTCACCTCCTCCATAACTGTGTGGTATGCAGGAGCCACTGCCAGGGACAGAATAAGGCTGCAGCGCGTCGTGCGCACTGCTGAGAAGGTGATAGGCTGCGAGCTCCCATCTCTCCAGGACCTGTACATCTCCAGGACCCGGAGGCGTGCTGGCCGGATCATAGCCGATCCTTCACATCCTGGTCACGTACTGTTTGCCCCCCTCCCCTCAGGTAGAAGGCTTCGGTCCATTCGGACTAAAACCTCCCGGCACATGAACAGCTTTTTCCCCTCTGCCATCAGACTGCTGAACATTAAGTGACTTTTTGACTCTCGTGCACTATGTACAGCAGCTCAACCAGACTCACGTCATTCATCACTGTTTTTCTGTTGCATTATCGACTGCACTATGTGGTACTTCACATTATCTGCTACTTGCTAATTTTTTAAAACTGCCTTGACTAGTACTACTCATTATTACTAGTATTATTATTAGTATTATTATTATTATTATTACTTATTTTTCTACACTTATTGCACGTTTTTAGTCCTTTAGTTTTTTAGTTTATCCCTTTTTCTCATCATGTTTTTAATGTTGCAGCATGGCACCGAGACAAATTCCTAGTTTGTGTACTACATGAACAATGGCAATAAATCTGATTCTGATTCTGATTCTGATCACTGGGTGTGAAGAGAAGAGGGTGCACCAGAGAAGAACCGTCTGATGGTTTTCCGGGAGGTGGTTTCTTTACTGGGACTAACTGGTAGCTGGGGGAGTAATGTGTTAAATGCATGTTGTTAGTATGTAAAATGCCCGGGTTATGGTAGTTATGCATGATGTGGAAATAAGAATGATTTTATGTTTAAAAGACTGTGTTTTAGCAGAGGCAACAGAATAATCCGTCTAGCCATGTGGGGATGGGACGGTAGTCCACCTGTCTCCCCCTAGCTTTAGTTGTTTTGTGTGAATGTTACAGGCCTTTATATGTTTTGTTTAGTTTTAACGTGTGATTCGGGTTCCAAATTGGGGAGGGTCTCGATGGTATGTGTGTGTGTGTTTGGCCCATTTTTTGAAGGGGGAAAGTGTTATTTTGTTATTAGGACATATTAAAGGTGCAATCCATTACTTTTTGACCTCCTGCCCAGTAGGTGTCGCACTCACTGTTGCCTCATGATAATGTTGCATGTGTTGCCATGTAGAAACAGAAACGGCGCTGGAAACAAGCATTCACAGGCTGCAGCAGATGGAAATCAGTTTCTTTGTGATTACTAGCCAGTGAAATCATCTCAAGTGATGAATCTTTTGTGGTACAGTGCCCAATGATTTTAACTGAGTCTTCTTTGATGTTTATCTCCATTCGACAATTATTTTTAAATTACTGTCATATAATTATTAATTTATGGTAATGCTAATGTTTCACAGATGTGATTGAACCTGATAATTACATAATTTTGATAATGTAATGTCAAAACTGTAGCTGACTTTAAGGACTTTGCTGTTGGTAGAGTGTTTTTAGCAGATATGCTGTAACACTCTTGTGCTTCGTTTATGTTCAGCGTTTTAAGTAAGTAAGTAAGTAAGCTTTATTTATATAGCACTTTTAGCTAAGAATGCTGTTCTAAAACTGTCATGCGGTGACCCTCGCGGATCACCATAAGACGCCAAGAGTCCACCAGTGAGTTTTGCGAAGATGGTGATTTATTGACACAACAAGACGAGACAAGACTGTGAGCCGCTCTTGGCAAAAACACACATAAACCAATACACAAGCTTGCAGGGCGAACCCCAGCCACTACGAGCTAAACTGTGGCATAACATGAGACAACGAACCTGACATGAAGGTCTAATGACGCTCTGACAAGGCTTGACGAGGTTTTGAAAAGGTGTTGACAATACTCCTGCAACCTTACTGCCGCTAGTGCCCGCTTTATGAAGGCGAACACTAAGGAGCAGTAATGACACACAGCTGACCAGCCTTGACAGGCGGAAGCCCCACCGAGCACCTTCACAATAAGAGCCCGGTGAGGCCAGAATACAACCCACAGCTGTCAAGGCCGGCAGCGAGTTGAGCTTAGCCCGAGCGCGAACAGAACCCAGCGCTCGGGTCATAACAGTACCCTCCCTCCGAGGGCGGGCTCAGAACACCCCAAGGACCACCCTGCCCCAACCCCCACCCCCCAGGGTGGGTGGCTGGGGGTAGGTGCGGAGGGAGAGAGACCAAACCCAGAAACAAAACAGCGACAAGAACAACTACATACAGGACAATGACAAGACTAACTACTCAGAATAAATCAAAAAATGCACGTGGAGAAAACAAAAAAACAGAACTACTGGGTCAGAACTACTAAACACAAGACTATGACAAAATACCAAATATTCAAAATCAGACAAAATACACCGAGGAAAACAAGGCAACAGTAGAACATAACACATACTAGGGCAACTGCAAGACATAGCCATAACACAAAATACACAGGACAGCAAGAACAAGAAAAAAAAACCCCAGAACAAACACCGTGACGGATTAACCCAGAAAAACCACTACCCCCCCGACAGTCTATGCCGACCAGTGGAGACCAAGCGCCACAGGAACAGTTCAGGTGGTCTCCCCGCGTCCAACAGCCGGCGGGTGGTCATAGGATTCGGAACATGACCAGGCGGCTCACCAGAGTCCAACGCCCAGCACGTCCGCTCCTCCGGTGGTCAAACCAGGTCGCCCGAAGACACACACAACACGTCGGGTGGCCGACCCGAGGCGCCGAACCAGCGAAACAGTTCCTCCGGCGGCCGACCCATGTCCCTCAGCCACCAGTCCTGGGGAAAAACAGCCCGCGGCGGCCTCCCTGACGAGGACAAAACTCGGGAGAGCCGGGGCGAGCGAACAGGAGCCCCCACGGCCCCCGGCGATGATGCACAGGGGCGGTGACTCAGTAGAGGGGACAGATGGGCAGGATCAGCCTGTAATCCGTACGACGGCGAAGGGTCTGCAGCTCCTCCCCCGTCTGCGGACCACGCTGGCGCTGCACCTCCGCTGGACCCCGATTGGGTCCAAACTGCACCCATGTCGGGCCCCGATTGGGCTGGAACCGCACACGCGGTGGACCCCGATCGAGCCTCTGGTGCACCCACGTCGGACCCCGATTGGGCCGGAACCGCACCTGCGGTGGACCCCGATTGGGCCTCCGGTGCACCCATGTTGGACCCCGATTGGGCCAGAACCGCACCCACAGTGGACCTCGATTGGGCCTCTGGTGCACCCACGTCGGACCCCGATTGGGCCACAGCAGCCTCCACGACGGACCCCGACTGGGTCGGTGCAGCTCCGCTGACGATCTCCACCCCCGAACCTAGGACCCCCAACCCAGTGACTCCGACTCGTTCCATGCCGGCGACACTGCAACAAGGCTCAGAAAGAAGAAAACCGGGATCAGAATCACCGGTAGCAACAGAACCCCGAGAGACGAGCTTGGGCGCAGCAGGCAGCTGCTCCTCACTCGCCTCCCTGAGAGGCAGGCAAAAATGCTCCAACACAGGGGACAGAGACACCAGAGGGAGCACTTGCCTGCACTCGGGTTCTGTTGCCACCCAGGACTCCGACGATCCAGGTTCAGGGCGGCGACTCTCGTCAGCGGGATCGAACTCAGCTGCGTCAGGCTCCGCAGCTGGCAGGATGTCATCTGCAGCCTGAGGTTCCTCCCGCGCTACTGTCCACGCCGATGACCCATATGGCGCGGGGGCAGGGGACCCTCGACCCACTGGCTCGGACCGCTTCTTCGTCGGCTCAGGCTCTGGGCCGCAGCCCGCTCTTCTCCTCCGTCCACGACGTGGCTGCAGGGCCGGATCCAGGCTTTCCAGCACTGCAGGCCCCCTCTTCGTCCGACGACGTTGGCCTGGTGTCGCGGACTGCTCAATGGGGGGGACACAGAGGCAGCAGGTTTAGTAATTTTTTCTACAGCAGGTGGAGGAAGCTCGGGGGGCTGCGAACCCCGAACTCCGCCCCCAGGAGTCAGACAAGGCAGATTATAATCATGATGTAATAAGTTATCATGCACTTGCCTTTCTCCCAGGGCAGAGATGGTTCCTGCTGTAGGGGACGTTGTTCCTCCTTCTCCCCGCTGGATGGCGACAGAGGGCCCCCTGGACAGATGAGGTGGGGCCGCTCTCAGTGATTCGCTGATGGACTTCACCGGCAGCAGGTCCAGCCGGAGATTCTGCTGAGGGTGACCTGGGCCGTTACGCCAACTTCGTCATCGGCTCCCAGCTGGCGCGCACTCCTGGACCAGTTCCGGGACAGGAACGGGACTCCAACGTGGGGAGCGAGGATGCCTCCTCCTCTGCTTCCTGCTCTCTTCCTCCTCCAGCCCATGAAGTATCTTGCGCTGTGTAGCGAGTTCTTCTCTCCTCATAATCACCTCCGGGTGATCGTCATAATGGAGCGGAAGGTTGTCCAGGAGATCCTCAGCGCAGTCTAGGTGCCAGCGCATATAGCTGGAGTTGACGTCGAAGGTAGCGGCGAGGAGCGCCCCGTCGACGTACTCAAGCGCGCTCGCTAGCTCCTTGCCCAGGCGCCGACCGCGGCCCCTGGATGGCGGCATTCTCCCAGACGTTGACACCCGGACAGGGAAGAACAATTGTCCAATTACTGCAAAAACTCACGGTGAAAGGCATCTCGGTGTGGCATCTCCGTTTAGACGTCCTGGCAGGAGTATACTGTCATGCGGTGACCCTCGCAGATCACCATAAGACGCCAAGAGTCCACCAGTGAGTTTTGCGAAGATGGTGATTTATTGACACAACAAGACGAGACAAGACTGTGAGCCGCTCTTGGCAAAAACACACAAACCAATACACAAGCTCGCAGGGCGAACCCCAGCCACTACGAGCTAAACTGTGGCATAACATGAGACAACGAACCTGACATGAAGGTCTAATGATGCTCTGACAAGGCTTGACGAGGTTTTGACAAGGTGTTGACAATACTCCTGCAACCTTACTGCCGCTAGTGCCCGCTTTATGAAGGCGAACACTAAGGAGCAGTAATGACACACAGCTGACCAGCCTTGACAGGCGGAAGCCCCACCGAGCACCTTCACAATAAGAGCCCGGTGAGGCCAGAATACAACCCACAGCTGTCAAGGCCGGCAGCGAGTTGAGCTTAGCCCGAGCGCGAACAGAACCCAGCGCTCAGGTCGTAACAAAAACCAGCTGTTGCTCTGGCTAATCCATTGCATCAGTCACCTCCAGTTGCTGTGAGGGCAATCAGGGACCATTACCCGGATCCCTACGGATAACACGCTGGGTTTATTCTAGCTCACGCTCCTGGTCTGTGGCAGGTCCACATGTACATCCATGGTACAAGGTGCGTCAAAAACCAGGAGGTGGCAATTAATTTTTGGGTTCTGTCTCATTTTTCTGTTATTTAATTTTGTTTTATATTATGAAAATAAATGTAAAATGAATGCCAGATATTTTGTGCCTTTTCTGATTTATATATAAAGGGTGGTGGTGTTAGATTTACCAAGTGATGGCTTACCTCTCCTCAATGCACAACTGAAATACTGTCGACCTTTGTATAACCTTGTAAAATAACTGAGAACTTCAGTTATACATACCTGATCAGACATGTGCAGAGCATTCACTTCAATAAGCTCACTTTTTGAAATTATTTGTAGTGCAGTAATACTCCAGTTGTTCTCAAGTGTAAAAAAATTCAGTGCATTTCAGAAAATAAGCACATCACCAATCCAGTCCGACACAAAATCACTAGTTATAGTCCTCATATCTATAAAAAGTATTATTTAAATACTTAAATTTATATTAGAGTATTTTATAAAAGGTAAAGTCTCAGCAATGTTACATTTTCCTGACAGTGTACAAATATAATGTTTATAAAGCAAATCAACATCAACTAAAGTTGTCTATGAAAAAAGGGCATTTTTTTAATAAAACTTTATTATATAGCACAAATTCAGCTCATAGAACTTTGAAGTGTTTGTATAAAGACCCCACAATTCCAGAAAGACCTCAACAATCAAGGATCAGTTAACCACAGTGCAGAGTTAAAAACTCCATTTTAACAATAAGAAGCCTCCAGCAGAAGTGGTTTTGGCATCTGATCAGGTTGCCTCCCACTTCAGGTGTTTGGAACACGTCCCCCGAGGATAAGACCACGGGGCAGACTATGACTTCCAGCTGGCATGGAACACCTTGGTGCCCCATCTGAAGGGCTGTAGAAGGTGGCTGGAGAGAGGGGAGTCTGGACTGCTGCCTCCATGACCCGGATCCCCAGAAAAGCTGTTGAGGATGGACGGACAGACAGATGGATGGGCAAAAGAAAATTTTGACAATATTCTCAAAAGTAGAAATAGTCTGTCTCCCAAATATCAGAATTTGAAAACAAAGTCAGATGTAGACATCTTCCCCATGTGAAAGTGGATCAGCGTGGTCCATGGAGCCGATCTGGGAGAGCAATATAGAAAAATAATGTAAGAAATTGGACACAAACTTCAAATCTTTCGTCGTCTCTTTAGTTTGTGTTGCCCTAGCTTCTTACAGTAAGGTACAAAATACCAATGTCCAAATTTAAAAAAATCAAAACAGAAACAGTTTAAAGAAATAAAAATTGCATGAAAATATGACATAATCCGAACTTGTAGACATTTTTTTTTAAACATTCCAAATATGCTAGAATGAGTGAGCTTGGTTTACGAATGCAAAATATACTGTTGGTGACAGAAGGAGTGGGTAGAGAAATGGAATTGGATTTTACCTGTGTGTCGTGTGCTGTGTTCACTCATTGGACCCGATTCAAAAACAGGAAAAAGATTTTCACTTCCACAAATTTCAGTTCCACAAATTAAATTTACTTAGGAATAAATTGTGATACCTTTATTTTAATATGTGGGCTTATTGATAACAACTGTATAACCCATTTAGTCTCCAACAAAGAAAAACTGCACATCAAGGGTGATACTTTAACAAACTCATTGATAGGCACAGAGGCATTGGTAGGTCAATTATTTGTGTTGCTGCTGTAATACAAGAAATGTTGCACCTACCATGAAGTCATCATGCGTTGCAGCTTTGTTACAGCACCACCAGAAATGATTAACGATATCACGCAGCCACAGAAGCAATCCAGCCTGCCCCTTCATTTTACCTGCCTGAAGAGGACAGACACAAATCCATCTTTTATTTTTCGTAATTCATTTGTGGATAGTTAGGATATTGTAACGATTGTCAAGACTTACGTACAGATGAGATCCTTTTAGATTCTTGGCCCGATGCTACATGTCAAAGCCTTGCTAAACACCAGGAAAAATGCCACGGTCTGAATGACAGAGATTTGCATTTTCAACTACATCACTAATTTAAATATTCAGCTAGAGAATTTTAATATCCACTTACCCATGATGCCATTCTGGGGAAAGTGACCCTGGGTGTACTTGATACAGGTGGCAACGGTTGTCACGGTACAATTCCTTTTTGTTTTTACAGGAGTAGATGTGATGGGGTCATAATTGCCATAATACCTGTAAACCAGATAACATCAGTCTCTTCATTCAGTTATGGTGCAACATATTACATGACTTTTTATAGTTATCCATTTACCAACAAAAAACATGTACAAGAGTTAAGGTCATTTACAGCTGTATTTGTCATAAGTAGTAGGTTCGGTAAATCCAAAAAACACAATGCCATTGGGCTGCTAGGCTGATAACACACATTGAAAACAAACCAAAAAGACTGAACGATAGATACAGGTCAAGTGGACCCCTAACCAAGTGAACAGCCGAAGTGGACCACGGGATCCTATATGTACATTCTTAATCTTGTGATTTATAAAAGTGAAGGAGGAGAACAAGAATTTTTTATAAAACTGTTGGGAATACTTTTCACAGACACCAAGAAGTTTAAAAAAATTATATACAGATGTAATGAGAACTAAGCTGACCTGGAGAAGGTTTTGACTCCGTTTCTGCTTTCTAAAGACTTATTCTCCACCACTGCTGCTCGTCACCGCTGGCTGCCCCCAGATGAATTTCACAGGATAGGTATGTGGGACTTGAGTGTTCTGAATGAGGCTTTAGAAAGCTCTGAATCAGTTTGTAAATCACCGGATTGAAAATGTACATGTATAGATTGGACACCTGGGTCCACATGGGGTGCTCACATGGTCAGGGGTCCACTTGACCTGTTCCCCTGCAAGATCATTAGCTAAAGATTCAAAGATTTTATTATCAATACTAGTATACGTGCAGGACATACAGGACAATTGAAATGGCGTTTCTCTCTCTCTACATTGGTGTGCATTTTATAAAAAGAAAGGAATTAGGCTGAATTAAAAAAAACAAAACAAGAACAAACAGCGACAGCAGCAGTCTATGTGCAGTCTATATACAGTTACATACATTGACAGTGACATTTTGGGCAAAGCGTGCTTCTTTCAGTAAATGGGGATACATTGGGGTAAGATCATCTAACACAATGTAAAAGCAATTTATTTTATAAACGTCAAAAACGTTTGATCACGTAAACAACAGATCCATTGTTCGACATAAACTAATGCTATCAAATTTTGATTCTGGTGAAATTAGACAACATTAAAATTACGGGCAAAAAGTGCTTGTATAGATAAATGGCCACAAGTGTGTAGGGGATCATCGAACATATTTTTAAAAACTCATAACGTTCCAGCCATCTTCTTCCGCTTAATCCTTTTTCAAGTCGCGGGGGGTCTGGTTAGAAAAAAATGGAGCTCCTTCCTTCACGGGAGCTAATGCTAACTGATAGCTACACTAGACCAGAGTGGAAAAATGACTGTTTGGAAAGGATTACCGAGCAATTCCTGTGGCCTATCCCATCGCCATTCACCAGTTGATATTTCACAGTCATATTAATAACAGGAACATCTCAGACAAAATGTAGGTTACAGATAGCTATGCAAACACTAGTTAGCTTAGCTTACGGGCCGAGTAGCAAATAAACGACCTCAGTATAGATTTTAAAACCTATGATTCTTCAGATCGCATCAGCGATCAAAAGCTGAACCAATACTTATTCTGGTCTTGCCCCTTTGCTTATTACTTCTTACTTGAGAAGGATAACCGAATGAGCCATTACTTTCAGAAGCGGCCATAGCTGTCTCTGGCAACCCCCGGTTTTACGCAAATGCAATAGCACGTGACAACAACATATTCATTATATTGGATCTGGAATCCAGATGGAACAATTTTCTGTCTAAAAAAAATCTTCTGGAATATAAATATTTACATTACTATCGGTCCGGAAAAATTACAAAATATTTTATTTCATCAATATACAAATGTTTAGAACATTAAGACTAACACTGTGCAAGTTTCTAAATGCTTTTTTGATGTATTATTTTTTAAAAATGTTTTTCATAAAAATCTTATGAATTTCACCTTTAATGTGTGACACAGGTGACGGCTCCACCTTTCCGGTTCCGCCGTCACTCGGGGTATAAGAGGGCTGTGCAGAAGAGGGGTGGTCTCTGGCCACCGCTCAGCCTAGCGGGAGCACCACTGTATTATCCGTGAGTCTATTATAAAGTCCTGTATAGTTCACCCTTCAGTCTCGACATTGGTCTACGTTTTCCATACATAACACCAGCCACCAAAATACAGAAAATGTGTTCCATTTAGTGTAGATTCTCATAAAGTTTGTATTTGAACATTACCCTTCTATTCTGCTTAGCCCATTTCGGAAAAATAATCAGTTGAACATCTTTCACTAATGTAACTGTATTTTTGATGTATAGAGTTGATAAGCATTCCCATGAACTAGTCCATATGAAGGTAAATTGACTCTCTGCTCATCCCTTTTCCTTTTTTTAGTTTTGTCCCTTGAGAGTTTATTCAGTTTCTATAAACACCGTTTACGACATGTTTTGTGTAAATAACCATGAAAAATAAACTGCACATTATTTGATTAAACTTCAAACTGGTTTACTTTAAGCTCGTTTTAGTAGTACTTTTTGCCTCTATTAGGCAAGAATGAGGGGAGCAGCCTCTGTACACAGACATGTAGAGTATCCATAACTGTGGTAAACCAACAGGATGACCCGGGAGCAAAATATTCGCAGCTCAAGCAAAGTGCAGCTGTGTTTGTACAAACACAGAGCCTCACCAAACTAGAGTTAAGAGCACTCATTAGCAAAAGAAGTCTGCTGGCAGATTAATCATTCATATACTGTAGGGGCAATGGGCAAAGGGCCGCCAAGACATGTCAATGAAAAAGCTGTCTGCCACCGACTATTGACTGCTGGGTACTTATCAGAGGCAGTAATACCGCTTTGAGCTCACTGGATGACGCTTGTCACATCATATCAGACCCAATTTAATCAGTGAACCATTTGTAGTTTCCTTAATAGCTTGATGGCTAATTTAGTGTAAGATTTCTCACACTGTGAATACTAGAGTGCAAGAAAGAGAGAATCTGTTTTTTGTTTTTTTGTTTTTTTTAAATAATTCTACCATAATGCCAACACAGTTGCAATCAAAATCATTCAACTCCCACTGCAAATTAGGTTTATTGGCAAAATGTGTCATGAACGCCCCTCCGGGGCAATAACAAACTCAGGTGCTTAACCACAGTGAGGCAATCTATTAGCAAATGAAAAACATGACAGTCCAGAAATCACGGTGAAAACACAAAAATGCAACAAGACAACTTACACGGAGGCCGAAAAGCAGGGAGCACTTCTGGAGAGAACAGAGGGGGAGGCAGACCGTAGAAAACAAGTCTAATCTGAACATAGATGAGGCTGTAACAAATACTGGGTGGAAAAGCTGAGTATAAATACATAACAGTGATGGGACGCAGATTTGTGAGGCAGGCTGGAAGACACTAATGACTAACTGCCCTCAGCTGCTGGAAGATACACCTGAGAGCAGAGAGAGAGAGGGGAAAAAAGGCAAAAGACACATAATTACTCGCAGCTGAGGAGCAAACACAGACTGTGAGGGAAGAGGGCTGTCTGGAGTGAGGAAAAGGGGCTCGTATCCAGTGACGTAGATAGAGCTAGACCGCTCACTGTTTGGCGGACAACAGCGTCGCCATGGCAAATCGGCGCTGACTTCCGGTAGTGGCAAGAAGCTGTGGCGCGCTATTTGATCCTTTCAAAACGCATTAACTTCAAAGTCTCCAAACAGTGTTTGATGACATGCTTTTTGTTGTTTCATCACACCAACTGATTGAAAAAGATAAAAACAAAGCACAAGGCATCTTTCTACGACAATCACACTCATATAATAGCAAACACAGAGCCTCCAATATCCTTCATATTTAGCCTCTTTTTTTTTTTTGTTACTTATTTGTACCTGTAGGTAGATTTGGTTTGCAGTCTGGTGACAAGCCACCGGTCGCTGCGTGCGCGAGCGCCCTAAACCTACATGTTTTTGGTATGCGGGAGGAAACCGGAGAAATCCCGGAGTAAACCCACGCAACACGGGGAGAACATGCAAACTCCACACAGCTCACTGTTGGTCGGGGGCTGGGATCGAACCCACGATCTCATGATCCCCGCGATCCCCCGGCCGAGGGTAAACTGTGCTGCCACAGTGCTAAACCACTGCACCACCGCGCAGCCTCTTCACATGTTCTGCCTACATGAGGCTACAACAAACAGAGACCACCACACAATGACACATGCATAATGATTGCTGAATGCTGATGCAGTGATTGTGTCAATAAAAACATTTCATACTTTCTGCAACATTAGTGTTTCACTTACCCTGTTTCATGGGCTCTAGAAAATATTCGAACCAATGCCAAATAAGAAATTTTGTTTTTTAAAATTTTTCTCCAATTCAAATTGTTCAGTTGGACTTAAAAAGCAGCACATGCAGTAATCAAAAATTCCAAATTATGTTTTAGTGTAAAGAGGGATAGAAAATTCACCTCAAGGGACTTAGTGGTGTAGTACAGGGACTTGGTGTTTCGGCTGTGGTTTGCATGCTGGGCTGCTACACCAGCGACCCGGGTTCGATTCCCTGCACAGCCATCTTCCCAACTGGCATGCCAGGTCTGGGACTCTGGGTGTCTAATTAATTCGGTACTGTTGCCAGCAGTACTACAGTACAGGAGTACTGTAGGAAATATATATTTCACAATGAAATTTCATGAACAATTTGCTATAAAATGCCAGCTTTAGGGCAAAAACAAAATGTTTGAAACTTATGAAGTAGCCTATTTTCCCAGAAATAGCGTGCCAAAATTGTTTAAGAAAAGCATTTTGACGATATGAAATGCATTGCTTTTTAAAAATCTCACCAAAAGTGTACTTTTCTACATAATTTTCACAAAGTGAACAAATTACTAATTTTCAGTGCATCCAAAGGCTTCAAAATGCCAGTGCTGGTCTAGGGCCTCCTGGCCTGGTGGTGTTCTCAACGTATCTCAAGCATTGTGACTTGATTCCACCACAGAAGTTTACTGTAACCTTGGTAAATCATGAAACACAAAGCCACATTCCGTGCTGACGTTCGAATCTGACACCACGTCTTGCCACTACCGGAAGTCAGCTCCTATTTGCCGCCTCTCAGTGGGCAATGAGCGGTCTAGCTCTATCTACGTCATTGCTCGTATCAAACACAACATAACAGAACTAACAGGAAAGTAATGAACAGAGAAAACACTCAAAGCAACAAAGGAAAGTCTGAGGGCTGAGAACAGACAGACATATGACAAAATGTACATACTGGCTGCTGTTTACAATAAACAAATCAAACGAGCAATTCAAATAGTTCAACACAACTAATATTACAAGTAGTTTCTACAAATTCAACACAAAATAGCACTTTTAATGATTACTGCAGTTTCAAAATTATTCAACCCCTTCATGACAAGCATCTTTAGTGCTTAATAGAGCACCTTTTTGCTGTTTTGACCTGCTGTAAACATGATGGTTAGCCAGACATTAGCTTCTGGCAGCACTCGGAGGAATCTTAGCCCATTCCTCATGGGCAAAGACCTCTAGTTCACTGATATTCCTGCATTTGCATGCTTTTTCATATCCCACAAGAGATTTTCAGTGAGGTTCAAGTCAGGGGACTGCTGACCACGCTACTATCTTCCAGGACTTCTGAAACCAAACTTCAGTAGACTTTGAGGTATGCTTGGGATCAATGTCCTGTTGGAAAGTCCAATGACACCCAAGCTTCAGCTTCCTCACAGACGTATGATATTTTCTCCCAGGATTTCCTGATACTTGATTGAATCCATCTTGCCTTCCGCACACTTCAGGTTTTCAGTGCCAGAGGAAGCAAAGCAGCCCCAGAGCATCCCTGAGCCACCGCCATGCTTAACTGTAGGCAGGATGCTCTTTTCAGCATATGCTTCATTTTTTCTCCTCCAGACATACCACTGATCCACAGGCCAGAAAAGTTCCCAGTGTTATTTCACCACTCCACAGAACAGACTCTCAAAACCTCTTTGGCTTATTTATATAGTTTTAAGCAAATTGAAGCCAACTTTTCAGGTCTGTGGATCTGCAGTATGACTGGAGGATGATAAAGAAAGGAAAAGGTGAGTGCGAAAACTTCACCAATGGCATAAACAATACTTGCTTCATTTTAGCTGCGAGGCAGTAGACCCAAACAAGCCAGCGCAGAGGCACTGAAGAGATGGTCCTAATAAGCACTTGGCTGAGCAATCTCCCAGGTCCACTGATTACCTGAAGAGGAGAAAACAGGAAGGAGGAGGTGCGCACTCATCAGACCCTTGACATCCTTAATAAGAACTAGGGGTGGGCAATATGGCCTAAAAGTGATATGTAGGGAAACCCTACGCTGGGATAATCATCTCAGACTGGAAGCAGAGGGGAGGGGAGGTGACTCTTGACGAATTATGGATCACGAGTCAAGAACGCCGGAGTCGGCCCGGATGGGAAGTCCCAGCAACGCGTGTGCTGTTTCGGTCAAACTACCGGACTTTTGGCTGCACAAACCCGCGGTCTTTGGTTCACCCATGCCGAGGCTCAGTTTGACCTCCGGGGAATAACGGCAGATGGACACCAGATACTACTATGTGGTCACAGCGCTGGACTCTCGCACGTCTCAGCAAGTAGCGAGCCTGCTCTCAACAGCCTCCAGCCCACGATAATATGGGGGCTCTCAAGGCCCGCGCTGACCTGGCGCTACACACTCTTGGACTGTGAGAGAGCAGAGAGGCTCCTGAGACGCTCCGAGTTAGGAGATGGGTCGGCGGTCGAACTGATGGAGAAGATGTTGGCGTTGATGGGCACGGACGACGGGCATTTTCTGTTTGCCCACCTTTCCCTCCGGAACCTCCCAACAGAGGCAAGAGCGTTCCTGGCCAACTCGCCGTTGCTGGCCGCACACGACTACTCTGCGCTAGCCCAGGAGGCAGATCGGACCATCCTCACCACCAGAGCCCTCACAGTGAACGCGGCGGCGTCGGAAGCCAGCGAGACGACCAGCGGAGGCGAGGAGCCGGCGACGGTAGCGGCAACGGGGGCCAGAAGGCGCCAGAGAGACACGCTCTGCTTCTACCACCGCCGCTTTGGAGAGAACGCACACAGATATGTGCCACCGTGCGAATTCACGCGTTCGGGAAACGCCAAGGCCGGCAGTCAGTAGCAGCTACGACTGCCGGTGAAGAAAACAAGCTGCTCTACGTGACGGACTCGCGCTTGGGGGGCACGGTTCCTCGTAGACACCGGCTCCCAAAAGATCCTCATCCGCACGCGTCAGTCAAAATGGTGGTCACAGAAAATAACTTGAATCTGACAAAAGTGGTCATAAATAAAAATTCTATGAAAATTAACCAATGAAAATCACACAGTGCTTTTGAATTGTGGTTCAACAGAATTATTTTAAAAAACAAACTCATGAAACAGCCCTGGACAAAAATGATGGTACCCTTAACTTAATATTTTGTTGCACAACCTTTTGAGGCAATCACTGCAATCAAACGATTTCTGTAACTGTCAATGAGACTTCTGCACCTCTCGGCAGGTATTTTGGCCCACTCCCCATAAGCAAACTGCTCCAGTTGTCTCAGGTTTGAAGGATGCCTTCTCCAGACGGCATGTTTCAGCTCCTTCCACAGATGTTCAATAGGATTTAGATCAGGGCTCATTGAAGGCCACTTTAGAATAGTCCAGTGCTTGGCTCTTAGCCATTCTTGGGTGTTTTTAGCTGTGTGTTTTGGGTCATTATCCTGTTGCAAGACCCATGACCTGCGACTGAGACCAAGCTGTCTGACACTGGGCAGCACACTTCTCTCTAGAATACCTTGATAGTCTTGAGATTTCATTGTACCCTGCACAGATTCAAGACACCCTGTGCCAGATGCAGCAAAGCAGCCCCAGAACATAACACAACCTCCTCCATGTTTCACAGTAGGGACAGTGTTCTTTTCTTGGTATGCTTCATTTTTGCGTCTGTGAACACAGAGCTGATGTGCCTTGCCAAAAAGTTCCAGTTTTGTCTCGTCTGTCCATAGGACACTCTCCCAGAAGCTTTGTGGCTTGTCAACATGCAGTTTGGCAAATTCCAGTCTGGCTTTTTTATGATTTGTTTTCAATAGTGGTGTCCTCTTTGGTCGTCTCCCATGAAGTCCACTTTGGCTCAAACAATGACGGATGGTGCGATCTGACACTGATGTACCTTGACCTTGGAGCTCACCTTGAATGTGTTTAGAGGTTGTTCTGGGCTCTTTTGTTACCATTCATACTATCCGTCTCCTCCTGCAGCCACGTCCAGGGAGGTTGGCTACAGTCCCATCCATCCATCCATCCATCCATCTTCTACCGCTTTTCCGGAGGTCCGGGTCGCGGAGGCAGCAGTTCAAGCAGAGAAGCCCAGACTTTCCTCTCCCCAGCCACCTGCTCCAGCTCTTCAGAGAGGATACCAAGGCGTTCCCAGACCAGCTGGGAGACATAGTCTCTCCACCAAGTCCTGGGTCTGCCCTGGGGTCTCCTCCCAGTGGGACGTGCCTGAAACACCTCAAGTGGGAGGTGTCCAGGAGGCATCCTAATCAGATGCTCATACCACCTCAACGGACTCCTTTCAATGTGGAGGAGCAGCGGTTCTACTCTGAGCCTCTCCCGGATGACTGAGCTCCTCACCCTATCTCTGAGGGTGAGTCCAGCAATCCTACGGAGAAAGCTCATTTCAGCTGCTTGTATCCGTGATCTTGTTCTTTCGGTCATTACCCAAAGCTCGTGACCATAGGTGAGAGTAGGAACGTAGATTGACTGGTAAATCGACAGCTTTGCCTTAGAACTAAGCTCCCCCTTCACCACAACAGACCGGTACAACATCCGCATCACTGCAGATGCTGCTTCGATCCGTCTGTCAATCTCTCGCTCCATTTTCCCCTCACTCGTGAACAAGACCCCAAGATACTTAAACTCCTCCACTTGGGGCAGGAGCCTGTCCCCAACCCGGAGAGGACAATCCACCTTTTTCCGGCTGAGGACCATGGACTCGGACTTGGAGGTGCTGATTCTCATCCCAGCCACTTCACACTCAGCAGCAAACCATCCCAGCAAGAGCTGTAGGTCATTGCTGGATGAAGCTAACAGGACAACATCATCTGCAAACAACAGAGATGAGATCCTGTGGTCACCAAGCATGACACCCTCTGTTCCCTGGCTGCGCCTAGAAATCCTGTCCATAAAAATTATGAACAGGATCGGTGACAAAGGGCAGCCCTGGCGGAGTCCAACTCTGACTGGGAATGAGTCCGACCGAGTGTTGGCAATATGAACCAAACTCTCACAACGGTCGTACAGAGACTGAATAACTCGTAACAACAAGCCCGATACCCCATACTCCCGAAGCACCCCCCACAAAAAACCACAAGGGATGCAGTGAAATGCCTTCTCCAAGTCAACAAAACACATGTAATCTGGTTGGGCAAACTCCCACGAACCCTCAAGAATTCTCGAGAGGGTAAAGAGCTGGTCCGATGTGCCACGGCCAGGACGAAAACCACATTGCTCCTCCTGAATCCGAGGTTCGACCAACGGCCGGACTCTCCTCTCCAGTACCTTGGCATAGACCTTCCCAGGGAGGCTGAGGAGTGTGATCCCTCTAAAGTTGGAGCACACCCTCCGGTCCCCTTTTTTGAAGAGAGGAACCACCACCCCGGTTTGCCATGTCAAAGGCACTGCCCCTGACCTCCACGCAATGTTGCAGAGGCGTGTCAACCATGACAGCCCTACAACATCCAGGGCCTTGAGGTACTCAGGGCGAATCTCATCCACCCCAGGGCCCGACCACCAAGGAGATTTTTAACCACCTTGCCGACCTCAGCCCCCGTGATAGGCGAGTCATCCCCCTCGTCCACAAACCCTTCTTCCTCTGTGGAAGGCGTATCAGTGGGATTGAGGAGATCCTCCAAGTATTCCTTCCACCACTCGACAATATCCCCAGTCGAAGTCAACAGCGCCCCATCCGCACCATACACAGTGTGGACAGGGAGCTGCTTTCCCCTCCTGAGCCGCCGGACAGTTTGCCAGAATCTCTTCGAGGCCGACTGAAAGTCTTGTTCCATGGCCTCACCGAACTCCTCCCATACCGGGGTTTTTGCTTCAGCAACCACCCGAGCTGCACTCCGCTTGGCCTGCCGGTGTACCTCAGCTGCTTTGGGAGTCCCACAAGCCAACCAAGCTTGACAGGACTCCTTCTTCAGCTTAATGGCCCCCCTCACCACTGGTGTCCACCACTTGGTTCGGGGGTTGCCACCACGAGATGCACCGACCACCTTGCGGCCGCAGCTCTGGGCCACCGCTTCAACAACAGAGGTGGAGAACATGGCCCATTCAGACTCCATGTCTCCAGACTCCCTCGGAATGTGGTTGAAGTACTTCCAGAGGGGGGAGTTGAAGACCTCCCGGACAGGGACCTCAGCCAGACGTTCCCAGCATACCCTCACTATACGTTTGGGTCTACCAGGTCTGAATGGCTTCCTCCCCTGCGATTGGATCCAACTCACCACCAGGTGGTGATCAGTTGACAGCTCTGCACCTCTCTTTACCCCAGTGTCCAAGACATACGGTCGCAGGTCTGATGACACGATAACAAAATCGATCATCGACCTGCGACCTAGGGTGTCCTGGTGCTAGGTGCACATATGGACACCCTTGTGCTTGAACATGGTGTTCGTTATGGACAAATTGTGGTTAGCACAGAAGTCCAATAACTGAACACCACTCGGGTTCAGATCGGGCAGGCCGTTCCTCCCAATCACCCCCCTCCAGGTTTCACTGTCGTTGCCCACATGTGCATTGAAGTCTCCCAGTAGGACAATGGAGTCTCCAAGAGAAGCACCCTCCAGCACCCCAGTCAAAGACTCCAAAAAGGGTGGGTACTCTGAAACATCATTTGGTGCATAGGGACAAATGATGGTCAGGACCCGTTTCCCAACCCGAAGGTGCAGGGAAGCAACCCTTATGTCCACCGGGGAAAACTCCAATATAGAGGCAGCAAGGTGGGGGGATACAAGCATACCCACCCCTGCTCATTGCCTCTCGCCCGGGGCAACTCCAGAAAAGGCCAAGCTCCAGCCCCTCTCCAGGAGTCTAGTTCCGGAACCGGAGCTGTGTGTTGAGGTGAGGCCGACTATATCTAGCCGGTATCTCTCAACCTCGTACACCAGCTCAGGCTCCTTTCCCACCAAAGAGGTGACGTTCCACGTACCAAAAGCCAGTTTAGAAAGCTTGGGATCAGTCCGCCAAGGTCTCCACCTTTGACTGCCACCTAATCCACATAGCACCGGACCCCCATGATCCCTCCTGCAGGTGGTGAGCCCACTGGAGGGCGGACCCATGTAACTCCTTTGGGCTGAGCCCGACCGGGTCCCATGGGTGGAAACCCGGCCACCAGACACTAGCCTTTGAGCCCCTCCCCCAGGCCTGGCTCCAGGGTGGGGCCTCGGTAACCCCATACCGGGCTGGGTACACTGAATCCTTGATATAGAATTTATCATGAGAGTCTTTTGGATCGTTCTTAGTCTGGCCCTTCACCCAGGACCAGTTTGTCTTGGGTGACCCTATCAGAGGCAAACTGCCCCTGACAACATAGCTCCTGGGATCACTGGGGCACGCAAACCCACCCCACCACGATAAGGTGACGATCCATGAGGGGGTGGCTACAGTCCCATGGATCTTAAATTTCTGAATAATATATGCAACTGTAGTCACAGGAACATCAAGCTGCTTGGAGATGGTCTTATAGCCTTTACCTTTAACATGCGTGTCTACAATTTTCTTTCTCATCTCCTGAGACAACTCTCTCCTTTGCTTTCTCTGGTCCATGTTTAGTGTGGTACACACCATGTCACCAAACAGCACAGTGACTACTTGTCACCCTTTAAATAGGCTGACTGACTGATTACAAGTTTGTAGACACCTGTGATGTTAATCAGAGGACACATCTTGGTTGAACATGTCCCTATGGTCACATTATTTTCAATCTTTTCTAGGGGTACCATCATTTTTGTCCAGGCCTGTTTCATGAGTTTGTTTTTTTTAAATAATTCTGTTGAACCACTATTCAAAAGCATTGTCTGATTTTCATTGGTTAATTTTCATAGAATTTTTATTTATTACCACTTTTGTCAGATTCAAGTTATTTCTGTGACCATTGTGGGTTTTTCTTTCATTAACAGAGGGGTACCAACAATTTTGTCCACGTCTATATAGAGCACCGGGATCTGATATGGAAAATTTAGAACTGTATGGAAAAGATGTATTCAAAAATAAGACAAAAAGATATCTTTATTTGTGGTGACTTTAATATAGATTTAATGAAAACAAAACAACATAAACCAACTGAAGATTTCTTAGAACAATGTATAGCTTAACCTTATTTCCAAAGATTACAAAACCTATGAGAATAATGACACACTGTGCTACCTTGATAGACAGCATTTTTACCAATATTATTGAATATAATATAAGATAAGATAAGATAAGATAAGATAAGATAAGCCTTTATTAGTCCCACAGTGGGGAAATTCCAGGATTGCAACAGCACAGGGATAGCAACACTCAGAGCTATAATTAAGAAGATACGAAAAATATAAATAAGAGCAGTGGATAGTGGTATACTAATAAATGACATTAGTGACCACCTGCCTGCATTTGTTTCTTTAGACGTTAATTATGGGGTTAATGAGAGTAAGAATAATAATAAACCATGTAAAAAAGATTATTTATAAAAGAATGGAAACAAAAGATAGAATCAATGCTTAAAAAGATGACAATGTTACAGAATTGGGATGTTGTCTATATAGAGACAGAAGTGGACTTGGCATAGGATAATTTATTGATATATTTAAATCATTATATGATAAAAACTGTCCAATTAAAGAAATTAATTAAAAACATAAATACAGAAATTGCCCGTGGTTAACCAGGGGGGCTACAAAAATGCTTGTAAAAAGAATAATTATCTCTATAAAATTTAATTAAATTAAGAACCAAAGAACTGAAAAAGATATAAAACATAAAAAATAAATTAACTGAAATCAATACAAACTAGTAAAAAATCATACTATAGGAAAATGTTTAATGAAAATAAAATTGATATAAAAAGAATCTGGGATATATTAAATAAATTAAGGAAAAATGGAACTAAGGAAAACAATATATTCAGAGTATTTTACTGATAATTGTGGTAATAATTGTGATAAGAACATGGTAGTAAATAAAATGAATAATTTTTTGTAAATGGGGACCAGAGTTGCAGCAAAAATTCCAAAACAAAGGAAGAGACACCGTGGTGAGATATTGATTGGAAATAACCCTGGGTCAATCTTCCTCTCAGCGGTGGATGAACTAGAGGTAAAATCTGTTGCTGAAAGGTGTAAAAATAAATTATCTACTGATTGTGATGGTATTGATATGGCACCTAGTAAAAAGAACTGTGATGGCATATTAAAACCATTCACATATATTTGTAATCTATCATTACAAACCTGGCTCATTCCCACAGAAAATGTAAAACAGCAAAGTAATATCATTATTCAAGCAAGGAAATAAACACACTACACAAACTACAGACCAGTATCGCTCCTCCCACAATTTTCGAAGGTTCTGGAAAAACTTTTCAACAACAGATTAGAGGACTTTTTAAATAAATATGATGTGCTTAATCAGAATCAATATGGATTTAAAGCAAAGGGTACAACATTGTTGGCAATAATGGAAGCAACAGAGGAAATTTACAAAGCATTAGATCAAGGAAATATGCAATTGGTGTATTTATAGATTTTTAGAAAAGCATTTGATACAGTAAATTATTCAATACTTCTTGAATAACTGCAAATGTATGGTATTAGGGGAGTGGCACTGAATTGGTTACAAGTTATTTATTTGAGAGACAACAGTTTGTGAAGATGGGAGAATATCTGTCTGGATGTTTGGGAATTGCCTGTGGGGTCCCCCAGGGGTCAGTAATTGGGTCCCAAATTATTAAACATATATATAAAATGATATATTCCAAGTTTCTAACTTATTAAAAATAATATTATTTGCTGATGATACTAATATATTTTATTCTTGAAATAATTATAATCAACTAATCATACACTAATAATGAATTAAATAAGCTTAAAAATGGCCTGGATTGTAATAAATTATCACTAAATATAGAAAAAACTGAGATAATGATATTTGGTAATTGTAAATATAAAGAAGATATACATATTTATACAGAAAATGTTATTATTGAAAATGTTAAGTAGATCAAATTTTGGGGTGTAATACTAGATGATAAAATTACTTGGAAACCACACATCAGATACATACAAAACAAAGTTCGCAAAAAATATTGCAATTATAAATGAAATTAAGCAAGTCCTAGATTACAAAATCGCTTCATATCTTGTATTGCCTATTAGTACTTCATACTTGACCTATTGTATAGAGGTCTGGGTAACAATTATAAAAAGTACACATTAATTCATTGCTAATATTACAAAAAAAGGGCAGTCCTGTTACACGCAAAGTCAGGTATCTTGAACATACTAATTTATTGTTTTTACATTCAAAGTTATTGAAATTACGGGATCTGGGTTGATTATTATACAGCACAGTTAATGTTTAAAGTCAGTAAAAAACTTTATGCCACACAATATACAAAATCTTTTCAGTGAAGAGAGGGAAATACAATTTACGGGGGAATACAAAATTTAAAATGCCACTAGTAAGATCTACTAGGAAGGGTTTTTGTGTGTCTGTGTGTGGGGTAAAATTGTGGAATGGGTTGGGGGAGAAAACACAGGCAATGTCCAAACATCCATATATTTAAATCAACATATAAAGAAGTGATTTTTGAGCAATATAAAATAAAGGACATTAATATTACAATGTGTCTCAATGAAGAAGGTTGTTTTATTGTTGAATATATACTATATATATGTATATATATATATATATACATACAACACACACATTACATTCAAAAGTTTGGGGTCACTTAGAAATTTCCTTATTTTTGAAAGAAAAAGCACTTTTTTTCAATGAAGATAACTTTAAAACTAATCAGAAAATACACTCTATACATTGCTAATGTCGTAAATGACTATTTTAGCTGCAAATGTCTGGTTTTTGGTGCAATATCTACATAGGTGCTATAGAGGCCCATTTCCAGCAACTATCACTCCAGTGTTCTAATGGCACAATGTGTTTGCTCATTGCATCAGAAGGCTAATGGATGATTAGAAAACCCTTGTGCAAATCATGTTAGGTCTGCAATGCTGTAATTGCTGCAAATGGAGGATTCTTTGACGAAAGCAAAGTTTGAAGGAAAAATTATTATTTCAAATACAAATCATTATTTCTAACCTTGTCAATGTCTTGACTATATTTTCTATTCATTTTAAAACTCATGGTGTGTAAATAAGTGTGACTTTTCATGGAAAACACAAAATAATTGTCTGGGTGACCCCAAACTTTTGAACAGTAGTGTATATATACTGTATATATATATATATATATATATATATATATATATATATATATGCTGAGTACTATTATTATTGATATCATTATTACTAGAATTATAGTATTAGGGTTGTTGTTGTTACCATATGGCTACCTATTATTATGGTTATTATTATATGGTTACTTATTGCGCCTAGGTATTATAAGCCATGTGGGGGTATATGGTGGTATATACTGTATGGTGATTATGATATGATGATAGTATTGTCTATGATTATATTAAACATTCCAGAAGTGACTTCCAGTTATGGCCGCCGCGTAGAAGGACATGCTTCACTCTACTCTGCTCCTAAAAAAAAAAAATAAAAATCGTCAAATAACTCTCTCAATTGGAACAAAACCTATCCCAACGTTTGGGCGAGGACATGCCGGTAAAGCCTAAGGCTGGGAAATCAGGTGGAGGAAAAACTGAATCGCCGAAACAGTCCAAGTTAATGGACTTTCACGTCCGTGACGAAGCAGAAAAATCCCCAAATATGGCGGAGGAAGCTAGCGGAGGAACAGTGACTACTGGCGACGGCACAGGTGCGGTGCTCGCTGCCATTAGTTCAATGAGAGCAGACTTTTCCTCTAAACTTGACGGGATTATTGCAGCGATAGAAGGAATGAAAAAGGAGTTAAGCGACTGTATGGAACGAGTTTCGCAGGTGGAGCTCCGAATTTCCAGTGCTGAGGATGACGTCTCCGGCCTACAATTAAAGGTGTGCACATTGGAATTAAAAAATAAATGTCTGGAAGATAATGTTCTGGATTTAGAATCCCGGTCGAGACGGAACAACCTGAGGCTGGTGGGTCTCCCGGAGAGAATGGAGGGCTGGGATCCATGTTCTTCTTGTGGAAAGCTGGATTCCAGAAGCGCTGAATAACGCGGAGCTGCAGTCATCAGTCGTCTTAGAAAGCGCCCCCACCGAATTGGCCCACCGAGAGATTAACAAGGCATCACCGAGGACGCTGATTATGAAGTTCCTCAGCTACAGAGACAGGTATGACGATCTCCACGTGGCGCGAGCCAAAGGAGAAATTAAATGCCAGGATCAAACAGGTGCGGTTCTACCCAGATTTGGCCACAGGAATCCAACAACTTAAGGAAAACAGTTCGACCCCGCCGAGTAAAGAGCTGCGCAACCTTGGGATTCGTCATGGAGTGATTTATCCTGCAAGACTGCTGGTACGTAAAAGGGCAGAACCCACATCTTCAAGACCCCCTAGAGGAGGCGCAGGAGTTCATCAAGAAGACTCCAAGAAGAGACTGGTGGGAGCTAAGCAATGAACAAAATATTAAGGTAGAATATTTAAGCATTTGCAAAGGCATCTGACTGATCTGAAGCATATAGCAAGTTCACAAAATATAGATTGTATTATATATTAAAAAAAAAAAACTATGATGTACAAAGTTGCTATAAAATTTAGGAGTTAAGTTGGAAAACTACAGAAGAGAGTTAATGTTACATCATTTAAAGCAGTAGAGTTAGGGTGATTGAGAGGAGAAAGAAAGAGTGGTTTAGACTGATCCTCGCGGGTGTGGAGCAGTCAATGGCTATAGCGGGAGACAGAATTTTTTTTTTGATTTTGGGGGGATTACCACAAATGTGGGAAGGAGGAATTTGTTTGTGTGTAGTTTGTAGGATGAATGTTCAACCACTCATGTTTTTGCTTCTCTGTGTGAGCATGTTTACATTGCGAGGTAATCTCAAACTCCTTATTGATCATAGACCAAAGCGTTAATCTCAATTTAACCTCATGGAATTGCAGAGGTCTACAAAATTTAAAAAAACTTAAACAAGTTATGAATAAAATAAAAGATATGGGTTCAAAAATTGTGTTTTTACAAGAAACTCATCTAATAGAGGAGGAGGAATCCAAGATGGCGACCGGGATGGTCACACTTTTTCAGTGCTGAGACAAAGTCACTGATTTTGCCATTAAAAATAACTAACCTACAGTGATCAGCGCTCGTGACGGACACGCACGGGCTGAATTTCCACCTCTGTTGGATTGCCCCTTTAATCGCCTTTCTCCGGCCACTGTGTGTAAACTGACCAGCGTTTCTTTGTGGTTCACTGATGCACCCTACCCGAAGCGATTGCTAAGCTAACGCTAGTTAGCTTAATGCTGGCGCCAGTCTCTAAATAACTAACCTACAGCGATCGGCGCTCGTGACGGACACGCACGGGCTGAATTTCTACCTCCGTTGGATTACCCCTTTGATCGCCTTTCTCCGGCCACTGTGAGTAAACTGACCAGCGTTTCCAGTGTTTCTTTGTGATTCACTGATGCGCCCTACCCGAAGCGATTGCTAAGCTAACGCTAGTTAGCTTAATGCTGGCGCCAGTCATTCCACCTAACACCAGCCTGAATCAGAGCCCAGTTGCGAGGCCCAGCGGAGATACTACCAGGCAGGCGGCTATTTGGTGACGGGGCTCAGCAGAGACCGACAGGGATAATGGACAGGGGTAATGTGGTAGGAGCTGTTTTTCTAGATCTCAAAAAGGCTTTCGATACTGTAAACCACAGTTTGCTTTTATCCAAAATGGTATCTTTTAACTTCTCCCCAGATACATTAGAATGGTTTGCATCTTATCTCCAGAATAGAGAACAGTGTGTAAAAGTTCACCAGGATAAATCCTCATTTTTAAACAACCGCATGGGTATCCCACAAGGGTCCATTCTTGGTCCTTTACTTTTCAGCATTTTTATTAATGACTTGCTGTTACACTGCTCAGCTGCAACATGCCAACTTTATGCAGATGATGCAGTTATTTACACAACTGCCAAGACTCCAGCACAGGCTGCAGATGTACTGTCTACAAGTATGGTTGATGTCCAAGAGTGGCTCCTCCAGAACCATCTATTGCTGAACCTTCAGAAAACAGTCTCAATGTGCTTTTCAATCAAAAAATGTAACCTGCAATGTTTTAAAGTTAATATTCATGATCATGACATCAGTTTAGCTACAGAATTCAAATACCTTGGCATTGTACTAGATCCTCAACTCAAATTTAATCTTCATATAAAGAAAATTTCAAAAACAGTAAAAAAAAATCTGAACTGCTTTAAATTAATTAGATATTACATACCTTACAAAGCAGCTGTACTGTATATGCATTCTATGGTTTTTTCTCATATATCATACTGTTTGACAGTCTGGGCTCAAGCAGCCCCTTCCACAATAAGACATATAGGTTCATTATATAATAAAACCCTAAAAATCTTGGACAAAAAGCCCATTAGGTGGCATCACTGTAATGTTTTAAAAAAATACAACCTATTGAGTTTTGAGAGTTTCATTGACCTCTGTTTTCTGAAATTAACGTTCAAATGTTTCCATAAATCAGCACCCGAGCCACTTGCTGGTTTCGTCCAAAGACAGGACAGCAGCAGAGCCACCAGGAGTTCTGTTAACAATAACTGTAAAATATTCCACCGCAGAACCACATTTGGACAAACAGCTTTCTCTATAAAGGGCAGTCACATTTGGAACACAATGCCAAATGTAATTAAAATAATAACGGACTTTAAAACATTCACTAAAAAGGTTAAAAACTGGCTGAAAAATAAACAAGAATGTACTCATGTATGAATTGATTGTCTGCAAGGTGAGAGTGAATGAAGGGAAGGAATGAATGTGTTTGTTTATAGTGAGTGACAAAGGGAGGGAGGCCTGAAATAGGCAAATGTGAGTCAGGTTGTTATATTTGTGTATTTATAATATTTATAATATTTATAATTGTGTATTTATAATCTTTTTTGCATTGATGTATGTGGTTATTGTGTTGTTTTTTTTTCTTTACTTGATTCCCTTTTCTAAAGCCCATCCAGGGACAAGAGTTGCAAATTAGCTAATAGCTATACACTCTATGTGCAACACATCAGATTGATTGTCTTTGATTAATTGTCTATGTTTATTGCACTGTCCCTGTCAAATAAACTACTCTATCTATCTATGTAAAAAGAATTAGGAGAAGATGGCAAGGAAGTGTATTCACCTCATCATTTTCATCCCGAGCCAGGGGAGTTATGACTCTCATACCTAAATTATCATTATTATATATCAATTATATCTCATACATCATCACCATTTCAAGTGAAAAATGTAATTGGAGACAAATTTGGAAGATATCTAATCATTCAAGGATCTTTGTTATTAGAAAATATAAATTTGGTGAACTTATACGGTCCCAATATAGATGATCAAAATTTCTTTACCAATTTATTCCTTATTTTATCTTCACTTACAGGGCAACATATAATAGCAGGGGATTTTAATTGTACATTGAATCACGGTATAGATAGATCAACAGGACTAGACTGTATGCACAATGGATGCAGGATGATCATTAATCATTTTATGAAAGAATTGAGATTGCTAGATATATGGAGAGAAATGAAACCACAAGTTAAAGCCTATTCTTGTTATTCTAATATCTACAAGACATTCTCACATATTGACTATTTTTTGATCTCCACAGAATTAAGGTCCAAGATTCAAAACTGCTTCTATGATAATATTGTGATCTCTGATCATGCACCCTGCTGTCTAATATATGTAGATAAGAAATTGACAAAGGAACCAGGTAGGTGGCAATTTCAGCATAAATGGCTTCAGGATGAGGAATTTGTTAAGTACATAGAAATACAGATAGATGAGTTCTTTGATATCAATACTACACAAACATCAGCATGTATAAAGTGGGAGGCTTTCAAAGCTTTTATTAGGGGGCATATTATTAGTTATACAGGTTCAAAATCTAAGAAGACTCGAGAGGAGAGAGTCCAATTGGAACATAAAATAAAAATTCTTCAAGAAAAAGTGTATGCAGGAAGTGACCCAAAGTTAGAGAACGAATTACTGATTCTGAGAGCTGAATATGACAAAAAAATCAGCGAATAGAGCTGCCTCGAGTCTTCTAAGATTGAAGCAATCTTTTTATGAACAAGGTGAAAAATCAGGAAAATTATTGGCATGGCAGATTAAACAATTAGAATTTAAAACACCAATTACCAGTATTATAAGTAACGGACAGCCAGTTGTAGATCCTTTAGAAATTAATAGTGCCTTTAGAGATTATTATGAAAAATTATATAATACAAAAAATGAAACTGACTTAACAAAACTAAATGGGTTTTTGGACGGATTATCTATACCGTGTATTCCAAATGAAAACAGGGAGATACTGGAGTCTAAAATTAGTCAAGAAGAAGTTGGGCTAGCCATTGATAATATGAAATCAGGAAAAAGTGCAGGACCAGATGGTCTTCCAGTTGACCTCTATAAAAAAATTTAAGAATACATTAATAAAACCATTTTTGGAAATGGTTTTAGAAGCATTTCAAAATAGTAATTTACCACCATACATGAATAATGCCTTAATTATACTGTTGCCAAAACCAGGTAAACCCTCTAATAAATGTGAAAATATGAGACCAATAAGCCTATTAAATGCTGACCTTAAGATAATCTGTAAAATTTTAGTAAGACGACTACAAGAAATATTACCAAATATTATTAACCGAGATCAGAATGGCTTTATAAAGGGAAGACAAGGCTTCCATAATGTAAGAAGACTATTTAATATTATCCATTCTAATAAAGAAGCACCGGATACAGCTCTCCTATCATTGGACGCCGAAAAGGCCTTTGATAGGGTCGAATGGCCCTTTCTTTTTGAAGTTTTACAAAGGTTTGGAATTGGAAATAATTTCATAAAATGGGTTCAGATAATATACAATAATGCTACAGCAGAAATCCTAACAAACAGCAATATTTCAAAATCAATAAATATCAATAGAGGATGTCGACAAGGCTGCCCACTTTCACCTTTACTGTTTACTATGGCAATTGAACCTTTAGCGATGGCAGTACGTTTACATCCACAAATATATGGAATTAAAGTAGGACCAACAGAACATAAAATCTCCCTGTATGCTGATGACATAATTTTGTTTATGTCGAATCTTAAAAAATCAATTCCGACCTTGTTGAATTTAATAAAGAATTTTGGGGAAATATCAGGATATAAAATAAATAAAACTAAATATTCAATATTAATGCTAAATGAGACCCAGAGAAATCACCCAGCTCCTGAGGTAAATCAATTCAATGTTGTAAATCAGTTTAAATATTTAGGAATCCAAATTGTGCCTAAGCTAGAATTAGTCGCCAGTACCAACTATGAAGCCTTAATGACAGACATTAATGAGTTACTTCAGAGATGGATGTCACTACCAATGTCGATGATCGGGAGAATCAATATACTTAAAGTATTTTGGGTAAAATATTACTTTTATTTATTTCAATACATTCTTTTACCACCACCTTCAGATCTATTCTCAAGAATTAAAAAAAAGTTAGTGGAATTTTTTATGGAACAATAGGAAGGCTAGATTATGTCTGTCCTTACTATATTTACCATTTGATCGTGGAGGTCTGAAATGTCCAAACTTTATGTTGTATTACTGGTCAGCACAACTGAGGTCTATGACATTATTTTTCATCAAATGATCTCCCTCACTGGACTGAAATGGAATCATACAATTTACCTTTACCTCTTCCCATATTCATATACTCAGACTCGGCAAAAAAATTACAGAAACAAGTTAAAAATCCATTTGTAAAACATATGATCAAAATATGGTGTGAAACCACAAAATATTTAAAAGAACCACACTTACTGTCACAATTTAGCCCAATATGGGGTAATCAATATTCTAGACCAGGGAGAGTGGATGCTGTATTTAAAGTATGGAATTTAAAAGGGATTCAAAAGATTCAAGACTTATATCTGTCATGTTCAGATAACATAATGTCTTTTGAAGAACTGAGGATCAAATTTAATCTTAATAGAACACATTTTTTTTAAATATCTTCAGCTTAGGAACTTTATTCAATCAAATCAAAATAATGCTCTCATCCGGCCTACTTATTCATCCTTGGAAAAAATTTTGACGAAAGATAGTAAGAGAAAGGGTATTATTTCAGAGTTTTATAACTCACTGACACTATTCTCAAGTGAAAACTCACAGAAAAGATTGAATTATTGGAAAGAAGACCTGCAAACTGAAATTTCAGAGGAACAATGGGAATTGGCTTGTACAGAAGCTCAAACCAAATCAATAAATGTACGTCTTAAATTGATACATTTTAAATGGTTAATGCGGATGTATGTTACACCGGTGGTGTTAAATAGATATAACAAAAACATACCAGATATGTGCACAAAATGTATGGAAAGTAAAGGAACCCTATTTCATTGTTTATGGGAATGTAGAAAAATTAGAATGTTTTGGGAAGAGGTGAGGGTAACAATTGAAAAAATAATTTGAAAACAAATCTTATTGAATCCTAAATTGTTTTTGTTGGGTCTGTATCCAGAAAAGCATAGCTTTAATAAGAGTGAAAGAGCATTCATAGACCTCAGTTTGCTTAATGCCAAAAAATGTATTGCACTACTGTGGAAAAAGACTCATAGACCAGATGTGACTCAGTGGTTAAGACAGATGTTAACAAACCTTCCACTAGAAAGAATAACATACATACTGAAATCAAAGGAAATTGTGTTTGAGAATATATAGAGACCTTTCATTGATTATGTAAAGAATTTAAACATAACTTTTGAAGAAAAAGGTGAATGATGTGTGTGGACCTTGTAAATTCCAAACTGGTGAATGTATAATATGTATACTTATGTAATGGATTGCCTAGACTAAACAGAGGAGCATTGTTGAAGACCTGTCTTTGTAAGTGGTTGTTGGTGTTTTTTAGTACAATTTTTATTTTTTTATTTTTTTTTAAATTACTTTAGTGTTAGTGTTTGATTGTTTGTGTTGTGTTTGTAAAAAAGGTTCAATAAAAAATATTGTGGAAAAAAAACCATTCCAGAAGTATTTATTTATTATTATTATTACAATTATTATAGATGTTGGTATTATTGTCAGTATAAACTATCATTGTTGTATCAATTCTATTGCATAATTTAATTATAAGGTGTATTATATATTATGGTATTGTATAATGAATGTAATTGTGGGATGAATAATGATTAGAATGATATAATTTATTGGGTATGGAAAAGGGGTGGGACTATATAAGGGTTGGCTTCTTCTTTTTTTGGTTTTGATTTTTGTTTTAATTTTTTTTTCTTTTTTGTCTGGATGTTCAAATAAATAAAATCAATCAATCAATCAATCAAAAGTGTGTTCACAAGCCAGTATTCACTTTGGGTGTCATTTCTCTCTTTCTGATTTTATTATTTCAACACTTGAGCTATTCTTCAAGTAGGTTATATAAAATATGTTTTTTTTTAGCTTATCCACCTTATTCCTAGACCCCATGATGCCTTGCGTGAATTATGTGCGCAACTTCCAGTACTAGTTTAGAAAAGGGTGTTGTTATGAAAACAGGACACTTTTCTTTGTTAAAAAACAATGACTTTGACACCAAAAATGCAGGAACACAGCCTTTTGCATCTCAAAAAGACTAATATAATCATACCACTTCCATCGACTACAGGGAATGAGAAGATGACCTTAGAAAGTGGCCTCACAGACAGTAGCTCCAATAGTTAGTTCCACTGATAAGATGCTAATGCTTTAAACAAAAAAAATCTCTGTGATACATCAACGTCTCCATGGCAATAAAGTCAATTGCATTTTGTTAAAAGATGTTGGACATAATCAAATTTACCTCAGAGCAGACGTAGAATCTAATCAGAACCACAACACCATGCTTGGGTGTTTTAATGTTGGAGTAAAACAGACAGCTGCAGCTGTTTGTTTTACCCTGAAATTAAAATGCTCATGCTGCTGTCATGCCATGAACGCTTATTATTTAACTTAACACATACAGTCCTTTTCTGACAATTGTTAAAAATTTTATTGATCTATATTTTGTGATTATTTAAAAATTAGTGCATATTGAAGCTGCTAATTCTTCTTTCAGCTGCTCCCTTTAGGGGTCACCACAGCGGATCATGTCTGCCTCCATCTCACCCTATCCCTTGCATCTTCCTCTGTAACACCAACCCTCTTCATGTCCTCCTTCACTACATCAATGAATCTTCTCTGTGGTCTTCCTCTTTTCCTCCTGCCTGGCAGCTCCATCTTCAACATCCTTTGTCCAATATATCCACTATCCTTCCTCTGTACATGTTCAAACCATCCCAGCCTTGCCTCTCTTACTTTGTCTCTAAACCACTCAACCTGAGCTGTCCCTCTGATATACTCATTTCTAATCTTGTCCCTCCTAGTCACTCCCAAAGAAAATCTTAGCATCTTCAACTCTGCCACCTCCAGCTCCACCTCCTGTCTTTTTGTCAGTGCCATCGTCTCCAAACCATACATCATAGCAAGTCTCACTACCAGCTCGTAAATCTTCCCTTTCACTCTTGCAGCTACCTTTCTGTCACAAATCACCCTGGACACTCATCTCCACCCTACCTGCATGCTGTTCTTCACCTCTCTTGTGCATTTTCCATTGCTTTGGATGGTTGACCCCAGGTATTTAAACTCATCTACTTTCACTACCACTACTCCTTGCATCTTCACAGTTGCACCTGCCTCCCTCTCATTCACACTCATGTATTCGGTCTTGCTTCTACTGACTTTCATTCCTCTTCTCTCTGGAGCACACCTCCACCTCTCCAGGTTCTCTTCCACCTGCTCCCTACTCTCAATGCAGATCACAATGTCATCTGCAAACATCATGGTGCATGGAGACTCCTGCCTGACCTTGTCTGTCAGCCTGTCCATCACCATGGCAAACAAGAAGGGGCTCAGAGCCGATTCCTGATGTAATTCCATCCCCACCTTGAATCCATCCAGCCATCCGTCACTCCTACAGCGCACTTCACCAGTGTCTTGCTGTCCTCATACATGTCCTGCACCACCCTCACATACTTCTCTGCCACTCCTGACTTTCTCATACAGTACTACATGTCCTCTCTTGGCACCCTATCATATGCTTTCTCTAGATCCACAAAGACACAGTGTAACTCCTTCTGACCTTCTCTATACTGCTCCATCAGTACTCTTAAGGTGCGTTCACACCAAACACGAACAGGCAAATTTTTCGCATGGCACAATTACATTATAAATCAATGTAAACACACCAACAGACATGAATAGTGAGATGCAGACAGGCAAAGTTGTCTTTAAAACTTCTGCAGCTGTGTTCAACCTACTGTGGAAATTCCCAAAATAACGTCATGCTTAGGTTTACATTAGCTGACCAGGGGCTCACCTGAAAATATCGTCTCAAGCCTCCAAAACTTCACAGATGATGGGTGTTGTACCTCCATTGCTTCTGACATAAAACCTCCGCCACCATGCTCTTCTTTTGTTTGGATTGCAGCTGTTCAAATCAGTTTGGTGGCTCTTGGCTGATGCCAACAATACGGGCATGTGAACTGCAGATTATTTTCACTGTGCATGGATGAATTTTTTTTTACCAGAGGTGGTCCTTGGGCTAGAGAGGAAACCCATAACATTTTGATGATGATCCAAGAATGCATACCTCCGCCAAGGCTCTGGCACTGAGGCATCAGCATGTCATGTCTGATAAATACCTCTGGAATGATGAGGCTAGGTGAATGGGTGAACTCAACTTTATTAATGGATTGGAACCTCAATGGACACAAAACCGTTAGATACCAGGCAGAGGGCACCAGTCAAAGAGCCTGTATAATGGATGCCCTCTGCTATTTATAGGGCGGTGCAGTGGCGGAAAGTGGTGGAACAGGAAGTGGCTGCCACTACACTACACTTCACAATAAGGGTGTAAACCCCAACACCACAATTCCTCCCCCCGTTAGACAGTCCAGATCATTATGGCCGCTGGGAAGTAGACGTGTCTCGGTGCAGCTCCAAGAAAATATTATTTAAATAATTTTTTCCTGTTAATTCTTGCTCATATATGGTCCTGGACATTTAATAATTTTATTACAACTCTTCAGTGTCATTTATTTCATCTACTTTGACAAAAAATGTTGAATTTACCCACCAAGACCACTCTAGACGCTGCGCTGTTTCAAGCCATGATTGATGCTCTTTAAAACGATATATGTGGTAAAACTGATGCTCTGTTTACGAGTCTGCACTCTGAAATAATATCTGTGAGACAAGAACTGAAGAATTCAATTGAACCACTTGAACACAGGCTCGAGGCAAATGAGTCGCTAGTGGGAGAATTGGAGGGAGCGGCCACAGATAACGGCACTCAGGTAAGTGAGCTAGAAGCTACAGTTAGCTTGCTAACAACACAAGTCAGGCACTTGGATGAACGGTGTGAAGATCTGGAGGCCAGATCTCGAAGAAATAATATACGTGCGCTTGGCGTACCGGAAGGACTGGAGGGACCCCGATAGACTGACTTTGGTGCCCAGTTACTTCAAGATCTGCTTGGCTTGGAGGAGAAACCCTTGCTCGATCATGCACATTGGGCCCTCCGGGAAAAGCCCAGAGATGGACACCCTCCTTGTCCTCTTATTGGAAGAGTGCATTATTTCCACGTTCAAAGTCTACTGCTGCAGCAGGCCACAGGGAACTCTCCTCTCCGGTATAAAGGCAAGAGAATTTCCATATTCCCTTACTACACGTCCTCTGTCGCCAAGAAGCAGGCCTCGTTCATCACAGTGAAATGGAGTCTTCGCTCCTACCCAGGGCTGAAATTTGGTCTCCTCTACCCGGCAATTCTGAGAGTCACTACGCCACATGGAATGACACACAGATTTGATGATCCTGCGATTGCTGCAGATTTCATAAACAAAATTTCTAAGTGAGTAACTTTCTGAACAAACCTATCCCGTTTTCTGGAATGACTGAATAAGAGAACTCTGACTGAAGAGTTTTTTTTTTTTTTTTTTTCTTATTTCATATTCCGAGTGTTGGCAATATTGCCAACACTCGGTCAGAGTCATTCCCAGTGAGAGTTGGACTCCGCCAGGGCTGCCCTTTGTCATCGATCCTGTTCATAATTTTTATGGACAGGATTTCTAGGCGCAGCCAGTGAACGGAGGGTGTCATGCTTGGTGACCACAGGATCTCATCTCTGTTGTTTGCAGATGATGTTGTCCTGTTGGCTTCATCCAGCAATGACCTACAGCTCTTGCTGGGACGGTTTGCCGCTGAGTGTGAAGCGGCTGGGATGAGAATCAGCACCTCCAAGTCCGAGTCCATGGTCCTCAGCCGGAAAAAGGTGGATTGTCCTCTCCGGGTTGGGGACAGGCTCCTGCCCCAAGTGGAGGAGTTTAAGTATCTTGGGGTCTTGTTCACGAGTGAGGGGAAAATGGAGCGAGAAATTGACAGACGGATCGGAGCAGCATCTGCAGTGATGCCGACGTTGTACCGGTCTGTTGTGATGAAGAGGGAGCTTAGTTCTAAAGCAAGGCTGTCGATTTACCAGTCAATCTACGTTCCTACTCTCACCTATGGTCACGAGCTTTGGGTAATGACCAAAAGAACAAGATCGCGGATACAAGCGGCTGAAATGAGCTTTCTCCGTAGGATTGCTGGACTCACCCTCAGAGATAGGGTGAGGAGCTCAGTCATCCAGGAGAGGCTCAGAGTAGAACCGCTGCTCCTCCACATTGAAAGGAGTCAGTTGAGGTGGTATGGGCATCTGATTAGGATGCCTCCTGGACGCCTCCCACTTGAGGTGTTTCAGGCACGTCCCACTGGGAGGAGACCCCGGGGCAGACCCAGGACTCGGTGGAGAGACTATGTCTCCCAGCTGGTCTGGGAACGCCTTGGTATCCTCCCTGGAGAGCTGGAGCAGGTGGCTGGGGAGAGGGAAGTCTAGGCTTCTCTGCTTGAACTGCTGCCTCCGCGACCCGGACCTCCGGAAAAGTGGTAGAAGATGGATGGATGGATGGATGGATTTCATATTCTAGGACCATTTGTACAGGTGCCTTTGTCAGTCCTACTGACTGTGAATTTTTTTTCTCTTTTGTTTATATATTTCACCCTGTCCCAGTCGCCGTCTGGTGACATAACCCCTAGTGGTCAAGAGTAGTAAAGATTTTTTGTCAGTAAAATAGTTCAGATTTCCAAGGCTATAACTTGAAAGTTGCAAGAGATAATGGCTTACTGTCAATTAGAAAGATGTAGAATATGATCCAAAGTTTCAGATAGGAATAAATTTACGCATCCAATTTGCATAATGTCGCAGCAGCTATATAAATTACATAACTCAGACAAAAGTGGACTTTGGACATATTTACACAAAGAATGGTTTGTTTTTTTGACACCGTTTTTTCTATGGGGCATTTTGTTATCTTATCTTCAAAGTATATGAACCACAAAATCAGTACAATGTAAAGAAACAAAGAAATTCATCACTTACTGTTGGCGAAGGGGGGCTTGCTGGCTGGCGTGGTCGCTGCGTTTTTGTCCATCGTGGTCGTTATTTTTCATTCTGTCAGTCATTTACGCTCTCTACCACATATACAAAGTCTTATGATTATCCCACGTAAATTTTGCTTGTATCCCACGGCTATTTTTCATGTACGAAGCTGTTTATTTGACGGTGCATGACGATGCATGGCGGCCATTTTGGTCTTGTAAGCTCAGAGAAGGGAAAAGGAAGAATAATAATGAGGATTTCTTCTTCTTTGGAGTATTCCGTGTCAGCCATGATTCCTCCAACACGTACCTGCCACCTTCTGAACTGGCAAATCAGCACAAATCGTCAGTACAGCTGGGGAGTTAAAGGGATGTCAGAGTGAGTTGACAGGTGCAGTTGCTGCGCTGTGCCACTGGGGGCGTGCAACCTGTCCATGAAATGTGGCAAGTTAAAAGGTTAAGTTTCTCCTTTATAGCTATAGCATTATTTAAGCTTCACAGTAGGCTACTTTTGGGAGTTCTATTAAGCTTTTTTGTCTGAGAGAATTTTTTGAGCATGAATGTTTTGTTTTTTCATACATTGACTTATACGCTTGCATATAGTTATGCGTTTCTTTTCTCTTTTTTCTTTTTCCGCCCTGAAATGCTTGTTAAAAGCTACATGTTAATCTTGTAAGTAAATGGATTACATCCTTTGGTGCTTTGCTTAATTTACCCTATTAATTTTTTTTTCCTTTTTTTTCCCACCGTACCACAAATCGTTTTATCCAAGTATATAATTATTATGTACGTAAAAGCTAAGTGTAAAAAAGTCATAGGCACCTGGTAAAATCACACTGCATTTATAGGGTCATACTAATCTCGAGTAGCTGTAGTTAGGTGATTTTTTTTTTTTTTTTTGCATTTTTAAGACTCTTATGAAACTTCCTGGACTTTGAGAGTTTTGGTTTTTTTGCATGCATCTCATTTGGGGAGATGCTAGTGCAGGGATTGGTGGGGGGATTGTACTTTGTCTTCTTTTTTCTTTTATTGTTAGATCCGGAGCTCTGTTCTGTTTTGCTCTGTTAGTGTTTGTATTATCCCTGCATGCCCAAGTCATATTTACTTCGATATCCTTCGCATTAGATCTAAATGGCCCAATCTGGATTGAACCAACAACAGAGGGAAAATTCACTTAAGTTTGTAAGTTGGAGCTGTAAAGGTCTTAATTCCCCAATAAAATGCAGTAAGGTCCTACATCACCTTCAACAACTAAAAGCTCACGTGGTTCACCTACAAGAAATGCACCTGAAACCCTCCATAACTCTTAGGACCAAGTGTAGATGGATTGAGCAGAATTATTATTCTTCATTCTATAAAAAAATCCAGAGGAGTTGCAACTTTGATTCATAAATCTCTCTCGTTCACATGCACTGATGTGCTTTCAGATCCTAATGGTAGATATTTAATTATCACTGGTACAATGTATGGTACTCCTGTTATCCTGATGAATGTGTACGCTCCTAAATGGGATAATGCAGATTTTTTTAAACATTTATTTTCTAAGCTTCCTGATGTCTTCTCATTCCCTTATCTTGGGGGGGGGGGGGGACTTTAACTGCTGGTTAAACCCAGAACTGAATCGACCCTCTACAAAATCTACTTCCTCCTCACAATCAGCCAGGATAATCAAAGTTTTTATGAGTGAGTTCTCAATTTCAGATCCTTGGCGTGCTCATAATCTGATGGGTAAGGCTTATTCCTTTTTTTCCACAGGTGTATCATACATATACATGCATAGATTACTTCTCAGTTGAAAGCAGAATGTTTCCCTCTGTGGAATCATGTTTTTATGAGGCAATTGTAATCTCTGACCATGCACCTGTCATAATGAACATACAGATGGATCGTCCTCTCAACTTACATACCCCTTGGCATTTTGATACACATCTCCTCTCAGACATTAAATTTTTGGAAATGATTAGTAATCAAATTGACATATTTCTGGGTATTAACAGGACTCCTGATGTTTCAGCATCTACCCTCTGGGAAACACTTAAAGCTTATCTATGAGGGCAGATCATAGCTTATGTAAGTTTTCAGAAAAAATGTGGAAGAGAGAGATTGAATGAATTAACGGCTTGTATTGCTCATTTGGATCACCTGTATGCTACTTCACCACCTTCAGACATGTATAAAGAACGTCTTTTATTACAATCGGAGATCAATGTACTAACAGCAGATCATGCTGCAGAACTCCTCGCTAAATCCAGAAGTACCTACTACAAACATGGTGACAAGGCTGGCAGATTACTGGCTCATCAACTTCGACAAACCTCTTCCTCTCATCAGATATCACAAATACAAACATCTTTGGGTATCACTACAGATCCTAAGGAAATTAATAAATAATTTCAATATTTTTACTCTCAGTTATATACCTCGGAAAACTCTTCAACCATTCAAGACATAAATAATTTCTCTGACACACTCGAAATTCCCACTGTAAGATTGGAAATGGTCGAGGAACTGGAGAAGCCATTGACAGTTCCTGAAATATTAGCAGCTATTTTCTCAACACAGAGTGGCAAATGCCCAGGCTCAGACGGATATCCTATTGAGTTCTACAGGAAATTTCAACACAAATCAGCCCTTCCTTTGCTGGATATGTTCAGTGAATCCTTTAAGCTAAGTAACTTACCTCCAACGCTCTACCAAGCATCTATTTCTTTAATATTGAAGAAAGATAAAGACCCTCTTAGCTGCTCTTCCTACCACCCAATTAGTTTATTAAATGTGGATGTTAAATTGTTTTCTAAAATATTGGCCTTACGTCTGGAGACTGTATTGCCATTAATTATTTCCCTTGACCAAACAGGATTCATTAAAAATAGGCACTCCTTTTTTAAATTTAAGTCGACTGTTTAACATTATTTATCACCCTTCCCAAACATCCAGTCCACAGGCTATAATCTCTCTGAATGCGGAAAAGGCTTTCAACCGTGTGGAATGGCAGTATCTTTTCTACACGCTGGAGAAGTTAGGGTTCAGTAAAAATTTTATTTCATGGATTAAAATACTATACACATCCCCACAAGCTGCAGTTAGAACCAATAATAATTATTCATCATATTTCCCTCTTTACCGCTCCACTCGGCAGGGTTGCCCTTTAAGTCCGCTCCTATTTGCAATAGCCATTGAACCACTTTCCAATGCACTTCGTAAAGATCCCTCTATTATGGGGATTCTCAGATATGGAATGGAGCATCAAATATCTCTGTATGCAGATGACCATCTGTTGTACATCTCTGATTTTTCAACTTCTATTCCTAGAGCTCTTAATATCTTGAACTCTTTTGGTGCTATTTAAGGCTATAAACTAAATTTGAATAAAAGCAAACTCTTTCCTTTAAATAAAGCAGCAGAAGAATATCCATTGCACACTTTACCCTTCAGGGTAGCACAACACAGCTTTAATTAACTTAGGGGTGGAGGTATCTCATAAATTCATTGAATTATATACAGCAAATCTGGCTCCCCTCCTCACCTGTATACAAGAAGATTTTGACCGTTGGTCAGTGTTGAATTTGTCTTTAGCCGGCCATGTCAATGCGGTTAAAATGAATACTTTGCCTAAACTCTTGTATATATTTCAATCTATACCAATCTTTCTTCCTCTAAGCTTTCTTTTTTTAAATAAAATTGACATTACTATTAAGGAATTTATTTGGAATCAAAAAACTCCAAGGATTAGACAACAATTCTTACAGTGACCTAAAGAAACTGGAGGCATGAGCTTACCAAATATAAAATTTTATTATTGGGCGGCTAATTTAAGAATCATTCAATTCTGGTTGCACTCTGAACTTTTCCAACCTCCACCTGTTTGGCTTACAATGGAATCTGCCTTCTGTGGCCCAGTATCTCTGTCAGCTTTGGCTCACTCCATCAAAACTTCCTCTCCTGATTATACAAGAAATATTACTGTTAAGACCTCACTAAGAATCTGGAATCAATTTAAACATAGTTTCCATCTTCAAACATATTCGATCTCTGCTCCTATAACTGCTAACCATTTGTTTCCTCCATCCTTAGTGGATGACACATTTAAAACCTGGTTCAACCTGGGTATTAAATCATTTAAAGATCTATATATTGATAATTTATTTGCCTCCTTTGGCCAATTGTTAGATAAATTTGAATTGCCTAAGCATCATTTCTTTAGATATTTACAAATCCGTAGCTTTGTGACCAAAACATTCCCTCATTTCCCATGTCCACCTGATAATTCCCCTCTGGACATCTTCCTAGAGCCTATTAGTAAATTAAAAGGAATGATTTCTCTTATTTATTCCCTGATTCATTCCCTTTGTTTGGTCTCTCTTGATTCTATCAAAATTCCATGCAAAGCAGAGTTAGGCGATAATGTTCCAGATGATCTTTGGAGAAATATTCTTTATAGAGTACATAAATCATCTATTTGTGCAAAGCATTGATTAATCCAGTTTAAAATTGTACACCGTCTTCACTTCACTAAGGTTAAATTATCTAAAATTTACAGAGACACAGACCAGATCTGTGACAGGTGTTGCCTAGCTCCAGCAAACCATGTCCGCATGTTTTGGTCTTGCCCTGCCTTGCAATCTTTCTGGGCAGAAATTTTCAAATCCCTATCAAGTGTTATTGGGAACACATATTGCGCCTAATGTTTTGATGGGATTGTTTGGGATTGCTTCGACTGTATCGCGTACATCAACAGAATCAAATTTTATTGCTTTTGTTACTTTGTTGGCGAGACGTACAATATTACTTAAGTGGAAATCTCCAACAGCTCCTTCACACACCCAGTGGATAAAAGAAAACCTCAATTGTCTCAATCTGGAGAGGATTCAACATGTGTTATGAAGCTCTAATGAGAAATTGTATAGGACTTGGGACCCTTTTTTTAAATATGTCAAACAGATTTTTCTAATATCTCTGACCTTACAAGATTTGCTTGGGCATGGCAGGCTTTTTTTTTTTTTTTTTGCTTTGTGTGTTTCTTTTTTATTTTGTTTGACTGGCTGTCTTCTGTTTCTTAATGCTTAATGTTATTTCTAACTTAAATATGTAATGGGGGTGGTGGTATTGTAGTCTGATCTTTGTTCCCTGTAATCTACTTAATTTCAATAAGGCTGAGTTTTCCTATATTACTGAATTACTCAACTGGGTTTTACTCTGCTGATGACACATTTAATACTTACCCTTGTATGAATTCATTTTGCTGCATCGAAAACTAATAAACAGAGTTCTAAAAAAAAAAAAAAAAAAGTCCAAACCCACTCATTCAATTAAGACCCGCCCCAATTTAGGACCAGAATCATGCACTAACAAAACAAAAACTGATATCTCTAAATGGCCTAACACATTCATGCAACAGAACCTAAAAATAGGGAGGACGGCTGGACTACCCTCCTGCCCACATGGCAAGGTGGATTATTCTGCCACCTGCTAAGATAAATCAAAGTCCATTAATAAACTAAAATCATTGCTGTGTTCCTGAACTACCAAAACACAAAAAACAATAACATTTTACTGCACACATAAGCATATGAACATTAGAACTATTTAGCAAAATTTACAATTTAACCTGCTGTACATCCATTTCAGCTTGATCTCTCTGTCTAGCCAGTTGATACAGCAACTTTTCTCCTTCCTTAGTGTCTATCAAGTCCATATCATTCCAATGTAGTGCAATGAATGCAAATAAACCATGCAAAAAAAATTACAACACTGTCCCTTGGGTAGGAAAGGGTAGAACCGGCTGGGGGGGGGGGGGGGGCAGCCCCTCAGCAGACCCGCCCCTGGAATCAACAGGCCTCCGGGATAGTGGCTTATCTCATGGATGAAAGTGCCTCTCCTCATTACCACTGACTGCCGTCCTTGTCCAGCCCCGCCACCAGAAGACTCTTCCACGGACACGCCGGCTGCTCATTGCCGTGCCTCGCCGACCGACAAATAGCTGGAAGTAAGCTGCACCCACCTTAGCCACTGTTGCGCAGGGTGCCTCCTGGTGTATCAGTGGCTGTTGCCTGGCCCATATTTGCCGTGGACGTTCCGGTCCTCGAACCCGGACCAAGTCCCTTAACCCCTAAGAGGGGCTCTGCTTGCCTGATATGGTGCTGCTTGGCATACGGTTTCCTCCCGTGGCCTGTTGGTCTGGCCTCATCCTCTTCTGAGCCATTGCAGCGGTCGCAATCGAGCTGCCGATCCTTCATCCCTCTGCGGCCAAACTCCGGAGGAATCGGGGGCTAGCACATCGGTGTCATTCGCCGACACAAGCTCCTCGCTGCCAAGCATGGTAACCCCTTCTACCCTTTCCCGAGTGTCGGCACTGAGACCCTCCTGCGTTGAAACTGAGTGAGGCTGGTCCTGCTTGACCACCGTGGTGTCCGTTATTTTAGTTCTTCCTCATACAGCATCATCCTCCACCACCGGAACCGGAGGGTTCCACTGGCCACAACCAGATCATTCTTCCCCAGCGTCATCTTTGATGGGCAAAACCCAGTCTGTAAAACAAGTCACAGCCCATGATGTTCGCCATGGGGCCATTGTGTGAACTTGAAATCAGCCATCATCGCAGACGTGTATACGAACCATTAACTCAATGTCCCAATCGTGCACAGCCTGCACCTCCATAACCATAAAGTGGCGCTGGGTTACCCCTTATCCTGTAGTGGGAAAAAACTTCTTCACCGTGGCCCCATTCGACATGACCCCCTCCCCGCCACCGTGTCAAGCAGCAGCAGCACTTCCACACCGTCCAGTGTCACTGTGCAAAACATGTACCTATTGGACAGTGTATGGATAGTTGTCGAGGCGGGTGGTGTGATTTCTTCCGTGGGTTCTCCGGCTCAAATACATGACACACTCTAGCATAATGGTTCAAGCGTCCACACATGCCACAATGCTTCCCTCTAGCTGGGCAGTCCTTAGCCTTATATTTGTGTTTCATGGACCCACAACCCATGCAAAGGGGTTTTCCTGGGGCAGACCTTCGGCTGGTAGTGTTGGTTTCTGCATTGTCGTCGTCCACGCTATCCTCGCTATTCGGATCCCCTACTAATGCCGCGGTGGGAGGCTCCAGCTGCCGCTGTGACTAGCGCCAATTTAGCTCTGAGGCTAGCTTGTCTGCAGTCTCCATTTGGAGAGCTAGCTCGACAGCTCTGGCTAATGTTAAGTCACTTGACGCCATGAGTAGCCTAGCTCTTAAAGAGGCACTACTTGTGCGCTCTGCCAGCTGGTAATGAATCAATTCATCCTCCAGTGGCCCAAAAAGACACTCGGCAGCTGGCTGCCTCAAGTCGGTGACAAACCGACAGATAGGCTCACCCACAAGTTGATGTCACTGCCAGAACCGAATCTTTCCAACAGTGTGTGAAAATGGCTTGCTAGCAACACAACGACATCCTCAAACGAGTCCAAAGCCCTGAGTGTGCGCAGGACAAGCTGGCCCTCCATCCCTAGGTTGTGTACGAGGAGTGCACGTACTCTTAACTTATCTAGCTCACCCAGGTCTAGCGCGACAATGTAATTTTGAAAGGCCCCAAACCATCTGGGCCAGGGCACAGGCAGCTCACCTGGGAGCTCGCCTTGGAGCTCCAAGGGGCAAAGTGGTGCAATACATGCCTCCATTCATTAATCCTCAATCGTCAAATGTTATGTCTGATAAATACCTCTGGAATGATGAGGCCAGGTGTATGGGCAAACTCAACTTTATTAACAGGCTTGTACCTCAATGGACACAGAGTAGACACCAGGCAGAGGGCACCGGTCAAAGAGCCTGTATAATGGATGCCCTCTGCTATTTATAGGGCGGTGCAGTGGCGAAACAGGAAGTGGCTGCCACCGCACCTCACTTCACAGTAAGGGTGTTTAACCCTAACACCACACAGCACATTGGTGCTTTCATTACTACAGCTCTTAGCATCGCCTTTGTTCTTGAAAATTGGTACCAAAACACTTCTTCTCCACTCCTCAGGCATTCTTCACTCTCCAAAGTTTGTGCTAAACAGTTTGGTTAAAAAGTCCACTGCCATCTCTCCTAACCATCTCCATACCTCCACAGGTATACCATCTGGACCAACCGCCTTCCATTCTTCATCCTCTTCAAAGCTGCCCTCTCTTCTCCCTGCTAATCCTCGGGACTTCCTTGTTCACAATTCTTCCTTCATCCATCTCCCCTCTCGCTCATTTTCTTTATTCAGTCAGCTCTTCAAGTACTCCTTCCACCTCTTAGCACACTCTTGTCATTTGTTAGTACATTACCATTTCTGTCCTTAATCAACCTAACCTGCTGTACATCCTTTTCAGCTTGATTTCTCTGTCTAGCCAGTTGATACAACTCCTTTTCTCCTTCCTTAGTGTCTATCAAGTCCATATCATTCCAATATAGTGCAACGAATGCAAAACAACCTATGTGATATCTCTCTAAAATCATTAAGCCTTAGGAAGCATTTACTATTACTATTATAGCAGTTACTATTTGACATATGATAAACATCAGATCTGTGACATTCATACAAATTAAAACATACCTGGTGCTCTTGTGTCTGTACCACCGATCATGCGAACAGTCCTTTTTAGTTTTTCGGTGCATAATCTACGCATTGCTGTTGAAGCCACAGATTTTAGCTGTGCTTATTGCGAGGGCCTTCCATTGTACAGTCTATGGCACAACCATGAACAGCAGCAAGTACCAGAACCAGGGTAGTCGGACTTGGGGGAGGGGTTACTGGTTACCCACGGCCCACTGCAGGGAGGGGGCCTCAAAAAGTCTGGAATGAAAAGGGTTTTTTTGTGTGTTGCATTCTTTTAATTTCTGATTAATTAATGTCATAATAAGATTCACGCCTGGCTGAATGAAGTGTTTTGAGAGACTGAATGTTGGCATTAACAGTAATGATGGATGTTCTCTGAGGGCCCCCCTATCACCCTTTAAAAAGGTGTAAAATAGATTAGTCCACACACCTGCACCTGGTTAATTCAACTGCAGGACCAGTCACAGCACCGGCAGCATGCCTGCTTCTCAGCCAGGTCAGTACATCATTACCCTGACCTTGCTTTTAATATTTATTACCTCCGCCAGAGGTTATGTTTTTGCCGGGGTGTTGTCTGTCTGTCTGTTTGTCTGTCAGTTGGTTAGCAAGATAACTCAAAAAGTTTGGATGGATTTCGATGAAACTTTCAGGTGTTGTTGGAAAATGGTACAAGGAAGAAGTGATTAAATTTTGGGGATGATCCGGATCACCGTCCACAAGAAAAACCGCCATTACGGAAAATGCCATTTTCGTGAATAACTACTCAACCACTAATCCTATCATTGTCGATCCAATTGCTAGTCATATGTTTTCATGGTCAAGGAATCTGAAACGTACACACAAACACTGTATGGGGGAACTGTGGCCGCCATTACGGAAAATGCCATTTTCGTGAATAACCACTGAACCACTAATCCTATCATTGTCAATCCAATTGCTAGTCATATGTTTTCATGGTCAAGGAATCTGAAAACGTACACACAAACACTGTATGGGGGGAACTATGGCCGCCATTACGGAAAATGCCATTTTCGTGAATAACTACTGACCACTAATCTTATCATTGTCAATCCAATTGCCTAGTCATATGTTTTTGTGGTCAAGGAATCTGAAAACGTACACACAAAACACTGTATGGGCGGAACTGTGGCTGCCATTACGGAAAATGTCATTTTCGTGAATAACTACTGACCACTAATCCTATCATTGTCAATCCAATTGCTAGGCATATGTTTTCATGGTCAAGGAATCTGAAAATGTACACACAAACACTGTATGGGGGGAACTGTGGCGCTTGGCGGAGGTCTGCGCTCTCGAGTGCTCTTCTAGTTTATTTATTGCTTTGTGAAAGTACAGTAGTGATTTATTATTTTTTTAACATAAATTCATAAAGTTAGCCATTTGTAGAACTACAAAGGTATAAACTTAGTACAAATTTGTAAGAAAAGATGCAAAAATATGATAAAAGATGGCAATTTACCAACTTAAAAAGTCATATATTTATTACTATAAGCAAGCCCCAAATTTATGACAAACAGATTTACGTGAGAAAAACCAGAGCTTCCAAATTCCAAACAACCCCAAAAACATACACACACACACTGATTTCTAAGGAAGACAAAAACTCTGAAATTTACAAAAGTAAAGTCACAAATTTACAAAAAAAAAAAAAAAATATCAATTTTCTGAAACATTTTAACATGGCCTATATATGTAAATGCCCCCACTACTCCACACTTGCTGACTGATTTAACATTACTTTAGCCCAAAACCGGAAGTTGCCCCATAATCATTTCTACAGTAGCACCCTCAGGAATAAGGTGGATTAGTGGTATCTTTTTGATGTGCTGCAGCAAATATTTAATTGAGGCTAGGATTTTGCCTATGTTGCTATGGTTAACAACATGGTAAACCATACCAGGATGACATAGAATAGTGAAACCTTCTTTGTGAAAGTCATACCAATAACCAAGTATGTGTGATGGCACCTCCAGGAACTTTGGCAGTTTATTTTAAATATTTTAAATACATTTTGGATATATTTTGGATATCTGAAGTGACTGTCAGTGGAAAAACACTGAAAAAACACAACTCTGTCACAATGTCCAAACCCACACTGACAGTGCTACTATGGCTGCTAGCCATAGCACCCAATTTAACATCCCTGTTCCCACTTGGCTCATTAATCCACAGCTGAAAATATATCTTGTGTCAATTCTGGCATACTTTGTTATATTTTGGACTGATGGGCTGGCATAACGAATGAATAGAATTTTGGGTAGTCGGTTGAGGGTCGGGTTGTCTGCCACCATGGAGCAGCAGGGAGAGGGCAATATCAAAGTTAGCCATTCACTTATTCAGGGTTGTTTCTGTGCTTATTGGATGCCAGGAACCAGTCATCCTTTCACCCTCTCACACCACACACCCCAGCCCCGATAAGGCTTTACTTGGGCTTCTACATAATTATGTTCAGATGTTAGTTTGCTCAGTCTGACACCTCTATCCGGAACTAAAAGCTACATGCCTAAGATTAGCCTCAAAATGGGCGTCTGTCCCACTTCCACTTAAACTTCTGGTGGTGACAAAAGAGGGAGGGTGCGGTAAACTGGAGCTTGTGAGCCTTTAAAGAAGCAGGCATTGAAACAAGTCATTCTGTTTCTCCTGGTTGCTCCTGGTGGGTCAGCCCCCCCCCCCCAGGCCAGCGCCATGGGGCATGGCGGCTCCGGCCACCATCAGTGTGTGAATGTGTGCGTGAACGGGTGGACAGCAAGGATCTGTAAAGAGCTTCGGTCATCCAGAGATGAGCAAAAAGTGCTATATAAGTGCACGCCATTTACCATTCTAAGAAGCTAGATAAAATTAGTTGAAAATGTGCCTGAATAATTAAAGGTTGATATAGTTTGACAAAGCATGTCACAAACATTTCAATTAACATCTAGGAATTGTGTCAACATGTGGAAAAAGTGCATCACATGCCCCCCTTTAATTCAAGGCTGTAATCGCAGGTCAAATTTGTTAATAAATTTGTATGTCTGTTTTGTTACTATTACTATGTATGACGACACTAAAAACGGCTCACTCTGATTACACAGCATATAACAACCATCTAAGGTAGGGGTGTCAAAAATACGGCCCGCAGACCAAAACCGGCCCAGGGGATGAATTTGGAAACCGTGAAAAACACTGGCTGCTATTTTTCAATAAAGTGGCTGCGATTTCCAATTTGGACACTGGGGGTCGCACCGTTTTATTAAAAGTAGCAGTCACAAAACTGACACCCACAATGGAACAGCAGATGACGGCAATGTGCATGCTCTATTGTACATAGTTTTCATATATTTTTTATGTACTGTATAAATTTTATACATTTACAAATCAGGGGATAACTTAAGTAACTTAAATAACTGAGAATAAATCGGAACTAAAATGAGTTTAACACCCCTAATGTAAGGATTTTACACAGCAACATAAAATGGATAATAAGCTTCACATAAGCTTGGCTTCAACATTAAGGTCTGTATTACAAGAATGCAGTCAGTTGTTAGTGACACAGAACACATTTATGGGCTTTTCCAAGTTCAGTTCCTTTTCACAACAGTATAGAAACAAATTTTCCACCGGACGCAAAGTCGAAAAAGGCTGTTTTAAAGGGGTCTATTACAGGGGCAGATTTAGTCCATTTGGGGCCTAAGGCAAAGACAGAAATGGGGCCCCTACTTTTTCTTTGTTCTACACTTTTTTTTTCCACTTTTTTGGGTATGACTTAAATTTTTATGTTATTGATTTTGAAATTATAACGGGGTAAAGTGCTATATAAGCATTAGCTTCAGCCTACACCTTTCGGTTGTTCTTACACGTCCTACATATTTTTAATCGTTTAATCATTTAATCATGATTATATGTTCATTACCGAATAAAAATTCACATTCAATCATTCATTCAGTCAGGCCTTACTGACATCCTACCTGAAACTTATTGTCCTCAGACGTCTTCAAATGATGATATAATTCAGGCATCAGGAATACATCTGTAGAAAAACCAAGAAGCTTAAAGTGACACTATATGAGGAAAAAAGGCCAAAGTTACAAGAAAAAACTGATTACGGAGAAAGTCATAAAATTTTGTGGAAAGTGCCATTCAGAAAAATAAAGAGGAAAATTCACATGGAAACAAATAAAGAATAATTGAATTGGTTTTTTTTTTGTTTTGTTTGTTTTTTAATGTCTCCAAACCAACTGCAATGATGTTTGTGGTGGAGGGGGAGGGGGTGTTTAACAGTTTGCACATTTGCAGCTCAAGTAACTTAATTATCTAGTGACATCCTGTTTTTGTACTGAAGTGGATTACTAACCTCAAATCTTAACAAATGCATTAAATGTAGGCTCTTGTGTATTATTAAAAAAATAACAATAATTCACATGGAAGATCTGTTGTTTGTTTACACGTACCCACATTTGCCGGCAGGGTCCTGTTCACGGTCTGCTACTGGTCGAGTTTGCAGAGACAGCCATTGTGCTTCCTCCTCTGTACCATGTAGACACTAGGGAGAACATATCACATAAAAAATTAGGATAAATACAAAAAAATATTAAACAACTCTTTGTCTGTCAGTGCTTAGACCATCATTGTGTGTCATCTTCAAGAACTAACTGGTCAGGACTCATGGTATATAGTCCCTCATCTCCTCCTCTGTGAAGGGTAGCTGTTGACACGGCGGGGCGTGTCATTAAGCAACATGGGCTAGCAGCTGCAGCACTGTCTACAATGGATACAGGTCAAGTGGACCCCTGACCAAGTGAGCACCCCAAGTGGACCTTAGGATCCAATCTGTACATGTACAAGAACATTTTCAATCCAGTGATTTGCAAACTGATTCATAATTTTCTAAAGCCTCATTCAGAACATTATAGTCCCACATACCTGTTCTGTGGATTTTCATCTGGGGGCAGCAGCCATGACGAGCAGCAGCGGTGAAAAGAGAAGCCTTTTGAAAGCAGAAATTGAGTCAAAACCTTCTCTGGGTTTTTTAATACGTATACTGTATATATGTACTGTATATATTCTTTTACACTTCATGGTGACTATAATGTTCTGAATGAGGCTTCAGGAAATTATGAATCACTTTATAAATCACTGGATTGAAAATGTACTTGTGCATATCCAAATTAGATCCTGGGCTCCACTTGACCTGATCCCTCCTGCAGTTATGCTGTTAATGCTACTACAGTTGCTATGAACAAAATAATAAGTCACATCTACTCTGTTACAGGTTTTCATGCCATGTCCCATCATGCAATGCTACTACCCATCTCTAATGGCTCTCAGAAACTGTGCCTTCACCCAATAACTGTACAACAGATTTTTGAAATAAGAGCTTACCCGGCTAGCTAGTTGAGCTAGCACAGGCTAATGATTCCAAGTTTATGAGCTTTTACTGCACATAAACAAGAAAAAAAGCTGGCAAAATAAAACAAGATCACAGGCTACAGAATCTTCCTGTTGTGAGGGCACAGTTTGGGGGTTTTCTCACACCCAGAAGGCAGGGGGAAGGAGTGATGGACTGAAGTAATGGACTGAAGGAGGAAGTGTCACCAGGAGCATCAGACGGGACTGTTGAATCTATGCGCCCCTCCGGGGAGAGTAAAAGCTGCGGGTGCCGCAGCTTTTACTAGTGTGTAATAGTGGCGCCGGCATAATGTTATGTTAATGTGCCACATTTCTCGTTGTTCATACAACAATGTATGATGGTCGGAAGCTCTTGGTCTCCATGCATGGGAATAAAGATATAAAAGAGGAATGCACAGAGACTCAGAAGTGCAGTAGCTCAGCAGATCTCAGAAGCCACGTTTTGCTGTTTGCTGTAATGTTGTTGGAGAAAGAATAATGCCTTGTGTCATCCAGCTCGATGCCTCGCCTATTCCTTTCTCCACACTGTTAACTGAAGTGGTTTAAAATGACCAAAACAACGGCCAATTCATTAGCTTACCCAGGATTATTAAGCAGACACTCTGTGAAATGAATGGTGGTCTATGGGGGAAAGATCCATTGTTTGGAAATATTTGCTGCTCCATGACTCACATGACTTCCACCTCTCACAGTTTTCTGTAGAAGTCTACCAGAGTGTTGCAGCTCCATATTATATAGCGCTGAGCCCTACCGTGGAACAGTCCCAACAGTCTGAGGAGAAGGGGGGAGGATGTTATGTTTGTGATTTGCATTTTGGCGTTTTAATAAATACCCGTGTTTCTATATTTGTTGAACATCACTTTTAATATGTTAAACATTTAAAAAAAAATATGGGGCTTCTAGTAGATCGGGGCCCCCAGCAGGCCGGGGCCAAAGGCACCCTTCTTCCTTTCCCTAATGGTAAGTCCACCTCTCGTCATTGACTGCACTTTTTCCACATTTTAATAGCTCAGACATGTCTTAAATACAGTATGTAAATAGGTGCTAACATCATGTGGTAAAATCCCCATCTAGTGTAATTTTCTCTCATTTCTCTGAACTTGATTTTTAAAATTTATCTGGTGTTATGTCTGCAAAGCATGGCACAATAATGAGGTGAGTGGTGAACAGAACAGGACTTTACTTATATAACTCACTAGATACAGCCAGACGCTCCCGATAGGCAGAGAAGTGGTTGAAGAGAGACTGTGCCTCTTCTGGGTCCGGCCTTTTATACCCAGGGTGGCGGCGGAAACCGGAAAGGTGCAGCCATCATCCATAACACACAATATAATAATAATAATCAAATTTAATACATTACCCCCCCCCCCCCCCCCGTAGAAAAGTCCAAAACATACACACCATTTAGGCACACCCAAATTTGTAACCCGAATCACACACTAGCAGTAAATATAACAATAGGGCCTATCCATGCACACAAATAACTAAAACTAGAGGGGACCAGGTAGACTACTGACCCACCTCCACACGGCCAGATGAATTATTCTGCCGTCTTTATTGTTGCATAGTCCATGAAATAAAATGCTGCCGTGTCCCTGATATAATGTAAAATAACCCTCTAACATATATGGACAGGTAAAACCCGGAATTAACAACTAACCAGTCAGCATGCACATCATGCCCTACTATCAACATTCCCAATAAAACCACCCCATAACCCGGGCAAACCACACAGTAATATACTGTAATCCCCAAACACACTAACACCAACATTACTTTTTTTTTTTCACATGGGCAATTAATAACGCATTGTCCCCTTTAAGTTATCAGTCACGCACCATGCAGAGGTCCCCCCCCCCCCCCCCCCCCCCCCCCCCCCCCCCCCGGAGACCCATCAGGCAGGTCCCGACTCTTCTCAGCTCCCGGGGATGACCCATGCCAGTACTGAAGCGCCTCACCTTCCTCATAAACACGCTGCAGCTCGTTGGGGTGTCTCTCCATACCATCTGTCAGCTGCAGGTAACCCTCCTCCCGGACAGCCACCACCTGTAGCTGCCCCTGGTCCTCCTGTCTCCTCCGCTTCCTGTGGGATCCTCTCAATCGGGCGTCTTCTCTGGGTCAAACCAAATCAAGGACCCCCAGAGGAGCCCTGCTCAGCTTCCAGTGTTCCTGTGTGACCCGTCATTTAACCGTGCCAGGCGGTCCTGCCCTGCTCATTTTCATTTTAAACACCGGCAAAGCCGTTGTGACCCCCTGCTTCTCGGTACCTCCCAGCCGAACTCCAGAAGCAGAATGAATCAGCCGCTCGGCTCCATCCACCGTCACGGGCATTCCACGGCGCCACACAGTTCCCTCAGCTAGGGCAACTTGGGCTCTGGCGCAGGAACCCTCCCGTGATGGCCCTGGATGGGGTTGGTCCTGTTCACTTTCCAGATTACTAGGCCAAGATTCGTCCCATATTGTATCATCCACCACTGCCGGGATTGGTCGGTCCCATAAACCACAGCCCAACCACTCCTCCTCAACGCCGCTGATGGAAAACCCCAGTCCATAGAAGAGGTCACAGCCCATCACGTTCTTGCCACTGCCAGTCACAATAAACTTCAGGTTGGCGACCACTGCCGACTTGTATCGGGCCATCAGCCCCACCGAACCCACAATGGGCAGCCTCCATCCTCCATAGCTGCACAATGACCTCTCAGCTGATGATATGGGAAGAAACTCCTCACGGTGGGCCAATTCAACACTGACCTCACTGTGCCTGTGTCAACCAATAATGATACCTCCACTCTGTCCAGTTTCCACTGCACAATACGTACGGCCGTCGGTGTCCGGGGGAAACGGTGTGGATAACCGTGGAGTTGAAGCAGGGGTGTCCATCTTTATGTCGCCGGTCCCTCGTCGAACCTCTTGCAGGCCCTGGCAAAGTGATGCAGGTGTCACACTTGCCACAGCATTTGCCTCTCGCCAGACGACTCTTTTGCCTTGTTCAGGTCTTAGTGTACCCAAAAACTGAACCCCTGGGTATCCCGAGGTGGACCTCATCTTTACTGCTGCAGCACATTCCTCTTCTTCGCTGTCTCTGCTGTCCAGATCCACAGCCTGTGTCACTGATTGTGAGTCGAGGCGGCATAGCGTAGCCCTATCACCAAGGTCGTGTGACAGTTTGTCCGCTGCTTCACACTATTAAGCTATCTCCACAGCCATTGCTAAAGTCAATTCGCCGGAGTGCGTAAGCAATCTCTACTGTGCTGATGAACATATCCTGTGCTCCGCCAGCTGGTCATGGACCATTTCTTCCTCTAAATCAGCAAATTGGCAGTCTCCAGCCAGCTGCCCGCAGGTCTGCAACATAGTGCTGCACCAACTCGCCGGTCCGCTGGAGACACTGCCGAAACTGGATCCTCCTGGCAATGACATTTGCAGGCGCGTGATAAATGTGGCGCATTAGCTCAACCACGTCATTGAAGCTATCGCTAGCTCCCAATGTAGTAAGGATACACTGTCCCTCCATACTTAAATTGTGGACTAAAATCACCTGTGCTCCTACCTTCTTCAGGTTTGCTGATGTTTAGTGCCACCAGATAATTCCTGGAAAGCGGCAAACCATCTCGCACAAGGCACTGGAGGTTCTCCCGGAGTCTCCAAAAACAGCCGAATTGACGACACGTCCGCATCCATACTTTATCCTTGTCGCCAAATGTTATGTCCGTAAAGCATGGCACAATAATGAGGTGAGTGGTGAACTGAATAGGACTTTATTATATACAGTAAACACACTAGATACAGACAGCCACTCCTGCTAGGCAGAGAGGTGGTGGAAGAGAGACCGTGCTTCTTCCAGGTCAGCCTTTTGTTACCCTGGGTGGCAGCGAACTGGAAGGTGTAGCTGTCACCCATAACACACAATATAATAATAATTATTATTATATTTAATACATTACATCTGGATGTACAAGTACTTTGGTCAACTTGATTGTTTTTAAATGTGTTCTATGAATAAATTTGACCTTTGACACAAACAGATCTACTGCAACTGTTTGAAGACATTCCTGGCCAGAAGGTACTGCCATAACTCTAAATAGGTGCATCCGTTTTTGCAATGAGGAACTCGCTGATCGCCACCACAGAAACCCCTTACAGGAGGGTCTGAAAGAATCCTAGCCCTCCACATTGACATTGTCGGGCTTTTGTGAACATCCTTTTTGTGTATGCCCCGACCCTCACATCCACTCCAGAAGACAAAGATCAATTCTACGAGGCTCTAGAGGAAGTGCTATCTAGAATCCCCCGCTCTGAAGGCTTATTTTTGCTAGGCGACTTCAACGCTCGCGTCGGAGCAGACTGGCAAGTGTGGCCATCCTGTCTTGGCCATTTTGGCAAGAGCAGGATGAACGAGAGCGGACAGAGACTGTTGGATTTCTATTGTCATCACGGCTTCTGCATTACAAACTCCTACTTCAAGTGTAAAGAGCTGCAGAAAGTGTCTTGAGACACCCCCGGTCCTGTCACTGGCACCAGCTAGATCTTGTCATTGCCAGAAGAGCGGACCTCAGCAGTGTTCTTCACATGAGAAGCTATCACAGCGCTGACTGTGATACAGCTCATTCCCTTGTTGCCAGTAAGGTCAGACTGAAGCCAAGGAAGATCCACCATGCCAAGACTAAGGGTTGCCCCCGCATCAACAGTTGCAGAATTTCTGATCCGATCAAGGCTCAGACCTTTGCTGACAGCTTTCAGAGGAAACTTGAAGCTCACCTCAAGTCCGATATCCCAGGCGACGTGGACGCCAAATGGAACCACCTTCGCAACTCCATCTACGACTCAGCCATGACCGCATTCAAGAATGCTGACTGGTTTGAGGCTCACTGGGAAGAAATGCAGCCAGTCACAGAGGCCAAAACAGAAGCACTGCTGGCTCACAAGCAGAGCTGTTGCCCTGGCACACGTGACACCCTTTGAGCAGCAAGGAGCAAGGCACAGCTGATTGCCCGCCGTTGCGCCAGTGAGTACTGGCAGAACCTGTGCACCAACATCCAGGAAGCTGCTGATTGCGGATATGCCAAAGGAAGTATGAGGGCATCAAAACAGCTATCGGCCCCACAAGCATCGAAACAGCACCGCTCAAAGCTAAGACAGACGAATCCATCACCGACAAGAGCAAGCAACTCCAGCGTTGGGTCGAGCATTATCTTGAATTGTACTTGACCTAGAACATCGTGACAGACATTGCCCTCAACGCCTTGCCTGGCCTACCAGTCACGGAAGAGCTTGACAGAATGCCCACGCTGGAAGAGCTCAGCAAAGCCATAGACTGCCTCGCCTGTGGCAAGTCTCCAGGGAAAGACGGTATCCCCCCAGAAGTTCTGAAACACGGGAAAACAACCACCTTACAACCACTACTGTATATGATCTCCTCTGCCTTTGCTGGGAGCAAGGTCACATTCCCAAGATATGAGAGATGCCAACATAGTCACGCTGTATAAATGGTAAATGGTAAATGGCATTCACTTATATAGCGCTTTTATTCTCATCTCTTGATGACCAAAGTGCTTTGCAGATCCTGCAATCCACCCATTCACACACACATTCACACACTATAAGAACAAAGGCGACTGCAGTGACTGCAACAGTTACTGCAGCTATACTCTTCTGAGCATAGTTGGCAAAGTCTTCACCCCGGTCACCCTGTTCTGCTGGAGAGCCTTGCTTCGTGAGTCTATCCTGAGTCCCATTGTGGCTTCAGAGCCAGAAGGTCCACAGTGGATATAATCTTCTCCCTCCGTCAGCTGCAGGAGAAGTGTCGAGAGCAGTAGCAGCCATTGTTCCTTGTGTTCGTGAACCTGACCAAAGCCTTTGACTTAGTTAGTCGAAGCGGGCTCTTCCAGATCCTGCAAAAGATCGGTTGTCCCCCAAAGCTCCTTGCAATCATCTCCTCCTTCCACATGGACATGCATAGTACTGTTTGCTTTGATGGAGCCACCTCAGATACCTTCCCAGTCAGCAGTGGAGTGAAGCAGGGTTGCGTTCTAACACCAACTCTCTTTGGGATTTTTTTCCTCAATGCTTGTCCACTATGCCTTCGCCAACTGTCCTGAAGGTGTCTACGTCCACACAAGATCAGATGGAAAACTCCTCAACATTGCAAGACTTCATGCTAAAACCAAAGTCTACAAGGTCCTCATACATGAGCTGCTGTTTGCAGACAATGCTTCTCTAACATCGCACAGCGAGGAGGGCCTGCAGCACCTGGTTGACAAACTGTCCCACGCCTGCAAGGAGTTTGGGCTCATGATCAGCCTTAAGAAAACCAACATCACGGCGCAAGATGCTGTCTCCTCTTCTGTCATTACCATTGACAACACACAGCTGGAGGTTGTGGACACCTTCACCTACCTAGGGTCCACTGTTTCAAACATGGTCTCGCTGGACACCGAGATCAGCTCAAAAATCGCCAAAGCAGCTGCTGCCATGGCCAAACTCCTCAACAAGCGTGTGTGGAACAACAGTCTGCTGAGTTTGAAGACCAAGTTACTTGTATACCAACCTTGCATCCTGTCCACTCTCCAGTACGGCAGCGAGTCCTGGACAGCCTATGCCAGGCAGGAGAAGTGGTTAAACAGGTTCCACCTTCGCTGTCTTCAGCACCTTATGCACATCAAGTGGCAGGACAGAGTTCTCAACACCGAGGTCCTTGAGCGCGCTGACTTGCCAAGCATCCCTGCATTTCTCAGCCAGAGATGACTCCGGTGGCTCAGCCACGTGCACCAAAAGGGTGCCTGACTGTCTGCCGAGAGAAATCCTTTACGGAGAATTACGGGTGGGCATCTGCCGTGTGGGCCGACCGCTGTTGTGTTTTAAAGATGTATGCAAACATGACATGTGGTGTGCGCAGATCAACGGCAATAACTGGGAGGTTACTGCCAAAGATCGAGCCACCTGGCACCACAGTGTCAAAGAGGGTGTTCTCAAGATGGAAGCGAACACGAGAGTCCAGATGGCAACGAAGTGTGCTGCGAGGAAAGAATGTGCAGCATCAGCACGTGCACCATCAAGCTTCATCTGCACCAACTGCTTCAAAGACTGCCACTCAAGGATTGGGCTGTATAGTCATTCCAAGCACTGCTCCAACCCTTGACGTGCTAACCATCACCTCTTCGAGAAGAGGATGCCAGAAAGACAGACATCTAGATGTACAGCACTTTGGTCACCTTGATTGTTTTTAAATGTGTTCTATAAATAAATTTGACTTTGACACAAACAGATCTACTGCAACTGTTTGAAGACAATCCTGGCCAGAAGTACTGCCACAACTCTAAATAGGTGTATCCAGTTTACAGAAAAGTTCAAAGTCACATAATACTTCTTGTGCTTACAAAGGAGGTTTTGTCCTCAGGCAAACTCCTTAAACTCACAGGACAATGAAGGTCAACCAAACCCTGTGACCTTCAGCTGATTTAACATTAGCCTGCCTGCCAAGAGTTTCTGCAGATACTTAGGAGGTTGAATTGGGGTTGAACAGTTCATGCAGTTTTGGTTGGCAGCCTTATCTGTGGGAGGAATGTGCTCAGCTGTTTGGTTAGTGGCGCAAACTGTTCCGTTCCCAATTGTTGAGTATTAATTTCCTCTTGTTTATACCTCCCTCCACTTTATACAATAGACACTACACTGAGAATAGCGTGGATTCTCCACCACATGTCCAACATATAGATGCTGTAATTTCATTGTGTACATGCCAAATACAAACTCCTTTATGGTCAGCTCTGCCCCCCACACCCCCTTTGGCTTCATGCCAGGTTCATATAGAGCAAATTAGAAAAACAACTGGGAAACTCCCCAGGAGCACGTGAGATAAAAAAAAATATTTGTTTATATCTCATCCTATTTTCATTTATTGGCCTGCATTGTGTCTGTCTCTGCGTGTGTTTGAGTTTCTGTGCAAAGTTAAAAAAATGAGATTGCAACATGGTAAGGGGAAAGCCTGCTCTGCAAAGTAGTAATAGAAGTAGCAAAGAACAAATCTGGAATTTTACCATGGTCATAATTTAATCATGACAGACTGCAAGGAGTTTATTAATACACATAAATGATACCTACTACTTAGTTGTAAGAGCTATTCTAAGCGGAAACCATGCATCTTCAGAATCCTGAATAGAAATCTAGAGGAGATTTCATGTAAATAACCTTGGTGTGATCCATGATAATGATTACAACCAAGACAAACAAATAAACTCAGTTGTAAAAAAATAGTTTATTTAAACTGAAACTTCTATCTCTTTTAATGACTTTGAAAGAGTGATTCACACCTTCATTGTGTCACAGCTTGATATTGTAATGCCCTGTATGCTGGTGCTAGTCAGGCCTCTGTTTCACGGCTACAGCTGGTCCAAAATGCTGCGGCTCACCTGTTAACTGGAACACATCTCTCTTGCACTTGCTTCCCTTCACCGGCGCCCCTCCATTTAAATTTTTGCTGTTGACATGTAAAGCACTGAATGGTTAGCGCTGTCATAGCTCTCTGATCTCTTACAATCCTATGTGCCCTCTGTCACTCAGGTCCACTGATCGTTTGCTTTTAACCATCCCAAGGTCTACACTTGCACTCAGAAGAGAGTGGGCCTTTGCAGTTGTTGGCTCTAAATTATGGAACCATTTGCCCCTGCATGTTAGGCTGGCTCCGTCACTGCCTTGTTTTAAGTCTCATCTTAAAAACACACATTTTTTCTTGGCTTTTAATTTAGCATGAATGTCAACCTCTTTTCTGTAACCAACCTTTTTGTTAAACTTCTTTTACACTTTAAAATGTGTGTTTTTATGTTGTTTTTATGGTTGCTTGTTTTTATGGCACTTATTTTACTTTTATCTTCTATGTACAGCACTTTGGTCAATGATAGTTGTTTTAAATGTGCTTTACAAATAAACTTGACTAAATGGCAAAATTTTACTAAAAGGCTTTAAAACACTTAGGGCCCTATAGAGTCTATAGATTAGGCGTTAATGTACACTACCGTTCAAAAGTTTGGGGTCACCCAGACAATTATTTTGTGTTTTCCATGAAAAGTCACACTTATTAACCACCATGAGTTGTAAAATGAATAGAAAATATAGTCAAGACATTGACAAGGTTAGAAATAATGATTTGTATTTGAAATAATAATTTTTTCCAGATACTCAACCTGCTCAAAGGAAGGTCAGTTTTATAGCTTCTCTAACCAGCTATACTGTTTTCAGCTGTGCTAACATGATTGCACAAGGGTTTTCTAATCATCCATCAGCCTTCTGACGCAATGAGCAAACACATTGTACCATTAGAACACTGGAGTGATAGTTGCTGGAAATGGGCCTCTATACACCTATGTAGATATTGCACCAAAAACCAGACATTTGCAGCTAGAATAGTCATTTACCACATTAGCAATGTATATTAGATATTAGAGTGTATTTCTGATTAGTTTAAAGTTATCTTCATTGAAAAAAAACAGTGCTCTTCTTTCAAAAATAAGGAAATTTCTAAGTGACCCCAAACTTTTGAACGGTAGTGTATGAATGTTTTTGGGGAATGAATGAATGAACAGGGAGTGTGTGTGCGTTCCATTGTGGGTGCGTTGCGCACCGGGAGGGGAGGGCAAGCTATTGTTAGTCTGGTGATTTTACAGACCTCTTCTTTGAAAATGTTTTGTCCACTACTCAGTCCTTCCAGGATTTCGCGGGATGTTTTTTGATTGTTGCGGGCCAAAAAGCTTGAATTTGCGGGAGCTTTTTAAAAAAAGTTGCGATGTTTTTAGAGTGTTTTCTGCACTAAAAGTTGTGGGAAGAATTCCAAATTTTAAAGCAGATGCTTTTTTTTCAGTTTACTGCAGTGATATTCTATATAACAATACGAGAAAAGCACAGGATTGTCAAAAATTCCCTATTATACTGATTTGTAAATTAAGCAGAAACGTGTGTTATACAGAAAAACTCTTCTGTGCAACAGCAAATACAAACATTAACACAATATTCATTACAACAGCTAAACTGCATTGAGTGCATGTTAAAGAGCATAGATTTGGAAATTATTGGCAGCACCTTCATTTGAAAACTCCCTACGGTCCCCAACCACTCAGAACCGAGCGGAGAGGAAAAAAATAAATTATTCTGTTGCACTGTATTGGCTATTGGAGTCTGTGTTTTTCTGCCTACCTGTCTGTCTGCTGCATGTCGGTCTTCACGCACACACATCTTTCATTTACAGTGGGACGGCGGACGGGGGGGGGGGGGGCAGTGTTTATCCGTCCAGAGTCCACACCAGAGATTAACAGTTTTAAAGCTCATTGACCAGAGATGTAGTAATGATTTTACCTCTAAAGATGTATAAATGGTAAATGGCGTTCACTTATATAGCGCTTTTCTTCTCATCTAAGATGACCAAAGCGCTTTACAGATCCTGCAATCCACCCATTAACACACTGATGGCGGCAGAGCTGCCATGCACACAGGCGCTAACCAGAAGCAGCTGGGGGTTCAGTGTCTTGCTCAAGGACACTTTGACAAGCAGACAGAGTGGGAACTGAACCCATGACCCTCCAATCAGTAGGAGGTCACACTACACCTGCGCCACCGCCGCAGAAATGTTCAAACACTGGCTGTAGTGTAGTGTACTCTCCTCACGCATGCTCCAGCGACGGGGTGCTTTTGGGGCAGGTGCATGTTTTTCAACACAAACCCAGAGCTTCGTACATGCAGTCAGGATGGAGACGTGGCGAGGCGTCCACGTGCAGGCTGGGGGAGACGGAGGAAGGGACGTGTTGAAAACCTTGCAGGTGAGTGGGTTTTTTTTTAAATCACACACTCTGTTTGCAGATGTGTTCCGTTACACCAGTGAAATCTGTCCTTGCTTCTCCTAAAAGGTCTCACCTCTGGATAAATGACTCCATTTGATCCTTTAGAAGAAATTGTCGTAAGGTAGAACGCTTATGGAATCCACCCTTTGGAGGTTCACAGACTCCATTTAAGTGAGCTTAGAGCCTCTTTAAATGACATGTTGAGGGATGCCAGGAACCAGCATTTTTCAAAAATAATTTTCACAAATAAGAAAAATCCTAGAGTCTTATTTGACACAATTAACACTCTTGTCTCACCTACTGCCTCTCTAATCCCTGTGTTCTGTAAAGCAGACAGTAACAAATTTCTTAATTTCTTTGTTGATAAGATCAAAGATATCAGGGAAAACATTTTGCCATCTTATTCTCTTAACTGTGCCAGTGTTATGCCCTCACCTTGTACTTGGTCCACTTTTAATCCAGTGACCTTTCAGGATATCACGACTCTGCTGCAGAAGATGAAACCCTCCTGTTCCCCTGCTGATGTTCTCCCTACCAAGCTGTTTTTAGCTGTTTTTGAGTCAACTGGTCCTTCAGTTCAGGTTCAGGTTCAGGTTACTTTATTTGTACCCGTAGGTAGATTTGTTTTGCAGTCAGGTGATATCCATATTTACAAACCACAATTACATTCAACATAAACACAAACACAGGCACACATGAAGCTGACTATAAACATGATAAACATGATAGTTGTTGAACTGATAAACATTTCACTTTCAGCTGGTGTGGTTCCCAGCTCCTTCAAACATGCAGTGGTTGAACCATCTCTTAAGAAGCCAAGTTTGGATCCATCACAGCCAAATAATTATAGGCCAATCTCTTAACTCCCTTTCATATCAAAATTTCTGGAAAAGGTAGTGGCTGAGAAGCTTATGTTATTTTAGGCAAATATCATGGATAAATTTCAGTCGGGCTCTCAGAAAAATCATTGTACCGAAACAGCTTTAGTCAGAGTCTCCTGTGACACTGGTAAATACACAATTCTGGTTTTATTGGATCTTTCTTCTGCCTTTGATACTGTTGATCACTGTATAATGATCAACAGACTCAAAGAGCTAGGGCTGTCTGGTTCTGTTTTAAAATGGTTCTCATCGTACCTCACTGGAAGAACCTTTAACGTGTCTGTAAATCAGATCTTTTCTTAACTAGCACAGTATTCATGTGGGGTACCACAAGGCTCAGTTCTAGGCCCCATTTTATTTTTAATATACCTTTTGCCACTGGGATAGATAATTAGCCAGTTCAAAGATATTTCTTATCATCTTTACGCTGACGATATTCAGTTGTATTGCTCTTTTAAAGACTCTGAGTTTCACATGCTGCAATCTTTAACTAACTGCTTGTCTAACATCAAACAGTGGTTAAGTGCAAACTTTTTACAGCTTAACTCAGACAAGACAGAGACATTAATTATCGTTCCTGAAAACAAGATTCCACTTGTTAAGAACCACATGGGTACCCTCGGTTCCTCTGTCCAGGCGAGTCTTCAAAATCTTGGTGTTAGTTTTGACTCGGCTACGTCTCTTGAGCACCACATTAATCAATTAATTAGAAATTGTTTCTGGTGTTGAAGGCAGAACCTGAGATGATTATACCTGCTTTTATTTCTTCTCACTTGGACTATTGTAATAGTCTTTTTATCTGTCTGAGCCAAAAGCATCTTCAACACCTCCAGGTTGTTCAAAATTCGGCTGCTAGACTTTTAACTCACACTAAGAAAAGGGCTCACATTACACCGGTTTTAGCAGCACTTCACTGGCTCCAAGTTGGTTTTAGGATTCAGTTTAAAATTTTAGTTCTTGTTTTGAGAGCTATTCATGACCAGGTCCCTAAATACATCACCGAGCTGTTTAAAGTGTACAACCTCTCACGGTCTTTGAGATCCTCGGATCAACTTTTACTGACTGTCCCTCAAACCCATTTAAAATTTGAGGTGATAGAGCCTTTCAGCAGTGCACCAAAACTGTGGAATGCTCTACCACTGTCTTTGTGCTCAGTAAACTCTGCTGACGCTTTTAAAAAGCAGATGAAGACACTCCAGTTTAAACAGGCTTTTTACTTTGATTATGGATTATGGTTTTTATGTTTTTAACCCTTTAACTGCCCTAGGTGCCATGTGGCGCCTGGGGCAATGCAAGGCAACTCAAGCCCCCCCCCCCCCCCCCCAGTGGTCAAGAGTGGTAAAAAAATTTGTCAATAAAATAGTTCAATTCAATTCAATTCAACTTTATTATATAGCGCCATTTCACAACAACAGTCATCTCATAGCACTATCAACTGTAGGGGGGAACCCCCACAGTTGCAGAAAGTTGCAGAAAGACCCCAGCAATCAGGCGATCCCCTGTGAGCAAGCACTTGGCGACGGTGGAGAGGAAAAACTCCCTTTTAACAGGAAGAAACCTCCAGCAGAACCAGGGCTGAGGGAGGGGCAGTCATCTGCTGCGACTGGCTGGGGGGGTGAGGGGAATAGAGAAGAAGAAAAGAACAGACATGTAGAGAGCAGACAGCACGATGGGGACTCAATCTATGGGAGAGAACAAACAAATGTTATGACCAGCAAAAAAAAATATTTCATAGAGAGTGAGGAAAGGAGTGAGGCCCAGTGCATTACTGGAGGTCCCCCGGCTGACTAAACTTATTAGCAGCATAACTAAGGGAGGGTTCAGAAACACATGATCCCTCCCTAATTGTAGGCTATATCAAAAAGGTAGGTTTTTAGCCCTATTCTTAAAAACAGAGATCGAGTCTGACTCCCGAATCCAGATTGGCAGCTGATTCCACAGGAGAGGAGCTTGATAACTGAAGGCTCTGCCTCCCATTGTACTTTGGAGATTCTAGGTATTACAAGTAATCCTGCATTTTGGGGAGCGTAGTGCTCTGTTAGGATAATACGGTAGTATCAGATCTTTTAAATAAAAAGGAGCCTGATTGTTTAGAGCTTTGCAAGTAAGAAGAAGGATTTTAAACTTAATTCTAAACTCTATGGGAAGCCAATGAAGGGAGGCCAGAACCGGAGAGATATGATCTCTCTTTCTAGTACCTGTTAAAACTCTTGCTGCAGCATTTTGGATCAGCTGAAGACTTTTTAAAGATGTTTTAGGACAGCCTGATAATAAAGAATTACAATAATCTAATCTCGAGCTAACAAAAGCGTGGATCAGCTTCTCAGCATCACTCTGAGACAAGATGCTCCTAATCTTGGCAATATTACGCAAATGATAGAAGGCAGTCTTAGAAACAAATTTAATATGTGAATTGAAGGACAAATCCTGATCAAAAATAACTCCAAGGTTCCTCACAGAGCTATTAAGAGAAAGAGTAACTGCATCCAAACTGAAAGTTTGATTTGGAAAGGAATTTCTAAGGTTTTTTGGACCAACAAGAATGACTTCAGTCTTATCTGATCAGAATCAGAATCAGAATCAGAATCAGGTTTATTGCCATTGTTCATGTAGTACACAAACTAGGAATTTGTCTCGGTACAATGCTGCAACATTAAACATGATAAGATAAGAGAAATAAACTATACATGTAATAAAGTGTAGGATAAGATTAAGTGATACTGGTCAACAGTTAAAATATATATTAGCCAGCAGCAGATACTGTGGAGAACTATATAGTGCAGTCGGTAATGCAGGAAGAAAACAGTGATGATTGACATGAGTCTGGTTGAGCTGCTGTACATGGTGCACGAGAGTCAATAAGTCACTTAGTGTTCAGCAGTCTAATGGCAGAGGGGAAGAAGCTGTTCATGTGACGGGAGGTTTTAGTCTGGATGGACCGAAGTCTTCTACCAGAGGGGAGGGGGGCAAACAGTACGTGACCAGGGTGTGAGGGATCGGCTATGATCCGGCCAGCACGCCTCCGGGTCCTGGAGATGTACAGATCCTGGAGAGATGGGAGCTTGCAGCCGATCACCTTCTCAGCAGTGCGCACGACGCGCTGCAGCCTTAGTCTGTCCCTGGCAGTGGCTCCTGCGTACCACACGGTTATGGAGGTGGTGAGGATGGACTCGATGATGGCTGTGTAGAACTGCACTAACATCTTGGTGGGTAGCTTGAGCTTCCTCAGCTGCCGCAGGAAGAACATCCTCTGCTGGGCTTTTTTGATGAGTGAGCTGATGGTCAGCTCCCATTTGAGGTCCCTGGTGATGGTAGTGCCTAGGAAGCGGAAGGAATCAGCAGTGGTGATGGGAGAGCCTGAGAGGGTGAGGGGGGGCAGAGGAGTAGTGACTCCTCTGAATTTAATAGCAGGAAATTACAGGAAATTACAAGTCATCCAAGCTTTGATTTCCTTAAGACAGGCTTCTAACTTGGCTAATTGATTACTATCATCTGGCTTCATTGACAGGTATAATTGTGTGTCATCTGCATAACAATGAAAATGTATACAGTGCTTTCTAATAATGTTGCCTAACGGAAGCATATATAAACTAAAAAGAGTAGGGCCTAGCACAGATCCCTGTGGAACTCCATGACTAAGCTTTGAGTTGAAAGAAAACTCATTGAATGAGTTAGAGACAAATTTGATTGGTGAAACTGGCGGAAGTTGACGAGGGTTGGCCAAAATTGCAGGAAAGCTGCGGTGATTGGACAAAGTTGCAAGGTCGTGCAAAAGTTGCACTGATTGGCTGATTTCACTTGAATTGGTGCGATCGCAACATCGCAAAATCCTGGAGGGACTGAATAATTTGTTTTGTGTTGAGTCATCATATCGCATCATCATATCTCCTGTCTGTTTGTGTTCGGGCGTCTTGATTAAAGAAAAAAAATACACACTCAGCCGGTGTTTTCTGTTGAATGAGGACAGTTAAACACAAACTATTTGAAGACACAACAGGCTTTTTCACTACACAGAGGGGAAAAAAAAGACATTATGTGGGTTTATGATTCAGTTCTCTACTGGACCGCAGCTGGATCAGTCTGTCCCACCAGGAAAACAGCTGTCACCACTGTGGTGATTGGACTTGAGGACTTGCCGTAGATGGCGTGATGATGTGGGGATAAGGAACCAATATTCTGTATATAGGGAGTTGTGTATTGAATCAAGGGGAGTGCAGTTCACGCTAGCTGTCCACTCCTACTTCTTAGACATAACAATGGTGACGAGGATAAACCCTGATAACTCCATCATGAAAGCGTGCACAGATTCCCCACAGCTATTCTTCACTCTACCAGGTGAGCTGCTGATCTCCTGGCCCCGCTGGCATAAGATGTTTAGGAATTATATCACCACTACCGGCTTGAACAATGCTAGTGACGAGAAGCTAATGGGGATGTTAGCCTGCTATCTTGGTGCCGAAGGACAGTGGATGCTTTACTGTCTGGGCCCTAAGGACATGAAGACTATGTGGCCGCAATGAACACGCTTTATGCTGACAAGAGGAATGTGACGGCACAGAGAGCAATGTTTTTCCTGCGCCACCAGCAGGAGGGTGAGTCACTCTGGCATTATATAACAGACCTCCAGGAGCTAGCAAATGCCTGCGATTTCAGATTGTTGAAAGAAGACTTGGTATGCGATTGGCTAGTGGTGGGTAGTAACAACAGGAGACTGTGGAGTAGACTGTTTTCAACAGCAGACAAGTTAACACTAGATGAGATTGTGAAATGGGAGGCCCAGATAGAGGCAGATGACGAGCTATTATTACGGCTAATGCCGCTTAACCAGCAAGCGCCTCATCCTACCCCGCAAACACAGGTCGCTGCCGTCACTGTCCAACACTCCACCTCCCCTCGCTGCAATCAAAAGAAAAAGGGTAGGAAACGGGACAATGCAGGTGAGTGCCAACACTGCAGTGGCTGCACTTCATCTAAACATCAGATTCAATCACCCACCTGCCGAGCCAGAGAGGTGAAATGCTACCGCTGCAGGAAGCTACGCCATTTTGCCAAGGTTTGTCGCTCAACCTGCATGGACTCAATGACCTGCTCACCGGACTCAGCCATTGCCCACTGACTTGGTGCCAAATACTTGCCGCTTAGGTGGTGCATGGTGGAACTGGACGGCGTCGATGTGCCACTGATGCTGGACATGGGGGCCTTGAGGTCCCTTCTGAGCATGTCCACAGTCAGGAAGCTGTTTCCTTGGAAAACCGTTGCAGCTGAGAAAGAGGACTTATTCGGTTATGACCACACCAGAATCGATATGGTAGGGACCATCAGTTTTTCTGTGCGGTACGGCCCCAAGGTCGTTCCATCATTCACCTTCCAGGTGACACTTCAGAGGGCTGATCTGATGTGCAATGATCTGTTCAACGAGCTGGGTCTCTCCATCACTGACCCAAGGGGCAACACCGTTCTGGCGGTCACCTCATCCTGACAGCACTGTTGGCCAATGCTTTTCACAGGGCTGGGCTGCCTCACCTCGTTCGACCACCGACCACTCATTGACACGACGGTGCTTCCAAAAGTCTGCACCAGCTACCCCTTGCACTATGGGATGACATCACAACAGAGGTGCAGAAGCTGTTGGATGCTGGCATCATTGAGCAGATCAACGCATCCCCCTGCATCTCAAACCTGGTGGTAGCAAAGAAGAAGACAGGCAGCCTACGACAGCGTATCGACCTCAGAATGGTAAACAAAACAGTGATCCCCGACAAATATCCCCTGCCCATGACAGAGGAGCTGACGGCAGCGTTCCATGGCTCGAAGTTTTTTTCCAAACTAGACCTCCGCCAAGGCTACCTACAGGTTTCCCTCCACCCAGACAGCCACAACTTGACAACCTTCATCACCCACATGGGAGCATTCAGGTTACACCCACATGCCCTTCGGCCTTAGATCCGCCCCAGGTTGTTTTCAAAAGATCATGGTCACCATCTTTGCCGGTCTAACAGGGGTGGTGGTGTACTTGGACGAGATTGTGGTGCATGGTGCAACAGCGGCCTCCCATGACACCTGTCTCGATAAAGTCATGGTGGTACTAGCAAAACAAGGCCTCACACTCAATGGGAAAAAGTGCATCTTTGGAGCAACGACAGTCAAGTTCGTGGGGTTCCTCCTGAATGCCGAGGGTCTGAGTCCTCTGCACTCGTACGTCGAGGCGATACTGCAGCTGCCTGAACCATCATGCCCAATGCAGCTCTCATCCTTCTTAGGTATGGTGAACTTTTATGGGCGTTTTATCCCTCGGTACTCAGAGACGATAGACCTGCTATGTGCCCTCCTGAAGCAGGATGCAACCTGGCGTGCTCTGCTGCCGTCAGTCAATTAAAGACACGCCTCACCTCCCCACCAGTGCTCGCCCACTACGACCCACTAAACCCCACATTCGTGACGTGCAACACTTCCAACACAGCAGTGGGAGCTATTTTATCTCAACTGCAAGAAGGAATCGAATGCCCAGTGGCGTTTGCCTCAAGGTCACTCACCTCGGCCAAGCAGGTGGGAGAAAGGGAGGTGCTGGAGTGCATTTGTGCGTGTGAACGCTGGCACATATACCTATATTGAAGACGCTTCACTCTGCAAACAGACCATATGGCCCTCATGGCACTGTTGGAAACATCGGGGTTGGGACACACACCCCTGCACATCAACAGGTGGACAGAAAGACTACAAACATACAAGCATACAACTTTGACACTCAGTTCACCCCAGGCAGAGAAAATGTGGTGGCGGACCTCCTGTCCCGGGCCACACCTAACCCCACTCTGAACAACGACAGAGACCCCATGGAGCCAGAACTGATTCACATGCTACATGGGCCACCCCAAAATGCCATCTCCCTACAAGAGCTCCAGGAAGTGTCCAAACAGGATCCGACACTGACCCAGTTACGCGCATTCATTCGCGGGGGCTTGCCGGCCAAGGTGCCGGAGGAACTGGCACCCTTCCACAGAGTCAGGGATGATTTATCACACTGGAACAATGTCTGTGTGGCAAGGGGGCACTGCACAGTGATTCCGGAGGCACTCAAAGGCCGCATCCTTACCATGCTACACGAGGGTCACCTGGGCGTCATCAGGGTTAAACAACGGTGTAGAGGCTCAGTATGGTGGCCAGGGATCATCAAGGATGTGGAGGTCATGATGAAAGACTTTGCACCCTGCCTGGCCAGTGGGAAAGCTGGCATGCCACCACCCCCACCTCTGCAACCCCTGCCATGGCAAAAAGCCCTGTGGAAACACATCCAATTGGACATATGTAGCAAACTGCATAGCACCCCCCAGCACCAACATTTTCTATTGGTGGCCTATGACCTCCACTCAAAATGGCCCGAGTTGTAGCCCTCTGGTTCAGTCACTACCGACGTAGTCACTGACTTCCTCACCTCCCTTTTTGCCCTCTGGGATGTGCCGGATGTAGTCACAATGGACAAAGGACCGCAGTTCATGTCGGCAGATTTCAAGGCCTTCATGAAAGAAAGGGGCATTAAACATAAAAACCACCTTCAATCACCCTCAGACGAATGGGGGGTGGGAATATTCAACCAGCCCCTCAAGAACAGTCTCAGAGCACACTTGGCGGATGGGTTCCCGTTCTCAACTGCATTACAGAGCACCTTGCTACATTACAGAGCGATGCCTCACGCTACGACGGGGTGCTCCCCAGCCCTACTAATGCTTGGACATGAAATGTGCCTTCTCCTGGACCGATTACGGAGGCTATCGGAGATTATCGGAGGCTTTCCTAATTGAGAGACCATCACCTAGGGGGAGGGTGGTTGAATAGCCACGGTGAATGAAACAGAGATTTGAAGGGAAACGCTGGGCCAAGCGACCAGGAGTCGCGGTGCTGGATTGGTTTCAGATCCGGCACCCCAACAGAGCCCACAAGCTGCAGCCATTTTGAACAATGCTGATGCAGATCACAGTGCAGCTGGGCCCAGTCACTTTTCGTCTTGCTGACAGGTCACAGTGGCACGCCAACCACCTCAAGAAGGTGGCACCGACAGTGGCCTTGGATCAGGAGACAGCTGCGGACAAGAAGGGACTCCAGCGACACAGGACCCGCAACTCACGAAGAGCGTCCACCAGGGCCGGTGGAGGCAACACAGCCCGAGCGCCATTCGGCACAGATTTGGCAGAGACCTCACCACCTGAAGGACTTTGCAACAGACTTTTGAGTATAGCCAGAATGTGACCAATGACAGTGGCAGAATAACCCACTTGGTCACGTGGGCATACCGGTAGTCTACCCAGGTGCCCAGGTAGCTATACAAAGTTCTTTGGGGTTTTCAAGGGGAGGATAAATGTGGTGTTTGGACTTGGGGACTTGCTGTAGATGGCGCAACGACGTGGGGGGAGCTTGCCGTGGGGACACAGCATCAATATTCTGTATATAGAGAGATTGTGTATTGAATAAAGGGGAGTGCAGTTCATGCCCGCTGTCCATGCTGTTTCTTAGACATAACAACCATGACCCGGAGAAGAGCTGGCATTTGCGAACAAACCAAATATTCATTATATAATGATGACAGTTTTTACAATTTTAACCTCATTCACTGTCATTCTTGTAAACAAATGACTGAAAATGAAAATATCCCAGCAGTTGTTTTGAATTAAAGCTACAATTTATTCACCAGAGCAGATTAATACAGCTCAGGCTGCAATGAGCAGCTCCTCTTTCTTTGTTTAAAAGAGAAGCTCTGATGAATGATGATGGGGTTTTTTTTGAGAGATCGGGTTTAGGATAATATAAATGAAAGAAACTCTGTCGACCTCATGGACAAAGAGAAAGACTGGCATGATCTCTGAATTGTAGCCGACAGCTCTCATCCACGGGCAAGCAAGGCTCTGGAGTTAAAAAGCTCCTTGCTTTTAAATGCATTTTCACGTTGTGAATGAGCCTGTATTGTCCTCAGCGCAAATCAGAATTGTCCTCCCACTTAAACCTCTTTCATGTTTGTGTCACGTCTTTGATCTTGCATGCCTGTTTATTAAAGGGAATGAGAGCAAAGGCAGCGATTGGTTATTTCACATTACCCCAAACACACTGCTGAATAATTAAGAGTATTAAAGGGGTCATTGACTGAAAAAGGGCGTGTTTGTAGGTTTTAACTGTCTCATATTGTCAACTGGTCACACAATTAGCCAAATATTTTCAAAACAGTCAATTCTCTTAAAAAAATACACAGCCTTTATCTTGTTTTTCTCTCCCAGAAATGCCAGTTTGTTTTTGACGTTTCTGTGGAAATCGTATACATCACGTTTAGAAAAAGCCAACTCACCACTGTCCTTGAGACCAGACCACTGCTCTATTATTGGCCCGCCTAGCTGTCTGTCATGTACTGTATGTCTGTCATGTTGACAGTGGGATGCTAAAGGTAGCCTATTAGCCCCTGAGCTATTACCCCCAAGCTAATACCAGGAAGCTCGAACCAAGTGCGGCTTGTAGTGTTATTTTCTTCAGATTTTAGTCACTCTAATAGTCATCCCTGTTACCACCTGGTTCAATCCGGCCCATCTCCGAGTGATTTCATCGTGATTCCACAGCGGATCACCCACATGGGCACACTGGTCGCTGCAATGGCCCGAGACCAGGGCTACTGACCGGTGTTATTGGCGAGCCGCTGCGGAATCACAACAAAACCACTGAGAGATGAACCGCAGTGACACAAGGCACACTGCCAAACCAAGTGATAACAGGGATGGCTATTAGGGTGATTAAGATCTGAAGAAAATAACAATATAAACCACAATTACAGTGAGTGTCCTGTAACACTGTTAGCTTGTGGGCTAATAGGCTATCTTTAGCTGGCCGTGCAGGCCACAATCCGGAACAGGGCAGGTGATCGGGAGAGCTGTCAAGTGTGTGGTGCTAGTGATTTGTTGTGGAATCATGACAAAATTATTGGGCGATAGGCCAGACTTACACAAGACACACCATCGACTGTGGATCAGTGAACCAGAGCGCTGCTCATCCGAGCTGAGCGGCTAGAAGCTAGTCAGCTAAAATGGCTAACTGATGTAAGAGGGAGGGTGGAGTTGAAATGGTGAAGGATGGTTCTTAAAGTGACTGGATTTAAATCAGAGCATTTAAAGAAATCCAGGGGGAAAAAAAAACATTGCTTCAATAATTTAAAAAAAATTAAGAAAATTTGAACAAAATATGTCACAAACAATTCATTATAAAGTGACATTAGCTGCTTTCAAACTGCAACTGGTGAGCCACAGGTGCGCGTACCACTTGCATAAATTAACACCTCAACAATGCTCCATGCCTTTTTCAGACTTGAAGGAGAAACGGGTCTGATCTCCCACAGATAACAATGCATTCCTCCAGGATATCAGGTTTCATGTCCTCGCGTCACTGATGTCACGCAAGTGTGCTGGTCAACCCAGGAGCTGGTGGTACCAGCCGCTATTAGTTGAGAGTCACCAGCATTTTTACAAGTCTTTTCATCTTGTCGCCCCATGTCAAACTCTGATCAGATCAGTGGTGGATATAGGAATACATGATCAATCTACTATATAGTTCAGTAGTTACTGCTCTTTGTCTTCTGTTACAACTGAGTTGATTGCAAAATGCACCCGACATTTTACAGAATTACCGTCTATATTTAAATATTTATTTAAATATATATTTATTTTATTTATTTACATATTTATTCCATCTAGCTACAATGCTCCGCACTGTGTGTGTTTATATTCACATATTCATTCCATCTAGCTACAATACTCCGCACTGTGTTTATATACTCATATATTTATTCCATCCAGCTACAATACTCCGCACTGTGTTTATATACTCATATATTTATTCCATCCAGCTACAATGCTCCGCACTGTGTTTATATATTTATATACCTATCCCATCTAGCTACAATGCTCCGCACTGTGTGTCTATATATATTTATATGTACATATGTATACTCGCTGCTCTTGTTTTTTCTCTTGCCTTCTGATTGTTGCTCTGAGTGTTGCTATCCCTGGGCTGTTGCAATCCTGGAATTTCCCCATTGTGGGACTAATAAAGGCTTATCTTATCTTAATATATTAACATTGAAATACTTTCGTATGAGACACTGGGCCCTATTTTGATGGTCACCAATGGACTTTTCTGCCAGACTTTCTGCCATACGCCAGTGTTTTTGTTAGTTTCTGTAAGTGCATTGTCTGTTATAAATACCAAAAAGATTGTTGAGAAAATACACAGGACTCACCTAGATTGGGGATTAGTTTCAGTCACGGGAGAAAACTGATTGCCAGAGGAGGAGAAGAAATTTCCTCTGTATAAGTGTTTTATCTGTTTATTCTGGAAATTTTGACCAGATTCATCCCTGTTTGTGCTGGGTCAGAGCAGCTGTAGAAGGCTGAGTACGCACAGCAGCTGCAGTTTCCATAATTTTTGCTTGAAATGGGTGCTGAGGTTGGATCCCTTGATCTGAGCCAATGACATAGGTACTAACCAGGAGTCAACAGGGTCCACTGAGAACCACGAAGTAAAGGGGATAGGAACCGATCTGTGCTGTGATGAGAGCCAGACAAACAGGCCCTCAACAAGCCTCCCTACTTGCATTTCCCGGTTTGGAAGGTAAACCTGTACCATTCAAGATACTAGAGGGAACAAAGATTCTTGTTTTTTGTGGTCAAACTGAATCTAAAGATGCAATGAATGGGCGTGAAGTGAATGGGCAGCATGAATGCATACAAAGTCAATGGAAAGAGGCGAGCACACACAAATCTCAAGCATTCATGCTTTCACGTCCGAGAAATAGCACTAGCATGCAATGGCCTAGAGATTCAGCCATTACCAGAGTAAAAGTATCAACACTGGAGAGTAAACTAGTTTGAACATGAGACTGACACTCACCTGGAGACAGAAGGACCAGGAGCTCTGCAGCTGAATCGGAGTGTGGGAGTTTTTTTACACATGGACTCCTGCCATGGAAGTGCTAACAAGGCAGGCAGGCTAGCAGCGTAAACAACCCATCAACCAGGTGAAATTTCATAGGAAGGGACAATTTTTTTCAGGTGAGACCCCATCACCCATCAGGTGAAACCCCATCATTCGATGGCCTCACCGAACTCCTCCCATACCTGGGTTTTTACTTCAGCAACCACCCGAGCTGCACTCGCTTGGCCTGCCGGTACACCTCAGCTGCTTCGGGAGTCCCACAAGCCAACCAAGCTTGATAGGACTCCTTCTTCAGCTTAATGGCTGGTGTGGTGAGGGGGGCCATAATAAAGTCATTTTAAGTGAAAACTGGTTTTGACCTTTTATGACTCTGTGGCCTTGCCCATTGACCTCATGATCCCAAAAGCATATCCATACTTGTGCCAAGTTTGGTCACCCAAGCATCATTTCATCTTGAGTTAGAGCACAGATACACAAACAGATGGTCAGGCAGTTATGCAGACCCAGGCGACTGCCCTATCCATGCCTCGATTCAGTTGCCATTGGTAATGCAAAAACTCTTCCTTCTTTCTCTCTGTAAAAGTGTGTTCAAGAATTGGACAGCACAAAACCATTTTTTAAAATACACCAGAGGATCAGACATCACATGAGAAGTTCTACTTCACACTTATCTGTTTATTTGAAGCATGCAGAGAATAACACAGCTGTGGGTCTATCTCAGCGCAACCTGTAGAGAGACCCCGGAAAACAATAGATTCAAGTACATATATCTTCTTGTCTGGGACGGTCCCCAGGCCCCAACAATAGCTCTCTTCTTCAGGATTGCTGACTCCATCAAACGCCTTCTCCTCTGCAAGGTCGCCGGCCAGGTGCATCCTGCTGCCGCTTCATTATTTCTAATCGCAACCCTGAACTCAAGCTCACCTCCCCCCTTCTTATGTGTGAGCAGAAGCAGTCCTTTGTATACCAAGCAATGCCGGGTGTGTGTGTGTGCAGAACTAAAGGCCCACATCTTTTTATGTTCAGCGTGTAGCAGTGCGAGAAACGTTATACAGCAAGAAGCACATGGTGTAAAAAATATTTAATATCCTAATCTTATCTAAACATTTCTACCACAGTATCCCGCTTTTGACATCTTAAAGCAGGCACATTATCACACAGACCCTGGATATGCTTTATTCATTGATTATGGCATGAGCAAAAAACCTGTTAGCAGATATGTCATTAAGCAGTCGTATTTATGCATTTCTTTTATTCATTGATGCATATTTACAGGCAAAAATTCTCATGCCGGCCCCTCTGCCTGGCGACCTTTAACATAACTTTTATCAGTGAATTAAGACACAGCAAAATGGATAAATGATAAATGAGCAAGCAAAACATTTCAAGTCAGAAGATATTACTGTCCATGTATGCTGTATCCGGGTGTCAAGACCTGCCATACAACAGAGCTTTAAACCTTCACATCTATTCTTACTACATGACCGCAAATAACACAATATTTTGATGATACCTGTAAAAAAGCACAAGAAATAAGAAGGCGCTAGAGGTTACTAGCACATGGCCCACTGCAGGAGGGTGCCTTCAGCACAGTCCCATTTTCATGTAAATTCATATGCATGTGTGTGGTGTTGGATGTATGTACAGTGTACAGAACAGTGGATAGCAGAAAGACATAATATATACATTTCAAGCAATAGCCTCTCCTTCTTCACTGCCATTCCCAGATTCACATTGGTCATTGTTGTAGAGGAGAGACCTAGACTCCACTTGGGAGTGGACTTGAGCCATCACCCTTTGGGCTGGCTCTTTGGACAGGGTAGTGGTTATGCATCTTTCCAGCAATATTCTAAGACATGGGATGCAGCAACAGCCCACTACCAGAATCACTGCGATGGAGATAATTGTCAGTATTACTGATCGAATCACTCCTGCCCAACGTCCAAAGATAGACTGCAACCATGCAGTAAATGCATCATCTTCATAACCAGTATTTTGACCAAACTCTGTTCTCAGGCCTTCTAAAGCCTCTATAGCACGTGTAATACTGCCACCTGGTGACGTGTTTTTGGGGATAAAGGTGCAGCAGACGGATCCAAAAATCTGACACATTCCCCCTGACTCTGCCAAGACCATGTCAAGGGCAATGCGATTCTGGTAAGTCATTAGGGAGGATGCTTTTAATTGTTCATGTACACCTTTTAAGGCATCAGTGGTATAGTTTAACATTCGTTGTTCATTATAATACAAATATTTAACCCACGATTGTGTTTTAGCAGCCTCTATCATACCTCCTATCCAAGGGATAAGATGGGTGAAAACTGCAGCTTTGTAATTTTGACCTTTGAACTCAGCTGGAACACCTCATACTGTGCCTGTGGAATCCACATATGGTCTTACTTCTCCTAAAGTGTCTTCTATTAACCCCATAGCATCCGTCTTATGTCTGTGTGTGTGGTGTTTGAATTGCCTCAATGGAAAATTTGTAAAAGGCATAACCAATTGTACTGGTGCACAAATACCTTTCCAATTTGTTGGCAAAATTGGCCATAACTTCATTTGCCCACACCAAAACCAAATATCTGACCTGGGCTGGGTCAAGTTTAATAACTGTGGGTTTCGGTCCTGTCTTACTGATTGGGTGGTTTCGCAGGAGGTGAGGTGACCTACCAAGAGAGAGCCTGTCGACTTTAAGAAACAGGTGCAATTTCCTTTGTACGTTTGGAATGGTGGAGGTGTCATTTTAGTTGTAGGTGGAAAGAGTTGATGTAAAGGTTTGCACCTCTCAGGAACCATAGTTGTGGTGAATAATAGAAGAAGCCATTCAAAACCGTGGCAGTCAGTTACAGGATCAAGGGAAAACGGGACAATGACCAAACTTGGTTGTGCTGCGGCACAAGTGTAACAGTCAACCTGGTCTTGGACCACTGTCTTCACAGAGTACTGTACCCATGACAACCACTCATTTTGGTCTGTATAACATGTTTCCAATGCAACTCTGTCCCTCATGGTTTCAACATTCAGGTAAGGGACAATCTCTTTTCCCATGTGGGACTTTGGTGGTACAGCTGATTTAGTCATGGCATTAACAGAGGTCATATATTTCAATAGGTCTGTAAACCTTACTTTGATATAACCTGCTTCAACGTAATTACGTCCACGTGCTCCTAGGGTTAGATAAAAGGAGTCACCATCTTCAAGGTGGCTAGGTTTCTTAGCAACGCTTTCCACAGCCAACACCAATGGGTTCAGAGGTCCACCATCATATCTTGGTGCTCTGATCAAAGATCTTTTATTTTTATAGTCATCCCACCCCTGTGGGTAGATGTCATGGGGTTACCCCTCTTTCCTAGTAGACCAATAGAACCCTTTGTGTTTTTGACATATGTCCCCTATGCGTATACATACAAAAATAACTTTATCTGTCCAATAAGTTTGTGGGCCTGATCCACATCTGATCACGTGACATAAATCAATAGTCACCACAATACGTTTTCCAATCTGAGTACGCATTTCAAGTTTTGAACCTCTTTTGTCACCAAATGCTCTGCATACCCCACACTTAACTGCATAAGTCTCATCATGGTGGATAATTTTCCACCAGATAACTGGAAAAGATTTCATCAATGTTAGGAGCAACAAGAGGCAGAAAGTTGCCCTAGTTGAGCAATTAGGCAATGTGGGAAACACCATTTTAGCCCACGTTCTGCATGTACTGCATGTGATGTGGCTTTAATCACTTTGTAAGGTCCTTGCCACTTAGGTGAGTCCCAATGGGGTCTCACTACTTTTTGCCAAACCCAGTCACCAGGTTCCAATGGAGCAGTGTCTGCTTGTCTGTCCTTGTTGAGGATATCTGGAACCTGTTGAGAGAGATCTTCAGATATTTTTCTGAGACTCTTAATGTACTGTGACAACTTTTTCTAGGAGTCAAAGGTGAATCAACAAATGGTGCTGGCATCTTTCACCCTGTCAGCAGCTCATGAGGAGTCAGGCAGAGCGTCGCGCTGGGGGTAGATCGCAGTGCCATCAGTTCTAATGGAAATGCATCAACCCATGTCATGCCTGTCCCCATGCATTGCTTGGCTAGCATTCTTTTCAATGTACCATTTACTCTCTCAACTAGCCCTTGGGGGGATGGATACACCACAGAACCAAACTTATGCCTTAAGCCTAAGGCATATTCAACTTCCTTCAAATGTTTATTTGCAAAATGTCTGCCATTGTCTGATCTGATCACTCTTGGAAACCCATGCCAAAGAATTACTTCCTCAGTCAGCCATTTAATCACTTACTTTGTACTTTCTGTTTTGTATGCTTTAGCCTCAACCCATCTTGAAAATGTGTCCACACACACCAACAGATATCTGTAGCCTCTGCATTTTGTTTTCTGGGCCCATGTCTGTAAAATCAATCACAATGTCTTTCCATGGCCCTTCAGGGGCTGGAAAGTCTCCCATAGAAGCCTTTAACATGTGTTTGGGATTGAGCTTCTGGCATGCTTCACATTCAGAAACAACTAGTTCTGCAACTTCAGCCAAATGTGGATGCCACCAATGTACTTCAGTCAAAGCAGAGATTTTTGGTTTTGAGACATGGCCTGTCAAGTGTATTTCTTTGCACAACAACAACACCTTAGCTGGGGATACTACCCTTGCATCAACTGATCTCCACAAACCTTCTTCATCCTTCTTTGGTCCTTTGTCTATCCACCTACTCTTTTCTTAAGGGCTTGCCTTCTCTTGTAGCTGCTTGATTTCCTCCTCACTCAATTCCATGTACTTCTGATCTTCTTTCTGTACCATCATATTTGCCTTGGTAGCATAGCCACCTGCTTGCTTAACAGCCAAATCAGCAGCTTCATTTCCTTTGGCTACAACAGCAATTCCTTTTTGATGTCCTTTGCACTTCAAAATTGCCACCCTCTTTGGTTGATCCATGGCCTCCAACAGCTCAACCATTTCAGTTAGGTGTCTAATCAGTGAGTTAGTTGAAGTGAGGAATCCTTTTCTTTTCCAATGTGGCAGATCAACATGTGCAGTCTGGTGAGCATAAGCTGAATCAGTGTATATGTTTGCCTCTTGTTGTTTTGCATATTGACATGCTTTAGTGAGGGCTACAATTTCAGCTTTTTGAGCAGAGGCAGGCTGGTCTACCATTCCTGCCTCTACAGTTTGAAATACACCTGTCTCTTCATCATATTTTACAACTGCAAATAAAGCACTCAAAGATCCATCTGTTTTCCTGTAGCAACATCCATCACAAAAAAGATTCAAATTTAGATGCTCAAGTTCATTTGCTTGGAGATTTGGAACAGCTTTCCACAATTGCACAACAGTCATGAGGTTCACCTGTGAGCATGTCCTCTGCCATGTTTGTGCCTTCACTTGTGTAAATGACGTTTGATGCTTGTAGTATTCTTTTCAACCTTTGTGTTATTTTGGCTGAGAGTGTGAACAGCCCACTTTGCAGATATGAAGCTACTCTGTGCATTGTGTGCACAATCACAGTGTGTTGCATGGTAATGTGAGAAGTTTTCTCCAATTCTTTGGCTATCGCGGCAACATGACGTGTGCACGGTGGATGTCCTCTTTCTATGTTATCTAATGTTGAACTGTAGTACATTAGAACAGACCTTGACCCTGAACCTTCCCCCTTCTCATACAGCACGGCATTTACAATTCCATGCTGTTCAGAAATATCCAAGTGAAATGGTGAAGCGTAATCAGGTGGTTTGAGTGAACACGCATGTGACATCAGTTGTTTTAGTTCAATGAACACACCCTCGGCTGAAGAAGTCCATTGCAATAGTGATGTGAGATTTTTGTATCCTGCTTCTTTAAGAAGATCACGCAGGGGTTGAACGAGTGCAGTGTAATTTCGGACAAAATTTCCACTGTATCCGGTAAGACCAAAAAATGACATCATTTCCCTCACAGTGCGTGGTTTAGGGTGTGAGAGAATTGATGACCTTTGTGATGGAGACACCGCAGAGTCGCCAGATGTGATTAGCCTGCCCAAATAGTGAACTCTGGGGGAACAACACTGTACCTTTTTGCGGCTTTGTTTGTAGCCTTTCTGGTGAAGATGTTTCAAGAGGATCTCCATGGCTGAAAGCACAGAGGCAGCTGTAGGGCCTGCTAATACAGTAGCAGATCATCAACATACTGTAACAACAATGTACCACGGGGCAGGAATAAATCCTGCAAATGTTGTCGCAGTAAGTGATTAAAAATGGCTGGTGAGTCAACAAAACCTTGCGGTAGTCTGCTGTATGTGTATTGTTGACCCTGATAGGTGAATGCAAAAAGAGGCCTGCTGTCTGCATGTCACCACAGTAAAAAAAAAAAAAAAAAAGTGCTGTGGTGTAATGCTGTTCAGGAGCAGATAAGGATTTGGAACAGTGTAGTTCATAGGAGAGACTGCTGAGTTCATCGATCTCAGGTCATGAACCCTCCTGTAGTCCGTTTTGCCAGGCTTCTCTACAGGAAGAATTGGTGTGTTCCATGGGGGCTGTGTTGGCACTAGAACCCCTGCCTGAAGAAGACCCTGTATTGTTCTGGCTATGCCTAGCTCCTTCTCTTTTGCGGGAGGATACTGGGCTCGCCATATTGATTGAGCATTTGATTTCAATGAGATTTTGACTGGTGAACAGGTAATCAGTCTAACATCTTCAGAGCCATCTGACCAAAAAGTGTGTGTGTGGGGGGGGGGGGGGGGGGGGGGCAGAGTGTCCAAAAGTGCACCAGAATCTGGATGATCAGTGTTTTCTCTGCCATGTGTTCTGTCTAGGTGAAATGTTTGTGGAGTAGCCTGAATTGTGACATTGCATGAGCTGTGATAGCAAGCTGCAGATCGTGAGTAATGTAGGTCCCTACATTGTGTGACAACCCAGTCAGTCAACCTAAGACAGTTTTTCACCATTGGTCCCAGTGCCCTTGCCTCCTCCCCTGCGGACACCCCCAGCGTGACATGAGGTGCAGCAGTGTCCAAGGGGGCATACAGAGGCAAGCAAGCAATCAAAGTTTATTTGTATAGCACTTTTCACTGATATATATGTACAGTATCACAAAGTGCTTCACAGCAAGTTAAAATTTACAAATACCCAGAAATTAAAATCAATAGAAATAAGATTCAATATACATATTAATAGGGATAAAAAGAGAAAACAGTGAAGAAATAAAAGCCATTCAATGAGAGCTAAAAGCCTGTCTAAACAAATGAGTTTTTAATTCCTTCTGGCCTGGAAAGCTCGATCTCCACGGGTTCTGAACTTGGTCTGTGGGACCACCTGGAGTTTCTGGTCTGAGGATCTTAGTGATCATGTCGTGGCATAAGGAGTCAAGAGGGCTGAGATGTATGAAGGGTCTTGGCCATTAAGAGTTCTAAAAGTCAAAATTAAAACCTTAAAATGAAATCTAAAAGCAACTGGCAACCAATGAAGGGATGGTAAAACTGGGGAAATGTGTTCCCTTTTCTTCATCAGGGTTAAAAGGTGAGCTGCTGCATTTTGCACTGTCTGAAGGCGAACAACAGCAGTTTTATTAAAACACATAACAAGGGCATTACAATAATCTAAGCAAGATGAGATAAAAGCATGAATGATCATTTCCAGTTCAGGTGTTGAGACCATAGGTCTAAGTTTTGCTATATTCCTCAGATGAAAAAAGCAATTTCTGATTAGTTGCCGACCACGACAGTCCAGTGACATAGCATTGTCAAAAACAATACCCAGGTTACACAGGCTGGGCTGGACAGAAAAGCCTAGGTGACCTAAGTGTTGCTTTATAAGAGGAATTTTACTGTCTGGAGCGATGATCAGTGTTTCTGTCTTGTTAAGATTTAATTATAGGAAGTTATTGTTTAACCATTTGTTAATGGCAGACAGGCAAGAGATTAAGTTTGATAAAATATTCAGCTCATTTTCTTTAAAAGAGCAGTAAAGCTGAATGTCATCTGCGTAAAAATGGTAACAAACACCTTTAAACTGACTAATAATCTGGCCAAGTGGTGTTAAATACAATAAAAACAGAGTAGGGCACAATATTGAGCCTTGAGGAACCCCACAGGAAAGTCCTTTAACCTCTGACATCTTCTCATTAAATAAAACACAAACCCTCTGTCAGTTAAATAAGATGAGAACCATTTCAGAACTAATCCTGAAATACCAAATGTGTCCTTCATCCTATTTATCAATATATTGTGGTCCACCATGTCAAAAGCAGCAGTGAGAGCCAACAACACCAGGACCAAGTACTGACCAGAATCTGCTGCCATCATGTTGTCAGTGGAGACTTTAGTTAGCGCTGTCTCAGTGGAGTACATTTTTTAGAAACTAGTCTGGAAGGTGTCTAAGATTTTATTTCTCTCTATGAATGAAGTTAATTGCTCAGCTACCACTTTCTCAAGCAATTTGGATAAGAAGGGAAGCTTTGAAATTGGTCTGTAATTGTTCATTTCTGGAGGGTCTAAGTTTTGTTTCTTTAATTTGGGTTCAACCACTGCTTGTTTATAAGAACTGGGAACAGTGCCTGATAAAAGTGACCAATTAATGATTTTGACAGTTAAAGGCTCGATAGAGTCAAATATTTTGAAAAGTAGTGACAACAAGCAACAAGTCTTTGTCCAGATAAACTGCAGCAGCGACTCCTTGTGGACCCACATAAATGTCTTTGCACACCAAGTCCTGTACCCCCACCAAAGCCTCCCTCTGATCATCATACAGTTCCTGATCATCATGTGAATAGGTTATTGTACAATGGAGTGGATCATGTGGGGGGGGTCATAAGGTCAAACAGAGTCAATCCACAGGGCCCAGAAAATGTATTTGTCTACCAGTTGATTTTTGTCAGGACTTACATCATTCAGCTGCAGCCACCACACAGTTTTAAAAGAGGTTTGATCTCCCCCTGTGTCTGCTTCCTGTATTTGCAGATGTGAAGCATTTAGGGAAGTAGACAAATCTGTTGTGCACTGGAGCATAGTCCCATCTGGCAGACACACAACAGTTCCACTAGAAGCAAAATAGATGTGTGCCCTCACTTTCAGAAGCACATCTCTTCCCAGAAGAGTTACAGGACAGACTGGAGAATACAGAAAAGAGTGGAAAAAAAAATCCAGTCCAGCCAGTGAACAGTTCATTGGTACTGAGAAAGGGAGACGTTTTGGGTCCCAGAGATGCCAACCACTGATGTATAGTTAGTTGACAGGGGTAGAGAAGTTGATATTGATGAAAAGTGAGCCCCTGTGTCCACCATGACTTCATAAGTCTTGTCTCTCACTGTGAGGGATAGCATTGTTCCAGAAAATGCTATCTCTTCTGTGCAGCTCTTTAGTCATTGTTGACTAGGCATCATGCTGTGATTGGGAGTCATGTGTGATTGCTGAGGCAGCTGTGTCTGCTGTGGCCTATCTGGCCACAGCCCGGGTGCTGGAGGTGGGGTGGGTGCATAGTTTGTCCAGACAGTTCCTCTGCCAGTAGATGGAGCTCTACAACCACGAGCCCAAAGGCCTCTTTTGCCACACTGCAGGCACATGTCACTGGGTGGGCCTGATTGTCTCATGCCTCCTCTCTATGTACCTCTACCATCCCCTCTTTGTGGTGGGCATGAATACCATTGTTGTTGGGGTGCCAACACAAAGGGTTCAGCAGGGACGGGGCCAATAATGAACTGAGGGGTTGCCACTGTAACGACTGGAGCCTGTACAGTATTCTTAAGGTGTTTTTTTATCTTTATTCACTACATGCCTAGTTGCCTTTAATTGGGCTTTTATTAGCCGATTAGATAGATCTGATGTTTCTGTATCTTTTTCATCTTGTTTTTTATTGTATTATCTCACATAGTGATGCACATGGAACAGCCATTCTGCCCAGGGGTAAGTATTCAAACCAACAACCCCTTCCAGTGCAGCTCTAACAGGTAGTGGGATTGATGTCTGAACAACATTGCGGAATACCGCCTGTGTAGTTGCATCATTGCGAGGATTTTCTCCAGTCAAATCAGTCTAAAGTGCCAAACACCTGTCCACATAGGCTCCCGCTTCCTCTCATTTTTTCATGGGAATGTCTGTTAGTTTTGCACTAGTGAGATCTACAGGGAACATTCCTCTCATTACTGCAAAAATGTTATCACTATGTTGTCTAAATAGAGCATCATCAGGCTCATTTGTTGTTCCAGCCTCTTTTTCTGTTTCTAAGCAGAGAAGCTGAGGTGTGAGTGGCTAGTATTCTTCTGATATCTGCCAAATACGAACGGCAACCAGCTGTGGCCTTCTGCATAGCTCTGATCCACAGCGATGCTCCTGAGGTCAGTGGAGGCAATGTGTCACAAATGCCTTTAAGGTCCTTAAAGGACCATTCTGAATATTGTGCTGCTCCAGTTTCAGTAGCTATCATGGGCATGTTCCTATAATCTACCTTAGGTATAGTTCCTACTTGTAAACACATGTGCTGAGGTGCCTTCTTGGTGAGATTTTCTATTGTTGACCCATAATCATCATATTTCCACCGTTTTTGTGTACCTGTGGGAAAGTTTTCATCTGTGTAATCAGTGATTTTCCTGGGGGTAGCTCCCTCACCAGTAGTTGACATGTTTCCTAGCCTAGTTAATGTCTGGCTCAAGTGTTTAAACTCACGTAAATACGCGTTAACAGTGTCTCCATCTGCTTTTTGGTTTGTTGTAAGGGTGGAGGTGGTAACTACTCCTGATTTGTTAGGGGTCCCCATCTCCTCCACCTCCTGTCTGTCATAAAGGTGATCATGCTGGTCTGATGGCTCTGTGCTTGTTAGGTGATTGATAACCCATTGTACTGTGTCTGCAACCTTTTCGCTGTCCGCTACGGTCAGCATTGGTCTCATGTGAAGTACTCCTGTTACTGCATTTACCACATCATGGTTTTCTTTAACATATGCAGTCAGAGGTATTTGTTTTGACAGCAGGCTCACACACTCTGCATATGGACTTGACTGTGACACATAAGAAGCTGGAGGGGCTGCTGGAGGAGATGAGACCACTTCCTCATCATGAGGTTGTTTCTCACTATCCTCTTTTTGTCTCCTCTGCTGTAAAATCACCTTCCCAGAATCATTTACCAGTACCTGACCTTCCTTCAATGCAGCTACTATTTTAGGGATGTAACACATAGCCCTGGTCTTTTTTTTTTTTTTTATCTGTTTCCTGCAATTTGTTCTTAATTTTCCCAAATTTGGGATTTCTTGCCTTAACATAATTTTCCTCTGCAGTGAGATGACTTTGTATGATTATCTGCAGAATTTCTACCAGTTTGGTTGACTATGGTTTTTTTTTTTTTTTTTTTTTTTTTTTCTGACTCTGGAAAAAATCCTTGACTCTGCATGTTCCACACCCACTGCTGAAACTTGCTCACTTCCCTTTTTCTGTCAGACACATCTGTCTGCCTTTCAATCACCTTCTCTGTTTTCTCACATATCTCCTTCACAGTAAAAAATGGTTTTGACACTGCTATAGTTATCAGATTCTCCTATACAAACTATGGGGAGAAAAAGTTAGTAGATATTCACAGCCCTGGGGTCCAAATTTGGAATTGTTGTGCCTTACTGGGAATTGCAGCCTCTACAAGCGTCTGCCTGTTGTTCTAGTAACTCAGGAGGTAGAGCATATGGCTTGCAATGCCAGTGGATTGTAAATTCTTTGTTTTTGTTAGACCAGAAAAAAATTACATTCCCGGGGGGCTTTCACCTTTATTTCCAACCCTCACAATACACTGTCTCTGATTCCAGACAACTAGAAATGGGAATTCGGGATCAGGGCTAACCCCTTCACCGTACACCACTGGTTGTGTCTTAAATCAGGATATAAGAGATTAACCACCCACACATTTATCCCCACAAGATTCACAGAGACAAGGCAATGCAGACATACATGGAATACACAATATCTGCAGAAACAATTGTGTGATTGTGTGTCTTTCCCTTTGCTGCTCATTACTATGGGCTTTTTCACCAGCTTAACTCCATAACAGAGGCTATTTACCTTGGCTTCACATCCAAAATCAAAACCATTGATAGCTTTTTTATGGAGATCAGTCCAACTGATTTTATCAAACTGACCAAACACAATTACTCACTCTTTGGTGGTACTTAAGTTTCTCGTATTGTGCTGGATTCCTTATAATGACACAATTCACTCACTATTTGATTTTACTTAAGATTCTCATGTTGTGTCATATATTCCTTAAATGCCCATTATTTCCATTGACATATTACTCAGTATTTATACTTCTTATTCTCTATAAAAGGCGGCTTATTAATCTGACTCTAAAAAATGTATTAACAACCAAACAATTCATTCATATTATCTTAAAATGTAAATGATTAAAATATTCTTCAAAAAAGACATTAAAATCTCAGTTTTCTGTTAAAAATTATAATTATCAAATTCTTAATTTCTGTAAATTATAATTATGACAAAAATACTTAATTCCACTGAATATTGCAGACAAGTGACAATTTGTTTTCCACTCTTCCTGATCACTCTCCTCCTATTTACCAGCTTTCATCTCCTCCTCACAGCCTGAGTCTTCCTCTGGCGAGTGACGTTTTTCTCTCCTAACCCTGCAGACTTTTTTGGATCAATAAATTGTTTAAACTTAGCTTCTCTGTATTGTGTGTGTTTTCTCTGGTGTGGCACCTGCACGTGAGCTAACCATTCTATCATTATAACAGCATTTAACATGAAAAGTAAGTGAAACACCACCTTATGTGAAAGTGACTGAGTCAAAAAAAGGAACCAAGTGGATCCAAACTCCTATCTCTTGCATGAAAGAGCACTTACTAAAAACAGCTGCCCGCCATCCCTCAACTATGTCCGTAAGATTTCAATGTTTTTGAAACACTGAAATGCTGAAATGTGGTGACCATCATATCGTATTTACCATAATTAAACTGGCCCAGTGGTATTGGGAGGGTTGGAAAAATCATCTACACTACCGTTCAAAAGTTTGGGGTCACTTAGAAATTTCCTTATTTTTGAAAGAAAAGCACTTTTTTTCAATGAAGATAACTTTAAACTAATCAGAAATACACTCTATACATTGCTAATGTGGTAAATGACTATTTTAGCTGCAAATGTCTGGTTTTTGGTGTAATATCTACATAGGTGTATAGAGGCCCATTTCCAGCAACTATCACTCCAGTATTCTAATGGTACAATGTGTTTGCTCATTGCGTCAGAAGGCTAATGGATGATTAGAAAAACCCTTGTGCAACCATGTTAGGTCTGCAATGCTGTAAATGCTGCAAATGGAGGATTCTTTGACGAAAGCAAAGTTTGAAGGAAAAAATTATTATTTCAAATACAAATCATTATTTCTAACCTTGTCAATGTCTTGACTATATTTTCTATTCATTTTACAACTCATGGTCATAAATAAGTGTGACTTTTCATGGAAAACACAAAATAATTGTCTGGGTGACCCCAAACTTTTGAACGGTAGTGTATGTTAACATTTTATTTGAAATACTTTTTGGGGAAGTTCATCAAATGAACCTGACTTAATGGAAACCTAGCTAAACTAGAAAAGCACTCAGAGAGCACATACCTCTGCCAAGGCTCTTTCTGTCCCTCATGGATCACTTCCAAAATGTAATGGGTTCATCTCTAGGCCAAAAACCACCTCTGGAGAAAAGTTCATCCAAATCCATACAGTAGTTTTGGAGCATCGTTGCTAACACTCTGTGAAACTATAAGAGCCTTGGAAGAGGTATGCATTCTCAGATCATCACCAAAATGGATTGGCTTCCTCTCTAGGCCAAGGACCACCTCTGGTGAAAATTTCATCCAAATCCATCTGGCAGTTTTTGTGTAATCCTGCTGCAAAAATACAACCAAAGCCCTTGGGGGAGGTATGTACTCTCAGATCATCACCAAAATCTAATCATCTGTTCCCCGTGCCATTACACACATTTCCTGAAAATTTCATCTAAATCCGTTTATAACTTTTTGAGTAATGTTACTAACATACAGACAAACCAACAACGGTTACATTACTTCCTCCCTTGGTGGAGGTAATAACCCTGTTCAGCTGCGTGTTTGTTTGTTTGTTTGTTTGTTTCTATCCTCAGTCAATAGCTGCACGCAAAATATATGTCCTAGATTGCACTCTGTAGCTTTGAGTGTTGCTGATGGCTAGGCTGGAACTCTGGTAAACAAAGACAGCTTTAAAGCCAGTTACAGCCCGTCTATTGATCTGTACACCGATATCTTATCATGGTAAGGAAAACACGCCTATGGCATACTAGAAGACAATCAGGCTTTGTCCATCCAACCATCCACTCACTATTTGCTTGATCCCTTGATGAATCGATCCATCCATGCAGCCTGTCTAAGGTGTCACAGGGTGGGATGAGGTGGTAAGATACACACTGGACAAGCTGCTAATTCATCACTGAGCAAACTCAAAGAGATCAATCTTCACATATTCTCATATCTTTGGATATTAAAACAATAGTACAACCATTTAACCTAATATCCACTTTTTGACTAAAGGGAGAAACTTGATCACCCATATTGAAAGTTCCCAATAAATCAAGCTCTTCTGTATTTGTCCCATCAGATTTCCATAATATGTGAATAAAATTGATTCAGCATTTCCTTTTTTTCTGTTGAAAGGGGAAAACTGTCCAACTCAAATGTTATCTCAGCCAAGGGAGAAAATTTGGTTACTATGGCCCACATCTACAAAACAGCAATTTGATAATGAAATTTTGAGCACACATAAACATACTATAGACAATACTATTATACAGTATATAATTGTCAGTCTTTTTTTTTTGTACATACTTGACCTGTAAACCAAAAGTTAATTCTTAAGGGTCCTATTCACTGCACTTTTCCCACATGTTGATAGCTCCCACAGGTCTAAATGAAGTGTCTGTGACATAATTTCATCAAATTGCATTTAATTATTTAACTATTGTCATTGTGAATCATCTTTTTCAGCCTTTCTGAGAACAGCCCATTTCAGTGCATGCCTCTTTAAATACCCAAAAGCTGCAGTTAACTACACCCTCCCCCTTATGTTAGTATTGCTAATCTTAGCTGGCAAGCTTCTAGCTTGGATAGTGAGCCTGAGCCAACTAATGTAAATATGTCATATCAATGCATTGCTGGGCAACAGAGGTGTGTGGTTTATGTGGTCAATAGGATATGACCGGTCCCTGGAGTACAATAAGCACAGAAACATTTGCAAATGTATAAATAGTGGCTAACTGATGCTAGCTAGCTGCTAGTATCAGCTAGCCACTAAAAATAAGGTCTAAAAGCAAGGTATATGGTCAAGTATGGGTAGCTGAATAAGGATTCCGGGGGGAGGGGGGGTGTTACAGAAAATGGCGATCAAAACCAGCCAGATTGACAGTTAAGCTGGCACCAGGCAACCTGTCTGTCAGCATCTCCCTATTAGCTCAGCCAGCTCTGACCAATTAGCTGAGCTAATGCTAATAGTTCAATGTAGCATCACAGGGAAAATGCAACAATATAAGCCAGAATGATTTGAGATATATTTTTGAATGTGGAGTAGTGAACCAAGTGGAAACAGGTATGTTTATTAGGGTGACTGAAATCTAAAGAAAATAACAACATAAAAATGTGCTTGGTAATTGGTGACTCGATTATGAGGAACATCAGAAGCAGGTACTGTGTCACTAAATTTTTTTCCTGGGGCTAAAGTATCTGACATTGAGGCTCTTACCCCTGACCTATTAAATGAATTCCCCCACGCTAAAACTGTCATTGTACATGTTGGATGCAACAACATCCCAGATGAAGCGTCGGAGATCTTAAAGAGTGACTTCAGGAGCCTTCTGTCCACTCTTATGAACTGTGGCAGACGTGTGTTTATCTCTGGGCCTTTGGCACCTTTCAGACGAGGTTGCAATTATTTTAGCAGAACTCTCAGTCTTAATACCTGGTTGTGTTCTACATGTCCTACTTTTAACATTGGTTTTGAAGATAATTTCAACCTGTTTTGGAACCACCCATCACTTTTGAGGTCAGATGGCATCCATCCAAATAGACTTGGTGCACTTGTTTTAAGGGACAATCTGTTCTATTCCATTCAGCGGTTTTTTAGTACAGTGACTGAAATTTGGTGCGTTAACTCACTTCGAAGTTCCTGGGTCTGCCAACCAGCCCTTCCTTGTTTCCACTTCTCATATTAATCTTATTAATCGAAATAATCCTCACTGTTTAGATCAGCCTTCAATTTATAACCCCATAGAGATTGTGTCTGTCTCCTGTTACCCAAAATATTACAACCCAAGACAAATACAACATAACTTGATAAATACACGCCTTTCTGCAGCTCCTCCTCATCCGCCACCCCTCAACTTTGCCCCTGTCTTCCCTCTTAGAGAACCTTTGTCTACTCCCCCCAAAGCTAATAAAAATATAATGTATAAACATCCCAAAGTGACTAAACAAAATGTTGGTAAAACTCAAATTAAACATCAAGTCTCTAAATTTAATAATCTGGCCTCTGTTCCTCCTCATAATTTAAAAATTAAATGTGGTTTGTTAAATATTAGGTCTTGAACTCCCAAGTCTCTATTAGTTCATGATCTATTAATTGATCATCAGATTGATTTAATATCCCTTACAGAGACTTGGCTATGGCAAGATGATTATGTTGGTTTAAATGAATCACCTCTCTCTGGTTATCTAAACTATCATAATCCCAGAAGTTCTGGTCGTGGAGGTGGAGTAGAGGCAATTTTCCATTCTAAATTACTAGTTAATTTAAATGAAAAATCATGTTTTAATTCCTTTGAGGGCCTGGTCCTCAGTATGGGGCATGTTAGCAATCTTAACTTAAACCCAGTTTTCTTTGCTATAGTTAACCATCCTCTCTCAGCCTACTCAGAGTTTTTATCCAAATTTGCTGAATTTTTAGCTGATTTAGTGCTGAAATCAGATAGAATAATTATAGTAGGGGATTTTAATATACATGTTAATGTAGATAGTGACTGTCTTAACTGCTTGCACTCCGTTGTACCACGGACGGGCAAGTCTCTGCATCCCAGAGTGCACGAGGGCGCTCTCGTGCGCCCTCGTGCACTCTGGGATGCACGATGGAGCTGTGGGAGCTGCATATTCGTTCTTCCACTGCAGACACAGCCGCGAACAGATTAGATCATCTGATTGACCTCTCATTCGACTAATAAGAGCCTTGAATTGGGTTTCTGAAACCTTGAAGAACCAATGACTGAAAACCTAGCAAGAAGGACCCGCCTACCAACGCTGTGAATGCAGTGTGCCAATTGAAGCAGAGAAGTTCGCCAGCTGTTTTTTTTAAGGCTGGGTGAAGAGAGACTGCTGCAGCAGATCAAAAAAGGACCCGCAGGAAGAACCCCACAGACCCAGCAGCACGGAGACCACCCACAAATACAACCTGTGTGACAGGGAGTGCCATTCGCGCATCGGCATGTTCGGCCACAGGCGGTGCTTATTTTGTTTTTGTTCCAGCAGAGTAGACGTTATGATTTCTTCCATGGTCATCATAGACCGAAGGAGGCTGACGGCGAAGGCTGAGTGACACGCACGCATTCGTCAGTCTTTTTTTAATTACTACTGTTATTTGTTTTGAAAAATCATTCGCCCAAAACCGCAATCAAGGAAGCACAAAACCGCAATAATGGAATTATGTTTTGATTGGGTCGCGGGACCAGAACCACGAGCGGACCAGCGTCGCGTTCATCTGACAGTGAGGAAGAGAAGTTCGCCAGGACACTGCTGTGAAGAGGTAAGGTGTTATAAGCTATATTATTCTTTATCCCTGAAAATTGTAATCCAAAATGACTTTTGACCGATCGGTAAATTACAACTGTGCAGCGCACGAAGTCTGAAGTTCGTGCGCCGCGGTACAAGGGGTTGTTTGCCGCGTCCAGACCGTGAACGATGCCCCCCCCCCCCCCCGCAATTCGTCTGTAGCGAGGGGGGGGGAAGCCGCGGTGACTGCGCTGCTGTCCCACATCGCCACATGAGGCTAATCCGTGATGTAGCGATGGCCGATGTCCATCCTCTGTAGCGAGGGGGGGTGGGACAACCCCCCCCCCACACACACACACAGAGACACAGCCCTGAGTGTGACCTTTCATTAGAGCCCAAAATGAAGCTTCTACATTGAAGCATTCAAAAGTTACAGACGTTTTTCCAAACTGTGCCATTTGGCACAATTTGGCACAGTTCCAAAATGCCTGGGAACTACCTGAGAACAAAGCTGTGTAATATATTCATTTTTTGTGGTTTTGTTACAAAATTTGGACCTCAGCTGGATAACACTTGGTTCTACATTTCTGTTGCATTTTCCAGCCCGGATCTGAAGCTGTGTGTTATTTGCAAGCATTTGTATCCAAAAAAACACCCAGGCCAAATTTATTTTCTTCAAGTTCACTATGTTTAGATGACTGTAACTCAGTGGCCGGAGCACTTAGAGAGATTATGACTGTTTTGCCAAAAAATTCTAAGTGTTTTCTTTTAAATGAGACCAACCCCATGAAGATGCTGCAAAGGGTTGAAGAACAGCTTTCAATTTACTTTGGGCACATTATTTTTTGGCATTTTTAGGGAAATTGACCGGAGCGCAAGGGGTTAAAGTCTCTAGTGTCAGAAAATCACACACAACACCATATCACCCAATGGCAAATGGGAGTGCAGAGTGCTTTAATCGAATGCTCAAAGGTATGATCCGTGCACTGTCCCCTGGCGAGAAAGCTGACTGGCCATGACGACTGCAAACTCTGTCATTTATGTACAATTGCACAGCCCATGAGACTATGGGCTATCCACCCTTCTACCTCATGTTCGGCAGAGTTACTCACTTGCCTGTCGATGTCCTGTTTCACTCTGTGCTTCACAGTTCCACTGTGGCGAATTATGACAGGTTAGTGTCCTCTCTGGTTGAAGATCTTAAAGAAGCCATGTTGACTGCACAGGATAGTGCTGTGAAAGAACAAAAGAGTCATGGGCGACTCTACAATCTACAGGTGAAGGGGTCTGGTATCGAGCTCGGCGACAGGGTTCTCTTAGCCAACAGGAAAGAATGGGGCAAGAAAAAGCTTGCTGATCGCTGGGAACCAACAATTTACACTGTGGTGGACATGAAACCAGAGACACACACATACAGTTTCTGCAACACGCTCACAGGCCAGGAACGGGTGTTCCACAGAAACTTCCTGATGCCCGCTAACTTCCTCCCTGTTGATGTCCTGAGTTCTATGTCTGACTTTGTTTCCTCGCCATCAGCATCTGGATCCACTGACCCTGCCTGCACAGGAGACAGCAGCAAGTCTATGACTGGAAGAAATGATGTTGCTGCTTCTGCTGATGATGCAAGCCTCGCTGCTAATACTGACATTTCTGCACAAGAGACAGAAAGCGAGGGCTCTCTTCTTACTCCAGAGCCGGTGAACTCAGAGCTCAGAACCCGTGAGCGGGTCACACAAGTGTCTGTACCTAGCCTGTCGAAGATGGATGCCGCTGATGTGATGAGTGTGACATCTGACCCCCATGTGGTCTCCAAACTCCATGTTAATTACAGTGTCGATGCACAGCCTTTAACTTGTGACCCTGTCCCTATCACTGCTGTGGATGTTGCCTCAGACTTGAGAATGTCAGAACCTGCTGTTTCTGAGTTGGCCAAACCTGATGGGGCCTTAGGTACTTTTGGCAATGCCCAAGACTCCCCAAGTTATGTCAGTCCTTCAGAAGCTACCGCTCAAGTCAGGTCTAGATTTGGCCGACTTGTCAAACCTGTGAATCGACTGATACAAACCATGTCGAGGCAGGATGTTATTCGGGATAAATTTGATGTTAAATCCATGTGCAAGTCTGTGTTTCAGGTTCTCACTGATTAGTGTGTAGCTTCTTGTATGGTTCATTGTTTTTGTTTTACAGAGCCACATTAAGATGTTCTTCTTTTCTCTAGAGAACTTACTGTTTGCAGCTGTATTGGGGTTTTGTGGGGTGTACAAGGCACCCTGTTTGCCAGTTGTTGGATTGAGAGTTTAGCGCTACTTTCATACCACTTCATCCTTATAGGATACTTTTTTGTTGGTGTTTCCTGTAATTGGGACCCCTACTCTTGGTCGGTGTGTTTGGTACAGTATGCAGTGTGCTCAAATTCGATAAAATTCAGTGGGGGCATGTGTAACGGATGTAAAAATGCACCTAATTGTTGTACTTTATTTTATTCATTATTTTTGTGAATTTTATCTCATTGAGGAATTTTATTTATTTTATTTTCTCCTGTCCTCCTGGTTCCTGTGAGTAGTTCCGCCTTTCTGGTTCCTCACAGAGACCTTGCCCTTCTGTGAGGTAAAGTGTGTGGAGGAAGTGCTCCAGTTAAAATGTTACTTTTTGATATTAATTAGCTTGAATATGATGTCAGCCTTTATGTATTTTGTGTATTACTAATTTTAGTGTCTACTCGGAGTGGTTTCATGTTATTTTGTTCAGTTATTTTAATATTAATTTAAATTTAAAGAAATCGTTTTTGGTGCCATTGGTCACATGATGCAAAGGACACGGTTTAACACAACGGTCATGTATTTATGTTAATATTTTATTTTAGGAGCACTGTGTTCCATTGTGGAGGTGGAGGACATCACCTTGTTTTATTTTTCATTATCCAGGTATGACTTTTGTCTGTTTATTGTTTTTATGGTGCATTATTTCTGTTAATCCACACTACTGTCTGGTGTTATGTTTTGTCCACAAGAGGACACTGTTTCTTTTATACGTTTTGTATGTAATTTACCTTTCATGACTGTCACAGGTGCCAAATGGTGCCTAACCCCCTAGTGGTCAAGAGTGGTAAAGATTTTTGTCAAGAAAATATTCAGATCAGATGTCAGAGATTTTCTAGGCTATAATTTGCAAGTGGGAAGAGATAATGGCTTACTGTCAATTAGAAAGATGTAGAATATGATCCAAAGTTTCACATAGGAGTAAATTTACACATCTAATTTGCATAATGCCGCAGCAGTGATATCAAATTACAGAACTGTCAGTCAAAAGTGGACTTTGGACATAGTTGCACAAAGAATGGTTCTGCTTTTGTCACAGTTTCTTGTTTTGTTTTTTTTTTTCTTATTTTATTTTTATAAACTATATGATCCAGAAAATCAGGAGAATGTACACAGCCGATAAAAATCAATCAGACCTACCGCTCGTCGCGTCTTTTTATTCGTCCATTTTTGTCATCCATGGTCCTTATTTTGTCTTCTGCCAGGCAATTTTGCTTTCTCTCCCACATCCAGAAAGTCTCACATGAATCTTGTGATTTAGCCCAGCTCAATTTCGGTTACAAAACAATCCATCAGCGATTGTTTTCTGTTGTCACGAGCAGCTCCGTTGATAGCAGACAAAACTGGACATGGTCCAGACTGTGTTCTCCTGTCACAAAAGGTAAATTTTCCCCTTCATAAGCTAAATAATCTCTTTTTTTGTATCATAGTCGACAACTTTGGGAGAAAATCCTCCATTTCAGTCCATCAGCAGCGATGGGTAGCATCCATATTGGATTGTCTTCTTCTTCTACTCTCGGTTTCTCAAAGAAGAAGAAAAAGAAGAAGAAGAAGAATTTCTTCTTCTGTGGTGTATTCCATGTCAGTCATGATTCCTCCAACATGTGTCTGCCACCTTGTGAACAGGCATAATCAGTACAAATCCTCACTACAGCTGGGCAGTGTTTCTGCACGTCATATCACTTGACAGGCGCAGTGCTGCACTGTGCCACTAGGGGCGCATGATCTGTCCATGAAATCTGGTCAGTTAAAAGGTTAAATAGGTTTTTTTTTTTTAAAAGGCCTATATCATGCAAAATCGACCTTTTTGAGCCTTTAAGCATGTTATAATGTTAATTCCTCACCAAAAACACCCCCAAAGTGGTATTTTGCTCCATTCACTCATCTCTGAGTATTCCTCCTCACCCCTGCTCTCTGAGCTGCTGCTCCGCCCTGTCCCTGATAATGATTGGGTGCCCACATTCATACGTATGAACGTGGGTGAGCCGCCCACTTCAGGAAGTGCCTGTGCTGCCAGCACCGCCCCCAGGCTAGCGCACACACCCACTTTCTCCACGCAGCTAATGGAGTGGTGATGGGCAAAACTCTTTCACTTTAGCATTGACGCTGTGAAGAAGTAGTTCCTCTCGCACCTAATCTGCTCAGTGAGCACCTACAAACACGGACAGCAGCATCACTATACAAAGTTCTATAATAAATACAACACTATGAAAGACATTTCTCTTAGCTTTTCATTTACCAGTCAGAAACTTCCTGTAAACGTCTTCGAGGTCGCTGTGGTATCTCGTGCACCTCAAATTCCCGATCGGACTCTGGTTCAAGAGTGTAAGGGTCCACAACATGCTCATCCATCTTTTCTAAAGTTTACTGTAGATGTTGTTTTCGTGGGCGGAACCCAGCGACACGCTGCAGCAGCCAGCTCAAGGGGTTACGTCATGAAATGGGCGACAGCCACAAGAAGGAGAGGCGGAGCCTCAGAGATCGAGGCATCTTACTTCCGGGGTGGAAAAGTAGCTCGTGAAAATAACTCATATTCCATAAGAAATTCATTCTCCAGTGTACCAAAGGTAATATGCTATCACATACATGCATATAGTTTACTCTGAAAGGCTTAAAATAGCATGATATAGGCCCTTTAAGAAATATGTTCCCAATTTGTGTTTTATGTATACTATGTTATAAATATTGTTAAAAATTTATGTTGACAGAGAGTTTGCTCTTCTGTGAGGAGCACTGTGTTTCAATCAATCAATCAATCAATCAATCTTTATTTCGGATAGATTAAAAGTACAGATTAAAAGAAACAGAATAATATAACAAAGGGGGAAAGAAAATCCAACAAGGTCAAATTAGACAATAACTCCTCTGATTATACAGTTCAACATCTTGTATCCAAGATGGCGCCCACAGCGGTCGACATGGTGCTTCGCTGCGCTCTTTGTTTGTTTTTGTTTGTCAATTGTGTGTCTGCTTGCACTTATACCCGTGAAGAACTTCTAAATATCAGGACTTTCACCCCCACGGACCTCCTCCCAGTTTTTCTAGCCCCTGCCGCCGATCTGGTTTATTGTTTGGCTCGGAAAGTGAGACGGCGGAAGAGAGGAAGACGAGCGGGCGCTCTCGTACGACTTCGCAGGAGAGGCTCGCGAACGGCGCTGCCTGGCATATTTCTGTCCAATACCAACTCTCTCTCTAACAAGGTAGATGAACTGAGACTGCTGATGCGTTTTAAGGACCTCGCCTCCTCAGCTGTCCTCTGCTTTACTGAGACCTGGCTCCGGGAAAATATACCGGACAGCGCGCTGCGCCTCGACGGCTTTCAGCTCTTCCGTGCTGATCGTGACACAGAGCTTTCCGGCAAGACCACAGGAGGCGGTGTCTGCTTCTACATCAACTGCAGCTGGTGCTCTGATGTAACGGTAATTTCCAAACACTGTTCTCCTGCCTTGGAATTTCTTGTTATCAATTGCAAGCCCTTCTATTCCCCGCGGGAGTTTGCTTCTTTCATAATGATCGCTGTGTACGCCCCTCCCGACGCGGACACGCGCGAAGCTCAGCGTGTGCTCGCGGATCACATTCAACACACAGAGCGGAGTTTTCCAGACTCGCTGATTATTGTGGCTGGCGACTTTAATCAGTGCAATCTGAGCCACGATCTCCCCCGCTACAAACAGTTTATTAAATGCCCCACCAGAGGATTAAACACACCTGGATCACTGTTACACCACAGTGAAAGACGCATATCGCGCTGTCCCCTCGAGCTGCGCTGGGATTATCTGATCACGTGATGGTTCACCTCATTCCCACATACAGACAGAGATTGAAGCTCACTAAACCTGTTGTGAGCACTACGAAGATCCGGGACCAGTGATGCTGAGGAGAAGCTGGAAACGTGCATGGAAATATCTGACTGGGGCATGCTTAAAGGAGCCACGCATGATCTGGATGAGTATACGGACACTGTGAACTCATATATCCACTTTTGTGAAGAGAACATTCTTCCATCACGCACCAGGGTGAGTTACTCTAATGACAAACCCTGGTTCACAGCTAAGCTCAGACAGATCAGGAAGGAGAAGGAAGCAGCGCTGAAAAGTGGAGACAGGGACTGCTACAGGGAGGTTAAATACCGGTTTAACAGAGAGCTGAAGAGGGCTAAATCTCTATACTCAGAGAGACTCCAGCAGCAGTTCACTGCTAATGATTCGGCTTCCGTGTGGAGAGGACTGAGGCAGATCACCAACTATCGGCCTCAGGCTCCTAAAGGTCAGGATGACAAAGCCCTTTGTCAAAGACTGTCCCAACACTATGCCCGTTTTGACACCTCGTCATCTGTGTCCAACTCCCCCCCTCCCTCCAGCTCCACAGCCTCCACATTCCCTACTTCATTTAAGGCACCCCCCCCTCCTCCCCCCCTCCCCTTATCATCAGTGAGCAGGATGTGCTCAAACAGTTCTCCAGACTGAACCCGCGCAAGGCCCCCGGCCCAGACGGCGTGTCTCCCTCCACCCTGAGACTCTGTGCGAAACAGCTGGCTCCTGTATTCACAGACATTTTTAACACCTCCCTTAAGTTATGCCACGTGCCGTCCTGCCTCAAATCCTCCACCATCATCCCTGTCCCCAAGAAGCCACGGATCACTGGACTTAATGACTACAGACCTGTAGCGCTCACCTCTGTAGTCATGAAGTCCCTTTGAGCGCCTGGTCCTGTCCCACACTCAAGTCCATCACCACCCCTCTCCTGGACCCGCTGCAGTTTGCCTACCGAGCCAACAGGTCTGTAGACGATGCAGTCAACCTGGCCCTCCACTCCATCCTGCAGCACCTGGACTCCCCGGGAACCTACGCCAGGATCCTGTTTGTGGACTTCAGCTCCGCATTCAACACCATCCGCCCCGCTCTGCTCCGGGACAAGCTGTCCCTGCTCAACGTGCCTGACTCCCTCTGCAGGTGGATCATCGACTTCCTGACGGACCGGAGGCAGCATGTGCGGCTGGGAAGACTGTCTCAGACTATACTAGCATCAGCACCGGATCACCCCAGGGCTGTGTACTTTCCCCCCCTACTCTTCTCCCTTTACACCAACTCCTGCACCTCCAGCCACCAGTCTGTCAAGTTGATCAAGTTTGCGGACGACACCCACCCTCATCGGGTTCATCTCCAACGGCGACGAGTCCGCCTACAGGAGAGAGGTGGCCCAGCTGGCGTCCTGGTGCAGCAATAACAACCTGCAGCTGAACGCTCTGAAGACAGTGGAGATGATTGTAGACTTCAGGAAAGTCACTACTCCTCTGCCCCCCCTCACCCTCTCAGGCTCTCCCATCACCACTGCTGATTCCTTCCGCTTCCTAGGCACTACCATCACCAGGGACCTCAAATGGGAGCTGACCATCAGCTCACTCATCAAAAAAGCCCAGCAGAGGATGTTCTTCCTGCGGCAGCTGAGGAAGCTCAAGCTACCCACCAAGATGTTAGTGCAGTTCTACACGAGCCATCATCGAGTCCATCCTCACACCCTCATAACCGTGTGGTACGCAGGAGCCCTGCCAGGGACAGACTAAGGCTTGCAGCGCGTCGTGCGCACTGCTGAGAAGGTGATCGGCTGCAAGCTCCCATCTCTCCAGGATCTGTACATCTCCAGGACCCGGAGGCGTGCTGGCCGGATCATAGCCGATCCCTCACACCCTGGTCACGTACTGTTTGCCCCCCCTCCCCTCTGGTAGAAGACTTCGGTCCATCCAGACTAAAACCTCCCGTCACATGAACAGCTCTTCCCCTCTGCCATTAGACTGCTGAACACTAAGTGACTTATTGACTCTCGTGCACCATGTACAGCAGCTCAACCAGACTCATGTCAATCATCACTGTTTTCTTCCTGCATTACCGACTGCACTATATAGTTCTCCACAGTATCTGCTGCTGGCTAATATATATTTTAACTGTTGACCAGTATCACTTAATCTTATCCTACACTTTATTACATGTATAGTTTATTTCTCTTATCTTATCATGTTTAATGTTGCAGCATTGTACCGAGACAAATTCCTAGTTTGTGTACTACATGAACAATGGCAATAAACCTGATTCTGATTCTGATTCTGAAAAAAACATAAGTTATCCGAAATGGGTGATGGCTGAAGCCACAGCTTATATGCCCACCCATATTCCATCCAAGAATTCAAAAGAAAAACAAACAAGAGCGATTACAATTCAGACAAAGCTAAGACAAAATGTGACAAAAAAAACAACAAACAAAAAAAAAAACACCTAAGCAACAACACAACACAGACTGGATATGACAATCCTTATGTGATTTTACATGTCATCTTGTACATATGTTTGGAGTATTTCTTCCTTTAGTTTTTGTTTAAACTGTCCAAGCGTTGTACATGATTTTAATTCAGGTCCAAAATCGTTCCATAATCTGACTCCTTGCACTGAAACATAGTGTTGCTTGGTGTAGTTCTCACTGAAGGTTTTTGAAATATACATTTCCTCTGAAATGATATTGTTTCTCCCTTATTTGGAACAGCTTTTGGATATTGCGGGCAGTGATAGATTCTTCACTTTAAACATTGTTACTGCAGTTTTAAAGTCAACCAGATCTTTCAACTTGAGAGCTTTTATTTAAGAGAAAGTGGGTTTGTGGTTCCCTGTAAGCAGCTTTGTTTAATATTCTAATAGCTCTCTTCTGAAGCATAAAGACTGGATATATGTTTGTTTTATATGTATTTCCCCATACTTCAGTACAATATGTCATGTATGGGAGTATTAATGAATGATACAAGGTATATAGTGTGGGTTGATTCAGCAAATATTTCACTCTGTGTAGTATTGCAATTGATTTGGATATTTTACCTTTAATATAATTAATATGTGACTTCCAACACAGTTTATTATCAATTATTACACCAAGAAATTTAGTTTCGGATACCCTTTCAATCTCTACACCATTTACACTGAGTTTAGATACTAAGTTGTTGTGATGATTGTTAAAAACTATAAATTTTGTCTTACTTAAATTGAGTGTTAATTTGTTTGAATCAGACCACAGTTTAAGCTTTCCTAATTCCTTTCCGAGTGTATCCAAAAGTTGTTCCAAATTGCTTCCACTGCATAATAAATTAGTGTCATCGGCAAACAATATTAAATGCATTTTTTCCGAAACTTTACATATATCATTTATATACATATTGAATAACAATGGCCCCAAAACTGAACCCTGTGGGACTCCACAAGTAACCTTCAGTAACTGTGAGTTTTTGTTACCAACACATACATACTGATATCTATCTTTAAGTAACTACATAACCAGGACAGTGCTACTCCCCTAATACTACAATTTTGTAGTTTCTTTAATAATAAATTATGATCCACTGTATCAAATGTTTTTTTTAAGATCCAGGAATACCCCAACTGAATACTCTTTATTTTCAACGGCAGTTGATATTTTTTCTATAAATTCCATTAGAGCAAATGCACTTGTCCTCTTGTGTCTGAACCCATATTGCTGCTCACACAATAAATTATTCTTCAGTATGAAGTTGTCAATTCTCTCATGAGAATATTTTCAAGTATCTTGGAAAATTGCGGCAATAGTGAAATTGGTCTATAGTTTGAAAGTTCCCCTCTGTCACCCGTCTTGTATATCAGAATTACTTTAGCTATTTTCATTGCATTGGGAAATATACCTGTTTGGAGAGACAGGTTACAAATATACGTCAGTGGTTTCACTAAGCATTCAATAATAGTTTTGACTAAGAGCATGTCAATACCATCACAGTCCGTAGATGTTTTACTTTTAAACGATTTAACAATTTCAATGACCTCTCTCTCATCTGTGTTCTTTATGAAAATGGAATCTTTTATAGCAGTGTTTTTGCTTATTGTATCACCTGTGGGTGCCATAATGGGTATTTCTGGAGCCAAATTAGGACCAATGTTAACAAAAAAGTTATTAAATTCATCTGCAGGTGAAGCTGCATTCACACTCTGAGTCGTTTTATTATCCATGGTGGAGGTGGAGGTGGAGGACATCACCTTGTTTAATTTTTTGTTATCCAGAAAATAAATGCTGGAAAGAAGTTCCTTGGTAATATGTATTTATTTACTGTTCATACTCTGTTTATATTGCAGCTCTTATTTGTGTGGTATGGGGTGGTGGCTCCGGCTTCCGGTCCCGCCAGCCCTGGTGGTATAAGAGGGGCTGCAGGTGTGCGTGTGTGTGTGTGTGTGGGGTCTCTTCCGCTTTACCCCTGCCAGCAGCTGCATGCACGGTCGGGTGTAGAGAGTCCAGCTTATAAATAAAAAAGTGTTCAGCCCCACTCCTGGTGTAATCCTTGTCTTAAAGTTACGACAAAAACATTTGGCGATGAGAGATAAACTCATGGAGGTGTGTGGGACACCTATTGTCCATTTCTGGAGTTCCCGGGGTAGCCGCCCTGTACCGTGGCCTCGGTGGTATGAGCTTTTCAGACATACATGGTGGCGTTGGACCCTGGGACGAATGGTGAAGCTGAGGGCTCGTGCGTTGTTAGTACACAACCTGTGACTGGGAAAACAGAGAATTTTGGGCACTCTTGGGAGACTCGTACAATTACAAACAAGTGGTCGAGTTAATGGTCCGCCATTTCAGGGTGCTGGACAATGTCATCATCAGACGGATTAAATTCAGACAGCGCCGCCAACAGGTAGGCGAACAGACCCAGCAGTTTGTGTTGGACTTAAGGCAGTTGGCCGCTCTGAGTACCGTTTAGGCCGCTGGAGAAGAAATGGTTTGCGACCAGATGGTGGAACACAGCCACTGTGCTGCGGTCCGCTCCAAGCTGCTCTCATTCCCAGGTGAGTTGACGCGGCTAGGGCTGTTGAGTTGGTGCTACAGCTGGAAGCAGCTGACAAGCTAACTAACTAGGACGACGTGGAGGAGGCCAATGCTGCACGGATGAGGTTCTGCCCCGGGAAGCCCAGGTGTATGGGTTGTGGGTCACCAAAGCACCGCTATAAGGCTAGAGAGTGTGAGGCAAGAGGGAAGAACTGCGAAAATGTGGCCGTCTACATCACTTCGCAAGAGTATGCCAGTCAGCAGAGCAGGAAAGCCCGTGCAGGAATTCAACTCCCCCCGTCCGACGGTGATACACACGGTGTCCCCGAGTACCTGTGGCACACACGCTGCACGGTGGTTCTGGATGGAGTTCCGGTACTGATGCTGGTCGACACAGGAGCGGAGAGTTTTGTGCTGAATTGGGCTACAGTTAGAGAATGTTTTCCCCACTACAGGATTGGATGCATCTCAGCGCCACTTTGGGGCTATGGAGGAGGATGGTTTGCCGCTATGGGTACCATCACACTGACAGCTCAGTACAAATCGGTGGAGATGGCTGATGTGGAGTTTGTTGTGATGGCCTACAGTTCTAACATCATGGGCTTCAACCTGTTTTATGGTCTTGGATTTTCCATCAAGAGTGGTGCTGGGGAGGAGTGGTCAGACTGCGGACTGTGGGACTGACCAGTTCCGAGAGTTAGGGACGATGCTGTGTGGGATGAGCAGTTGCTGGGCACTTTGGAAAGTGAACAGGCCATGTCGCCCACAGGATCCCCACGGGAAAGGGGGGGTGCAGTCTCCAAGTTGCCCTGGATGTGGGCGCCCGGCGGCACGGGGGAGGATCTGCGGTGGCGAGCGATGCCCAAATGATGTTCTCAGGTGTTCCCGGAGCATGGCCATGGAGGACAGGTGAACACAGGACCACTAGGGACGGGGTCAGCAGTGGATTTACAAGCGGTTGGGGGCATGACCAAGTGGCACTGGAGGAACTAGTGCCACGCAGAAACACTGCAGGCTGTGCAAGGCCCTCGCTTGGGAGTCACGGACTGGGTTTAAGGCTCGGGCGGAGGCTGAGGTCCAGGCTGGGTGAGGGAAAAGCGGAAGATGGTAGCAGTACCAGGGTCAGCTGCAGGGTGACTGATGTGTGGCACAATGGTTATCTCTGCTGTCCGGATGGCTTCGTGGTGCCATCCTAAGGAGTTACGGCGGGCCCTGAGAGGCAGAAAGGGCACCGCCCCAGACGGATGGAGTGCTTGGAGGGTGTGGAGGAGAAGACGCTTCGGGTTTAAGGCGACCAGCTGTGGTCCAGGAAGCAAACTGCCTCCAGGGGTGAATTAATGGTGATGGGTCGGGAAGGGGGGGGGGGGGGGGGGCACGGGTCATCCTCACCAAGTCATGGATGTGTTCTGGTTGTTTAATCTTGTTCAGTGTTAATAGTTTGGGGGATTGCTGTAATATTTTATATTATGTAGGAGGACACGATAGTAATTTTTTTTTATTGGACTTCTATAGCATAGGCGGCAGAATAACCCACCTCACCATGTGGAGGGTAGGACGGCGGTCTACCCATCCCCCCTAATTTTAGTTCTTTTGGTGTGAATGTCATAGGCCCTTTTTGGTGATTTTGGTTTAATTATGTTTAGCGGGTGATTCCTTCTTTAAGCTGAAGAAGGAGTCCTATCAAGCTTGGTTGGCTTGTGGGACTCCCGAAGCAGCTGAGGTGTACCGGCAGGCCAAGCGGAGTGCAGCTCGGGTGGTTGCTGAAGCAAAAACCCAGGTATGGGAGGAGTTCGGTGAGGCCATGGAACAAGACTTTCGGTCGGCTTCAAAGAGATTCTGGCAAACTGTTCGGCGGCCTCAGGAGGGGAAAGCAGCCCCCGTCCACACTGTGTATGGTGCGGATGGGACACTGTTGACTTCAACTGGGGATATCGTCGGGCGGTGGAAGGAATACTTCGAGGATCTCCTCAATCCCACTGATACACCTTCCACAGAGGAAGCAGGGTTTGGGGACGAGGGGGATGACTCGCCTATCACAGGGGCTGAAGTCGCCAAGGTGGTTAAAAATCTCCTTGGTGGCCGGGCCCCGGGGGGTGGACGAGATTCGCCCTGAGTACCTCAAGGCCCTGGATGTTGTTGGGTTGTCCATGGTTGACACGCCTCTGCAACATTGCGTGGAGGTCGGGGGCAGTGCCTTTGGCATGGCAAAAACCAGGGTGGTGGTTCCTCTCTTCAAAAAAGGGGACCGGAGGGTGTGCTCCAACTTTAGAGGGATCACACTCCTCAGCCTCCCTGGGGAAGGTCTATGCCAAGGTACTGGAGAGGAGAGTCCGGCCGTTGGTCGAACCTCGGATTCAGGAGGAGCAATGTGGTTTTCATCCTGGCCGTGGCACATCGGACCAGCTCTTTACCCTCTCGAGAATTCTTGAGGGTTCGTGGAGTTTGCCCAACCAGTTTACATGTGTTTTGTGGACTTGGAGAAGGCATTTGACCGCGTCCCTCGTGGATTTTTGTGGGGGGTGCTTCGGGAGTATGGGGTATCGGCTTGTTGTTACGAGCTATTCGGTCTCTGTACGACTGTTGTGAGAGTTTGGTTCGTATTGCCAACACTCGGTCAGAGTCATTCCCAGTGAGAGTTGGACCTCCGCCAGGGCTGCCCTTTGTCACTGATCCTGTTCATAATTTTTATGGACAGGATTTCTAGGCGCAGCCAGGGAATGGAGGGTGTCATGCTTGGTGACCACAGGATCTCATCTCTGTTGTTTGCAGATGATGTTGTCCTGTTGGCTTCATCCAGCAATGACCTACAGCTCTTGCTGGGACGGTTTGCCGCTGAGTGTGAAGCGGCTGGGATGAGAATCAGCACCTCCAAGTCCGAGTCCATGGTCCTCAGCCGGAAAAAGGTGGATTGTCCTCTCCGGGTTGGGGACAGACTCCTGCCCCAAGTGGAGGAGTTTAAGTATCTTGGGGTCTTGTTCACGAGTGAGGGGAAAATGGAGCGAGAGATCGACAGACGGATTGGAGCAGCATCTGCAGTGATGCAGACGTTGTACCGGTCTGTTGTGATGAAGAGGGAGCTTAGTTCTAAGGCAAAGCTGTCGATTTACCAGTCAATCTACGTTCCTACTCTCACCTATGGTCATGAGCTTTGGGTAATGACCGAAAGAACGAGATCGCGGATACAAGCGGCTGAAATGAGCTTTCTCCAAAGGATTGCTGGACTCACCCTCAGAGATAGGGTGAGGAGCTCAGTCATCCGGGAGAAGCTCAGAGTAGAACCGCTGCTCCTCCACATTGAAAGGAGTCAGTTGAGGTGGTATGGGCATCTGATTAGGATGCCTCCTGGACGCCTCCCACTTGAGGTGTTTCAGGCACGTCCCACTGGGAGAAGACCCCGGGGCAGACCCAGGACTCGGTGGAGAGACTATGTCTCCCAGCTGGTCTGGGAATGCCTTGGTATCCCCTCTGAAGAGCTGGAGCAGGTGGCTGGGGAGAGGGAAGTCTGGGCTTCTCTGCTTGAACTGCTGCCTCCGCAACCCGGAACTCCGGAAAAGCGGTAGAAGATGGATGGATTGATGGATAGCGGGTGATTTGGGTTCTAAATTGAGGTGGGCTGATTGTATGTGTGTTTTGACTTTTTTCTGCGGGGGGGGGGGTGTTATGTATTTATTTACTGTTCATATTCTATTTATATTGGCGCTCTTATTTGTGTGGTATGGGGTGGTGGCTCCTGCTTCCGGTCCCGCCAGCCCCGGTGGTATAAGAGGGACTGCAGGTGGGGGGGGGGGGGGTGTCTCTTCTGCCTTACCTCTGCCAGGGCTGCATGCACGATCAGGTGTACAGTGTCCAGCTTATTAATAAACAAGTGTTCAGTTCCACTACTGGTGTAATCCTTGTCTTCAAGTTACGACATAACACTTGGCCTCTGATTCCTGCCCTAACCACACACACGTTACATGGTGAACTTTCATTTATCTGTGCTTCCTGTTTTATTTTATCTCATTTATTTACATGCTGTTGTGATATGCAACTATTTCATGGAAGTAAATCCTCTAAATATGCGTTTTTAATGGGCTGGTCCAGGGGTGTCAAACATATGGCTTGTGGGGCAAAAAAAAAAACGCCCACCAGGGGGGTCCAAAGTTTTCTCTGTGAATTTACAGCTTTATTTCTAGTAAATTTCTGACTTTCTACTGATTACAATAGTTTAAGTAAATCTGAGACATTTTTTCTCTGTAAGATGGGACTTTTTTCTCAGTTTTCTTTTTCTTCTTTTTTCTGATGAGAACAAGGGGCCCTTGATCTTGCTGTGTGTGTGTGTGTTGTTTTTTTTTTTTTTTTTGGTGTTTTTTTATGGCATTTCTGATGCATTTCCTAACTTTACTTTCTGGGCAACCACTGACTTCTGGGTAAGTCCGGATGGCAACCAAGGGAGATTGGTGATGCTGGAGAGACAGCTGACCTTCAGGAAAGTCCGGTATGGGTATCAGGGGCCAGCAACCTCTGATGCAGCACTCGCAAGAGAGCACCAAGCAAGCTACATTACAGACAAATAAGAAATACCCCCAGAGTCTCCCGAGAGGGGGGGAGGATGAGAGACTCAATCAGACAGATTCTATGGCAATGACAAGGAATGTGACCAGGTTACAGAAGAGACTTATACAAACAACTTTAACAGGGGACACATGGGAGGTAAAATGCCACTGTGGAAAGATGTGCAAAAATGCAGTGGGGCTCAAAATACATCAGAGCTGGTCAAAATGTGGTCGAGGGAAGGGGCATGCACAACGCGAAGACTCACAGTCTGGTGAGACGAAGGAGGATGATGGACAGGAAGCACACCACAGTTCCATTGATCTCTCAGTGCCTGTAAATTTCCAAGAGCACATATATGACACCCCTAATGCCCCCACAGAAAGCCACTCCCAACCTATGAAGGAGAAAATCAAGTGGCTCAAAATGAGTGACACCAAGGAGTGGACCAACCTGGATGAAGATCTGGACAAAATTCTTGAAAGAGTCCAAGAAGGACCCATTGAAAAGAAGATAGTATGCCTTACCACTATTACTTACAATCTGGCAAAAGAACGTTATGGGACATTGCCAAGGTGGGAGGAGAAAGCCAAAGGTGAAAAACAGCCTAATAGAAGGGAAAGGAAAATCAAACAATTGAGGAAGGCACTCAAGAGCCTAAATAAGCTGTTTACAAGGGCCAGCAGTGGGGAAAAGGAAGGGATAAACAAACTGACAGCAAGCCTCTGAGATCAGCTAATTAGAGCAAGAAGAGCAGAGGATCAAAGTAAAGGGCAAAAAAGGAAGGAAGCAGAAAGAGCCCGGTTCATTAAACATCCATTCCGATTTGTAAAATCCTTCTTAGGGAAGACCAAGTCTGGGACCCAAATAAGCTCTAGGGAGGAGGTGGAGGAATTTTTGAAGGAAACCTTCAGTGATTCTTCAAAAGACAAGGCCCTAGCTGATTTTTGAAAACCTCTGTAACGTGGAGCCTCCAACCTCAATACTAAGCACAGAACTTCCATCATGGAGAGAAGTCCAAGATGTTGTGAAGCACGCCAAATCATCCTCTGCCCCAGGTCCCAGTTGTATACCATATGGTATACAAAAAATGCCCTAAGCTCCTCAGAAGGCTATGGAAGCTTATCCGAGGAATTTGGTCAAAGGGCAGTGTACCAACAGTCTGGAAAAGAGCAGATGGGTGTTTGGTGGCCAAAGAACAAAATTCAACTCGCATCAGTCAATTCCAGACGATCTCTCTGCTTAGTGTGGAGGGTAAAATCTTTTTTTCCATACTAGCCAAAAGAATGACATCATATATGATCCAGAATGGCTACATCAACACCTCCATACAAAAAGGGGGCATCGAGGTGTTCTCTGGATGCCTGGAACACACAGGGGTGATCAGCCAATAAGTGCAGGAGGCAAAAGAGACCAAAGGAAACCTCACAGTTGTCTGGCTTGACTGCGCCAATGCGTAAGGATCTATTCCCCATAGTTTGATTAAGGTAGCCATGAACCAGTATCACATTCCAGACTATATTAAGGGCTTGATTATCAACTACTTAGCCGATATTAGACTACGATTTCAGACCTTGAAGTTTACAACAAAGTTCCAGCCTATTGAAAAAGGAATTGTGACAGGGTGCACCATCTCACCCATCTTGTTTGTCATGAGGATGAATCTGATCATTTCCACAGCCAATAAAAAGGCAAGAGGCCCAATGACTGCTGCAGGAAGCCAGCAGCCAGCAATCAGGGGATTCATGGATGATCTCACTACAACAACTCCAACCCATGTGCAAGCAAGATGGATCTTAGCTGAACTTGACAACATGGCAACCTGGGCAAAGATGACTTTCAAACCCAAGAAATCAAGGTGCCTGGTAATCCAAAGGGGAAAACCAACAGAGAAGTTCAAACTACTCATGCAAAAGGAAGTCATCCCAAGCATAAAAGGAAACCCTATCAAGTGCCTGAGAAAATGGTACGACAACAGCCTTACTGACAACAACAAAAACAACAAAAACAACATCTGCAATACAGAACATCAAACGGAAGAGTGGCTAAAGAAAATCAATAGGTCTGGGCTGCCTGGAAAATACAAGTGCTGGATTTATGAGCATGGCCTGCTTCCGAGACTTATGTGGCTGCTCACCGTATATGAAGTGCCATTAACATGGGTTGAAGGACTGGAAAGGAAATTCAACAAGCACCTCCACAGATGGTTAGGAATACCTCCGAGTTTTAGATCTGTGGGGCTATACATAAGGTCGGGACAGCTTCAGCTCCCATTGTCTTCTGTAGTTGAGGAATTCCAAGTTGCCAAGTGCAGACTTTCGCTGACATACCGGGACTCCAAGGACCAGCTTATTCAAGAAGCGGGAATTCAAACAAGGTCAGGGCGAAAGTGGTCTGCCACTAAAGCCATCAGTCAAGCAGAAGGCTCCCTTATTACTAGGGAGATCATTGGAAACCCCTGCACTGGACGTCAAGGCTTAGGAACATTTCATTTTCAACAGTGGTCAAAGTCTACCCCTCAGGAAAAAAAGAACCTTAATCCAGGAAGAAGTCAGAAACCTTGAAGAGGAGAGGAGAAGAGTTAAAGCCATTAAGCTCGGAATTCAAGGATCTTGGACCAGGTGGGAACTGCCTACATGGAAAATCTCATGGACTGACCTATGGCGACTGGGGCCTTTCCGGATTTCCTTCCTGCTCAGAGCAGTATATGATACCCTTCCATCCCCAGTTAACCTGCACAAGTGGGGATTGAGGGAGAACCCCCTGTGTAGCTTGTGTGGAGGAAGAGGGACCATGGCACACATTCTGTCAGGGTGCAGCATTGCTCTAGTGCAGGGGAGATATAGGTGGTGCCATGACAGGGTGTTGACAACACTGGCGGAAATCTTGGAACAGGAACAAAGAAGGAAACATCCAGCCAAAGCACAACCATTGCTCAACACCACTGGCTTTGTGAAAGAGGGGCAGAAGCCAGTCATCCTGGAAGGTGATAAACAAAACCTTTTGCAGTCTGCCAAGGGATGGGAAATGAAGATGGACCTTAGGAGGAAACTCCACTTCCCAGAGGTAGGAAGGTTATCTTGGTGGAACTAACAGTCCCATGGGAGGAGAACTGTGAGGAGGCAGCAGAGAAGAAGAAGGCCAAATACCAACAGCTGGCCCGAGAATGTCGAGACAAAGGGTGGATGACATGGTTATTTACAGTAGAGGTGCGGTGTTGAGGGTTCCCAGCTCAATCTGTGTGGAACCTGATGACAAAAGTAGGAGTTAGAAGGCACAAGCGGAAAATCGCTGTTCGAACGTTGGGAGAAGTGGCTGAGAGGGCCTCCTGTTGGCTCTGGCATAAAAGGGAGGACGCTAGCTGGAAGCTGGGAGGAGAGGGGCAGTGAACTGGCCACTCACTGCCGACCCACCAGTTGGAGAGTGTTGTGGTTAAGGGTCGAAACACTCGAGGATGACTGGAAACCACCTGAAGACCTCTTCCTCCCAGCAAAAGCTATATCCATTTAGAATGGATATTTTTTTATGGCATTTCTGATGTATTTCCTAACTGTGCAAGGTGATTTAAGTATGCATTTAAAAGTAATGTGAAAGTTACTTTTCCAAGTAACTAGTTACTTTAACCATGCAGTAACTCAAAAGTAACTCAGTTACTTTTGAAAAGAAGTAACTAGTGACTGTAACTAGTTAGTATTTTTAGTAACGTGCTTGACACTGGTGGTGACAGGCCATCTTTTCTCAGCCACAAAAGATGCATATTTTCTAATCAACCCTACATTAAAGTGACACTCCTGCAAAATAAAGTTTTTTTTTTTCTGTTGTTAACATGTCTGTAACATGTCCTTAGTGACTTACAAGACATATCAAGAGCAAAATTTCACCACAGTCCCAAGTCTGTGTTTTTCTGCTGTGAATCTCCAGTTTGGTAACACCCCCCTGAAACCGGCGAGTTTGGACAGACGTAAGTATTCCTGCTTAGCCTGATTGGTTATAACATTAACCAATCAGACTGATACTCTTGGCTACTTCAAGGAAAGAGGGAGGAGATAGGAGCAGCAAGATTCAAGCAGAGGGGGATGAAGGGGTCAATTTTGCATAGGGAAGCAGTGGAGGAGGAGGCGACCAATCACGTGCAGGGGTAGCAGCAGAGAGAGAGAGAGAGCGGAGAGAGGCAGGGGCGGGGATGACCTGATTGGATTGTTCATTTAAATTGAGCTGCTCTCAGCTCACTTTGCTGACAGACAGGGCGTTTGCTAGCGGCAAGTCCCCGAAAAAAAAACAAAAAAACATGAGTGCCTGGCATCATTGGAAAGCTTAGAAAATGTACTTTCTAAAAATACATAGAACAGTCCAAGCTGAACTTCAGGAGATGGGATACACCTGGGGACATTCTCAACATGTTGCAAAGGACAGGGCAAAGTGGGAATTGCTTGTTGCGGCCTTATGTCCCACCTGGGACGAAGAGGATAAGTAAGTAAGTAAAAATACATGTGTTTTTGTGGAAGACGTAACTCCCGACAGATCAAACGTGAGTTTTAAACCTATCCAAAATATAAACAAATCATCTTTTTTGGGTGTCTATTTTTGTGCGCTTCCTATAAATTAAATGTGATTTTGAAGGTCTTTCAGTGCAGAATATGGAAAAAAACATTACCTCAGTTTTGATCATTTCCTCAAAGTGACTCATTTTGCCAGCACAGGTCACAATTAATTTAGATTCAGCTCGATTGCCTAGCCCATTAGTTCAATCGAATCCTCCTCTTCCTTCCAAAATAACTGACTGGGCATCAACAGTGATTAATGCCTGACTTAATGCCAAGCAGCGTTATTATCACGTGCATTTTCACTGACGCACACACCCTTTGGCCAGCACAAAACCAGTTTTCTAAACAAGCCATCATGATCACAGTTTACCTTAGATTTTGTGCCTCTGCATTAAAGGGATGAGCAGGAGTATCATGAATTGAATTACTCAAAACACACCTCTGACTAAGTAGATCGGCATCTTACCACTTTTCACCAGGCACAAAATTTGTTTTGAAGTTGGATGCACCCATAAATGCACTCTGCACTTTAGACAATAGACTGTTGACTAGACCATCGTAATAGGACCCTAAAAGTATTTGTCCTTAGCTGCATAATTATTCTAAACTCAAATTTTAAAGAACACTATTCAAAGGCTGTGTCAGAGGGATCTAGAAGTTGAAATTTGTTAAAATTGAAATCAACAAAGCATATTCTTGAATTGTACACAGTTAGTGGATATTATAGCACCCCTTTTTATGGGTGCCTATGATGAGTTTTACTGAGTCAATATTATTCACTTTTATCTAGTCTACTGTCAATTTCCAGGAGCAGCTGTCCACTATATGATTATCTGATAGTTAAGTAGGCATCATTTCCTGCTGTCAAAACAATAGTTATAGTTACAATGAAGAGTGAATGAGGATCATAGTAAACCCATAGTGCCATGATTAGAGAGCTTTGAGGAGAGGAGTATTGCAATGTCTCAACTGTGAATCCCAGTGTTTCTGTAAATAAGTGAAATTCAATGAACAAATCCGTTTCTGAATATCTGATATCAAGTCTAGTTTTAATGATACATCAATCTAAGATTGTACACACACCGCTTTATCTTCATTAGTATTAATAACTCCACATCTACAGAAAATATTCACCATCACTCCCTGTGAATCCCCTGTCCAACATCAAACACTCCTATATCTCCTTTGACTTCAGTGTAGCTGAGACTGTGGATCACATTATATTAATTAAACCTTATAAGGACAGCACTATAATTTTCATGGAGGTTGTCCAAACCGTGAAAGATTAACAGAGTGCACGCTAACTCTATGTAATGGCCCATGATATCCTAACATAAATAGGTTAATAGTCTTTTTTCATGACCCATATCAAGCCAGAAATACTTATAACAGTCACGTCACTTATGGACCAGTTAAAACAAACACTGTTTAACTGGTGTCATAAAGACTGAAGGTTCCTCCACGTGAGGGCCATAACAGTGTGTAACCTTGGAGTACTAATATAAATAAAGGCCGGAGAGAACGGTTTTAAAGCATCTGCTTTAACACCCTTAAGTGGCAGTCCTAAGAGGGTAAGTGCTGCAAGGTGTACAGCGCTGTCATTGCTGAATGCCTTGAGAAATTTGTTCTTTTAAGTGGTTAAGATTGATGTCTTTTTCAGTGTAGGCTTTTCTAATGGACATGTGATTGTTAAAAATGTGTTTAACTTGTTTATTGTGTCATTCATGTTCAAGTCCAACAGCAGAACGGGATAAAGCCACTTAATTTTGCGTAGGAACACTCTGATTTAATAAGAAATGAAAATTAATTTGTTCAAAACTGGGGATTCTAAATTGTCCTTAGGTATGACTGTGAGAGTGAATGGTTGTCTGTCTCTCTGTGTTGGCCCTGTGATGGACTGGCGATCTGTCCAGGGTGTACCCTGCCTCTCGCCCAAAGATGCTGGGATAGGCTCCAGCCCCCCCACAACCCGAAAAGGACTAAGCAAAAGAAGATGGATGGAAAAATCTTTTACGGCTACAGTGTAAGATTGCTGCATTTTCCTCAGTCTTACCATTTCATGAGCATTGTGATTTTATTCTGATGTTTGTGTTTTAAATATTTGTCTAGTTGTTTTTTTTTTTTTTTTTGTTCAAGCATCTTGCATCATGGGATGCAAGGAAAGAACTCTCCCAATCCACAGTTTATTTATACTGAACAAAAGCAACACAATTTATGTAACTGAAATCACTTGTAGTACTAGACAGTATTTATGTCTCTGATTATCTTCCACTTTTACCTGTATACAGAAGATTTTATCATTGCTTTTACTCTGACTTTATTTCTATAATGAAAAGGTTTTACATGTTGAGAGCGAGCAACCTAATTAAATTGTCTTGGTCATGTCTTTCTGGGGAAAAGAATTTAAATCTCACTGAGGTCTACCTGGTTAAATAAAGATTGAAGAAGAAAAAATTATACTCCACATCAGTAGAAAGAAGTTAAGTTCAATTTGCTAGTGTTGCGTAAGTAAACAAGAAATGCACTCAAGAGAAATGCAGACCCATGCTGCCCCTCTGCCTAGCAACAACCCTAACTCCCCCAAGACATGAACAGATATGCATCCATAGGCTTAATTTATGGAGGGGGTGGGGGTGGGGGTTCCAACCCCCCCAAATCCAATCTGTCCAATATAACCCCCCCATAATCAAATAATTATAATTAATAACAAAAAATATCTACAAGCGAGTATGAAGAAGTTGTTTTTTCATTTGCAAGCAACGAAAAGTTACATTTCTAATAATCAAACAATGTACCGTCCCTTCCCTACAGACTTGGTATTGCCCAACTGGTCCATGCGCCTTCTCTGGTCAGTACTACTCAGTCATTTGTAGGGGCAGCAGGGGAGGGTGCTTGTCTAGTCTAGAATGTGTTTAGCTCACAAGTGAGACAGAATGAAAAGAGCTCCCTAAGGGCAGCAAACCATTTTAACCCCAGAACACTTTCGCTATAAAAAGTAACACCATCACTTTCGCCGGGTAATTTTTACCTGATATAATATGTCCAACAAAAAGTACTTGTCATAAAAAATAGATCAAAATATGACAACACATGATAAATTAGAGTGGTTTTCTTTTATTTTCAACTGTGGCATGTGTAACAAAATCAAAATAAATGTCATAGGAGGACCCCCATAAAATGCTCCAAAATTACTGAAAAATTAGGAATTCATGAACAAAAAATTCCTAAAAAAAAAAAATAATGATACTGGAAACTTGGTCTTCGGTCCACCCATTCCTGGGACATGTGAGACTTCCCTGGTGAAGTCACAGACTTCTTGACATTCGAACAGCTGCAGGAGAGAGGAACAAAAAATATTTTTTGCGTGGGTAAAAATGACCAATTGACTAAAATATTGTTTTCACCATATGAATTACCTTTGAAATCATCACTTTGTGATATTTATTCATAACCACTGCACTAAATAAGGATAGCATGCAAATTCCAGGACCACTTTTACTTACCTATTCCTTACAAGCAGTCTCACATGTCCCAGGAATGGGTGGACCAAAGACCAAGTTTCCAGTATCATTATTTTTTTTTTAGGAATTTTTTGTTCATGAATTCCTAATTTTTCAGTAAAGCATGTCTTCCTATGACATTTTTTTTTTCATTTTGTTACACATGCCACAGTTGAAAATAAAAGAAAACCACTCTAATTTATCATGTGTTGTCATATTTTGATCTATTTTTTATGACAAGTACTTTTTGTTGGATACATTATATTGGGTAAAAATTACCCGGCGAAAGTGATGGTGTTACTTTTTATAGCGAAAGTGTTCTGATTTTATACACTAACACTATCACCGGGTGAAATCCACCCAAAACGTACTTTACCCTCTTTCACTATTGCCGGGTGAAAATCACCCAAAAGCATGCCTGTAGGAAAAAGTGGGCTGTGGGGTAGAGAAACACCCACACCTTCAAAGATGTCAAAAACAATGGTGAAGCTACCCAGGGACCCATGACACTCAGAAAAATGCAACATATTGAAAATCATGTAAATACATTTGCTCGGGTGAAAATCACCCGGCGATAGTGCTCTAGGGTTAAATTGTTGGTTGTCATATAAAAGGACAAACCCTCCTGTCCAAAAGGAGGTAAATATATTGTAGTGTTAGCTGGTGAATTGTTGTCTGAAGTTAGCTGGTTGTTTGTTTGCTAATGTGAGTTAAAGCTATGGGAGTACACCACAGGATAAATGTGCTGCCTGGGATGATTTAGCTGATCTAAGAAATGATTAGCTCTTCTCATGCAAATTTGAGCTTTACATTGTGTTAATCATTCATGAAATGTGAACAGAATGGATTTGTTTATCAACTGTTAAAGACCAACTCAGGACTATTTAAAACAGCTAGACAGAAAATTCACAGCCATTGCAGTCTCTGAAACCTGGCTTAATGAAGATCAGGCTCCCCTGATGGCAATAGAAGGATACCAGATGTTTTATATTAACAGAACTCAAAAAAAGGGTGGTGGTGTTGCACTGTATATTGATGACCTGTACAGGTGTAAGCTTGTAAATGAAATGTCCTTAGCACTACCAGGGATTTTGGAATGTGTTACTGTTGAGATTGACCTAGACAAAACAAAAAATCTAATCATAAGCTGCATATATAGAACGCCGGGAACTTGCATTGAGACATTCAGAGATAAATTAGTCGAGCTGTACAATAATATTACTAGTAAGAAAATGGTAGCAATTTGTGGAGATTGCAATATTGACTTACTGAATCCTCATCAACAAAATGTAGTTACAGAGTTCATGAACTCTATGTACAGCATGAGTCTATATCCCACAATAACACATCCCAGTAGAATCACAGTTCACTCTGCTACACTTATTGACAACCTGTTTGTCAATGTTTTCCATAAGAAAATAGAAAGTGGATTATTGATAAATGATATAAGTGACCACTTGCCAACCTTTGCACTTATCCATGGCCACACGGGGCCCAACGCAGAAAAAACTTCAAAATCGTTCAGACACAAATCACCAAATGCAATCAGTTCTCTTAAAGAGGACTTGCTGAAGCAAGACTGGACAGAAGTCTATGTATCAGATGTAAATGAAGCCTATGACACATTTATAAATATTGTAACCACTCTTTATGAAAAAAACTGCCCATTAGTAATAAAAAAGCTTAAACACAAATTTGCTAACAAGCCATGGTTAACCAAAGGACTACAAAAGGCGTGTAAAAAGAAAAATTTATTATATAAAGCTTTCCTAAAGAAAAGAACAAAAGAAGCAGAGCAGCGGTATAAAACATACAAAAATAAGTTAACATATATAATAAGATGTAGTAAAAGAGACTATTACAGTAAAGAACTGGAGAAAAACAGAGACAATATTAAAAATACATGGACAATACTCAACAGTATCCTTGGAAATAAAAGCAGAAATACAAGCTACCCAACTAACATTCCAAAAAATAATAAAACGACTCAGAGTGTGAATATTGCTTCACCTGCAGATGAATTTAATAATTTTTTTGTTAATATTGGACCTAAACTGGCCCGAGAAATACCCACTACGGTGCCAACAGGTGATACAATATGCAATAACACTGCTGTAAAAGACTCCATCTTCATAAAGAACACAGACGAAAGAGAGGTCATTGAAATTGTTAAATCGTTCAAAAGTAAAACATCTAGATAAGATAAGATAAGCCTTTATTAGTCCCACAACGGGGAAATTCCAGGATTGCAACAGCACAGGGATAGCAACACTCAGAGCAACAATCAGAAGGCAAGAAAAAAAACAAGCAAGCAAGAGCAGCTAATATACATATGTACATATTACTATAAAATATATATATACACACAGACACACAGTGCAGAGCATTGTAGCTGGATGGAATAAATATATGAATATATGAACACACAGTGCAGAGCATTGTAACTAGATGGAATAAATATGTAAATATATAAACACCCACAGTATGGAGCATTGCAGCTAGGTGGAATAAATATGCAAGTATATAAACACACACAGTGCGGAGCAATGTAGCTAGATGGAATAATATGTAGATATATAAAAACACAGTGCGGAGCATTGTAGCTAGATGGAATAAATATATAGATATATAAATATAAACATAAACACACCCAGTGCTGAGCATTGTAGCTAGATGGAATAAATATGTAAATATATAAACACACACAGTGCAGAGCATTGTTGCTAGATGGGATGAAACAGCATAACCGTCTACTTAGTTATCCTACATGGTATGATTATGTGCCCATACATATTCTCACCCTCCATAGCGACCAGTATGTTCCTAGTTGTATGCCGGAGGGGACCATTGTGTAAGTCTATTGCATCTTTTGCATTCAAAAAACTATTAGTTTGTTACGTCTTTTTGCTATCTCTGCGAGCAGCCCTGCTTAGGTTGTACAGTCTGACAGCCGTTGGTAGGAAGGACCTACGAAACCTCTCGGTTGTGCACCTGGGATGATGTAGTCTGCTGCTAAATGAGCTCCTCAGTGCATCCAGTATGTCCTGCATAGGGTGGAACTCGGACTCCAGCAGAGATGACAGTTTAGCCACCGTCCTTCTCTCTCCTATCTCCTCCATCGGATCAAGGCGCTGCCCCAGGACAGAGCTAGCTTTCTTAATCAGTTTGTTCAGTCTCTTCCTATCGGCTGCAGTAATGCCACTGCCCCAGCAGACCACTCCAAAAGTGATGGCTGATGCCACCACCGTGTCATAGAATGACTTCAGCAGCGCCCCTTGTACACCAAAAGACCTGAGTCTCCTCAGCAGGAACAACCTGCGCTGTCCCTTCTTGTAGAGTGCGTCAGTATTGTGTGACCAGTCTAGTTTATTGTTCAGATGAACACCCAGGTACTTATAGGATGTCACCATCTCGATGTCTGTTCCCTGTATATTTATTGGTGCTGTGAGGGGCTGCCCATGCCTGCGGCAGTCCACCACCATCTCCTTAGTTTTCCTCGCGTTGATCTGGAGGCAGTTCCGATGGCACCAGTCCACGAAGTCCTGGATAAGCCCTCTGTACTCAACTTCATCTCCGTTGGAGATGAGACCAACGATCGCAGAGTCATCAGAGAACTTCTGTAGATGGCAATGTGTTGTGTTGTGTGAGAAGTCCGCAGCATAAAGAGTGAACAGGAAGGGAGCCAGCACCGTTCCCTGGGGGGCCCCCGTGCTACTGATGATCGTGTCGGAAACACAGTCCCGGGTTCTCACAAACTGAGGCCGGTTCGTGAGGTAGTCCAGGATCCATGATGACAGGTGCTGGTCCACCCCTGCGCGCAGCAGCTTGTCCTTCAGGATCATCGGTTGGATGGTGTTGAAAGCACTGGAGAAGTCAAAGAACATGATCCTCACCATATTCCCGGGCTTCTCCAGGTGGGACAGAGAATGGTGAAGGAGGAAGATCACCGCATCCTCCACCCCAATGCCATGCTGGTAGGCGAACTGGAGTGGATCCATCGCTGGTTCCACCAGGGGGCGGAGATGAGCAAGGAGCAGTCTCTCCAGGGTCTTCATCAAGTGGGACGTCAAGGCCACCGGTCTGTAGCTGTTCAGGTCTTTGGGGTGGGAAGTTTTTGGTACAGGTACCACACAAGATGTTTTCCACAGCTGTGGTACCCTCCCCAGTTTCAGGCTCATGTTGAAGATATACGTCACAATCCCACACAGCTGGTCTGCACAGGACTTGAGGAGCTTTGCGCTGATGCCGTCCGGTCCCGACGCCTTCCTCGCCTTGATCTTCCTCAGCTCCGTCCTCACCTGGGTCTTGGTCAGGGTCAGGATGGGGGGCTGTGTGTTGGGAGTGGGGGGGGGGTGTCGGTGGAGTGGGGAGTGGGCAGCAGAACTTGATTTCTTAGAGGCAGCAGTGGTTGTTGTGCAGACAGGGGGGAGGGCGGTTGGTCAAATCTATTGAAAAACAGATTCAGGTTGTTCGCCCACTCCCTGCCCCCCGTGGCCTGGGGGGAGGTATTCTGGAGCCCCGAGATGGTTTTGAGGTTTCTCCAGACCCCACTGATGTCGCTCTGTTGCAGCTTGTCCTCCATCTTCTTCCTGAAGCTGTCCTTGCCTTCTCTGATCTTTCTCCTCAGCTCCCTCTGTACGGACTTCAGCATCTCCCTGTTCCCCGACCTGAAGATCCTCTTCTTCTCTCTCAGAAGTGTTTTTATCTCAGGGTTGATCCAGGGTTTGTTGTTTGAGTGACGCCGTATGGTCTTGGTGGGAACGGATTTGTCCACACAGAAGCTGAGGTAGCCCGTGAAGGTGTGAATGAGGCCATCGATGTCCTCACCATGTGGATCACAGAGCTGCTTCCAGGCGGTGGCTTCAAAACAGTCCTTTAGAGTGTCCATTGTCTCCTCAGACCATAACTCCACAGTGTGCATGGCCAGAGGTTGTCTGTGCACTAGGGGTTTGTACACCGGCCGGAGATGAACCAAGTTGTGATCCGATCTCCCGAGTGAGGGGAGTTGTGATGAGGTGTACGCCTCCTTAGTGTTTGCGTAGAATAAATCCAGTGTTTTATTGTCTCTAGTGTGGCATGTGACATACTGGGTGAACGTGGGTAGAATGGGAGACAGTGAAACGTGGTTGAAATCGCCTGAGATGAGGAGAAGAGCATCTGGGTGTTCTGTCTGCAGCCTGCTGGTTACTGAATGGATGACGTCACGCGCTGTCCCAGCGTTCACCGTCGGATTTGCATAAACAACAATGCAGATCACGTGTGAGTGTTCTCTCGGGAGATATGTAGGCCTCATGCTAACAGCTAGCAACTCAATGTCTTTGCTGCAGTGTCGTTGTTTAACAGTGATATGTCCCGGTCTGCACCAGTTGTTGTTAACATACATTATCACTCCACCGCCCCTTGCTTTGCCACTGTCTGGTGTTCCATCAGCTCGTATCATGTGAAAACCCTCCAGCTCAATATTAGCTTCTGCTGCTAGTTCAGTTAGCCACGTCTCAGTAAACAAAAGGAGAGAGCACTCCCGGTAAGTGCTATCATAACGGGAGATAGCCGCTAGCTCATCTAACTTTCCCAGTATCGACCGTACATTTCCCATGACAACAGATGGAAGGGAGGGTCTGTACCTTATATTTTTTGTCCTCCGCCTTACTCCAGCCCGGCAGCCGCGACGCTTTCGCCTCAATTCTCTCGGTATGTCGAGTTTTTCCAATGGGACCGGATGGCGGTTAAATGCTAGCAGCTCTTCCCTGTTGTATCGTATCCTGCTATAAACAGTGGCTCCGTCCACCGGCTCAGGAGACATTTGGGACGATCTGTGTGTCCGTGATATAAGTGGGGTGAAAAAAAAAGACTGATCAAAAGAGAGAGGAAGGGAAAAAAAACTCGGAATCGAGCCGCTGTTGCAAAAGGCAGCCTACTCGTGTGGCGCCGAGAGGTAATGACTGTGATGGTATTGACATGCTACTAGTCAAAACTGTTATCGAATGCATAGTAAAACCACTGACGTATATCTGCAACCTGTCTCTCCAATCAGGTATATTTCCCAATGCAATGAAAATAGCTAAAGTAATTCCGATATACAAGACGGGCGACAGAGGGGAACTCTCAAACTATAGACCAATTTCACTATTACCGCAATATTCCAAGATACTTGAAAAAATATTCTATGAGAGAATTGACAACTTCATACTGAAGAATGATTTATTACCTCCGCCAGGCCGAAAAGGCCAGGAGGAGGTTATGTTTTTGCCAGGGTTTGTGTGTTTGTCTGTCTGTCTGTTTGTCTGTTGGTTAGCAAGATAACTCAAAAAGTCTTGGACGGATTTGCATGAAACTTTCAGGCGTTGTTGGAAATGGTACAAGGAAGAACTGATTAAATTTTGGCGGTGATCCGGTTCACCGTCTGGATACAGGAATTTTTTTAAAGCATTTTTCCACACTGTGACATAGGGCCATTTTCAACATGTGCGCAGGCGCAATGGAGGCCGCTGGGCGTCGTGTCTGAGCAACACAAACTCCGCCTTCTTCAACGTTTTAGCCACAAAAGCATGCGGAAAACACTGCTGGCCTCGGACCCCCAGCGTGCCTCTGCCAGCCATAGGCGCTGCGCACATTGCGCTGGTTGTCGTGTCTGACCAACACAAACTCCGCGTTCTTCAACGTTTTAGGCACAAAAGCACGCGGAAAACACTGCTGCCCTGGCCACGCCAGCGTGCCTGCTTGACACGGACACCTGTCCGCCGCCCCATTATTTGCCACAAATTCCCCGCCCAGCTATAGGCGCTGCGTAAAAACGACCTCTCTGCCGGGGAAGACTCTAAATTCTGTTTTGCCGCCGAGCGCAACCCCAATAATATAATATAAAACCCACGCCAACCTGTCTAACCAATCTGCATCCGTCAGTGGAGGAGATGGACACACCAACACTTCAGTTTATTACCTCCGCCAAGGAGGCAATGCTTTTACAACCGTAAAACGGGGCTATAAGGGACGGCGGGGTAATATGGGACACTTTTCTAAATGTAATTCTGCTTTTTTAATTTTGCTTCCGCCTAGATTTGATGAAGGATTCATGGATATTTGACAATAACAACACAACTCAGCGTCCTGCTCAAAATAAAAAAAGCACAATTACATTTAAAACATTTCCCACAAAAGTGTCCCTTATTAACCCGCCGTCCCTTATAGCCCCATTTTACACTACTGAACCACTAATCCTATCACTATCACATTGATTGTCATTCATTAATTGTCTGTTTATTGCACTGTCCATGTCAAATAAACAAATAATCATTGTGAATCCAATTGCTACTCATATCTTTTCATGCTCAGGGAATCTGAAAACGTACACACAAACACTCTATGGGGGGAACTGTGCCGCTTGGCGGAGGTCTGCGCTCTCCGAGTGCTTTTCTAGTTATGTGAGCAGCAATATGGGTTCAGACACAAGAGGACAACTGCATATGCCCTAATGGAATTTACAGAAAAAATATCAACAGCCATTGAAAATAAAGAGTATTCAGTTGGAGTATTCCTAGATCTTATAAAAGCATTTGATACAGTAGATCATAATTTATTATTAAAGAAACTACAAAATTCTGGTATTAGAGGGGTAGCACTGTCCTGGTTAAGTAGTTACTTAAAGAATAGATATCAGTATGTATGTGTTAGCAACAAAAACTCAGAGTTGCTGAAGGTCACCTGTGGAGTCCCACAGGGTTCAGTTTTGGGACCATTATTATTCAATATGTATATAAACGATATATGTAAAGTTTCAGAAAAAATGGACTTAATATTGTTTGCCGATGACACTAATCTGCTATGCAGTGGAAACAATTTGGAACAACTTCTGGATACACTCGGGAAGGAATTAGAAAAGCTTAAACTGTGGTTTGATTCAAACAAATTAACGCTCAATTTAAGTAAGACAAAATTTATAGTCTTTAACAACCATCACAACAATCCAGTACCCAAACTCAGTGTAAATGGTGTAGAGATTGAAAGGGTATCTGAAACTAAATTCCTTGGAGTAATAATTGATAACAAACTGTGTTGGAAGTCACATATTAATTATATTAAAGGTAAAGTTTCCAAATCAATTGCAATATTACACAGAGTGAAATATTTGCTGAATCAACCCACACTATGCACCTTGTATCATTCATTAATACTCCCATACATGACATATTGTAATGAAGTATGGGGAAATACATACAAAACAAACATATATCCACTCTTTATGCTTCAAAAGAGAGCTATTAGAATAATAAACAAAGCAGCTTACAGGGAACCAACAAACCCACTTTTTCTTAAACAAAAAACTCTCAAGTTGAAAGATCTGGTTGACTTTAAAACCGCAATAATAATGTTCAAAGTGAAGAATTTATCACTGCCCGCAAATATCCAAAAGTTGTTCCAAACAAGGGAGAAATGATATCACTTCAGAGGAACATGTATATTTCAAAAACCTACAGTGAGAACAACCACCAAGCAACACTGTATTTCAGTGCAAGGAGTCAGATTATGGAACGATTATGGACCTGAATTAAAATCATGTACAACGCTTGGACAATTTAAACAAAAACTAAAGGAAGGAATACTCCAAACATATTTACAAGACGACATGTAAACTCACATAAGGACTGACATATCCAGCCTGTGTTGTGTTGTAGCTTAGTTTTTTTTTTTTCTCTCTCTGTGACATTCTGTCTTAGATTTGTCTTGAATAGTAACCGCTCAACTTAGCTTAGCTTAGTTTTCCTTTTTTTTTCTCTCAGTCACACTTTGTCTTAGCTTTGTTCTAAATTGTAATCAATCTTGTCTTGTTTACTCTTTTTTCTTTTGAATTCTTGGATGGAATATGGGTGGGCAATATAAGCTGCGGCTTCAGCCATCACCCATTTCGGATAACTCACGTGGAATTGTTTAGTAGAAGGAGTCTTTGTCTAATTTGACCTTGTTGTTATATTATACAGTTTCTTTTAACCTGTACTGTATTATCCGAAATAAAAAAAAAAAAAAAACTGTTACAGTGGAATTTACATATGTTTGAGCACTCTTCAAAATGTTAGCAGCTCTGAACATTTGTAAAGTACAAACAAAACCTCTGTACCACTGGTCCTAAAATATTGTTTATCATCCCCAGAAAATTCAAGTTAACCTTAAACTGTTCTGTATTTTTAAAATGTCGTGATTTTGATACCACCATGAGTTGTAAAATGAATAGAAAATATAGTCAAGACATTGACAAGGTTAGAAATAATGATTTGTATTTGAAGTAATTTTTTCCTTCAGACTTTGCTTTCGTCAAAGAATCCTCCATTTGCAGCAATTACAGCATTGCAGACCTAACATGATTGCGCAAGGGTTTTCTAATCATCCATTAGCCTTCTGATGCAATGAGCAAACACATTGTACCATTAGAACACTGGAGTGATAGCTGCTGGAAATGGGCCTCTATACACCTATGTAGATATTGCACCAAAAACCAGACATTTGCAGCTAGAATAGTCACTTACCACATTAGCAATGTATAGAGTGTATTTCTGATTAGTTTAAAGTTATCTTCATTGAAAAAAAGTGCTTTTCTTTCAAAAATAAGGAAATTTCTAAGTGACCCCAAACTTTTGAACGGTAGTGTATATACATTATATATCAGCTAAAAACATATTATAAACCCATTTAAAGTTAGAGCTGTCCTCACTTCCAACTTTTGGGGCTCCAAATATTCTGCCCAGTCTTTTTTTCTCCCTTAGTAAACTTCAGCGTTTTCATGTGTGCAACTTTTTTGTCATAGTTTTACAGCTTTTCTTGTAAATCAGAAACCTTTTTCTTGTAAATTTGCCTACTTTTTGTATTAAAAATGCAATACTTTCCCTGTGTTGTTTTACCCCTAAAGTCACAGTTTCTCATAAAAATGTAGCATTTTTCTCAACTTCGCATTTTTTTTTTTTGTCATAGAAAAGAAGCCTTTTTCCATACATATTTGCAAAATCATTGCAATTTGATTTTTTTTTTTTTTTTGACTATCATCAAGTTCCTTCTTTCTTCTTGTGAATTTATACTATTTTCTCCTAAATTTGCATGTTTTTTTTTTTTTCTGGTAAATTTGGCAAAGGTAAATTTGTTATTTACCTGTTTTTTTTTGTTTGTTTTTTTTGGGGGGGGGGGCGGGGGGTTACCTGAATCCTAAATTTGAAAACTGACTGTCATTGTAAAAAGTTAAATGTCTAAATAATGAATCTGGAGTAAGTTTTTAATACCAGGATGATTTACTCACAAATCTACTTACAGATTTACTATGAGTAAATCTCAGCACACCACACATAATGCTACTGTGATTTAGTCAGCTAGACTATGACAAAAGTAACAGTTATCCTGCCTGCAGAGGCATTATGAACACAGCACACCACACCTTGGTGTCCTTAGTTCATCTCCTTGGTAAAAAATAACCACATGGTGGCAAGTGGTGACATCATAAATTAATGAAAAAACATCAGTCCTGTCAGAATAAATGTGTTAATCACCTCAATGGATTAATAACAAAATAAAATGAGTTAAGAATAACGGTGACTAAGCCTCATTCAGTGGCTAGATTAACCTGTTTATACTGATTGCACTGTTAAGATGGGTACTGCACTGTTAAGAAGGGAAGAAGGGGTGAAGAATATACTACAGTTGATAGTGCTATGAGATGACTGTTGTTGTGAAATGGCGCTATATAAATAAAGTTGAATTGAATTGAATTGAATTCTTCCCAAGTTTTTGACATTGAAAAATCTAGCATGAATTACATCCTCCAAAACTGTCCATGAAGTACATACGTGGACAAAATTGTTGGTACCCCTCTGTTAATGAAAGAAAAACCCACAATGGTCACAGAAAAAACTTGAATCTGACAAAAGTGGTAATAAATAAAAATTCTATGAAAATTAACCAATGAAAATCAGACAGTGCTTTTGAATTGTGGTTCAACAGAATTATTTTAAAAAACAAACTCATGAAACAGGCCTGGACAAAAATGATGGTACTCTTAACTTAATATTTTGTTGCACAACCTTTTGAGGCAATCACTGCAATCAAGCGATTTCTGTAACTGTCAATGAGACTTCTGCACCTCTCAGCAGGTATTTTGGCCCACTTCTCATGAGCAAACTGCGCCAGTTGTCTCAGGTTTGAAGGGTGCCTTCTCCAGACGGCATGTTTCAGCTCCTTCCAAAGATGGACTTGTAGAAGTAGACAAAGATGGGCTTGTAGAAGGCCACTTTAGAATGGTCCAATGTTTCGCTCTTAGCCATTCTTGGGTGTTTTTAGCTGTGTGTTTTGGGTCATTATCCTGTTGCAAGACCCATGACCTGTGACTGAGACCAAGCTGTCTGACACTGGGCAGCACATTTCTCTCTAGAATACCTTGATAGTCTTGAGATTTCATTGTACCCTGCACAGAGTCAAGACACCCTGTGCCAGATGCAGCAAAGCAGCCCCAGAACATAACACAACCTCCTCCATGTTTCACAGTAGGGACAGTGTTCTTTTCTTGGTATGCTTCATTTTTGCGTCTGTGAACATAGAGCTGATGTGCCTTGCCAAAAAGTTCCAGTTTTGTCTCGTCTGTCCATAGGACATTCTCCCAGAAGCTTTGTGGCTTGTCAACATGCAGTTTGGCAAATTCCAGTCTGGTTTTTTTATGATTTCTTTTCAACAGTGGTGTCCTCCTTGGTCATCTCCCATGAAGTCCATTTTGGCTCAAACAACGACGGATGGTGGGATCTGACACTGATGTACCTTGACCTTGGCATTCACCATGAGTGTGTTTAGAGGTTGTTCTGAGTTCTTTTGTTACCATTCGTATTATCCGTCTCCTCCTGCGGCCACGTCCAAGGAGGTTGGCTAAAGTCCCATGGATCTTAAATTTCTGAATAATACGTGCAACTGTAGTCACAGGAACATCAAGCTGCTTGGAGATGATCTTATAGCCTTTACCTTTAACATGTGTGTCTATAATTTTCTTTCTAATCTCCTGAGACAACTCTCTCCTTTGTTTCCTCTGGTCCATGTTTAATGTGGTAAACACCATGTCAACAAACAGCACAGTGACTGCTTGTTACCCTTTAAATAGGTCGACTGACTGATTACAAGTTTGTAGACACCTGTGATGTTAATTAGAGGACACATCTTGATTGAACATGTCCCTATGGTCACATTATTTTCAATCTAGGGGTACCATCATTTTTGTCCAGGCCTGTTTCATGAGTTTGTTTTTTTTTATAATAATTCTGTTGAACCACAATTCAAAAGCATTGTCTGATTTTCTTTGGTTAATTTTCATAGAATTTTTATTTATTACCACTTTTGTCAGATTCAAGTTAGTTCTGTGACCATTGTGGGTTTTTCTTTCATTAACAGAGGGGTACCAACAATTTTGTCCACGTCTGTACCTCTTTTAAACCATTTGAACATTAACTGAGCTTTTTTATATCAGGAGCAAGAATGTGGCAGCAGCAGGGTGAACCAAAAAGGAGAGGAGAGAGGAGGTAAAGGTAACCAGAGAATCAGCACAGGTGTCCAGAGGGACAGAGAGACAGCACTGATCACTAGAGAGAGAGAAGGGGCACATATGACCAGGTAACAATAGTCAAAACTTGATTTCTGCCAGTGCTGAAATACTAAGATAAGATTAGATAAGATAAGATAAGCCTTTATTAGTCCCACAATGGGGAAATTCCAGGATTGCAACAGCACAGGAATAGCAACACTCAGAGCAATAATTTAGAAGATAAGAAAATAAGAGCAGTGAATATACATATGTACACATAAATATATAAATATATATACACAATGAGGAGCATTGTAGCTAGATGGAATAAACAGCATAACTGTCTATTTAGTTACCCTACATGGTGTGAATATGTACCCATACATATTGTCAACCTCCGTAGCGACTGATATTGTCCTAGTGTGGCGGTTCGTTTTAACCCCACAACAGACTAAGGACACTCAGCCCTCTTTTCTGTTTTTCTGCTGCACTACTGAGAAGCAATGTGCCATTCATGTATTTGTGATGCAAACATGCATGTGTTGTGATGTAATGCGCCATTCTGTATAGTGTGCATATGGCTTGTCCTTACTATGCTTTTTCTGAGCATCTTAGATGTGCTTTGGTGTATTAATGTCTACAGGTAGACAAGTTTCTTCTGTCTCACCTATGTGATGTTAATCGATGCCTTTCATCCTTTGTACTCATGCATCCTGTCCTTACTGTGACCTAGAGACTCAGATCAATATGTAGATGTGCTTGTTAGCCTCTTTGTCTTGCACTTAGAGCGAGGTCTAGCTAATCTGCCCATTGTGATGTATGGCTTACAAATGCAAATACCTCCTGCCTGTTCTGTTGTCCCTTTGATCATTCTAGACTGTGGGGTATGTCTTTTTGATGTATTGTTATGATCAAGTATTTAAGGTGCAACTCTGTAACGCAATCTCTCTCTTCTTCTCTCACTCTGATCCTGCAACTGGTAGACACACACGTGTCCTCCTCTCCTTCTCTGAGAGCTTAGGGATCCCGCTCCGGGCTGCTCCACTATGCACCGGAGAGGGGATCCCGTGAAGGCGACATGATATAATAAAACCTGCTTAAAACCACAGCACTGCTGCTTATTTTTGCATGCCGCCTCACTGGTGACCCCTCGAACACGCACACGTTTTGTGCGAAAGCAACCTTCCGAGCTGGACAGCCACACAGCTGCGTTGGTGGCCCCTTGAAGACGCACACGTTTTGTGCAACGCAGCCTTCTGTTTTGGATGGCCACGCTGGCGAACCGACGCTGAAAAAAACGAGCGGCCAGCGAACGCAACACCCGGGCATGAATGCTCCGTCGCCTGAGATCTGCACAACCACGCTGGACCGGCCGCTCTCACTGAGAGCGCACGCACCTCGTCCTCTCTCCGCGATGGCAACCTCCAGGGCCGACGGGGAGCGCAGCGTGTGGAACTGAACGCACCATGGCCGCACGAGCGACAACGATCGTCTCCTCCCTCTCACCGCTCCAACGCTGCTGCACGAGCCCGGGGCACAAAGATCGTCTATTGCCTCGCACCGCACCAACGCGTCTCCACGAGCCCGAGGGACGGAGATCGTCTACTTCCTCACACCGCTCCAACGCAGCTGCATGAGCCTGAGGAACAAAAGATCGTCTATTCCCTCCCGCCGCTCCAACGCCTCTGCACGGGCCTGAGGGACTAAAGATCGTCTATTTCCTCTCAACGCTCCAACGCACCATGGCCAAATCTACAGCAACAGCTCAACCTGGATTTTATTGGCGCCGTCTGCGCTGATCTCCGCCAAGTTTCTGCACCCTGACTCACCACTCCAGCGGCCCACCCACGCACTGAACCCCCGCGCACGCATCGGGGAGTTACAAGGACGGCGCATCACGCATGGGACAAGTAACGGCTCCACAGACTGCCTTCCTCCTTCGCCGCTGCCTTTCAGGGCTGCTCGCTCACCTGAGGCACGCATGCAGCATACTGGAAGGATTTGTTAACAGTCTCAGCCACGCCACAGACCGCCATCGTCCTCCGCCGCTGCCCCACAGAACCTTCAGGGTTGCTCGTTCACCTGAAGCAAGCACGCAGCTCGCCACTGGATTTTTTAATGGTCTTAGCCACGGCACAACGGGATTTCAGCCGTCAGCTGTTCCCGGGAGCTTTGGGGTTGCTTCAGCACCCAAAACCAACAGTCCCCCTGCTTTGTTTACTTTTTCTCTTACAGCCGCTCCTGCTTTTCTTCATGGCCACAAGAGGAGTCAGAGACTAATTTTTCTTCTTGTGATCTCCGCACGTGCAACGGGACAAGCCCTCGACGTCACGGAGCAGCAAGCAATTTTTGCACGGCTCAGGACGATTTCACAGCTCCTGCCGGCACTTACTACCCCTCCCCTCCCTCCCCCTCCGCCTGCAGCGAGCTTCTCCCACAGCTCGCTCACACAGATGGATTATCGAGGTCGCGACCCCCTGCCGCGTCCTCTGGGGGGGAGCGTGTGTGGCGGTTCGTTTTAACCCCACAACAGACTAAGGACACTCAGCCCTCTTTTCTGTTTTTCTGCTGCACTACTGAGAAGCAATGTGCCATTCATGTATTTGTGATGCAAACATGCATGTGTTATGATGTAATGCGCCATTCTGTATAGTGTGCATATGGCTTGTCCTTACTATGCTTTTTCTGAGCATCTTAGATGTGCTTTGGTGTATTAATGTCTACAGGTAGACGAGTTTCTTCTGTCTCACCTATGTGATGTTAATCGATGCCTTTCATCCTTTGTACTCATGCATCCTGTCCTTACTGTGACCTAGAGACTCAGATCAATATGTAGATGTGCTTGTTAGCCTCTTTGTCTTGCACTTAGAGCGAGGTCTAGCTAATCTGCCCATTGTGATGTATGGCTTACAAATGCAAATACCTCCTGCCTGTTCTGTTGTCCCTTTGATCATTCTAGACTGTGGGGTATGTCTTTTTGATGTATTGTTATGATCAAGTATTTAAGGTGCAACTCTGTAACGCAATCTCTCTCTTCTTCTCTCACTCTGATCCTGCAACTGGTAGACACACACGTGTCCTCCTCTCCTTCTCTGAGAGCTTAGGGATCCCGCTCCGGGCTGCTCCACTATGCACCGGAGAGGGGATCCCGTGAAGGCGACATGATATAATAAAACCTGCTTAAAACCACAGCACTGCTGCTTATTTTTGCATGCCGCCTCACTAGTTGTATATTGGAGGGGACCATTTGTGTAAGTCTGTTGCGTCTTTTGCATTCAATACTATTAGGTTGTCACGTTTTTTTGCTATCTCTGCAAGCAGCCATGCTTAGGTTATACAGTCTGACAGCCGTAGGTAGGAAGGACCTGCGAAACCTCTTGGTCGCACACCAAGGATGATGTAGTCTATTGCTAAATGAGCTCCTCAGTGCGTTCAGTATGTCCTGCATGGGGTGGGACTCGGACTCCAGCAGAGATGACAGTTTAGCCACCATCCTTCTCTCGCCTAGCTCCTCCACTGGGTCAAGGTGTTTCCCCAGGACAGAGCTAGCTTTCTTGATTAGTTTGTTCAGTCTCTTCCTATCGGCTGCTGTAATGCCACTGCCCCAGCAGACCACTCCAAAAGTGATGGCTGATGCCACCACCATGTCGTAGAATGTCTTCAGCAGCGCCCCTTGTACACCAAAAGACCTGAGCCTCCTCAGTAGGAACAGCCTGCACTGTCCCTTCTTGTAGAGTGCGTCGGTATTGTGTGACCAGTCTAGTTTATTGTTCAGATGAACACCCAGGTACCTGTAGGATGTCACCATCTCAATGTCTGTTCCCTGTATGTTTACTGGTGCTGTGAGGGGTTGTCCTTGCCTGCGGCAGTCCACCACCAGCTCCTTAGTTTTCCTCGCGTTGATCTGGAGGTAGTTCCGATGGCATCAGTCCATGAAGTCCTGGATAAGTCCTCTGTATTCAGCTTCATCTCCGTTGGAGATGAGGCCGACGATTGCAGAGTCATCAGAGAACTTCTGTAGATGGCAGTGTGTTGTGTTGTGTGAGAAGTCTGCAGTATAAAGGGTGAACAGGAAGGGAGCCAAAACCGTTCCCTGCGCGGCCCCCGTGCTACCGATGATCGTGACGGACACACAATCCCGGGTTCTCACAAACTGTGGCCGGCTAGTGAGGTAGTCCAGGATCCATGATGACAGCTGCTGGTCCACCCCTGCGCACAGCAGCTTGTCCTTCACGATCATCAGTTGGATGGTGTTGAAAGCACTGGAGAAGTCAAAGAACATGATCCTCACCACGTTCCCGGGCTTCTCCAGGTGGGACAGGGAACGGTGAAGAAGGAAGATCACTGCATCCTCCATCCCAATGCCATGCTGGTAGGCGAACTGGAGTGGATCAATTGCTGGTCCCACCAGGGGGCGGAGGTGAGCAAGGAGCAGTCTCTCCAGGGTCTTCATCATGTGAGACGTCAGGGCCACTGGTCTGTAGCTGTTCAGGTCTTTGGGGTGGGAAGTCTTTGATACAGGTACCACACAAGATGTTTTCCACAACTGTGGTACCCTCCCCAGCTTCAGGCTCAGGTTGAAGATGTGCTCCACAATCCCACACAGCTGGTCTGCGCAGGACTTGAGGAGCTTCGCGCTGATGCCGTTCGGTCCTCAGGCCTTCCTCGCCTTGATCTTCCTCAGCTCCGTCCTCACCTGGGTCTTACTGAGGGTTAGGTTGGGGGCTGTGTGCTGGGAATGGGGGGGGGGTGTTGGTGGAGTGGGGTGTGGACAGCAGGTCTCGATGACTTTAGAGGCAGCAGTGGTTGTTGTGCAGTCGGAGGGGAGGGCGGTTGGTCAAACCTATTAAAAAACAGGTTCAGATTGTTTGCCCACTCCCTGCCCCCCGTGGCCTGGGAGGAGGTATTCTGGAGCCCAGAGATGGTTTTAAGGTTTCTCAAGACCCCGCCGATGTCGCTCTGTTGCAGCTCGTCTTCCATCTTCTTCCTGAAGCTGTCCTTGCCTTCTCTGATCTTCCTCCTCAGCTCCCTCTGTACGGACTTCAGCATCTCCCTGTTCCCTGACCTGAAGATCCTCTTCTTCTCTCTCAGAAGTGTTTTTATCTCAGGGTTGATCCAGGGTTTGTTGTTAAAGCAACACCGCATGGTCTTGGTGGGTATGGTGTTGTCCACATAGAAGCTGATGTAGTCCGTGATGGTGTGAGTGAGGCCATCGATGTCCTCACCATGTGGATCGCAGAGCTGCTCCCAGGCAGTGGTTTCAAAACACGCCTTTAGATCGTCCATTGCTTCCTCAGACCATAACTTCACCGTGCGCATGACCAGAGGTTGTCTGTGTACTAGGGTTTTGTACACCGGCAGGAGATGAACCAAGTTGTGATCCGATCTGCCAAGCGGGGGGAGTGGTTAACACATAATAGGTATTAAGTACGCCTGCTGCTTTATAGTGGCATAGATTTTTACAAGGCTGAATATAGATTTGGTAAATTAGGTTAATAATTTTTACAACTGTTACTAATATGGGAATGCCAAAATAAAGAGGTAAATTAGCCTTGTCCTTTTAGCAAAGTTAGCACTTTAATATTGAGGTGCAGGATGTTAAAACGGAGTTCTGCACTGTAAAAGTGAACAAAAGTCAGGGCCCTGATAATATATGTGGGTGCTTGGTAAAGTCCTGTGCACATGAACTGAGTCCTATATTTCATTACATTTTCAATAAGTCCTTACAGACACAACATGTGCCTAAGATCTGGAAAGAAGCCGTGGTTGTTCCCATTCCAAAATCCAGCTGTCCTAAAACGGTAAACGACTTTAGACCAGTTGCTTTGACTTCAATTTTAATGAAAATTTTTGAAAAACTGGTCAGATGTGAGGTCCTAAAGCAGACTGAGCATGCATTGGATCCTCTGCAGTTTGCCTATAGGCCTCACAGAGGAGTGGAGGACGCCACTGTCACTCTGTTTAACATGCCTTTTAAACATCTGGATTTTAATGGGACACACGCCAGGCTTTTATTTGTGGACTTTTCCTCCGCCTTTAATACAATCCAACCTCATATCTTAGCTGAAAGGCTCCTGCAACAATTTGATTTGAGCAATAATCTGGTGGGTTGGATTCTGGATTTCTTAACCAACAGGACGCAGAGAGTAAGGGTCAATGGTACATTGTCTGACCTAAAGTGCTCTTCTACTGGCTCTCCTCAGGGGTGTGTGTTGTCACCACTACTCTTCATCCTGTACACAAACCTGTGTCGGAGCAGACATGACAACAGACATATCATAAAGTATGCTGATGATTCAGTTATTGTCAGTCTCCTCCAGGATGGTGAGAGTGGCCACGGCCCAGTAGTTGATGATTTTGTTCACTGGTGTGAGGATTCCTACCTGCAGCTGAATACGACAAAAACTAAAGACATGGTTATTGACTTTAGGAGGAAAACTCCCAGGCACAGTCACCGTACTAAAAGGCCAGACCACCGAATGTGTACAATCCTACAAATATCTTGGGACGATTATTGATAGTAATTTAAAGTTTGAGGAGAACTGTGAAAGGGTGTGCAAAAAGGGTCAGCAACATTTGCATTGCTTGAGAAAACTTGCATGCTTCCAAATTGACCGAACCATAATGACAATGTTTTATCGGGCTTTTATTGAATCTGTTTTATCCTTTTCTTTAGTGTCATGGTTTGGTCAGATAAAACTGAAACAGAGGAAATCCTTAGATCAGGTAGTTAGATGGTCCAGTCGTTTGCTTGGTGAGTCACAGCTGAGCCTGACATCCCTGTACACCAGACAAGTACAGAGGATGGCTACCTCCATTTTAAATGATGACTCCCACCCTTTGCACTGCAACTTTCAGCTTCTTCCCTCAAGACGGAGGTTTGCTGTCCCAAAAAGTAAAACCCAGCGCTACAAAAACAGCTTTGTTCCTGCTGCTGTCAAAGAGTTGAACAAGCTGTAACAATATATTGCACATAATTTAGGTACCTATTTATTAACTCCATTTTACATTTACTTATTTTTGTAGGATGTTACTTGGGTTCTAAATGTTTTATTGAGTTTTAGACCTTTGAGTTTTTAACCTCTTTGACTAGTTTTTAACTTTTAATATGACTCTTCTCTCTTACCTCTGGTTTTTCTCTCATCTCTTTATCTTTTTATACCCTGATTGATGGAGCCTTGAGTATTTTTATCATGTTCATAGTCAATTTCATGTGTGCCTGTGTTTGTGTCTATGTTGAATCTAACTTGTGGCTTGTAAATATGGATATCACCAGACTGCAAAACAAATCTACCTACAGGTACAAATAAAGTAACCCAAACCTGAACCTGAACCTGAATTTTGCGCTCTTCCTCCACACTAGGTCATTTTTTGCTTAAAAATCCTTTTCCTTTAGAAGTGAAAAAGATGACATTGGAGACAACTGCCTGTACTGATGACCTGACAGTCCTATAATAAAAAGATTTTTTTTTTTAAATCCTTATACTGGCAGAGATCTCAACCCCCCCCCCCCCCTTCAATGTTTGAAACAAAGTTATGCCCTTGTGTGCATCCACAATGCAAACATATGCAATAGTGGCATACTGTGTGTGCATGTTGGCTTTGGATGCCCATGAGTGTTTTTCATTCGGGGTTCCCAGAAATATTCAGTGTTCCTTGGCAAATTGTCTAATTTCACTTTGTACGCATTTGGTCCCAAAAAATTTGCAAGTTTGTCATTGTTGTGCATGTACCCATCCCATGGAACCCTGAATGTTCTGGGGAACCCCGGTTGAAAAACACACCTTTCACTTTCTGAACTCAAAAAACAGCCATGGGTGCTAGCTCCAATGTCAGTCTGTGCACCAAGTCTGGTTACCCTACCTCTAATAATAATGTTGCTAGAGATCAAAGTAGATTTTTGCGCTTTTATGACTTTGGGAGCTACTTTTGGTCTTTTTATCTCAAAATCATACACTGCAGGCGCTAGGCCCCAGAGCAACCTCTGTACCGCATTTGGTGGCTCAAGTTTTATTTGTTCTTGAGTCAAAGTGTGGACAAATGCCTGGATGGATGCAAATACCCTTCCCATGCCTCAAGTGTCAGCAAGGGTAAAAATAATAAAGCAAAGACTGCTAACATAAGCTGCAGTTGTGCTGTAGCAAAACATGTTTAAAGTATATCTTACATGTAAAAGCGATCACAAAATTTGTAAACATCTTTTTTAGGCTCAGGTTTGAAAAAATAATCTTGGTTTTTATTTTATATACAACCCATCCTTCAATCTTCTATCACTTATTCGGGGGTCAGGGTCATAGGGGCAGCAATCCAAGGAGCCCAGTTCACACTGCACCATGAAACTGCTTTTGCTTTTCCCAGCATATCTTTTTAAGTTACATGGTTACTTCCTGTCAGCGCACTGTGCAGTCTCAGGTGGAAGTGAAAATAGGCTTCTTTTGTGATTCTTTCTCCGTTGTGATTTCTGTCATGGTGAATCATTACATATTTTGTCTGCTCTTGTCCCCTTCCAGCTTTACCATGATGATTTGGCACCTGATTTCTTTTGGTGTTCTTCTTTTTGGAGCTCTCACTTCCCCGACTCCATTTTCACCCACAGTCACCACCGCTGTGGAAGGACCCTGCCGGATCTACAACTCTGGTCGGTCTGCAGACTGTCAGGGACGACAGCTCCAGAGTGTCCCGTGGAGACAGTTTCCATTGACGCTTGAGAAAATAGATCTCTCCTACAATAAACTTCAAGCTGTCCATGCTGATGACTTCTGCCACCTCCCTAAACTCCGCACCCTTCTGCTGCAGTATAATAACATTTCACACATTGACAATGACGCCTTTAAAAACAACACTCTCCTGGAGCATCTTGACATCTTCAATAACTCTCTACAGGAAATTCCTGCCACAGCTCTGACACCGCTGCTGAATTTGCAATATCTCTTCATGTCTAATAACCTTTATAAACATGTCACTTTGGCTGATAGCTTCTCCAAATTTCTCAAACTCCAGGTTCTGTCTATGGGTGGCCCTCTGGTGATGGGCCTAAATAAAACAGACTTTCAGTCCCTGAAGGACTTCAAGCTACATGGTTTTGCTATTAAATGCTCCTCCAATCTGCTGTACTACGAACCTGGAAGTTTAGAGGTGATTCAGACACAGCAAATGGGCTTTGATATGGCCATAGACCAGCAGCCAAACGTTCTCCCCCACATTCTTCGTGATATTGCCAACAAGACGTTCAACATCATTCAGTTTCGCAACCTCTTTGAATTCATGTACTACACGGGAGACGAGGACATTTTCCAGGGTTTGAAAGACATTAAAGCATTTCAACTCATCTTCCACAGAGGGAAATTCAACGAGAATCTCCTGCGGATGGCTTTGATGAACTTACAGATGGCCCCGATCAAGTGGCTGAGACTGCAGTACATCGACTTTGCCCGTTCACCAACATTTGTTGATGATGGCGCAAGTTCAAGCATCACAGACCTGGCACTGGATAAATTAGACCTTTGGTAAGTTTTCCTTCATTTTTGATGTATTATTAACACTGAGATGAAATTTGATACTGGTTACAATCATGACATAGTGAAGTTTTCATGGAGTTTTGCTGCACAATTCACTATACCAGTCAGTTTACATCACTATTGTAGTGTTCTAGGAATACTCACTTTTAAGTTTGAGCTTTAATGAACAATAAAGCAATATTCTTCATATTCATATTTTTCAGCAACTTAAACAGTACATTTATACATTTTCTGATAAATTTACACAATTTTTCTCATAAACATGCCATTTTTCCAAATGAAACTGCATTTTCCTCCCTAATTTGCATATTTTACCATCAATTTTCAACATTTTTCTTCATACATTTGTGATGTTTTTCTCTTAATTTTAGATGTCTTCTAATAAATTTCAATTCAAAGAGAAAAGAAACATCTTAAAGCAACACTATATAAAGTTATGTTTCATAAATTATTTCAATGGTACATCAGCCTTTGGACATGTGAATGAGTGGGCTTGCATTGCCTGCAACAGCTCTGTTCTTGGTAAGAGCACTTAAAGGACTACAGCTATTGTCATATTCTGTCCTCCGGGCAGATAGTTTTTTTTTTTTTTTTTTTGTTACTTATTTGTACCCGTAGGTAGACTTGGTTTGCAGTCTGGTGACAAGCCACTGGCTGCTGGTCGCTGCGTGCGCGAGCGCCCTAAACCTACATGTTTTTGGTGTGCGGGAGGAAACCGGAGAAATCCCGGAGTAAACCCGCGCAACACGGGGAGAACATGCAAACTCCACACAGCTCACTGTTGGTCGGGGGCTGGGATCGAACCCTCGATCTCATGATCCCCGCGGTCCCCCGGCCGAGGGTAAAACTGTGCTGCCACAGTGCTAAACCACTGCGCCACCGTGCAGCCCAGGTTTGAAGGGAGGACTCATGTACAGGCACGATCAAGTGCAATGATGATTTATTAAACAAAACAAAGAGCAAAACAAAACAGTGCATGAGCTGAAAACTAAAGCCATACAAAGCAAAAACTTGGCAGGCAAAACTCACATGGACCAGAAAACATGGACAGAAGATCATGGCAGGGAAACAACGCGGCATAATAGACATGATGACCTCTCACTGAACATAGCACAGAAACACACATACACTACTCACAAAAAGTTAGGGATACTGTATTCAACTTTCAGGTGAAATTTCAGGATGCACCTAAAATGCACTATAACCTTGACAGGTGAACTTAATTTGACCTTCTCTAACCTTTTGAATGCACATGTCTAACTGTTCAAAGTTCCAGTACTTTTTGCATCAGTTCAGCATTCAACACCATTATTCCCCAGAGACTGATGGAGAAATTACTCCTTCTTGGTCTGAACACTGCCACATCTCTCTGGATCCTGGATTTCCTGACTGAGAGACCTCAGTCTGTCCGTGTTGGAAATAACATCTCCAACTCTATCACGCTGAGCACCGGATCCCCTCAAGGCTGTGTACTCAGTCCACTGTTGTTTACACTTCTAACACATGACTGTGTATCCAGACATGAGGGGAACCAGATTATTAAGTTTCCAGACGACACCACAGTGGTGGAACTTATTCAGAGGGATGAGGAATCAATGTACAGGGAAGAAGTTAGAGACCTGGAGGGCTGGTGCAGGGAGAACAATCTGGTGCTCAACGTGCACAAAACGAAGGAGATGATTATCGACTTCCGGCGGTCACACCCTGAACACGTCCCTCTCAGCATCGGCGGTCGTTTGGTGGAGAGAGTGGAGAACATCAAGTTCCTCGGAATGCAGATCTCGCAGGACCTGTCCTGGAGCAAGAATTCCTTGGGGATCAGGAAGCGGGCCAAGCAGAGACTGCACTTCTTGAGGAAACTCAAACAGGCCTCTCTCCCCATCTGCATCCTCAGGACCTTCTACAGAGGTGTGGTGGAGAGTGTTCTGACGTACTGCATTGCAACATGGTACTCCAGCTACAGTATGTCAGACAAAAAAGCCCTGCAGAGGATAGTTAAGGGAGCTGAGAGGGTAATTGGAGTTTCCCTCCCCTCTGTCCAAGAACTTTTTCAGAATCATTGTAGGAGCAGGGCACTGAACATTGTCAAAGACCACTCTCACCCTCTGCATAAACACTTTGAACTTCTGCCATCTGGCAAACGATTCCAGAGCATCAGAGGCAGAACCACCAGACTGATTAACAGCTTCCTTCCACAAGCTGTTAGGATGCTGAACAGTTGATCTGGAATCTTTCATACATACTATTGCACCTTATGGACGTTATTTGTATATTATAGTTCTAGTTAGTTTTCAAGTATGTCTCAGGGATGTGTGAATAGCTGTGTTGGGGTGGGGGGGGTGAGGGTGTGTGTGAGTGTGTCTTAAATTATGTTCTTTTTACTTATATGGATGCCGAGAGAAACGCAATTTCATCTTGCCTGCTCTACGGTTGCATGTAGAGCAATATGACAATAAAGGCTAATTTGATTTGATTTGATTTTGATTTGATAACTTGCTGTTCTCTAACAAGGTGCTTAACAGCAAAATTCACAACAGGTGTTTGATCAGTGAATTGACCAATAAATTTTCTGGTTCAATTAGAATTGGTATTTAAACAGTCCTCTTCATCATGCTGTTCACATTTTGACATCATGAGACCAAGACGACACCTAACAATTGATCAACAGTATCTCGCCATTGCGAGGCTTCAAACAGCATGTTCTCAGAGGGAAGAGGCCACTGAGCTTAGAGTGTCACAGGGCTCATTTCCACCAAAATAAGAGCCAGTTCTAGTTCGGTTCTGGGGCTGGTGCCAGTGCTTAACCAGTTCAACTGTAGTGCCTCATAAGGACCATTTGGTTTTCCACCGATATGGAGCTAGTTGGGATTACATCAGGGCTATGTCATTACGTAGCATGAAGCGCCTTTATGCAACCCCGCAGAACACCGCGGAAGAAGAAGTAGCAGCGCTAGCTTGTCAACAGCTTGTCAAACATGTAAGAGTTTGTTGTCTCTTTGGGAGCGCTGCTTTTATTATTCCAAACCTGTATTACCATCCAAAAACTGTTTTATTCTTAATGTCAGAGAACGGTGGCTACGTTTAAGGAGACCAGTAATTATCAATATTTCAGTTATCAGCCGTTGTTAGATTAAGTCTGTAGTGAGTGCATTAACTACACTTTTAAACATAATATTTATGTCAGTTCTGTAATAGGTGGTGTTACGGAGCATTACGAGACTGAGGTCATCTGTTATGTCATGCCAAAAAGTGATCAGCTGCCCAAAAAATGATCGCCAGGGACCATATTGTTATGGGTTTATATTAGCTGTTAAATATACATTTCAACGGATAAACAGTACTTAGTTAGGTATAACAAGATATATTTAACACTTATGATGCATTTTGAACCCGAAACAAACTTGATCTAGGATTAAAAGCAATTAAAATAATGCAGTCACAAGGTTACATGGAAAAATGCATAGATTTACTACATATATAATCATACTTTATTCCAGATTCATGGTTCATCAAAATAAATACAAAAACAAAAAACAGACAAAACAGTTAATAAAAAAACAAGACAATTAAAACAGTTAAAAACAATTAATAAAAGAAGTACAAATACAGTACAGACTACAGATATACATGAAGATACTGTATCAATATACTGTATATTCTATGTACCTCCAAACAACGATGTTTTTGTACATAAATACTGCAATCAGATAAATTCTATATGTTGTTATCCAAACTGCAACACTTTGGCCAGCACTATAATTTTTCAGATGCGATAAAACCTCAAATCATTTAGACACATTGCAGGTGGACTGAGACCAGGCAGTACACCTTTAACAAGTGGACACTCCTGGCTCCTGCAGATGCTGATCACTTTTTGGCACAACACCGGATTTCACCACCCACGCAACCCCATACAGAAGTGGCTGATGAAACCCTTTTCGGACACAGGTAGACTTACTGTACCCCTGAACAACGTAGCTACAACTACCGGATGAGCCGTGCACGTTCAGTTGTGGAAATGGCTTTCGGCGGCTTGAAAGGACGATGGAGGTCCCTCCTGACAAGAAATGACTGCAAACTGGAGCTGAGCAAGAAAATGGTGCTCACCTGCTGCATACTTAATATTTGTGAGGAACATGGTGACAACTTTGGATTCCCAGACACACCTAATCACAGTCAGCCTCTAGTTCAACCACTACCTGACCATGCCAGTGTAGAATGACATTAGGGCAGCTTTAATGGAGTACTTTAATAGTGGGGAGCAATAACCTGTTTAATGCCTGCCATATCATTTACAAAATATAACGTGTGAAGTAGTTCAAAATAATTAATGAATAAAACATTCAGCTGACAATCAGTCCTCAGTGTACTCTGTTTTAAAGTATTTATGGTGTATTTATATATTTTATAGGCACATTTACAATTGTTAAAGGTATACGCCTTCTGTACTTGTATGTCATCTATTCTGGTTAAAGTACTGATTCAAGTTTTTATTCATGTAGGGGTAACAAGAGACAGACTAAAGTGTACAAGTTAAAAGTACTTTCCCCAGAAATGATCTTGTCCCGAGCTGATAGAATGTCATGTGGTACGCTGTCAAAAGAATATAAACTCATTATCATTTTTGAAGCTGGCAACTTGGAACATTTTCCACAGAAAAAGTGCATAGATTTAAAGTTTGTTGCTGCTTGTTCTTTAGAAAATGTGAAAAAAGTTGTCAAAATAAGAGTAAGTTCACAAATATCTGATATATTGTCCAATACCTGTAAAAATGAACTTTCTTAAGTGCAGTTATTCATTACTTGTACTTTCACTTCCCACCACTACAGTGTTATAGTGATTTGCATTGTTTGTCCTAAATAGCTTTACATTTCATGCAAATGTTGGTGTGAGGATAACAATTAACGTAGAAGCAGAAAAAAAAACACTTAAGGAAAGAAAGCTTTTATTTACAAAATGTGCAAAAACTTAAGATTGCTACATAAGAAATATTATGTACACACAGCCAAAAATATCAATGCTGTGGTAGTTACTTTGTTTACAGTCCCTCAAGCACAGACACAACACATCCCATCAGCCCAACAAGGGTAGTATTGATGCTGTCCTCTATCTTCTGGATGCTTTGCAGCAAAGCGGAGGTCAGCTGCTCCTCCCTCCTGCTCTGCTCCTGTTGTCTCTCATCTGACCTCTCCAGGTAGTCAAGAAGGAGGTCCATGTTTGTGTCACACTTCCGTTTCCCTGTTTTAAAGTACAAAAATAAGCAATATAAAATAACCACACACTGAAAAACGCAGGAATCGTCAACCCAAGATTGAATGTGTCTGTTCAACATCCATTTACTGTTAGTGGCATCACAGCATTCAATTCAGTGTATAATTGGTTTAATTCACTCCCTCCTTTGTGTGAATGGGTCATGATCTGAACATATATTACCTAATCTGGTCTGTTGAGAAGAGGAAGAGCAGGAGGAGGAAAAGCTTGAAGGTGAGCTGGACACCACAGGTCTGGGGGGTTCTCCCTCATCATCCAGGTGTGATAAATCTGTATATACAAAAAAATGTTTTAGTCTGTGCAGTGTACAACTTAAGCCTTCCATTAAATGTGCAGACATAGAAGGCAATTTTATTCAATATCAATATTAGCAAAGCTTACATGTCTGATTATTGAATAGAAGAATAGGAATAGAACAGGCTTTATTGACATTGTACAGTTGTACAGTACAATGACATTGTAGGTGTTCCACCAGGCTACTGCGCAATCAAGTAAGAGAAGGATTAGAAAAATACGGTTACACAACACACAATTAAATACACGAGTGAAATTTTAAAAAATGACCCGATTATGGAAATATTACAAAAATAGTAAAAATGACGACATTACTAGTGTCATTGGTAGAAAACTCTCCCATAACACAATGCAAGGCACCCATTCATACACAGTACTGATACCACAAAAAGCGTATTTTGTGCTGGATATCTTTATTTAAAAAAAAAAAGTATTCTGTAAGACGCTAAGATTTCTGTTCTCGTTTTCTCTCAAATGAGCATTTCAAGAGTGGCGATACCACTAGTGTCATTTGAGACAACAATAAGCAGTATTGAGACTAAACAAACAGCGTATTTTGCACTGGATATCTAACAAAGTATTCTGTAAGACGCTAAGATTTTTGTTCTAGTTTCTCAAACGCGCATTTCTTTATGGCGAGGAGAAACGTTCATGGTAAAAGCACTGTAAGCTTGTTAGCATAGCTAACCGAAAATACCATTAGGCACAAGAGTGACTAAAAAAAATCCGCACTTTGGCCGTTACATATCAATACAAGCGATATACATTTGTCAGCAGAGACGGCCTGTTCATTTCTTTATGGCGAGGACAAACGTTAGGTCATAGGAAAAGTGCTGTTAGCTTGTTAGCATAGCTGACGGAAAATATTATAGTATTTCAGTATACTATATATATCCGCACTTTGGCTGTTACATATCAATACAAGCGGATATATATGTACTGTATATATATTTGTTAACTTTTGGCATTTTAAAGACAATACACTTACCAGTGTGTTTTGAGCAGTTTGTTGTACGGACTAATCCACAGAGTTACGATGGTCCGGCTGGCTGGTCTATCAACAAACAGTTCATCAGGTGAGTGGCCCCCTCCAGCTTATCTTGTACTTCTGCTCATGTTCACAGAGCCAAGAAATGTGTCTCCTCTTCGCTCCAAATCTGTTTGGTTTTGGAATCTGTCGCTTGCTCCGCTGTTTGGAAAGCAACATGGCGGTCAGTAATGTTTTGAAGCTGGTCAGTTAACCACACCCATGGCTGTGGACGTAACCAACGTAAACTGGTGCTGCTGCTGGCCCAGCTAGGAGTTGGAGCCATGATAGCCCCACTTTTGAGAGCCTGGGAATGGTGCTTCAGGCAGTGGAAAACCAAAGAACTGGTGCCAATCAGGCTCTGGCTCCAGTTAAGCACTGGAACCGTTTTGGTGGAAAACACCTAACAGAGTGTTATCAGCAGGTTGCAACAGAGATACAGAGAGACTGGAAGAGTCACAGAAAGGCAGAGAAGTGGACGTCCTTTGGCCACATCCCACACTGACTGACTTCTTCATTGTGAACAGTGCCCTGCGGAACCGGATGATGAATGCCACTCAACTCCAGGCACATTTAAGGGAGGTGAGAGGCACCCAGGTGTCACGTCAGACCATTCGAAACTGTTTACATCAGCGTGGTCTGTGTGCTAGATGAACTGCAAGGCTACCTGACCACACCACCAGGCACAGGCATCATCATTTGCATGGGACAGGGAGCATTTTCGCTAGACAAGGGACCAGTGGGCCTCAGTGCTGCTCTCTGATGAAAGTCAATTCACATTGAACAGAAATGATGGCCGCCAATGATGTTGAAGATGTCATGGAGAGCACTATGCATCAGCCACTGTTGTCACCATGTTACAGTTTGGGCAAGTATGTCTAGTCAATACAGAACTGCCCTATACCTTGTGAATGGCACAGTGACAAGCCGATACTACCTGAATAACTTCATTAATCCAGTCATTGTGCCCCTGCATGAACAACACAGACCCAATTTCATCTTCATGGACAACAATGCTCCAGCTCATCGAGGTCACATCATTAGGGAACGGCTGCTGGAGGCTGGGGTACCTCAAATGGAGTAGACTGCACTTTCTCCAGACCTGAATCCCATAGAAAACCTATGGAATCTGCTGAGTCACCGTGTAGAGGCTTGTAACCCTGCACCCCACAACCTCGATGACCTGAGGGCTGCCCTTCAAGAAAAGTGGAATGCCATGCCTCAGCAGACAATAAGTCAACTTATGAACAGCATGAGACATTGTCAAGCTGTAATTGATGTTCAAGGGCACATGACAAGCTATTGAGACACTGACATTTTTTATTGTGGTATACCCACCACTGTTGTTGGCTTTTGTTTCAATAAATTGCTTGAGATGAAGAAATCACCATTGCATGTTGCTACTTAAATGCCCCATTTTCACAATCACTGTAGCGTGAACTTTTTACATTTTCCACAAATTTCACCCAAAAGCCAAATATCCCTAATTTTTTGTGAGTAGTGTATATAGGGGAGCTTATAATTAGCAAACACAGGACAGCTGGGAGGGTAATCAGGGGCTGAACAGGAGCACACATGAGGAGTGGCAGAGCTGAGGACACAAGGCAAACAAATACGCACACAAAACTAAAATGATGACAATGAGGACAGACAGGGGATGACACAACATGACTAAAGACGCAGGACAACAATACTTAACAGTAAAAATAAACCGGGATCATAAAATATAACTAAATACAAAAGACACAGACAACAGGGGATGACATGACATGACTGACACTGATCAGAGAACATGAGGGCACCTAATAATAATAATAATAATAATAATAATAATAATAATAATAAACAGAATAATAATGAGACTGTGAAAAGCAAAGACTAAATGAACATAAAGCGTGGGCACGGTCCCAAGCCGTGCCCCAAATGTGACATAATCCCCCCTTTAAGGGATGGATTCCAGATACCCCAAAACTAGAAACATAGTAACAACTTAACAGGTGGGAGGAGGGGGCAAGGTACAGTGGGAAAAAATAAAACACAGGAATCATACAGAGCAAAAAAAAAAGAATGTCTATCAGGAGTCCCTTTAAAGTTCACAGATCCGCTGGACTGGAGAACAAAGTGAGTCAGGGGGCCGATCCAGGTCCATAGGGCCCCAAACCTGAGTGGAAAGTGGGTTGGGTGGCCTGCCCAAGTCCCAAGGGTCTGGAGGACCACCCCTGCTGCAGTCACCTTGGAGGGGGGTAAAAGACGGGGTGAGGCGTCACTGAAACCACCAGCAAGTCTGAACTAGTATGGATGTTATAAAAGTAAAGAAAAGAACTTGCCTGAGCATCTGGTCTTCAGCTGCTGGGGTGATCACTTCAGGAAGAGTAGCAGGATGCAGAGCGTACCCCTTGGGCTGAGCAGGAACAGGGGCGTGCACCTCAGGCTGAGCTGAAGCAGGAACACGCACTTCGGGCTGAGCAGGAACAGGAACTTGCACTTTAGGCTGAGCTGGAACAGGAACGTGCACCTCCGGCTGAACTGGAACTTTGGTATGCACTTTGGGAACAGCTGGAGCAGGCTCGTGCACCTTGGGAAAAAGCAAGGAGACCAGGGTTGATGACAGCACAATCACAGGGTTGATAGCAGAAGCAGAAGGTGGAGGTTCAGCAGCAGAATGGGGCTGCCTCACCCAAAACAAGACAAGACAGCTCATTAGGTGGTAAAGAAAACTGAGTATGTATTTGCCTGTTCCGCTGCTCTGCTGTCGCAGGTGGAGACGAACCAGGGGTCGGAACCGTGGTTGTTGGCCGGACCGCTGATGGGGCGAACTGAGGAGTAGCAGCGGGTGAGGGCACCAGTGCAGAAGAAGTAGGAGCCAGCATTGCAGGCATGGTGACAGGTGAAACTGCAGTCGTGATGACAGGCGAAGTTACAGGCGTGCAGACAGGCGAAACTGCTGATGTGGCGATCGGCGTAGCAGAGTTCTGTGGGGCTGAAGATGAGCGAAGAGGTGTGGGTGGTGGCGGGCCTAAGCTGGGAGGATAGTGTTTGCGCTTCATCGTTGTGGGAGGGGTGTGAGGTGTCGCTTGTAATGTTGATGGCTCTGCAGATGAGGAAGGTGAGGTAGATGTCCAAAAGGGGAAGCAGAGGGGCACCGATGAGCTTGCTGGCTGCTTTCACTGTGCGTTTTAGTGTCTTCCGGCATTCCCATGTTTCAGCAGCTCATCCTGACCATGTCTACATGCCTAAATGTATAGGGCTACTACCAAGTGATTGACTGATTAGATATTTGCATTAAAAAGCACTTGAATAGATGTACTTATTAAAGTGGCTGGTGAGTGTACGATAGTTTACAGTTGATTAGACTTTCAGTAGCACCAAAATTGATTGTAAATTAACATTTAAAATGCATTCCATGTAATCTCACCAAACACCTCTGTGTGTTGCAGGTATATCAGCAATCCTGACGTGCTGCGATTTGACTGGCGTTTCACCTGGTTCAACAAAATTAAACACCTAACTATTCACTATGTTTACTTCAACTCTGTGCCGTGTGATTCCTGGGTTGAGATGGAAGGTGTGGAGTTGCTGGATGTCTCCAACAATCGGCTCCAGAATGAGTATATCTACAACAAGAGGTGTGACTACAAGGGTACCATGCCAAATCTCCACACATTCAACACAAGCATCAATGACTTGACCAGCTTAAAAGACATGTCATACCTAGTCAGGGATTTTAAGAATCTGAAGGTGCTGGATGTAAGCAACAACAAGCTGGGATCTGCAGACAAAAGCCGAGGGTGCGTTTGGAAGCAGAACATCACTCGACTCATTGCTCACCACAATCAGTTTGAAAGTCAAGCAATCCACTGTCTGCCCACCACAGTGCAGTACTTGGACTTGTCCTACTGTGAACTAGACCAACTAGACATGACATACTTTAAGAAAACCACAAACCTTAAAAAACTTCTGCTGAGCGGGAATAAAATTAAGTTCATCCCATCTAAGTGGGAGAGTCCGTCACTGCAGTCACTGACTTTGGATGGAAATTCATTTGGCCTCATTAGCAAAGAGTCCTTCAAGGACATGCCTCTATTGTCTCAGCTTCGAGCGGGGAACAATCCCTACCACTGCACATGTGAGCTTCATGCATTTGTCCAGGACACAATTTCAGAAGGGAAAGTTAATCTCACCGACTGGCCTTGGAACTACAAGTGTTACCACCCAGAGGCCTTTCTCAACACATTCATTTCTAAATACTTTCCAGGTCAAGTTGCCTGTGACATCAGGCTCGTCATCATCATCTCTGTTGCAACCACTGTGGCAGTGATCTTGATTCTTATGCTGATCTGCTATATTTTTGATGTCCCTTGGTACACTAAAGCCACATATCAGATCATCAGGGCCAAATACAGAGCTCACAAGGAAAAGATGGCAGGAGAGATGGAGGATTTTACCTATCATGCTTTCATATCCTACAGCCACTCGGATGCGGACTGGGTGAGGGACCAGCTCCTTCCGTGTCTGGAGAACAACAGGAACCCATACCGTCTGTGTATTCATGAGAGGGATTTCATGCCAGGAAAGTGGATCATCGATAACATAATTGAGAACATTGAAAACAGTCGTAAGGTACGAAATAGTTAAGTAATTATTATGGTTGTGCATCGATTTAAAAAAAAAATAACCAATCAATTGCAATTAATCATTAAACTTGCATAAAAGAATCAATGAAAAAGTATACTTTAGCAACTTTTATTTGCATTTTTATTCACTGAACATACTTGTGACCATCATATTCAACAAAAATACTAGAGCAACATAAAACAGTTGATAGTCATGAATGTATATTTAATTTTTTTAAAAATCACAATTTATGAGAGCAAATTGTAATATTCTTTTACAGTTCATTATAAAGAGCAAATCAATTTCTCTGCAAAACTACCATTTTTAATATTGTTGCCACATTTCCTGTTTTATTTTGAAACATCAAAGAGAAAGTCAGTGTTTCTACTTAAAATAATTTTCTTAATTATCTCAACCCTTAAAAGTGGAAACAAACTGAGCAATTCTCAACTGATTTCCAGAACTGCTGACTTTAATGGTGAGTTAGAAGCTTTTATTCACTTTTTATTGGAGTGTGTGCTTTCCTGTGCTCGCTCTGATAGAAACTCTCCTTCTTTCCATAATTTTGAGTGAGAAGCCCCAATCAATGGCACTGGGTGCATATTAGGGCTGGGGCAAAAAAAACTGATGCATCGTAATATTGCAATACTCTGTAGTGATGACACTGTATTGATTCAGAGACACCAGTATCATGATACTTTATTTAGAATTATTAATAAATGTTGCAAACACAAACTTACCTATTTAGGTACCAGAGTAATAAAAATCCACTGACTTTTAAGTCCACTAGATGTTGCTAAGTGCTCACTGTCTGGTTAGGTCAGCACAGCAAAGGAGTGATTCTTGAGATCTATCCAGGAATTGGACAAGACAAAGATTGGATGGGAACTCACAGTATATGATATTGCAGTACTCAGTGTATCACAAGATTGTGATTCCCATCTCTACTGCGTATGTGTGCATTAGGGATAGGCGTATCGATACTCAAGTACTTTGATACAGCTGGTCGATACTTTGGAGTCAATACTTTTTAAAATATCACGATTCCACTATGTTAATACAAAACGTGCAACTTGCTTTCACTTCTGAGAGTTTTAGGCATTAAATTTATGTGTGAAAACCAGTGAAAAACCAGCCCAAGCATATTTTAGAGACGGTCTGCCGTGTCACGATTGTGGCAGGCTAACAGATATCAGAGCCGAAGACTCAGTGTGCACTGTGCAGCCAAGCACTCCCATGCAGCGTGAGCTCAGCAGCATCGGGGGCAGCAGAAATGTTACACCATTCATCCAAATTCTATAGTGATACCAAGCAGCATAAAATTTGAAAAATAAACAAAACAAGCACTATTTAAGTTTGTAAAATAATAGTGTAAAAATAGAATAAATAAATAATAAAATTAAAAAAACGTTGCATTGTGGAAAAAAAATACACATATATGAATGGTGAAACATTTCAGAAGTAAAAAATACTTGAATCCAGTTGAGAATCTTCATCAAATTAAGAAAATGAATTAATTTTGCATTCATTTTAAGTTGTAATTATCCATCCATCCATCTTCTTCCACTTAATCCTTTTCGGGTCACAGGGGGCCTGGAGCCTATCCCAGCATCTTTGGATGAAAAGCAGGGTACACCCTGGACAGATCGCCAGCCCATCGCAGGGTCAACATAGAGAGACAGACAACCATTCACTCTCACAGTCATATGTAAGGACAATTTAGAATCCCCAGTTGATGCCATTTAACCTAACTTGCATGTTTTTGGCATGTGGGAGGAAACCAGAGAAATCCCGGAATAAACTCATGCAGACACGGGGAAAACATGCAAACTCCACACAGATCACTGTTGGTCGGGGGCTGAGATCGAACCCAGGATCCCCGGGCCAAGGGTTAGTTGCTGTGCTGCAGCAGTGCTAACCACTCTACCACCGTGCTGCCCTAAGTCTTGATTATTTTTATTATAATTGAAAAAAAATAATTTACTTTGCTCATTGTTCTATTTTATTATCATTTTAAAGCATTTCTTTCAAGTGTTTATATTCATGAGTTTTATTCATATTTCATATTGCCCTTGCAATAAAGTTAATGAAACAGCAATCGTGTGATTTTGGGCAAAAAGTATCGGTATCGAAGAAAAAGTCCCATAAATTAATGGTATCGTATCGAAAGGAAAAATGCTGGAATCGCCCATCCCTATTGTGCATCTTTTAAGTGGGGTGTATGTGCAGGATGAAGTACAGGAGGATCAGTTTAGCGTAGTGTAAATTTAAACACTGAAAAAGCAAGACTGCTCTTGTTTTAAGTTGAGCCAGCTACTGAGACAAACCAGTCACCACCTCAGGGAGTGACCCAACAGTGTCAGTTTTTTTCAATACTTTAATTGGCCCCATTAATCAAAAAAATTGATGTGTTAATCATCCCAGCCCTATACATTACTACTAGTACAAATGGCTGCATCAAATAAACTATGGCTTTTAACAAGATTGGTGAAATGTAGGGGATGAAGATTTTCAGAAGTTTTGATTTTCTGTTTCTTGATGAGCTGACTGGCAGCACTACAATGATGAACTGAAGACATGGTAGCTCTTTTAAGGGTGCATGTGATGTAGGGATTTGGCCCTTGGGGCTTGCTGTAGCTGATGCCAGGCAGTCGACGTGGTGACATCAGGCCGGCTATGGCTGGTATGTACAGTATATTCTGCGTTCATCTCAATAAAGTGCAGTTTGTTCCTCGGTACAACATGGCTCGTGTCTCTTGTTATTAAGACATAACAATGCATACTTTATTTCCCTTCAAAATTGAGCGCTTTACACTGACTTCCCTTTGACACTCCCCCTCTAGGAAGGTATATTGAAATTTAGCCTTTGGTTGCATAACCTGAAAACATGATTACTAGTAGAGCCAACATCTGTTACTCAAATGTGAACTATTTTAGTTTAGTTGGTTAGACTCCAAAGCTTAGCAAAATCATAAAACAGAATCAAAATGAGGAAGCAAATAGTGAGTAGGAGAAATGCAAAATGGATGGTAAGAGCTCTTTCTTATTTATTGATGTATTTTTTTGTATGTATTTTGCATGGTATTGTGATTAAGTGAACAACCGTGTGTAGATGTACCTATTAGTTTACATGTGAAATATTACAACTATAAAAGGAAAAAAAGCCTCAGTGCCAAAATCAAGGGTGATTAGATTCCTGGGCAAGAACACTGACACTGAGATTTGGAAGACAAAAAATGAAAAAAAAACAAAAAAAAAAACAGCAAGGGCCCATGTTGTAGAAGAATGAAGACAAACAAAGAGTATTTAAAACTGACTCTTGAACATGCAAGAAAGAAACAAAAATAACTGCAAATTTAAATGTACCAATACTGTTGATGGAAAAATTCTATATTACACTGAGTTATATGAATTTTTACGAATATGAATTTTTCCTTATAAAGCTTAATGTGTATACCTAGGGAATCCTGTTACCATATTTGGAGTTGTTGAGTAGTGGGGGAAAAAAAATGATTGAAGGATGGTGATGTAAGTGTGAATGTTCAGTTCTATCACTGACTGTCCAGCTGATCACTAGTGATTTCTGCATGAACTCAGCAAAAATAATCTTAGTCATGAATGAAATATCAAGAGGCTCAATATACCTTATCACTCTGAGTCATGAATGAACTCATCAAGAAGAGACCCTACCCTGACGGTCCCTTGGATATATATTAGGCAGAAACACTCTGTTAGTTAAACCAATGCACTGCAGCAGTCTGTGAAAACTATACTTTGTATTGTCTTCCGCTGATCAGTGCATATTAAATTTGCTGAAACTTTGATCCTGCCTGATTTTTAATAAGGAATTTTTCCAACAACTGTACATAATTATCTATGGTAATCACTGTGTGGTTGTCACTTACGGGACACAATCAGTGTCTGAACAGTTTGCACTAAAGAACAGCGGGGTTTGCTATCTTTTGGAGTGTTTGCCATATACAAAATTGTTCCTATAACACGATTCATAATAGCTCCCCTCGACATTAGTGCTGCTACTTTCCAAAATTGCAGCATGATTTAAATAGCTTCTCATTCTAAGAAGAGTCAATATTAACCTCATATCTCATGATATTCAAATGAAGATAGCATTACAGTGCAATGGAACTGCATGCTTTAATTTCCTCTCTTTTATTGTTCTCCTTCTTAGGTGATATTTGTCCTATCTCGGCATTTTGTGAACAGCGAGTGGTGCAACTACGAACTGTACTTCGCTCAGCAGAGAGCCATGGGAAAGACCTTCAGCGATGTCATCCTGGTTATGAAGGAGCCCATCGATCCTGGCTCCCTGCCCAGCAAGTACTGCAAGCTCAAGAAGATGCTGAGCACCAAGACGTACCTGGAGTGGCCGCAGCAGGTCAACCAGCAGGCGTTTTTCTGGGCGCAGCTGAAGAGTGTCCTGGGTAAACCAACGACCCGTGAGCGGATGTGCAGCATAAGAAGCAGAAATTCATCAGTGGGGAGGATTTCATTGATTGGCCCACCCAAGGAGGATGGGATGCAGGAAGAATTGCCGCCAAACGTGGAAAACAAGGTTATTGAGAGGAATGATGAGCACCTGTTAAACCAGAGACAAATACCATTAATAGTGTGACCAGTGCATTGATTTCACAGTTGTTTTTTTGTTTTTGTGTGCAAGCCTGGAAGCAAAAGCCACCATCTCGTTATGTTGACAAAAAAAAACCCACAATCCTCTTTTGCACATGTCATGCTGTCATGTTATCCCCGAGGGCTGAGGTAATGCCCTCCACTCCGCTCTCCCTCTCGGAGTCTCAGACCCGGCGCCCTGCTGACAGGCGCTGAAAGGCCAGCTCAAACAAGATCTCCCATGTCGCACTCTGGATAACAAGCAGGGTCGCGGGAAGCTGTGGTGACAGGTGCCGCATTGTCAGAGAACCGTGCTCTGTTACATTCCTGGCTCTCAGAGTATGAGATCATGCATAAAGCGACTCTGGTGTTCTTAAGCAAAATCAAAGGCCACACAGGTCATATAACAGCAATACAATTGATATTAGCACCAGAAGTCGAGATATGAAACTGGAAACTGGTTGTGCTGTGACAGTTTGTATTTGCTTCAGCTCCGTAGCCATACTAATCATTTTTAAGAGTAAGTCTATACTCATTCAAGTCTATTCCAAGCAGCCAACTCCCATATTAATGATGCATGTCTAGGTTTTCACCAATTTGCTCTAATTGAACTTCTCCCATCCATCTTATCTTGCTTGCTTCTTGTTGTGGTTGTCCATCACTTTTAAATTAAATATCAAGGCTAAATTGACAAAAAAAAATAAATCTTTGGCCAATAGGGGGCATGAAAAGGTCAGAATTCACTGAGAGACGCTTAGTTAGCACAAGGTGGAAATATCCTTCACTGCACAGGATGCAGAGATGTATTAAGCAGCATTAACAGACATGTGAATGTCAAATATGACCACATCTATATTTATCTTTGTTGTTGTACAGTTTGGTAGTTTGTCAACTGTTGGTTCATCGTATCATGTAATTAAGTTGTAATCTTAAGCCTATACATGACTGGGTTCATTATTGTTTTTATTTGGTTGTTTCTTGTTGTTTTTTAAGCAGGTCTTTTCATAAAAATATTTTTTCATCAAATTAATCTATTATTTTACTTCATTTATTAGTATTCGGTGAGAACATCAACTTAAACAGTGGTCCTAAAACTGTGATGGGCTCTGTTTGTGGGGCAGGTGTGGATGTACCGAGGAAATAGGATAAAATAAAAACACAATCCTAAAGCCTTGTACTGGTCTCCTTTTCAGTTTGACAAGGATTCTTCTTTCTATCATCAGTGATTGATGAAAGTTAACCAGTGAGGGATGAGATATTTTCTGCCTGTAGCATTACAGAAGAAGAGAACCATTAGCTATTTGTACATATTATGGTTTCTGTCCTGGAAAGAGACAACAGCCAAAGCATGGAGGTGAAGCAGTGAGATGGGAGAGTGAAGTTTTTAATATGACACTTAATTTTATATTGTTAGTTTTTTCACATAAACCCTCTCAACTGCAGGTAAAATACATTATGTATTGTATAGTTCGCTATATTACACACATAAAAATGGTAAACCTAGTGCTAAAAGCATTTGCACTATGTCTGCATATAGATATTTTTTTCTAATGCATTAGTTTAGCACACCTTTTCAGCCCTGTACTGTAATTCTTACAATGCAGCACAGATGTAACCCTTTAGCAAATAAAAGTAGACTTGAGACAGACAACTTGCAAGGCTTTCAGAAAAATAAGACCTTACCCCCAACCTAAAGGCCATTGAAACTAAGGGACAGATTTACTAATGTGCTGCACCATCGCAAAACGCTGTTTTGGCGTTAAAAAACTACTGTTGAGATTTACTAAAGGTTGCAGGGCAAAGTTAGCAATGGAAAGGTGTGGACTATGTTAGTTTTGCCCCTGGGCCCATATGTATTTGTAGATGTTATGTCAAAGTGCAAATTTGAGAGAGGAGAGTATTTAAATGACTGGCGCAAGGTGATTTACTACGGTTTGCGGTTGTTAATCTCATGCTAAATGCGCCAGGATTTAGCGCCTCAAAAAAAGCATATCTTAATTCATCTGCACCTGTCATAACAGTGATCGTTGGTGCCAGACACCGGCGAGAACCGAGGGCACGTGGCCAAAGAGAGAGAGGCTTCTCTCTGCCCGTGACCTTTTTTGGCACGATAGAACAGATTGCATGAACAGAAACGATCTCACAGAGATCGGCGTTGTGCTGAACTGGACATCAGCTGGCAGAGGATTTTTTAAAATTTCATTTGTCTATAGATATACTACTACTACTGCTACCACCAATAATAATAATAATAATAATAATAAATTTTGGTGGAGCAATGGTTAGCACTGTGTCAGCACAACAAGAAGGTCACAGGATCGATTCCACCCCTGACCATCGTGGGCTTGATCCCACCCCCAGACCATCAATGACCATTCTGTGTGGAGCTTGCATGTTCTCCCCGTGTCTGTGTGGGTTTATTCCGGGTACTCAGGTTTCCTCCCACAGGCCAAAGACATGCAGGTTAGGTTAATTGGCATCAACTGGGGATACTAAAAATTGTCCTTAGGTATGAATGTGAGTGAATGGTTGTCTGTCTCTCTGTGTTGGCCCTGTGATGGACTGGCGATCTGTCCAGGGTGTACCCTGCCTCTCTCCCAAAGATGCTGGGATAGGCTCAAGCACCCCCCCCCCCCCCCGTGACCTGAGAAGGAATAAGCGGTAGAAGATGGATGGATAGATGGATGGATAATTTATTTCATTTATAACGCACTTTACATTTTGGGGCAAAAGCTCTTCCACATTGTCAATTTTATTCATTTTTTTCTCTATCCATATTTCTCTATTTGTTTCTTTTTGCTGTGCATAAAACGGTAATTCAGTTCACTCTTCTCTCTCCAGTTCAGGATGCAATAGGAGGAAAACAACAACGAGATTATTTAAAAAAAGAGAATGCAAAGACCCATAGAAACATCCCCCGACATTGCAACATCATAGTAACTCAGTGACAGCAGTGTCTGCTGTGGCTGTCTGAGGAATAAGTGAAATCGTGTGTGTTTAATTTTATTATGTTCCAGACTTCAGAACACAAAATGCATATATTTATCAAAAGTCATGGACTGGGGGACCTGTAGGTTTTGTTAAAACAAAATTATTCACATAATAAAACCCCAGAGTCTCCATCAGACCATCTTGACGGTTCTTGTGTGAATAAAATAAACACATTGGTCAAATAATCACTTTATTCATGAGTAGTCCTTTTTTAAATTTGATACAAATATAAAATTTACACATATTAAACAAAGGAGTTTGCCATGTGAAATCTAAATCAAAACTTTGGAATATGATGAACAAAAATAAACTATTTTACTGGATTTTGCACTTTAAAAAAAGCCTCCAATATTATGCTCCTCCGAACTGGCTGTGCCTGTGTTGATGACTCGCTTCCTCAGGTGTGCCTGTGCACAATTTTGCGGTGCTCTTGGAGGATGGGTGGTCATTATTGAAATTAAGTGACTGCGTCTGTGTTCATAATTTTGCGTGTTGTTAGTAGACCACTGGTAAAATTGGCCATTGCCTTAGGTGCTTTGTCTAATTGGCGTACTTGCGAATTTGGCCTGCCTTAGTAAATTTGCCCCTAAAACTCCTGCAAGATTTTTAGTGGCTATACATATCACTAGTATAGAGTAGATATGAAATGTCTATGTATCTCTATCCCCTCACCTTTCCACCAGTTGCATCAGATGACTACCCTCCCTGAGCCTGGTTCGGCTGAAGGTCCACCATCACCAAGTGAAAGAAAGAAAGCCAACTTTATTGTCATTCAATCCAAACCGCAGTACAAAATCACATTTCTACTATTGTGGTGGACACAGTACATATGGTACTCCACCCAGGACAAAGGGGTTGGTGGGGGAGAAGATAGTTAGGGATGCTAATGGAGAAAGTGAGGGGAGCCACACATACAAAGATGTGCCTTTCGCCCCCCCCACTGGGCCAGGTTCACACCTGAGGACGCAAGGGTGCAAATGTATGGTAGCAAGACCTGCTCTGTGACGTATGTGTCAATGTCATCTTCTTCTTAGTCTTCTTTTAGATTTGATTGGCGGTTGGCAACCAGCTTACAGGTGCATTGCCGCCACGTACTTCACTTTATATCATCACTGTACTTGACCATCATCACTCCAAACCTCCGCACAAGGAGCTCCAAACAACTCCCCATGTGCGAAAAAAAAACATCCGTCTTTGGACCATCCAGCAAGCCTGCTTCCTCTACTTTCAATGTCATGTTAATGTGTGTGCACGTCTTTCATGTCTGTATGTTAATGTGTTTACCCTGTGCTCCAGAGGCGGGAATAAAAGTATATAAAGGAGTTGGCTCAGGCACTCAGGTTAGGGTTTCTGTGTTTTATGTTGGAAGAGGAATAAAGTTAGTGTATTGTTCAGCTCGCTGCCTCGTCTGCTTTCATCTTCCACATTGGTGACCCTAAGACATGCAGTGGAGAACGAGCCAAGCACCAACCCAGAGACAACCCAGATGGAGAACACCAGCACGGCATGCACTGTCACAGTCAAGCTCCCAGACTTCTGGCTTCACAATCTGACCGCTTGGTTTCTACATGTGGAAGCCCAATTCACACTCCACGGGATCACAATGGATGACACCAAATATCATGCGGTCGCTGCACTAGATGTGCGCGCCACGCAGCAAGTGACGAGCCTGCTTCAGGAACCACCAACCCAGGGGAAATACGACATGCTCAAGCAGATGCTGATTCAGTGGTATACCCTGTCGGACAGTGAGAGAGCAGAGAGGCTCCTAATGCGCTCAGAGTTAGGTAACAGATCAGCTGTGGAGCTGATGGAGAGCATGTTAACACTGATGGGGAAGAACGACTAATCCTTCCTGTTTACACACCTCTTCCTCAGGAACCTACCTGCTACAGCAAGGGTGATCCTGGCCAACTCACCGCTGCTGGTAACCAAGAACTACCACGGTGCAGGAAGCGGACTGCATCATCCTAGCGACCAGAACTCTCAGTATGCACGCAACGACACCGGTTTCCAGGAAGGACTCCAGTGAGGTTGAGGAGCCATTGGTGGTGGCAGGCCAGAAGAGCCTCATTCTGCCAGCCAACACAGACAGATCGGCAGGAAGCAGCGGTCCCGTGCTCACGACCGCCAATGGATCCAACATCAGGACATTTGGTGAACGGGCATTGACTGTGTGCTTACACGGATGCAATTACCAATAGGACTTTGTGGTAGCGGCATGTTCTGTCCCCATTTTAGGCACAGATTTTTTATGTGGGTATAGGTTATTAGTTGATGTTGCCAACAGACATTTAGTGGATGCTGTCTGTTTTACCTCCTTGCGCTGCACAGCTCAGGGAGTTGGGCCAACAACACAGGCTAGCGTTATAGCTCCAGGGGGTAAGTACCATCATTTACTTTCACAGTTCCCAGCACTCACGGTTCCAACATTTTCTGCTACAGTAACCAAACACGGGGTTGAACATTTCATAACCACAAAAGGCCCACCGGTGTTGGTGCGACCTCGGGGCCTGGACGTGGTTAATCTAACCAGTGCGCACAAGGAGTTTACCAACTTAGAGCAGCTAGGCATCGTTAGGCGCTCCAACAGCCCGTGGGCATCCCCACTACACATGGTGCCCAAGGCTGATGGGTCATGGTGACCGTGCGGCGATTTCCAGCGCTTGAACGACACTATGGAACATGATCGGTATCCCATCCCACACATCCAGGATTTTTCCATGCACCTGGCCAGGACTTGTGTTATTTCAAAAGTGGATCTGGTCTGAGGGTACCACCAGGTCCCGGTGTGTGCGGAGGACATTTCCAAAACAGCAGTAATAACTCCTTTTGGCCTTTTCAAGTTTTTACGCATGCCGTTCAGGTTAAAGGGTATGGCGCAAACCTTCCAAAGAATGATGGACATGGTGCTCCGTGACCTCCCTTTCAATTTTGTTTACTTAGACGACATTCTGGTGGCTAGCGCGTCCGAGAGGAGTACCTCGCCCATCTCAAACTAGTTTTACAGATGTTGGAAGTGCACGGGCTTATCGTTTACCTGGGGAAGTGCCAGTGATTGATTTTTTTGGGTTACCGCATTTTGCCGAAGAGCACAATTCCACTGCCCGTTAAGATGCATGCCGTGTCGGATTTTCCGTGTCCACAGACCGTGAAGGCCCTGCAAGAAGTTTTGGGCATGGTCAACTTTTAAAACCGTTTCCTCCCCCGAGAGCCCCAGCTGCTGCAGCGGAAAACATCAACTGGACCCCCGAGCAAGTCCAGGCTTTCGCAAATGCCAAAATAGCGCTTGCTAACGCCGCTTTACATTTTTCAGCTGTACTTTGCGTGGCAACGAATGCAAATACAGTACGTTTGACAGAGAGTTGTTAGCCCTCCACCTGGCGATGTACCACTTCCAGTTTTTGCTAGAAGGCACAAGTTCACCGCGTTCATTGATCATAAACCGCTAACGTAATGTGACATTTGGCCGCGATCTCGGAGTTTACGACCGACATCCAGCACATAGCCAGTAAACTTAATATCGTGGCCGACTGCCTGTCACGCGCGTTAGTCTCCCCGGTCTACGTGGGAATAGATTGCCCCACTACGGCCACGGAGCAAACCAGGGACCCAGATATTTGCGCGCTCCTGTCTGCACCTACTGGGTTAAAACTGCACAGCAGGGCGGTGCAAGAAGAGTGCCCCCCCTTGCTCTGCGACATCTCCACCAGTCGCCAATGCCCGGTGGTTCTGAGCTCTTAGCACCGCCACATTTTTGAGTCAGTCTACTCCCTTTCACACCCCGGCGTACGCGCCTCAGTTAAACTGGTGGGGGTGAAATTTGTCTGGCCGCACTTATGAAGGGACGTGAAAGAGTCGGCTGCAGCGTGCATCGCATGCCAGTGGGCCAAAGTGCACAGGCACACCAAAGCCCCCCTCGAGCCATTCCAAATTCTGGCCAGGAGGTTCAACCACATCCACGTGGATTTGGTGGGCCCCCTCCCACTGTCACAAGGTTTCACTCACCTTTTGACAATCATGGACAGCACCCCGCGTTGGCCTGAAGTGGTTCTGCTGGCTTCCACCACGTCCGTGGAAGTGGCTCACGCTTATTTGTTGGCTTGGGTTGCACGGTTCGGATCCCCGTCGGACATCACTTCCGACAGAGGTCTGCAATTCGTTTCAGAACTCTGGTCCGCAATGGCCCAGAGCCTGGGGGTCAAAATCCACCGCACCACTGTGTACAACCCCCAGGCTAATGGGTTATGCAAACATTTTCATAGGTTGCTTAAAGCAGCATTCAGAGCTTCACTCACGGATGCAAATTGGGTCGACCACCTGCCTTGGGTCCTGTTAGGGTTACGCTCTGCACCTAAGGAGGATCTGGCAGCCTCCCCGGCAGAACTAAATTTTTCTCAGCCACTGCAAGATCTCCGGGGAATTTTTACCGGAAAAACCCAGCACCTGGGACCAACCTGCCCGCGCAATTTTTTCATGCCAAGGTGCCAGGCACTATTGTTTTCCCCACACCTTTGTCCCAAAGAGCTTACAGAGCACCTCATTCGTTTTTGTTAGGCACGACGCACACAGAACCCCGCTGCGCCCACCGTATGATGGACCATTCAGAGTGCTGGAAACTGGGGCAAAGCATTTTTTGTTCGACTTTGGGGGGTGTAAGGAAACTGTCTGCATTGACAGGCTTAAGCCCGCTTATGTGTTGGCAGACGAACAGGTGGTGTCGGCTCAAGATCCCTGGCTTGGACGTCCATGTACAGTGGCTCCGCAAGTTGGTGTTACTCCTGCAGAAAACTGTTGGCAGCACACTAGGTCTTTCCCCTCCCCACCTTTTCCCCCTCCACAGGACTGTGCACCGGGGGATGTAAGGAAACTGTCTGCATTGACAGGCTTAAGCCCGCTTATGTGTTGGCAGACGAACAGGTGGTGTCGGCTCAAGATCCCTGGCTTGGACGTCCATGTACAGTGGCTCCGCAAGTTGGTGTTACTCCTGCAGAAAACTGTTGGCAGCACACTAGGTCTTTCCCCTCCCCACCTTTTCCCCCTCCACAGGACTGTGCACCGGAGGCTGAGTTTGTCTCCTGCCCACCTCAAGAGCAAGACGCTTCGGCCGGTGTGGCAACTCCACATTACAGCCGTTACGGATGCCGGATCAAGCCCAAGGTGCCAGAGGGTTAGAGCTCCTTCTGGGTGTTCGGGGGGGGGGGGGGGGTGGCTGTGTGGTGGACACAGTACATATGGTACTCCACCCAGGACAAAGGGGTTGGTGGGGGAGAAGATAGTTAGGGATGCTAATGGAGAAAGTGAGGGGAGCCAGACAAACAAAGATGTGCCTTTCAATCCCCCGCCACGCCAGGTTCACACCTGAGGACACAGGCGTGAGAATGTATGGTAGCAAGACCTGCTCTGTGACGTGTGTGTCAATGTCATGTTAATGTGTGTGCATGTCTTTCACATCTGAATGTTAATGTGTTTACCCTGTGTGCCAGAGGCGGGAATAAAAGTATATAAAGGAGTTCACTCAAGCACTCAGGTTAGAGTTTCCGTGTTTTATGTTGGAAGAGGAAGAAAGTTTGTATGTCGTCCAGCTTGCTGTGTCATCTGCTTTCATCTTCCACACTATCTACAATGTCAGCCACATCTAGAATCAGAGGGGCTGCTGCCATGGAAGGAGCCACCACATCAAACTTCCTCCATCTGAGCACCAGCCAGAATGTGGGACGCACCATTTTTGTCTGGTCTTTAGTATGACCCAGCTGGGGCTTGAACCTATGATCTCCCAACTGTGGGGCAGATTCACTACCAATAGGCCACCACTCCAGTGCTTCTCCGCAGGGATCACCTGATTGCTGGCGTCTCTTTCTGAGATTGTGGGCTCTTTGCCCCACAGTTGACTATACATTGAAATGACTGTTGTGAAAATGCATTATATAAAGTTGACTTGAATTGAATTGCCAAGTGGGTTGTTTCTCCTGGTGACACAGGTAGAGTGCCTGACTCTGTGTGCAAGGTGGTGAGTTCAAACCCCCCATAGGACGCCACCAGTTGGGCATTATGGCCTGCCCCCTTGGTTACAATTTTGCTTTGGTTTACAGGTGGCGTAGTTGTCCCATTACCCAGATGCCACTGATGCATCAATCCCATAAGCTTGGTTCCTGGTAGGATTCACTGGTTGTGACATAGTCAGTTGGCAGACGCCCTTAAAGCTTAAATGGTCCCCTTACATCAGATGACATCAGAATCTGGATGGAGGAACATGTGACAGAGTCAACAAACCTGATTGCAAATCTGCAGGTATTGACTCCTCTCCCACTACCAACAGACCAGGGTCTGTTTACACCAGATGAACTTTTTTCTTTTTCATTCTTTCTGTGGTGCAGCAAATCTGACATCTTCCCAGTGCTGATGCCACTAAAGCACCAGAGAACAGAAAGCAACATGAAAGCTATAACAAAACAGCAGTCATTGACATTTTTACATGTCCCCTTTAGTTTGAGCAAAAATGATACAAAGACTGAGATATCAAGGAGTGACAGAACTTACTAACAGACAAGACAAGCCACCATTGCCTTCATGGGAACTATTGTTGCTGATGCAGCTCTGAACGTTCACCCAGGTTGGTTGTTCACATTGCTACTGATCCAAGTGTAACAGAGTTTATAAAAGCATTCTTACTTGGCTTGCAAAGCAGGTACCCTCTTGGTGGCACAGGTAGAGTGCTGGACTCCAGACTGCAAGGTTGCAAGTTCAAACCCCCAGCTGGACACCACCAGTTGGGCTTCACAGCCCTTGGTCATATACACACGTGGACAAAATTGTTGATACCCCTCTGTTAATGAAAGAAAAACCCACAATGGTAACAGAAATAACTTGAATCTGACAAAAGTGGTAATAAATAAAAATTCTGTGAAAATCAGACAATGCTTTTGAATTATGGTTCAACAGAATTACTTTAAAAAAACAAACTCATGAAACAGGCCTGGACAAAAATGATGGTACCTCTAGAAAAGATTGAAAATAATGTGACCATAGGGACATCTTCAACCAAGATGTGTCCTCTAATTAACATCACAGGTGTCTACAAACTTGTAATCAGTCGGCCTATTTAAAGGGTGACAAGTAGTCATTGTACTGTTTGGTGACATGGCGTGTACCACACTAAACATGGACCAGAGGAAACAAAGGAGAGAGTTGTCTCAGGAGATTGGAAAGAAAATTATAGACAAGCATGTTAAAGGTAAAGGCTATAAGACCATCTCCAAGCAGCTTGATGTTCCTGTGACTACAGTTGCACATATTATTCAGAACTTTAAGATCCACGGGACTGTAGCCAACCTCCCTGGATGTGGCCACAGGAGGAGATGGATAATACGAATGGTAACAAGAGCCCAGAACAACCTCTAAACACATTCATGGTGAACTCCAAGGTCAAGGTACATCAGTGTCAGATCACACCATACGTCGTTGTTTGAGCCAAAGTGGACTTCATGGGAGACGACCAAGGAGGACACCACTGTTGAAAACAAATCATAAAAAAAGCCAGACTGGAATTTGCCAAACTGCATGTTGACAAGCCCCAAAGTTTCTGGGAGAATGTCCTATGGACAGACGAGACAAAATTGGAACTTTTAGTTCACAGACGCAAAAATGAAGCATACCAAGAAAAGAACACTGTCCCTACTGTGAAACATGGAGGAGGTTGTGTTATGTTCTGGGGCTGTTTTGCTGCATCTGGCACAGGGTGTCTTGAATCTGAGCAGGGTACAATGAAATCTCAAGACTATTAAGGTATTCTAGAGAGAAATGTGTTGCCCAGTGTCAGACAGCTTGGTCTCAGTCGCAGGTCATGGGTCTTGCAACAGGATAATGACCCAAAACACACAGCTAAAAACACCCAAGAATGGCTAAGAGCGAAACCTTGGACTATTCTACAGTGGCCTTCTATGAGCCCTGATCTAAATCCCACTGAACATCTGTGAAAGGAGCTGAAACATGCCGTCTGGAGAAGGCACCCTTCATCCTGAGACAACTGGAGCAGTTTGCTCATGAGGAGTGGGCCAAAATACCTGCTGAGAGGTGCAGAAGTTCATTGACAGTTACAGAAATCATTTGCAGTGCTTGCCTCAAAAGGTTGTGCAACAAAATATTAAGTTAAGGGTACCATCATTTTTGTCCAGGCCTCTTTCATGACTTTGTTTTTTAAAATAATTCTGTTGAACCACAATTCAAAAGCATTGTCTGAATTGTCACTGGCTTATTTTCATAGAATTTTTATTTTTTACCACTTTTGTCAGATTCAAGTTATTTCTGTGACCATTGTGGGTTTTTCTTTCATTAACAGAGGGGTACCAACAATTTTGTCCACGGCTGTAAATAACTACCCGTGACCTTGAGGCCATGCTAACACTGCCAGGGCAATGACAATAGCCATCTAGCTTTAATAGGTGTTAGGGTAAATCAAAAACTGCTTTAAAATAGTAAATATGATGACTGACTATATGTGACCAAGGGGATGGGTGGTGAAGTCCAAATAGGAATCCAGCACTCTTCCTGTGTCACCACTTTGCAAGTGAAGTAGGAATGTTTTTTTTTTTTTTTAATTGATCCCATCACATATTTCCCCCCCAGATATTGACATCATTCCGAACCCTTAAAGGTGTCCCCCTTCTGGCTATGTCACCACTAGTGAATCCTACCACAAACTCCTCCACTGGTGGGGGCCAAGCACCGCTTGCAGGACCAACCCACTGGTATGTTAGTTGCTTTTCTTCGCTGTAATTCAATCCCGAGGCACAATCAGACACAAGTAGTTTTCTTTAACTGGTTTAATGAAGTCTTGTCCTCTATAGCAAACCATGAAAACTAATAATACACAGTATTAAACATAAAAGCATGTTAGCTCATTAGCAAACATGAAAAGGAAAATAACAAATGAATGAAAATAAGGTACCACTTAAATATCTCGCTGGCTGCATGCCAGGTAGGGAAACCGTCTCGGAGTCTTCTTATCTTCTAAAAGTCGTTTATAATTTATCTTAACTTCTCTCTCATCTCTTTTTACGTGTGTATTTGTGGTGTCAAGTTGCATCTCTCACTCAGGTGCACTGGATCTTAGCGGCATCTCAGCCGAAGCTTTCAAAATAAGTCTTTACATTTCAATGAAATACCGCCAAAATAAAATCAGAACTAACATAGCAGCAACAGTAACACTCACCAAATCTCACAACCTTATTGTGGGATTTCTGAATGTTACAGATTAACTCTTGAATCTTTGCATAGAACATTTTGCATTAATTTTAAAACATTGCCTTAGTGACCATCAAGCGTGGTGTCACTCTTAAAATTCAACATCTTTCATAGAATGCCAAAAAAGATTATTTATAAAAATGATACATTATAATGACCATTCAGTAGAATGTCAGGATAACATTACTCATGACAATTCAATCGAGAATGTCAAGAAAACATTAGTCATCTCAATCTGCTTCTAGTAAAGTAACTAGCTTGTGTACAGGCCTTTCTAAGAGAACTGTTTTAGTAGCAGCTCTTCCTCTTTCATCAAATGTGGTGTCGCTTACCAACAATCTGACTGTCCTGACCCGAACATCTGACCCTGGATACACTCCTGTTATGCAGGCCAACTTCCATTCACTGCGTGGGGTTTGGTCATCTTGCAACAACACAATGTCATTTACTTTCAGGTTTCTTTTGCTCTTCTGCCATTTTTGTCTTGTTTGTAAACTCAGAAGATAGTCCTTTTTTTATCAAATCCAAAATTCATTGGCTAAATATTGAACTCAACGCCACCTCTTTTGAAGGTAAAGATCTTCTCTTGTAAACTGTCCAGGTGGAGGTAGATCTATGGTGGACTTCATCATAAGGATATGATTCGGGGTCAAAGGTTCAAGTGCAGATGGGTCATTCAGAAGTTCAGCGGTGAGTGGTCTGCTATTGATGATTGCCATCACTTCATAGAAAAATGTTCTAAGGGATGAGCTATCAACTCTTTGTGCTGACTGGTCAAGAATGGCAGTGAGAACACTCCTTATGGTTCTACTTTGTCTCTCCCAGACACCACCTAATGACTTGCACCTGCACAATTCATCACAAATTTACATCCTAGAGCCTTTGCTCTTTCTTCATTCATTCCTTGCGTAAGTTCAGTGACCTCTCGTCTTGCACCAATGAAATTGGTACCTTGGTCACTTCGAAGTTGACGAACATTTCCTCTTCTGGCAATGAACACTCTGAGGGCATTGATGAATGCATCAGATGTCATGTCGTCAAGCATTTCGATGTGTATAGCTCTTGAGCACAGACGGGTAAGTAAAAGTCCATATCTTTTAACATCATTCTATCCTTCCTTTACATAGAATGGACCAAAACAGTCTATGCTGGTGTAGGAAAATGGAGGAGTCATTTCCATTCTGTCTTCAGGTAAGTTACCCATATTTTTGGTCTTCAGTGTATCTTCTGTACTTTTGACACTTGACACATTTGTATATATGCAACAACACTGCACTGCTGCATCCTAGGATGCACCATCCATTGGCTCGCAGTTCATTGACAGTTATGCCACATCCCTAATGATGAACTTGCTCATGAAAGTGCTTGACAAATAAGCTAGATATGTGGCTGCCTTTTGGTACTATTGCCAGATGCTTGACATGTGGGTGTAACAAGGCTTGGCTTAGATGTCCTCCCATTCTCAAGATGCCTTCTTCATCCAAAAAAGGACTCAACTTGTACAGATTACTATGCTTGGACTTAGTGAGATCTTTCTTTTGCTTTCAAGCTCTTTGTCTCATCCGGGAATGTTTCTTCTTGAACTAACTTGACAATTGCAAGTTCTGCTTCTTTTCTTTCTTCGAAGCTTCTACTATCATTGGTTCTTTGGTTCTCACTTTTACATTTTTTGACACATTGTTTCAATCTGGCGAATGCTTGAACAGCTCTTGATCAGTCAAAAAACTTCTCAAGGTGATCCAACAATGTTCTGTTCTCCTTTGCTTTGGTACTGAACACATGAGCCTTGTGAAGTTCAGGGCCATTATTTTTAACTTCTCCCACCTTTCTCTTTCTGTCAGGCAGTTCCTTTTGCTTGATGTTTTCTCTTGTCTTTGACAGGAACTTGAGAGATCATCTTGAGAGACAGAATCCTCTTCTCCAGCTCTTTCCGAGAAGTCTGATTCAAGGATCCTTAAGATGTCTGAAGGGGTGCTTTCTTTGACTTTGATTCTGAAAGTGCACTTCAGTTTTGAGGTTGATGGAGGGCTCAACGCTTGGAGTGACTTGCCTTGCCACTATGCGATGACTGGTGACAGTGGCATCTCCGTAATCTACACAGGGGTTCCCATGACCAACTATACTCCACCCGAGGTCTGTGCGCTGTGCATGGGGCTCATTTTCTGTGCCAGATACAACTTCTCCTAGGACCAAAGCTTGTAAGCAGTTGTAGCCAATGAGCAAACCCACCTCACAGTTTTGCAAGGGTGCTAGATCTTCCCGAAGGTGTTCTAGGTGAGGCCAAGCTTTGGCAGTCTCACTAGTTGGGATGTGAGTTCTGTTAGCAGTGATAAAATCAACTGTGTAGGTTGGTGGTAAAAAGATCTTCTTGCTAGAGTAAAAGCCATGGACATGTAGAATGTTAATTCTTTGTGAACTTATTACTGTGGTTCTTGCGCCCATAGCAGAGAGCTTCAACTTAACTTGTTCTTTGTCGGCTTCTAAAGCGTCTGCAGCTTCTCTCAGGATGAAAGTCATGTTGCTTTGAGAGTCTAACAGAGCATATACAAGTACTTCTTGTGCTGGCTGAATGGTGGAGGACAGCCAGACAGGAAGTATTGCAGATGTCTGTGTACTGGATTCATCGAGAATTACTCTATTTGAGGTAACAATTGTGGTTGGGTCTTTCAGCTGTGTTGCTTAAGGCTTGTCTTTTTTCCTTTTCTTGACTTGTATTCTTGACTTTGGCTTATGGAGGTCTTTGTTGTTCTTTGTCTCTGCCTTCATGTAGACAAATAGGGTGCCACTTGTTGAAGGTGCCGCAAACACTCCTACTGTTGCAGCTCTTAGAAACATGACCAGACTTAAGGAATCCAAAGAATAGCCTTTCAGCTTGGATGAACTTAATTCTGTCAGAGACTGACTTCTCTACAAACTTTATGCATTTGTGCAAAGTATGACTGGTCTTCTTGCAGAAAGTGCATGCCAGCACAGTCTCTTCATTGGAACTTGTAGTCAGTGTCTTTGCCTTAACGTTTTGATATCTTTGAGGTTGTGGCCTTTCAGTTTCACCTTGCTTTAGTGATTGCAATGGTGTAACTGGGTTACAGGCAATTTTCGCTTCTCTTATCAGAAATTCAATGAACTGGCTGAAGGAGGGGAACGTGCTGCTTTCCTCTTCAGCATCAATGACCTTCCTGTTCCATCTCACAGTAAGCCAGTCAGGTAACTTTGACAGGATTTTTCTGTTTTCATTACAGTCATTTAGAATCTCTAATGCTTTGATATGGACCATGGCAGCCTCGCAACTGAAAGAGGAAGTCAACAAGTTCTCTGAGCTCAAAGCTGTGTTTAGCATTGATCTTTGGCTATGCTTGGAGTTTGTCTCTGTACGCCTTTGCAACTGTGAATGGGTTTCTATATCTCTCTTCCAAAATCTCCCATGCTGAAGCATAAGCAGATTCAGTTCCAAGTAGGAAATATCCATCAAGTGCATTCTTAACTTAACCACCTATGTATCTGCAGAGGTAGTATAGCTTCTTTTTTCGCTTGAATATTTTTCTGGTTAATAAGTGTTTGGAAAGGCAGCTTCCAATCACTGTACTTCAATGGATCCCCAGTGAATACTGACGGCTCAGGAACTGGGATTCTGTTAGCACTTAAAGCATCTGCCAGTTCCTTGAGAAGCTCAGCTGTGCTTTCATTTGAGGAGGAGATCACAGCTCGTGGGGCTGGAAGATCAGATAGGGGAAGGCATCTTGTGTGGCCCCGCTCATGGCTAAAGATGTCTTTTGGCTCTCCAAAGGCAGTTCTTGATTGTAGACTTGCATTCTTGCCTGTGCTGTGCTGAGTTCTTTCACTTCTTTCAAACAAATGCTGTATTCTTCTGTTTTGTTTTGTTTTTCGAAAATCCTTTCAAAAGCTATGTGTACCTCTTCTAGCTTAGCTTTCATTTCAGCTTCCTCTAGATGACGCTTCATAACAGCTGCCTCTTGAGCAGCGATCCTTCTTTTAGCTTCTGCCTCCTGACGCTGCATTTCCAATTGTTCCTTTTCTTGTTCTTGTAACACATTCAGAACAGCTTGGCTTGCAGCAGCGTCAGCAGCAGCTTCTTGGCATTTCACAGAACGGTTTGAATACTCTGAGGTATCTTTCAAGATGGAAGCTATAGTGCTGAGTTCACTCATGCTTGAGTTCCAAAGAGAGCCAGCTTCTGGCCAGTCTTGTTCTTCTCCATCTGGAACCTCACCATTCAGATGGTGTGAAGCTCTGGATACAATGAAGCTTGAAACCTCTACACACAGATCTACTTTTTTGCGTCTGTCTTGGTCTGGAGCTGTGATTTTGCGTCGCTCTACATAAATACACTGGATATCTGCACAAAGGCCTCTGACATCACCAATGATGTCATTCAGCAGATTTTCTGAAAACGCTCTGATAACTTTGACGATGACTGCTTGGCAAATCTGACATGTGTTCTCCATTTCTGGTAAATGCAATTGAATCTTTGTTGAAGTGCTTTAATTTTGTTTTCTTTCATTTCTTTACCTTTCTCCGTTAGTGTGTGAATTGGTTCACCATATCTTGGCTGCGGTACTTCTTACTGGGATTCAGCATTACTGACTTCATCTTCGGAAGGGTCTTCATTTTCATTGTCTCTTACCTTAGGGTTAGACTCACTTGACTCTGCCATTATCAAGATAATTGCTTTGAATGCACTGAATGTGGATGTAAATAAAGCTATGTGTAAATAAATCTCTGCATGAAATACTATGTGTCCTTAAAAGTGTGAATGTCTTGTAAATGTATCTTATATGTATGAATATTCACTTAGAAATTATCATTGTTACAATTATAAATGGCCTTAAACTTGAAATTCACCTTGAAAATATAAAGAAATCTTGGTTCCCATGAACACTTCTATTGAATATCAAAAGGAAAGAAACTTTCACTTAGTGTTACTTAGTATCCTCAATACACTTTAAATTGGCACTTTACGTGCAGTATGGAAAATGTACACTTTAACTTTAAATACTCTCAACACACTTTAAATTGACACTTTAAATGCAACATGGAAAATGCACTTTGACTTTAAATCTTATGCTTCTTAAAAGGTGATTTATAGAAACCTCAATGCAAGCTTAATATTACTTTCACTTTTGAATTAGCACATAAATTGCATTCACCACATACACAATACTTAAATAGCATTCACAAAAAAAACAAAAAAAACAAAACATGAGAGCAGCTCTTATGAAGTCTTCTTTTTAGCACACTCTTATTAGCGTCTGAGTACTTAATGGCTTTGCTTGAAATGTTACTCAGTTTGTGTGCGTGTATTTTCAAACATGTGAATGTCATCTGCCAGTCCGTGAATGAAAGTGGTTTCCTGCACGATTTTCATGCTAGTCTTCTATCTTCATCGGCCACCCGCATCGATGAACAGTCCGAGTTTTCATTTTAGTTGGCTTTTCTTTGCTGTAGTTCCATCCCGAGGCACAATCAGACACAAGTGGTTTTCTTTAACTGGATTAATGAAGTCTTGTCCTCTACAGCAAACCGGGAAAACTAATAATACACAGTATTGAATATAAAAGCACACTAGCTCATTAGCAAACATGAAAAGGAAAATAACAAATAAATGAAAATAAGGTGCCAAAACTTAAAATATCTCGGCTGCATGCCAGGTAAGGAAACCATCTTGGAGGTCTTCTTATCTTCTAAAAGTCGTTTATAATTTATCTTAACTTCTCTCTCATCTCTTTTTACGTGTGTATTTTGTGGTTTCAAGTTGCATCTCTCACTCGGGTGCACTGGATCTTAGCAGCATCTCAGCCGAAGCTTTCAAAATAAAAGTCTTTACATTTCAATGAAATACCACCAAAATAAAATCGGAACTAACATAGTGGGATATTGTGGGGGCACAGGTCTGGGGTTCTCTCACACCCAGAAAGGCAGGAGGAAACACGAGAACAATGGACCGAGTGAGGAAGTTCACCGGGAGGTTCAGACTGGACAGTTAGTCTATACATCTCCCAGGGAGAGGAAGATTTACCTGGAGCCAACCAGACAAAGATGCGCCTTTTGCCTCCTGCTGCACCAAGCTGGCGCGTGAAGACGCAGGGGTGTGAATGTATTGTAACTTATGTTTCAAGTTGTTATGATAATTGCGCCACAGATTCTCTTTGTCCATGCAACATGTATAATATCAGAAGCCTCGGCCATTATGCATGAGATTAAAGCTATAAAAGGCAGATGCCAGCTGGTCTGGGAACGCCTTGGTATCCTCTCTGAAGAGCTGGAGCAGGTGGCGGGGGAGAGGGAAGTCTGGGCTTCTCTGCTTGAACTGCTGCCTCTGCGACCCGGACCTCCGGAAAAGCGGTAGAAGATGGATGGATGGATGGAAGGCAGATGCATGGCGATCAAGGATAGTTCCCCTTTTTGGGGGTTTTCAGCCCCAGCGCATTCACACTTGAGGCTCATGGCTGTATTATGTTCTTAGAGGAAAATAAAGATTCTGTGTTTTCCAACTCGTGCCCTGCCTTCATATCCTTTTCATCCACACTGGTGACCCTTGATGTGAGATGGAGCATCTATCCCTTTCACCACACTGTGGAATCTGAATTGCCAGGGATCGCCTGCATCCTTTCCTCCACACTGGTGACCCTATGCACCATGGAGAGCGCTCGCCTATTCCTTCCTCGACACTGGTGACCTGAAGTGCCAGGGAGAGCGACCCACACTGGGACCCAGGACGCATCATGGATAGTGAGCCGAGCACCGCCCTGGAGCCTGGAGGGAGAACATCAGCGCTGCCTGTGCTGTTTCAGTCACGCTCCCAGACACTGGCTCCATGACCCGACAGCGGGGTTTCAGTGCACAGAAGCCCTTGGGCACTCCGTGGGATTACGAGGATGACACAATATACAGCTATGTGGTCACTGTGCCGGATGCGCGCACCACACACCAGGGACAAGCCGGCTCCAAAAACTTATATATTGTCCTCAGCCGCTGCAAATCCCCTGGGAATAGGGCCAATCCCCTTCTCTGGATCCTTTAGGCCTGTGCTACGCACCCAAAGGAGTCGGGCAGCCTCACCAAAAGGACTTATATTTGTCTCTCAGCTGCTGCACATCCCCGGGGATTGGGTCAATTGCCTTCCCCCGATCCTTTAGGACTGCACCCACACCTAAAGAAGATTTGGCAGTTTCCCTGACAGAGCTTATTTTTTTTTTCAGCCACTACGCATCCTTGGGGAATTGGGACGATCGCCTTCCCCACATCCTTTTAGGGCTGAGCTCTGCACCTAGGAGAATTTGACAAAACTTGTTTTTTTCACAGCCGCTGTGGATCCTCGGAGAGCTTACCGGAAAAGTCCCGCACCCGAGGCTGATCTGCACACAATTTTTGCACGGCCCGGAGGCTTTTAACGTCCCGGGCCGGCCCTCCATTGTTTTCCCCACCTCCCTCTTTCCCTCCACATTGCTTTCCCCGCACCTCCATCCCAAAAAGCCTGCCGATTGTCGGTTTGGCTTCCGTCAAGCACAATGCGCACTGGACACTGTGCACACATGCACCACGGGCCGTTCAACGTGTTGGAACCTGCGGCGAAGTAGAAGGTGTTTTTCACCCCTCCCTCTGTCCCTCCACAGGTTGATGGGCCCTCCTGCACTCCTCACCAGCAAGGCAGTTCGATGGGATCGGCGACCCCCGCTACAGCTGCTATGGACGCCAGTTCATGCCCAAAGGACGAGGGGGGGTTAAGGCCCATTCTGGGTGTTTGGGGGGGGGCTGTGTGGGGGCACAGGTCTGGGGTTCTCTCACACACAGAAAGGCAGGAGGAAACACGAGAACAATGGACTGAGTGAGGAAAGTCACAGGGAGGGTCAGACTGGACAGTTAGTCTATACATCTCCCAGGGAGAGGAAAATTTACCTGGAGCCAACCAGACAAAGATGCGCCTTTCGCCCCCTGCCGCACCAAGCTGGTGCGTGAAGAGGCAGGGGTGTGAATGTATTGTAACTTATGTTTCAAGTTGTTATGATAATTGCGCCACACATTCTCTTTGTCCATGCAACATGTATAATGTCAGAAGCCTCGGTCATTATGTATGAGATTAAAGCTACAAAAAGGCAGAGGCACGGCGACCAAGGGTAGTTCCCCTTTATGGGGGTTTTCAGCCCCAGCACGTTTGCGCTTGAGGCTCGTGGCTGTATTATGTTGTTAGAGGAAAAATAAAGATTCTGTGTCATCCAACTCATGCCTTGCCTTCACATCCTTTTCCTCTGCAATATATAGAAAACGGCACATTACTGTGAAGTGCAGTATAGTGACGTGCATTTCTCGTCACGTAACCACACCACCCTATGTAAAACATCCATATTACGGTCTCTTTGCCAGATGCCTACACTGGTAAATACCGAGTACTGCTCTGTACATAGTTCCTTCAATAAAGCTGTGTTCACCAAGTCCATCCTGCCTCATCCTTCACCCAGGTATTTCCATACATAACTTTTGGCAATCGAGGATTAACTCATGGAGGTGTGCATTACACCGCTTTGTCCCTTTCTCGAGCTCCGGGGCAAACCACCGGTTTCATGGCCGCATTGGTGGGAGGCCTATCAAACGTATATTATGGCGCTGGACCTCGGGAAGCTCGATAAGGTGAGGGCGCGAACGCTTCTCGTTCACAACCTAAGAACTGAGGGCCGGAGGGTCCTATGGATGCTTGGCACAGCGGACTTATATGAAGAAGTTGTGGAACTGCTAGCTAAACGTTTCTCCACCTCAGACAACATGACTGTTCGGAGAATTTGTTTTTGCCGGAGACGCCAGCGGATAGGTGAGCCTATCCTCCAGTATGTCATTGAATTAAAGCAGCTAGCCAGCGAGTGTTGTTTTGGACCACTCGAAGACGAGATGGTACGTGACCAACTGGCAGAGCACACATGCAATGCTGAGCTGCGTGCTAGGCTATTAGTGGCGCCTAATGACTTAACTAATGACTTAACTAATGACTTAGCTAAAGCATCGGAGCTAGCTCTCCGGTGGGAAGCTGTTGATAAGCTAGCTATGGAGCTAAATTGGCGGCAGCCACAGTATATGGCGGAGCCGCTTGCCTCAGCTAATGTTGCGGACCCTGATAGCGAGGATAGCTCGGACGAAGAATTTGGGGAAATTAATGCTGCCAGCCAAAGGTCTGCCCCGGAAACTCCCATTGCAGGGGTTGTGAGTCTATGACACACCGCCATAAAGTGAAGAAATGCCCGGCTAGAGGAAAATGTTGTAGCAGATGTGGACGCTTGAATCACTATGCCAGGGTGTGCAGTTTGTCTTACCTGGGGGGCCCAAGGGAGAAATCATCCCGCTCGCCCCCGATGGACACTGGGAGTGAACAGTATGAGGAGCTAACGGACGCCCTCGCTTTCAAGTCGACCAGTTCTCATTCAGGGACAGTACCCATGCTGATGAGCGACACCATGCTAGCCCCAGATGCCTCTGGTACTTGGCCACAGTTTGGTGGGGTTCTGCAGCTACTACGGTGAAAACTACAATGTTTATAGAAGAAGACACGGCCAGACCGATGAACATGGAGTTACCGCATGATCAGCAGCAGCACATCGGGCCGAGTAAAATCCCACTCCGGGTTATGGACTTGGTTCAGGTTCGGGGTGAAGGACGTCCATGGTGAAGATGGACCAAACAACAGCCAGCAAAACATCGAGGGTGTCCGAAATAGTGGCTAAGCTGGGCGCAGCATACTTCAGGTTGTCTGACGGCTCGTCGAGGCACACCAATCAGCTTCGGCGTGTCTGGGAAGAGGCTCCAGGTGACGAGGCTGGTCGGGCTTCGGTGTTGGTGGTGAAGGAGTCGGGCACCGTCATCCAAAGGATCAGCTATCGGTCCGGGGCTTGCTGCCACCAGGGGCACGCCTGCTGAGGGGCTGCCCTGGACACCCCCCCCCCCCCCCATGCAAGTTTCAACTTTTTCACCCAAATGACTGCCCTATGTAAGGCAGAGGGCATCCATATTACGGCCTCTTTGCCGGATGCCTACACTGGTGCATACCGTGTACTGCTCTCTACATAGTTCCTTCAATAAAACTGTGTGAACGTGAACGATGGCGAGGTCTGAGGCAAGAAGCGGCCAAAAAAATCTTCAATTCCAATTTTCCATTTTATTTCAATAATCTTACTGATAGATAGCTCCCGACATCCGACACAATCCTTCAAGCTCTGCTTCAACAACAATGATCGCCGATGATGACTCTGATCCTTCTGATCATCTCCTTTCATTCTGATGATCTGGATTCTGATTCTCCTTGGCGATTCTGATTAACTCAATAACTCTAGGTCACAATCATCACACCTGTTTTATACTAACAGAGATAATTAGGACTGATTAGCCCCTACCATAATCCCAGGTAAAACACTTCATTCCTTATACTAAACACATACCCACTAATATATAAAAATACATAAATAACTTTCCCCAGACATACACAATATAAATATATAAATAACACACAATAAATAGTCATATAAATAATTCCATAAATAGCCTTAACCCCTATTTACAAATATTAAACCACCCCTATGACTAACCATACATATTTGCTCCCTGCTGGTGTCCTATATAAGGCCTTCAACTCCTAATGGAGTCTTTTGCCTGGACACCCACAGGAAGCATGATGGCAAAGGTATGTGCAATAAATCTTTTAACAATTATTTTACCAGATTCTTAATCATACTAATTATCTCCCAGGACATTCAAATTAACCAAGACAAATCCTAAACTATTATGTGCATCTTAACCAAACAATCATACAACAATACAACAATACAGATAGAACATAATCATACAATATAACCAGACATACAGTGGTGACATCCCATCGTCACATTTCCTCCTCCCTTTCCGGAGAATACAGTACTCTTATGAGTCATGTATTCTAGAGAGGCTATCAGCCACGAGGTTGGTTTTCCCTGCCACATACCGAACAGTAAAATTATATGGTTGGAGGGACACATACCACCCTGTAAGACGACTGTTCACATCCTTCATTCTGTCTAACCACTGTAAAGCCCGATGATCTGTCTCTAACAAAAAAATGACGCCCTAATAAATAATACTTAAGGGACCCTATTGCCCATTTCATAGCAAGACATACCCTTTCTTTTATGTCTGCCATTTAAAAACTGTCTGGAGTTGAAATGTCTAACTTGAGCTGGACCACCCCTCTCACCCTCATTAAACTCACTCCTGAAAGGGGTGAGAGAGCCGCCACGGCCGAGGGTAGTTCTCCTGTTGGCCCACAGAAAACCCCCCGCCAGACGCGCAGCGCCCCCCGCAGTCCCCGGGTCCCGCTCCTGCATCCAGACTCCCAGCTCCGGGCCCACCACGTACAGAAACTACTCCAAAATCAATAGTTCAGAAATGTCTTTAACTGTTAAGGTCTCTGGTTTCACCCATCTACAAAACAGGTCTTTCAGACATTCATACAATTCACGGGGGGTTTCGTCCTGACAAACGTCCAGGGACCGAAACCTCCTCCCATAGGTGTCGGACGTGACTTCACATTTATTCAAAAATAGCCTCTTTCAATTTTCCATAATTATCTGTGTCTGCAATGTCCATCAGAACATATGCGCTCCGCGCCCCATCTGCAAGCAAAGGAGCCAGATGAATAGCCCACTCTTCCTCACGCCAGCGGCATACTGTAGCGATCCTCTCGAATGTCATCAGGTACTGTTCTATGTCGTCCTCGGGTGAGAGAGGGTTCAGCCTGGGCTCGTGGTGCACTGTCCTCCTTGGCTGCACCTGCAGCGGCAAATCCTCCTCCTGCGGGCCGACCCGACTGGCCGTCACCCTGGGGTCCTCCCCCGAAGCGCCGTCGTCACCGCCATGCTCCGCCCGGCTCCCGTACTCCTCTCTCAGCTCCGCAACCTGCGACTGTACCCGACGAATTTGCTCAGTCACAGCCTGCCACCTTTGGTCATGGAGAGCGGCTTCCTCCTCCATTTGCCGATCTCGAAGCATCAGCGAACGTACCACCGATTTTACCAGGCTCATTAGCTCTTCGAGCTCGCCCAGTCCGCTGACTCCCTGCTCCTCCTCCGTCATGCCTGTATCCAGGTCAGACCGCTCCTCCTGCCTCACTTTTCTTCTCGCCATAAGTCCTTCCGTCCACCAAACGCTACGACGTCGGGTAACAATCCCACTTCTGACAACAAATGTGAATGTGAACGATGACGAGGTCTGAGGCAAGAAGCGGCCAAAAAAATCTTCAATTCCAATTTTCCATTTTATTTCAATAATCTTACTGATAGATAGTTTCCGACATCCGACACAATCCTTCAAGCTCTGCTTCGACAACAATGATCGCCGATGATGACTCTGATCCTTCTGATCATCTCCTTTCATTCTGATGATCTGGATTCTGATTCTCCTTGGCGATTCTGATTAACTCAATAACTCTAGGTCACAATCATAAGATAAGATAAGATAAGATAAGCCTTTATTAGTCCCACAACGGGGAAATTCCAGGATTGCAACAGCACAGGGATAGCAACACTCAGAGCAACAATCAGAAGGCAAGAAAAAAAACAAGCAAGCAAGAGCAGCTAATATACATATGTACATATTACTATAAAATATATATATATATACACACACACACACAGACACAGTGCAGAGCATTGTAGCTGGATGGAATAAATATATGAATATATGAACACACAGTGCAGAGCATTGTAGCTAGATGGAATAAATATGTAAATATATAAACACCCACAGTACGGAGCATTGCAGCTAGGTGGAATAAATATGCAAGTATATAAACACACACAGTGCGGAGCAATGTAGCTAGATGGAATAATATGTAGATATATAAAAACACAGTGCGGAGCATTGTAGCTAGATGGAATAAATATATAGATATATAAATATAAACACACCCAGTGCTGAGCATTGTAGCTAGATGGAATAAATATGTAAATATATAAACACACACAGTGCAGAGCATTGTTGCTAGGTGGGATGAAACAGCATAACCGTCTATTTAGTTATCCTACATGGTATGATTATGTGCCCATACATATTCTCACCCTCCATAGCGACCGGTATGTTCCTAGTTGTATGCCGGAGAGGACCATTGTGTAAGTCTATTGCATCTTTTGCATTCAAAAAAAAAACTATTAGTTTGTTACGTCTTTTTGCTATCTCTGCGAGCAGCCCTGCTTAGGTTGTACAGTCTGACAGCCGTTGGTAGGAAGGACCTACGAAACCTCTCGGTTGTGCACCTGGGATGATGTAGTCTGCTGCTAAATGAGCTCCTCAGTGCATCCAGTATGTCCTGCATAGGGTGGAACTCGGACTCCAGCAGAGATGACAGTTTAGCCACCGTCCTTCTCTCTCCTACCTCCTCCATCGGATCAAGGCGCTGCCCCAGGACAGAGCTAGCTTTCTTAATCAGTTTGTTCAGTCTCTTCCTATCGGCTGCAGTAATGCCACTGCCCCAGCAGACCACTCCAAAAGTGATGGCTGATGCCACCACCGTGTCATAGAATGACTTCAGCAGCGCCCCTTGTACACCAAAAGACCTGAGTCTCCTCAGCAGGAACAGCCTGCGCTGTCCCTTCTTGTAGAGTGCGTCAGTATTGTGTGACCAGTCTAGTTTATTGTTCAGATGAATACCCAGGTACTTATAGGATGTCACCATCTCGATGTCTGTTCCCTGTATATTTATTGGTGCTGTGAGGGGCTGCCCATGCCTGCGGCAGTCCACCACCAGCTCCTTAGTTTTCCTCGCGTTGATCTGGAGGCAGTTCCGATGGCACCAGTCCACAAAGTCCTGGATAAGCCCTCTGTACTCAGCTTCATCTCCGTTGGAGATGAGACCAACGATCGCAGAGTCATCAGAGAACAGAGAATCATCACACCTGTTTTATACTAACAGAGATAATTAGGACTGATTAGCCCCTACCATAATCCCAGGTAAAACACTTCATTCCTTATACTAAACACATACCCACTAATATATAAAAATACATAAATAACTTTCCCCAGACATACACAATATAAATATATAAATAACACACAATAAATAGTCATATACACTCACCGGCCACTTTATTAGGTACACCATGCTAGTAACGGGTTGGACCCCCTTTTGCCTTCAGAACTGCCTCAATTCTTCGTGGCATAGATTCAACAAGGTGCTGGAAGCATTCCTCAGAGAGTTTGGTCCATATTGACATGATGGCATCACACAGTTGGCGCAGATTTGTCGGCTGCACATCCATGATGCGAATCTCCCGTTCCACCACATCCCAAAGATGCTCTATTGGATTGAGATCTGGTGACTGTGGAGGCCATTTGAGTACAGTGAACTCATTGTCATGTTCAAGAAACCAGTCTGAGATGATTCCAGCTTTATGACATGGCGCATTATCCTGCTGAAAGTAGCCATCAGAAGTTGGGTACATTGTGGTCATAAAGGGATGGACATGGTCAGCAACAATACTCAGGTAGGCTGTAGCGTTGCAACGATGCTCAATTGGTACCAAGGGGCCCAAAGAGTGCCAAGAAAATATTCCCCACACCATTACACCACCACCACCAGCCTGAACCATTGATACAAGGCAGGATGGATCCATGCTTTCATGTTGTTGACGCCAAATTCTGACCCTACCATCCGAATGTCGCAGCAGAAATCGAGACTCATCAGACCAGGCAACGTTTTTCCAATCTTCTATTGTCCAATTTCGATGAGCTTGTGCAAATTGTAGCCTCAGTTTCCTGTTCTTAGCTGAAAGGAGTGGCACCCGGCGTGGTCTTCTGCTGCTGTAGCCCATCTGCCTCAAAGTTCGACGTACTGTGCGTTCAGAGATGCTCTTCTGCCTACCTTGGTTGTAACGGGTGGTTATTTGAGTCACTGTTGCCTTTCTATCAGCTCGAACCAGTCTGGCCATTCTCCTCTGACCTCTGGCATCAACAAGGCATTTCCGCCCACAGAACTGCCGCTCACTGGATATTTTTTCTTTTTCGGACCATTCTCTGTAAACCCTAGAGATGGTTGTGCGTGAAAATCCCAGTAGATCAGCAGTTTCTGAAATACTCAGACCAGCCCTTCTGGCACCAACAACCATGCCACGTTCAAAGTCACTCAAATCACCTTTCTTCCCCATACTGATGCTCGGTTTGAACTGCAGGAGATTGTCTTGACCATGTCTACATGCCTAAATGCACTGAGTTGCCGCCATGTGATTGGCTGATTAGAAATTAAGTGTTAACGAGCAGTTGGACAGGTGTACCTAATAAAGTGGCCGGTGAGTGTAAATAATTCCATAAATAACCTTAACCCCTATTTACAAATATTAAACCACCCCTATGACTAACCATACATATTTGCTCCCTGCTGGTGTCCTATATAAGGCCTTCAACTCCTAACGGAGTCTTTTGCCTGGACACCCACAGGAAGCATGCTGGCAAAGGTATGTGCAATAAATCTTTTAACAATTATTTTACCAGATTCTTAATCATACTAATTATCTCCCAGGGCATTCAAATTAACCAAGACAAATCCTAAACTATTACGTGCATCTTAACCAAACAATCATACAACAATCATACGTGGGCTGCACGGTGGCGCAGTGGTTTAGCACTGTGGCAGCACAGTTTTACCCTCGGCCGGGGGATCATGAGATCGTGGGTTCGATCCCAGCCCCCGACCAACAGTGAGCTGTGTGGAGTTTGCATGTTCTCCCCGTGTTGCGCGGGTTTACTCCGGGATTTCTCCGGTTTCCTCCCGCACACCAAAACATGTAGGTTTAGGGCGCTCGCGCACGCAGCGACCAGCAGCCGGTGGCTTGTCACCAGACTGCAAACCAAATCTACCTACGGGTACAAATAAGTAACAAAAAAAAAAAAAAAAAAATACAACAATACAGATAGAACATAATCATACAATATAACCAGACATACAGTGGTGACATCCCATCGTCACAAACTGTGTTTGCCAAGTCCATCTTGCCTCATCCTTCACCTAGGTATTTCCATACATACCACATAGTAGCAACAGTAACAGGTGGTATTTGGAGAATGGGGTTCAAACTCACAACCTCCCACTCTGCAACTTTTGTGACAAGGAGGAACAATCGACTTGGCAAGCCAAATAAGATAAGATAAGATAAGATAAGATAAGCCTTTATTAGTCCCACAACGGGGAAATTCCAGGATTGCAACAGCACAGGGATAGCAACACTCAGAGCAACAATCAGAAGGCAAGAAAAAAAACAAGCAAGCAAGAGCAGCTAATATACATATGTACATATTACTATAAAATATACTGTATATATACACACACACACACAAACACACACAGTGCAGAGCATTGTAGCTGGATGGAATAAATATATGAATATATGAACACACAGTGCAGAGCATTGTAGCTGGATGGAATAAATATATGAATATATGAACACACAGTGCAGAGCATTGTAGCTAGATGGAATAAATATGTAAATATATAAACACTCACAGTACGGAGCATTGCAGCTAGGTGGAATAAATATGCAAGTATATAAACACACACAGTGCGGAGCAATGTAGCTAGATGGAATAAATATATAGATATATAAATATAAACACACCCAGTGCGGAGCATTGTAGCTAGATGGAATAAATATATAGATATATAAATATAAACACACCCAGTGCTGAGCATTGTAGCTAGATGGAATAAATATATAGATATATAAATATAAATATAAACACACCCAGTGCAGAGCATTGTAGCTAGATGGAATAAATATGTAAATATATAAACACACACAGTGCAGAGCATTGTAGCTAGATGGAATAAATATGTAAATATATAAACACACACAGTGCAGAGCATTGTTGCTAGGTGGGATGAAACAGCATAACCGTCTATTTAGTTATCCTACATGGTATGATTATGTGCCCATACATATTCTCACCCTCCATAGCGACTGGTATGTTCCTAGTTGTATGCCGGAGAGGACCATTGTGTAAGTCTATTGCATCTTTTGCATTCAAAAAAAACTATTAGTTTGTTACGTCTTTTTGCTATCTCTGCGAGCAGCCCTGCTTAGGTTGTACAGTCTGACAGCCGTTGGTAGGAAGGACCTACGAAACCTCTCGGTTGTGCACCTGGGATGATGTAGTCTGCTGCTAAATGAGCTCCTCAGTGCATCCAGTATGTCCTGCATAGGGTGGAACTCGGACTCCAGCAGAGATGACAGTTTAGCCACCGTCCTTCTCTCTCCTATCTCCTCCATCGGATCAAGGCGTTGCCCCAGGACAGAGCTAGCTTTCTTAATCAGTTTGTTCAGTCTCTTCCTATCGGCTGCAGTAATGCCACTGCCCCAGCAGACCACTCCAAAAGTGATGGCTGATGCCACCACCGTGTCATAGAATGACTTCAGCAGCGCCCCTTGTACACCAAAAGACCTGAGTCTCCTCAGCAGGAACAGCCTGCGCTGTCCCTTCTTGTAGAGTGCGTCAGTATTGTGTGACCAGTCTAGTTTATTGTTCAGATGAATACCCAGGTACTTGTAGGATGTCACCATCTCGATGTCTGTTCCCTGTATATTTACTGGTGCTGTGAGGGGCTGCCCATGCCTGCGGCAGTCCACCACCAGCTCCTTAGTTTTCCTCGCGTTGATCTGGAGGCAGTTCCGATGGCACCAGTCCACAAAGTCCTGGATAAGCCCTCTGTACTCAGCTTCATCTCCGCTGGAGATGAGACCAACGATCGCAGAGTCATCAGAGAACTTCTGTAGATGGCAATGTGTTGTGTTGTGTGAGAAGTCCGCAGTATAAAGAGTGAACAGGAAGGGAGCCAGCACCGTTCCCTGGGGGGGCCCCCGTGCTACTGATGATCGTGTCGGAAATACAGTCCCGGGTTCTCACAAACTGAGGCCGGTTCGTGAGGTAGTCCAGGATCCATGATGACAGGTGCTGGTCCACCCCTGCGCGCAGCAGCTTGTCCTTCAGGATCATCGGTTGGATGGTGTTGAAAGCACTGGAGAAGTCAAAGAACATGATCCTCACCATATTCCCGGGCTTCTCCAGGTGGGACAGAGAACGGTGAAGGAGGAAGATCACCGCATCCTCCACCCCAATGCCATGCTGGTAGGCGAACTGGAGTGGATCCATCGCTGGTTCCACCAGGGGGCGGAGATGAGCAAGGAGCAGTCTCTCCAGGGTCTTCATCAAGTGGGACGTCAAGGCCACTGGTCTGAAGCTGTTCAGGTCTTTGGGGTGGGAAGTTTTTGGTACAGGTACCACACAAGATGTTTTCCACAGCTGTGGTACCCTCCCCAGTTTCAGGCTCATGTTGAAGATATATGTCACAATCCCACACAGCTGGTCTGCACAGGACTTGAGGAGCTTTGCGCTGATGCCGTCCGGTCCCGACGCCTTCCTCGCCTTGATCTTCCTCAGCTCCGTCCTCACCTGGGTCTTGGTCAGGGTCAGGATGGGGGGCTGTGTGTTGGGAGTGGGGGGGGGTGTCGGTGGAGTGGGGAGTGGGTAGCAGGACTTGATTTCTTAGAGGCAGCAGTGGTTGTTGTGCAGACAGGGGGGAGGGCGGTTGGTCAAATCTATTGAAAAACAGATTCAGGTTGTTCGCCCACTCCCTGCCCCCCGTGGCCTGGGGGGAGGTATTCTGGAGCCCCGAGATGGTTTTGAGGTTTCTCCAGACCCCGCTGATGTCGCTCTGTTGCAGCTTGTCCTCCATCTTCTTCCTGAAGCTGTCCTTCAGTATGCTTTTATTGACTCTCACATATACTTTAAATGTAACTTTTAACTGTGCCACCCTAGGCACTAGTCCTCTAGAACCCTCAACCACGTATGCTTTTATTGACTCTCACATATACTTTAAATGTAACTTTTAACTGTGCCACCCTAGGCACTAGTCCTCTAGAACCCTCAACCAAGAATGGTCAAAGCCCCATTGATTCTAGGGTGGCACAGTGATTATGTAATGTGCCATAATTGTGCAAACATACCCTTATCGTCTAATACAGTAAACCACAATGAGCCTGAAATGAGTGGTCCAGGGCGACCAAACTATGCATTGTGTCACCTTAGGCACTAGTCCTCAAGAACCCTCAGTCATGGATGGTCAAAACCCCATGGGGTCTGGGGTGGCATATTGATTATATAATGTGTCACACATATGCAAACATACCTTTATCATCTAATACAGTCATTCGCAATGAACCTAAAATGAGTGGTCCATGGTTACCAAACTATACGTTGTGCCACCCGTGGCACAAGTCCTCAAGAGCCCTCAGCCATGGTGGGTCAAAATCCCATGGAGTCTGGGGTGGCACAGTGATTATGTAATGTAGCATAATTGCACAAACATACCCTTGTCGTATAATGCAGTCAATCGCAATCAGCCTAAAATGAGTGGTCATTGGCTACTGAATTATATGCTGTGCCACCCATAGCACAAGTCCTCAAGAATCCTCAGCCATGGATGGTCAAAACCCCATGGAGTCTGGGGTGGCACAGTGATTATGTAATGTGGCATAACTGCTTTAACATACCCTTGTCGTCAAATATGGTAAATCCCCATGAGCCTAAAATGAGTGGTCCAGGGCTACTAAACTATGCACTGGGCCACCCTACGCACTAGTCCTCAAGAACCCTCAGCCATGGATGGTCAAAACCCCATGGAGTCTGGGGTGACACAGTGATTATGTAATGTAGCATAATTGCACAAACACACCCTTATCGTCTAATGCAGTTTTTTTTCCAATGGGCCTAAAATGAGTGGTCATTGGCTACTAGTCCTCAAGAACCCTCAGCCATGGTGGGTCAAAACCCCATGGAGTCTGGGGTGGCACAGTGATTATGTAATGTTCCATATTTGCACAAACATACCATTTTCATCTAATACAGTCAATGGCAATGAACCTAAAATGAGTGGTCCAGAGCTACCAAACTATGTGCTGTGTCACCTTAGGAAAAAGTCCTCAAGAATCCTCAGCAATGGATGGTCAACACCCCAGGGAGCCTGGGGTGGCACAGTGATTATGTAATGTGCTACACATGTGCAAACATACCCTTATCGTCTAATACAGTTTTTCCCAGTGGGCCTAAAATGAGTGGTCATTGGCTAATAAACTATATGCTGTGCCACCCTAGGCACTAATCCTCAAGAACCCTCAGCCATGGATGGTCAACACCACATGGAGTCTGGGGTGGCACAGTGATTATGTAATGTGCCACACATGAGCATACGTACCCTTATTGTCTAATGCAGTAAATCACAAATTTCCCTCTGGGATTAATAAAGTATACAAAATACAAAAAAAAAAAAAAAAAACAATAAGTGGCCCATGGCTACCAAACTACACGCTGTGCCACCCTAGGCAGTAGTCCTCAAGAACCCTCAACCATAGATGGTCAAAACCCCATGGAGTCTGGGGTTGCACAGTGATTATGTAATGTGGCACTTGTGTAAACATACCCTTTACTATTACTAAGATCAATCACTATGAGTCTATCATTAATGGCACAAGGCTACCAAATGATACATTGAGCCCCCCCATGCAATATTGCTAAATCTTAAATTTCAGTTTTTTTTAATCTTGTTGAAGAGGCTACTGAGCACTTTTTTTCTGTCAGGTTTGGGACATGGGCATCACCTTGGCTTATTTTTAAGATTTTCTGTCATGATCCGGACATGAGCACAGCCCCTATCCATGACTTGAATTATTGTTAATACCTTCTTTGTTATTATTAACATCATGTTATTCTTGTCATGATCTTCAGTTCTGGGTTGGCTTTTGTTTTGACAGTATCTTTTGTTTATTTCCGGTTTTTCATAGATGGTCTCTGTTAATTGTTCACGGCTGTGTTTTATTTTCTGACGTCTGATTATTCATGGATGTGCTGATTGTTTGGTGACTACTTATACACACCGCGCTCTGCTGTAGGTGCGGTGTTCTAAACCATATCACGGGACCATGTTTCTAGCCAAGCATTTTTCTTGCCATGAATTCTAATTATGTGAAGCCAAGTCATGGACTATTGTTTAATGTTATGTTTAGTGCCTTTTACTGAGTTTTGTTTCACCGTACCGGCTCTCTGTGTATTCTTCAGCCTCTGGGCTGAGTTCCCACAGTAAAATATCACAAACTACGGTCTGGTGTTTGGGCCTTGCCTTCCTGCCCCAGAGGGGCACCCTCCCATGACATTTTTCACATTTTACAGCTCACACATGTCTTAATGAAATGTTTGTGACATATTTTGTTCATATTTTCTTTAATTTTTTAACTGAAGAAAATTTGTTTTGTATTTCCCCTTGTTTTCTTGAGACAATGATTTCAACCGTATCTTTTTAAAGTGACAGTCTGGCAAAAATAAAGTTCTTTCTGTTGTTAACATGTCTGTAACATGTTTTTTGTGACTTAGAAGACATATCCAGATGAAAATCTGACTGCAATTCGAAGTCTGTATTTTTCTGCTGTGAATTTCGAGTTAAGCTCTGTACCCCCCAAACAGGCAATTTTGGACAGAGCGTTTCTAGCTACATAAGTATTCCTGCTTAGCCTGATTCGTTATAACATTAACCAATCAGGCTAAGCACTGGGCATGGCTACAGACCTGAGTTCACTACATCGCGGGAAGAGGCAGGAGCCGAGGAACAGCAGAAGCTTTTACAAGTGAGGAAAGATGGCAGATTATACGTGTTCAGTTTGTGGCTGTGTGAGCAAGAAATCCTCTTCTTTTAACCTCTTGACGCCTGTCATCGCGAATTCGCGTCAAACCGCTTCCGCTCCAAATGCAACCAAAATACCGTCTGTATTCCTCCACTTCCGGTTGGAGCACTTCCAACACATACCGAGGAACCTTTTGCAAGCATTAGTTTCTCGTAGGAACAGTCAAGACGGAACACCATCCATTTCCTAATTGCTAGGGTTAGGGTTAGGTTTGTGATCACTCTCTCGGTGACCCCCCCCAGCTTGTCCGTCGACTTGCTGGTTTGGAATAGGGGATCAAAGGCATGCACGGGCCGGCGCACGTTGTCAGGAACCCCTTTTCCGTGTACTCTCCCACCTGTGTTCTTGTTTTGTGCTTATCTATTCCTGTTAAGATTATTTTTTTGTTTTGTCCAGGGTTTTTGTTCTGTATGAGGTTACTTCCTCTTTGGGGTTTTGTGGGGGTCAGCGTTGAAGTTAGGGTAAGGGTCCCGGGTTGGGGTTTGTGTCAGGAAGGTTAAGGGGTTAGGGTTAGGATTAAGATTAAGGTTAGGGTTAGGCTTTTAGGGTTGGGTTTAGAGGGTGTGGTTCGGATTTAGAAGTGGATGTTTTCATAATATTTTTCTGGGTTATTTGAGTGATCTTGTTTGGTTTTTCTTTGTGATTGTTTCAGTCTGTTTAGCTTGGATTTCTTTTAGGTTATGTTGTGGACACATCTTCAGTAGTGTGCCTTGGATTCATTGGGTGTTTCGACCACTTATCACCAGACACCCTCGTCCAAGGGAGGTCCCGCCTGGGGTGATCAATCCCAGGGGTGTGTCCTTTAGCTAGATATTCTAATGGTTTTAGTGATATTCCTGATTGGTTAAGGATATTAGTTTTCTTGAGTCCTGTTCTTTTTTTTGAAAAAAGAACCCAGATTAGGTTATTTTATTTATTTTTTTATTTTTTTTATTTTTTTACTGGTAGTTTGGTTGTTTAGGGGTCGATTAATGCTCAAAGGGGGAAGAAAAGAAAAGGAGGGAGGAGATTAGGTTGGCAGTTGAGTGGAGTCGACTTTGGGTGGAGTATCCCTAGGGAGGGTCTACATCCACCCCTCCCCATAGGCGGGGTAGCTAGTCTTCTCCTCCCCCCCACCAGCCCTCACTCCATTGAGGAATAAGGGGTGTGGAGGGGAGAGACTGGGGAAATTAAATATTAGACTTTAAGTATTGTCAGTTTTTTGGGGAAGAAATCCCTTTTAGTCTTGAATGTTTTTTGTTGAGTTTGGTTGTTTTTAGGGGTCGATTAATGCTCAAAAAAGAAAGGAAAAGGAGGGAGGAGATTAGGTTGGCAGTTGAGTGGAGTCGACTTTGGGTGGAGTATCCCTAGGGAGGGTCTACATCCACCCCTCCCCATAGGCGGGGTAGCCAGTCTTCTCCTCCCCCCCACCAGCCCTCACTCCATTGAGGAATAAGGGGTGTGGAGGGGAGAGACTGGGGAAATTGAATATTAAACTTTAAGTATTGTCAGTTTTTTGGGGAAGAAATCCCTTTTAATTTGGTTATGAGATATTTATTTATTTGTTGCTATCAGGTTTCTTAGGTTCATTTTGGACTCGGAGTAGTTTGTGGCCGAAAGTGACGTCATCTCCGGCTCCGACTGAATGTAAACAGGAAGTCAGTCTGAGTCTCTAGTAGCAAATCAGCTGTGTGTGTTTTTTTCTTTTTTTGGACAGAGCGTTTCTAGCTACATAAGTATTCCTGCTTAGCCTGATTCGTTATAACATTAACCAATCAGGCTAAGCACTGGGCATGGCTACAGACCTGAGTTCACTACATCGCGGGAAGAGGCAGGAGCCGAGGAACAGCAGAAGCTTTTACAAGTGAGGAAAGATGGCAGATTATACGTGTTCAGTTTGTGGCTGTGTGAGCAAGAAATCCTCTTCTTTTAACCTCTTGACGCCTGTCATCGCGAATTCGCGTCAAACCGCTTCCGCTCCAAATGCAACCAAAATACCGTCTGTATTCCTCCACTTCCGGTTGGAGCACTTCCAACACATACCGAGGAACGAACCTTTTGCAAGCATTAGTTTCTCGTAGGAACAGTCAAGACGGAACACCATCCATTTCCTAATTGCTAGGGTTAGGGTTAGGGTTAGGGTTATAGTTTGGCAGTCATGAGAGTTGAAAATACTGAAAATAACTTTTTTGCTTAAATAAAAGACTCTTCATACTTGAGATGAGAACAGGTGCTTTTTTACCATTTTTTACCATAGATGCCTGTTGTCGCTAATTTGCATCATACCTAAAATTATATCTATCTTATGTGCTATAGTCAAATTAATTTTCTCAACTTAATTTAGCATCTACTTGAAAGCAAAACCACAAGTGATTTTTTTTTTTTTTTTCATAATTGGAAATAAATTCAGGCGTTAAGGGGTTAAATTACCCACGGACATGAAAATACAACAGCAATGATTAATTTCTTTTTTGGAAAAACCTGTGTCCCTGCTAAAATGCTTGAGAAGACATAGGTTTGCAGCTTGCATTTTACCCTGCATGCCGGGGGAGTTGGCCCTGGTGCTTGTGGCACCATGGCTAGGGCGAGTATCATCGTAGGTGAACCTGCGGAAGGATCATTCTTGGTGGAGCGGAGAGTCGCTGCCCGGCTGGAGGGCTCCCCTCACCTCATTGGGAGCACCCAATGGTGTGCCCGGCCAGGTGACTCGCCTCCTTTGGAGCGGTCTCCCTGGCTCGCTCTGAAGGAGGCTGGGTAAAGCCGGGAAGAGTGCTCCTCAGCTCCTCTCTCTTCCCCTGATGTAGCGGTCTCTGGTTACCAACTCAACATGGATTGCCTCGCTGAGGGCCAGCGAGCAGTTCACCTTGGAGCAGCTCAAAGCAAGGTGAGCTGCTCGCCTCGGTCCGGTGCGCCCGCCAGTCACCTTGCCTCCTTTGGAGCACTCTCCCCATGTCTCTCCAAAGGATTTTTAAGTAACAGTTTAGTTACATCAGTTTTAAAATCCAGCAGCACATGGCCTAATGTTAATGAAGAGTTGATCATTTGAAGAATAGAGCTACCAATAAATGGGAAGACTTCTTTAAATAACTTGGTAGGAATAGGGTCTAGTAGACAAGTTGAAAGCTTGGATGAGGAAATTATTTTATCTAACTCTAAAAGGTCAGTTAGAGTAAACTCATCCAAACAGATATCAATTGAAGGAGTTGTAGTAGTTACTATATTTAAATTAATGATGGGAAGGATCTGACTAGGGCTGGGGGATATGATAAAATTCCAGTCATGATAAATTTTTTCATATTGATCGATATTGATAAATATTTGGGCGGCAGTGGCTCAGGAGGTAGAGCAGGTCATTTAAAAACTGGCTGGTTGGCGGTTTGAATTCCGCTGTCCCCAGACATCCTGCCATTGTGTCACTGGGCAAGACACTTCACCCACCTTGCCTCCAGTATGACACTGGGTATGAATGTGTATAAATGTTCGGCGGTGGTCGGAGAGGCTGTTGGCACAGATTGGCAGCCACGTTTCCGTCAGCCTGCCCCAGGGCAGCTGTGGCCACAGAAGTAGCTATCACTACCACTACCATTGTCTGTCTGGAGTGAATGAATAATGTATCTATTTGTAAAGTGCCTATGATAAAGCGCTATATAAATCTGATGCATTATTATTATATGGTGATATGAATAAAAATACTATTTCTGTCAAGCTTAAAGGTTTCTTTTTACTCCTAAGTGAGATGTGGAGATATAACAAGCTTTATTTTAAATATTTATATTCTGTTAGAAGTTGAACTTGAAAAATGTAGTGTAGAACATTATACAACTGTATTTCAAATAATTATAAACATAAAATATAAATATTTTATAATATTCTGCTCATCAACTTACCGATAGCTGAGTGAAGTACCATTCTCAAAGCACTGCAGCCTTTGTCCCACTGTCTGTCGTGTGCAGACTTGTTTGTCTTCACTCAGTCTCCAGGATGCAAGTGCTTTGGTCAGTCCTAAAGCAGTGACTTCACCTGTATGGTCTTCAGGAAAGTTTGAAGACATTTGCTTTTCAAACTCCAATCTTGATCAATGAAGTGGGCAGTGAGGCTCATATATGGTTCAGATGTGCGACTTGACTACAAATCTGACACAGTAACAAAGTATAGCAGACTCTGCAGCTCCTTTTCAACCATTTCTCTACATTCCGTGTACAGCTAGGAATGTGCCATCTGGGAGAAATATTTATGGCCAGGGAGTCAGTAACAAGGGTCAATTACTTTAATCAGCTGCTTAAATCTGACATTTTTTCCGCATGACTGAATTCCTTGGACCCTTCTTTTCAACAATTTCCTCCTCTATTGAGCAGTGACCAGCATCTGTTTCGGTATCTTCTTTGGTAACGCTGTCACTGGACTTTCATTGTTTTCTGTCATTTTCTTTTTAACCACACTCCAACTTCAACAGGGCTGAGATAGCCCAAACATTAGCAGGTGTGCTAAGCCTTGGCTATCGGTCCTATGTGTCTATGCACACTGTTGTGTGCATCAATCCAACGTGACTTCCAACCACATGATTGGTTTGGTGCCGTGTATTCTCATTTTCATTGGCTTTCCGTGCTGTCTGTCAAAACACAGAATGAACGACTTCTATTGACATTCTATTGAAAATGTATTATGTCTCTATCGAGAAAAAGTTATTTCACAGTATTGTTATTGTTTTATCACCCAGCCCTAGATCTGACTGATTTTATCTCTGATAGATGAAATTCTATTATTGAAGAAGTTCATAAAGTCCTGAGTAGTGAGCGCTTAGGGAATGCTAGATTTGACAGAGTCCTGACTGTCAGCCTAACAACAGTACTGAAAAGAAACCTGGGATTATTCTTGTTCTCTTCTATTAATGCAGAATAATAAGTTTTTCTGGCTTTCCTAAGAGGTTTTTTTTTTTTTTTTTTTTTTTATAAATTAGAAGTGGATTTCTCCAAGCTAGCTAGATTTCATCTAATTTAGTGGAGTGCCATTTTCTTTCTAACTGACAAGTCTTCTGTTTTAAGCTGTGAGTTTCTGTGTTGAACCAAGGAGTTAGAAATCTCTGATTAGCCTTTTTTCTTTTTTAAAGGGGTCACCACGTCTAGAGTCTGATGCAGAGAAGCTGTAACACTATCTACCATGCTATCAAATACAAAAGGAGTAAAATCTTCATAACTTACTGTATTTCCATTGTGCTGACACATGGCATAGAGGAAACAATCTGCTTAAATTTGATAACAGCATCATCTGAGAGACATCTACTGTAGTAATATTTTTCTTTAGGAGCCAAATAGTCAGAAATTGTAAAATCAGAAGTTAACTGATAATGGTCTGACAGTACAGGGTTATGAGAAGACACTACTATGCCATATGTCAGAACATGGTCCAACGTGTGGTGGAGACAATGGGTAGAATTTTCTACTTTCTGAGAAAACCCCATCAAGTGTAATATTGAATTAAATGCAATATTAAGGCAATCACGATAATCCAGCCACAGGAGGTGCACAAGCCAGCGTATTCTCAGTGCCAGTCCCAAGCCTGGGTAAATGGAGAAGGTTGTTTCAGGAAGGGCATCCGACATAAAACCTTTGCCAAATCAAGAAAAGGGAAGATATACAAGACGGTAGTGAGACCTGCTGTGATGTATGGTTTGGAGATGGTGGTGCTAACAAAAGGGCAGGAGATGGTGCTGGAGGTAGCAGAGTTGAAGATGCTAAGATTTACAGTGGGAGTGACTAGGAGGACCAAGATTAGAAATGAGTATATCACAGGGACAGCTTGGGTTGAGCAGTTTGGAGACAAAGTAAGAGAGGCAAGACTGAAATGGTTTGGACATGTGCAGAGGAGGTATAGTGGATATAGTGGACAAAGGATGTTGAAAATGGAGCTGACAGGCAGGAGGAAAAGAGAAAGACCACAGAGAAGATTCATGGATGTAGTGAAGGAAGAGTAGATGATCTATTGTGGCAACGGACCCCTAAAGGGAGCAGCCATAAGAAGAAGATTAAGGCAATCACTATCTACATCTACGTGTATACTAAAGTCTCCTACTATAACTACGGTATCCAATTTAATCACTAAATCAGCTAAAAAGTCTGCAAATTCAGATAGAAACTCTGAGTAAGCTGTGGGAGGATGGTAACTATGGCAAATAAAATTGGTTTAACCTAAAAGTGCTAAAAGGCTCAATACTGCAGAGCAGGCCTTCAAAGGAATCGTAACATGATTTTTGCTTTACATTAACTAGTAATTTGGAGTGGTAAATGGTTGCCACTCCTCCTCCATGACCAGAACTTCTGGGATTTTGACAGTTTAAATAACCAGAGGGAGTTGATTCATTTAAACCAACATAATCCTCTTGCCCTAACTAAGTCTCTCTAAGGGATATTAAATCAATCTGATGATCAATTAACAGATCATGGACCAGCAGAGACTTGGGAGTTAGAGACCTATTATTTAACAAACCGCATTTAATTGTTAAATTATGAGGAGGAACAGAGGCCAAGTCATTCAATTTAGAGGCTACATGTTTAATTTGGGTTTTATCAGCTTTTTGTTTAATCACTTTGGGATGCTTATACATCATATTTTTATTTACTTTAGAGGGTGCAGACAGTGATTCTCTGATGGGGAGAAAGGGGCTAAGTTGAGGGGTGGTGGATGGAGAGGAGCCGCAAAGAGGCATGTAAGACTGCGACTCTGCTTCCTGGTCCCCACTCTAAGTAGTAGTCAAAGCTTTGGAACTTTGGATAAAAATGATGCCAGATTGCAACCTGGTCTCAGTAAAAAATGTATCTAATAAACGTTTTCCACCCCTCTAAAATTGCACATTTGCATGTTAAATCAAAAAATAATGTGCCTTGGCATGTATTTATAAGCCGAGTCCTCGAGACCGTCCTTTCACTCACTGTGCATGTGCAAAATACTCCTAAACAGTCCTCACTGCGCATGCGCAGAACAACACCTCTTTTACTTTGGTTTCCCAACACTCATTCAGTTGGTGGGAGGGGGATGGCGAATGGTTAATTACATAGACTGTCATAAACCTCCTCGTGTGCTTTTACGCAGCTCACGGAGGAGGAGAAGGAAGAATGGATTTAAACAAAGGGATTCACCGCAACACATTTATTAACACAAAGCTGACAGTTCCAAACATAAAGACTAACAAAAAGGTAACGGTGTACACAAAATGGCTGACGCAGCAAGCGAACAGCGGGGAGACCACTGTGTACCATGGCCACAGAAAAATAAAACAAATAACATAAACGCTCGGGAGAACTAGGAGTCCTTTCAGAGGCTCAACTTGCCGAGAAGGAGAAACTGGGCTACAGCCTAAGCGTAGCAGTTGTGTCGCACGAAGAAATGTTACCAGTCAAGCGTAGCAGCACAACTGCACACAGAAACGCTAACAGTTCTTACTCACGGACACAGGAGCAGTCCAAGTAGTTCAAGCCTATCCCGAGCACACACAACCCTTCAGCAACGTTTGACTGTCACACAGTGATTAACGACCGTGTGATCACATACAATGGTCCAGCAGTGTTTGACTGACAAGAGCCACCTAAGTACAAACACTGCTGGCGTCACAAATTGGACACACCTGGGTGAGGTGCGGGAAAGATAATTACCGGGGCGAAACAGCTGACTGTCAAAGAGAGAGGGGGCGTGGTCAGACCGGCGAGTCTCCATTTAACCTGACTTGCATGTTTTTGGCCTGTGGGAGGAAACTGGAGTACCCGGGGTAAACCCACGCAGACATGGGAAGAACATGCAAACTCCACACTTAAACTAGCATTTTCAAATTTGATTCGATGTCGCCTGCTCTGGCCCCAGGAATGCATTTCACTATGGCCATTGGAGTCTCTAGGTCAGGGGTCACCAACTGGCGGACTCTGGTCAGGATCCGGACCCCGAGAATCCGTTCAGAACCTGAAGCCTTTTGATACAATTTTGGGAAAAGGGAGACTGTTTTATTTTGACAGGGAAAAAAAAACGGAAAAAGCTGAACTGAACTGCTGCATCGGCGACCACCCGACAGATTCTGGCATGAGCCCTTGGGCACTGTCCTGCTGCAGTCTCTCCTCTTCGCTGTCCCAACAACGCCACTCTCTGCAGAGACTCTGTGGCTCCAACCGCTCCAGAGAGTACGCAGCAGGTTGCAAAATCAGGTTTGCTGCGGGCACCACACACACACACACACACACACACACACACACACACACACACACACACACACACACACACAGGGCCGACATCCACCCCAGACAGACCGGTCTGTACCCACAAAAAAAAGTGCTGTTGTGAGATGAAAGTAGTCCATGCTGGGATGCAGAGGTGAGGTCACTGGTTATCACATAAAAACTCAGTAAAAGCTCCATGTGTTACTGAACATAAAAAGTTCCACCGCCCCTCTTCCTTTAACCATGAGTTACAGCTCCATCCATGTTGGACAGAGTTTACTGTTGATAAAAAGACGTTGAGGAATTCTGTCCTGGAATTATATTTTGTGTCCGTTTTTTTGTCTAAGTTTGAAACAGTTATTTCTGCACTGAAAATATTGTATAGAGGTGGACTTCTTGTGAAATTTAGTTTTTTTTAGATAGTAATCTTTTTTAATGCAATACAGTTTAGTTTGTGTTCTGTAAAACATTTTTAGGATTTTAGTTGTAGATTTTAGAATTTTAGACCTATTTATTTGGAGTTAGCAAACACATTTAGTGTTCTCCTGTATTATAAAATGTGATATTACGTTTTGCTTGAAATTGAACAAAGAATTAATTTTAGTATTTTTTTTGTTTAAAAATGAATACAGAGCTAAAAGCGGCTAAAATGTGAGCTTAATAAAATAATGTGTGAAAGCAAATTAAATGATACTGGCCTGTCTGGGGACAGCTGTGGTCTTCTGAAAGAATGTCCATGAAAGGATGACAGTTCTTAAAAGCACATTTTGAGATAAATTTGTCCATGTTTATTTAACCTTTATTTATACAGGGTAGTTCCACTGAGAGGAAACCTCTCTTTTTCAAGGATGCCCTGTTCACATTCACACCTGGACTGCCCAGAACAACCACAGACTGACCTGTGGCCACTGAACACCTCCACTGGAGCAGTTGGGGTGAAGGGCCTTGCTCCAGGGCACCACAGTGGGGTTAAGGAGGGTGGGGAAAACACTTCTATGTTATCTGTCACATCCAGATCTGATCCTGCCGGTCCAGGGATCAAACCCGCAACCCTCCGCTCACCAGTTCACATCCCTAACCATTAGGCCACCACTGCCCACCATGTGACAGATTTCTCTTCCATTTGTTTTAATAAAAGATGTGGGAAGTAAATTCATGGGTCATTGCAAATACTTTGCTTTAAAAGGGCCAAGTTGTCACACAGTGGGAGGGAAAAATCTTGAATAGAAAAAAAATGCGTCAAGATGCATTGAGAATGGTTTTAGAATCAAGTTGGAGTTCTGAATCATAATCGAATCATGAGGTGCCTAAAGATTCCCACACCTAGTTCGGACCTCAGCTGGGGAGAAGGACTGACTTATCAGACCTTTTGAAGTTTTAGTTGGTGACCCCTGCTCTAGGTTCACGCTTCTGACTACAGAGTCACCAATGATCAAAGTTTTTTCCTCAGCAGGTGTGTTGCTGAGCTGGGACTATCAATTAGAAAGGTGAACAGGTTGGTGGTGAACCAGGGGCTTGCGACTATGCCTCCATCTCACCGTCACCCACCCGTTCTCTCCTTGCTGCTCAGGAGAAGTAGTTGCAGGGGGACGGCTAGCAGGCCCTATGCTAAGGCGCTCCGCTGCATCTAATGGGAAGCCGTCTTTATTAACTGCCGCTGACGGTGCTTCAATGCAGCGGAGCCAAGATTCCAAATCACACAGCCTCGTCTCGAGCGCCTCAAAAAGACATTTATTACATTTATCATTATCATTAAAAGAGGCAGAGTTGTAGCTAAACATCTGACACAAAGGGCACACCAGAGGAGAAGGAGAAGGAGAGAGAGCTAGTAGCCATGGCTAGTGGCTAACCCGAAGCTAATACAAACACCGATGAAAGGTGAACAGAAAGGTATAGAGTGCGGTGGATGATAAAATAAGCAGCGATGCTGAAGGTTTTAAGTAGAGCTTTATTATATCATACCGCCGTCACAAGCTCCACTCCCGGCGCCATGCATGCGCGCCGGGAGCGAGCTCAGTAGCTCTCAGAGGAGGAGGACACAAAGTCTGTGTGTCCAGCAGCAGCAGTTGCAGAATCAGAATGAGATTGAGAGGGCGAGTTACAGAACCTGTGCAGTATTTATACCAAACTCAGACAATACATCAAAGTAGATTCACAGCAGTTGGTACGATCAAAGGGACTGCAGAACAGGCATGAGACATTTGCATTTGTAAGACCTACATAACAATAGGCAGATGCAGTCCTCTGCTCCAGCTTGCAGGACAAAGAGGTTGCAAGGCACATCTACATATTGATCTCAGCCTCTAGGTCACAGTAAGGACAGGATGCATGAACACTATACATGAATGGCACATTGCATCACAATACATGCATGGCACATTGCATCACAATACATGTGTGGCACATTGCATCACAATACATGAATGGCACATTACATCTCAGTAGTCCAGCGGGAAAAACCGAGAGAAGAGAGCTAAGTGTCCTGTGTGTTGTGGGGGGGTTGAATCAACCCGCCACACGCTCCCCCCCAGAGGGCACGGCAGGGGGCCGAGACCTCGATAATCCATCTATGGGAGCGAGCTGTGGGAGAAGCTCGCTGCAGGTGGAGGGGGAGGGAGGAGGGGGGTAACCGGCAGGGGGACGGTGAAATCATCCGAGCCGCGCAAAAATTGCTTGTTGCTCCGCGCGTCGAGGGGGTGTCCCGTTGCACGTGCAGAGATCACAAGAAGAAAAATTAGTCTCTGACTCCTCTCGTGGCCATGAAGAAAACAGGAGCGGCGAGGCTGCGTAGCGGCTGTAAGAAAAAAAAAAAGTAACAAAAGCAGAGGGACTGGCATGTTGGCTTTAGGTGCAGGAGCAACCCCAAAGCCCCCCGGGAACAGCTGACGGCTGAAATCCCTTTGTGCCGTGGCTGAGACCATTAGAAAATCCAGTGGCGAGCTGCGTGCTTGCTTCAGGTGAACGAGCAGCCCTGAAGGTTCCGAGGGTGGCAATCGGCCGTTTTTCTCGGGCATGTGCAGCGGCGGAGGACGATGGCGGTCTCTGTAGCCTTTATTGCCCCGTGCGTGGTGCACCGTCCTCGTAACTCCCCGGTGCGTGTGCCGGGGTTCCGTGCATGGGTGGGCCAGCTGGAGAGGAGAACCAGGGTGCAGAATCTTGGTGGAGATCAGCGCAGACGGCGCCAATAAAATCCAGGTTTGAGCTGTGGCTGCAGCTTGGCCATGGTGCGTTGGAGCGGTGGGAGGAAATAGACGATCTTTTGTCCCTCAGGCTCGTGCAGATGCGTTGGAGCGGTGGGATGGAATAGACGATCTTTGTCACCGCTCGGCCATGGTGCGTTCAGGTCCATGCGTTGCGTTCTCCGCCGGCCATGGATGACGCCGTCGTGGAGAGGGGACGAGGTGCCCGCGCTCTCATGTGGAGGAGCTGCGAGCGCGGCCGGTCCAGCGTGGATGAGCAGATCTCAGACGTGCAGATCTCATCATGAAGAACAGGTCACCAGTGCAGCTGTCCAGATCAGAAGGTTGCGCTGCACAAAACGTGTGCATGTTCGGGGTCGCCAGTGAAGCGTTCACTGGCAGCGTGTTCTTTCTGCCTTCAGGTCATGGTGCGTTGGAGCGGCGAGAGGGAGGAGACGTCTTGTATCCCTCGGCCGGTTCAGCGTGGATGTCCAGACCAGAAGGTTGCGTCGCACAAAGCGTGTGCGTCTTCGGGGTCACCAGTGCGGCGGATGATAAAAATAAAGCAGCGATGCTGTGGTTTTAAGTAGAGCTTTATTATATCATACCGCCGTCACAAGCTCCGCTCCTGGCGCCGTGCATGCGCGCCGGGAGCGAGCTCAGCGGCTCTCAGAGGAGGAGGACACAAAGTTTGTGTGTCCAGCAGCAGCAGTTGCAGAATCAGAATGAGATTGAGAGGGCGAGTTACAGAACCTGTGCAGTATTTATACCCAACTCAGACAATACATCAAAGTAGATTCACAGCAGTTGGTACGATCAAAGGGACTGCAGAACAGGCATGAGACATTTGCATTTGTAAGACCTACATAACAATAGGCAGATGCAGTCCTCTGCTCCAGCTTGCAGGACAAAGAGGTTACAAGGCACATCTACATATTGATCTGTCTCTAGGTCACAGTAAGGACAGGATGCATGAACACTATACATGAATGGCACATTACATCACAATACATGCACGGCACATTGCATCACAATACATGCGTGGCACATTACATCTCAGTAGTGCAGCGGGAAAAACCGAGAGAAGAGAGCTGAGTGTCCTGTGTGTTGTGGGGGGGTTGAATCAACCCGCCACATAGAGGATGATTAGATGACACTGAGTGCACACACAAGTGCAAGTGCAATGAAAGTTTTTTGTGTATAAAAAGTCACAACATACTATTTTGGGCAATACACTTTGGTTTTTGAGGTGGTTTTAGAGCCGCTGGAGTGCATCTTTAAGAAACATTCTTCACTTTTTCAACTCCACCCTCCCTCTTACATCACTAAGCCATTAGCTAACTAGCTTCTAGCCTTTATTTTTCAGCCTCCTTCTCGCTCAGATGAGATTGCTGGTTCACTGATCCATAATCGATTTTGTATCTCGTGTTCATCTGCAGCTCATCTACCAGTGATTTTGCTGTGATTCCACAGTAAATCGCCAACACCAGCATGCCAGGCAGCCCGCCTCGGTCACCGCAACCGACCTGGCCCAGGATCCGAGGCTTTAACAATTTAACAATATTAATTATTAAAACTGATATTTAAGATTTAACAATATTGCATGGGGGGCAACTTTATCAAGTAGTGCGCGCAGCGATCGGTTTGGCTGCACTCAGCGCTGCTGCTCTCTCATCTCTGATGCTAGTCACTGTTGTAGCGGCGCACCATCCACGCCGATAGCAGGACACGCCCTCAGTTGGCATTGCTCTGCTGGGTCCTGCTGGGCCACAAACTCTCCATCCTGCTGCGCTGTGGCGACTCCCTGACGCTGATACTCAGCAAGGATGTGGGATGAGTTCAGCTTCTTCTCTCTCTCACCTGGTGCTGGTTGTAGTCGCGGTACTGTGTTGCCATCATCGGCGATGGGATGCATGCCAGGTTGTCGTCATTCACCGGGGTCCCCTTTCTTCATAAACTCCCTCTCCTGCGGCTCCACGGTGGTTGCCTGACGCTCGTGCCTGGCGAGGATCAGAGGCGAGTCCGGTCTGTGATCTCTCTCTGCTCTGTGTCCATTCTCTGTGTTGTGTTCTGTCTCCGTGCTGTGCTCTTCGGCTGTACCCATGTCCGCGAAATCACACTCTCCCTACTGTGATGGGGCTGCAGTTCAAGGACACTCGTGCTGTGTGGAGACCGGCTCAAGGTCCCGCGTGGCTGCAGACTGGGGTTCTAGTGGCTGCTCCAGTTCTGCTGGGTTCTTCTCGGCAAGCAGTGCGGTTTGTGAACACTTGTGCTGTGCTAGGACCAGCTCCAGGTCCCGCATGGCTGTGGACTGGGGTTCCTGTGGTGGCTCTGGTACCTGCATGGTTGCGGTCTAGGGTTCCTGCTGCTGCTCTGGTTCTGCTGGGTTCTGTTTGGCATGCAGTGCGAAGCAGGGAGTGGCTGCGTCCACGTCTGAGTGCAATGGACCGGGACCATCGCCGGTCAGCTCAGGGTCTGTAAAGGAGAAGCCCAGTTCACTGAGCAACCCCCACCCCATAACGTTATCGCCCTGGCGTGTCACCTGGAACCAGAACGCTGGGATTGTTCTGTCACCATATTGCACTGTGAAGGTGATGTTTCTGCTGGTTATGGAGCATCCATCGCCCAGCTGTTCTGTCGCTTCAGGTTGCCGGGAAGTAAGCCTTCTAACCATAGACTCGTTTACCAGGGACCTCTGGGCAGTGATGGCCATCATCATTGATACACTGACGCCATCCAGCTTCACTACACACTGCAGTCCTGACCATTTCTTGGGGCCCACAATGTTGATGCAGTCCAAGCTGAGTTTACCGCTGGGTTGTTGCGCTGTAGTGTCCTGCTGTCCCATGGTGTCTGCCTCGGGGTCCTCCCGAGAAAGTGTGGGGTCGGCGGGATCAGCATCCGGGGTCACCATCTGTACTGGCGGAGCGAACTGTGGGGAACGCGGGCCACGGCCCGCTAACTGCAATGCTAACTGAGCAGCATGTTCTCACTCTAGCTGGGACACTATCTCCAGTGCTTCAGCTAGCGTCATGAGCGTCGTGAACATTTTCGAATGCAGCTTGATGTTTGTAGTGTTCTCTGCCAACTTATCTCCCACAAGCTCTTCCTCTAAGCACCCATACTCGCATACACTAGCTATGTCATGAACTTGGGTTTGATGGTCTCAAAACCAGTTCTATGATGCTCTGGCTTTGTTACTTCTTATTTTCCATCAGGTGCTCTCAGGGAGCCTCTTGGGTCCATTTGGCTCCCTGACAGCTCGGCCACGCTTCCTCCTCCCGTCAGTGGGATCAGTTGTGTCTCATTTTGGTGTTTACGTTCCTGTTCCACGCACACACACATTCACATGCATTTCCATGCACACATACACACACACGCATCCACACATCTTTACTCACATGCTCAGATTTTCACTCATGCACACCTGCTTCCACTCAGTCCAGCCCACGCATTCACTCCATCACACCGCCGATCTCTCTCCTCATTAGTGGCAGCACTCTTAAGGTCTGGTGCTGCTGGGAGAGACTGCCAGATCATTGGTTGTTCTTCACTACCTGCATAGTGTATTCAACCTGACTAATTAGTCCTCCTCTATCACTACCTAACGTTTGTCCGTCACCTGGTGGTAGGGGCTGTTCCTGTTCACCAGTGCTTTGGACTGCATGGACTGCCTTGGACCACTCCAGCCCATAAGTTTATGTTTGCCTTTCTCCCCGTTCCGTTCAGCTTTCCTGCGGCACTAGACATTTTCTCCCTCGGCCTGTTGAGCGTTCTAGAGGCGTCCCTGTTCCCCCGGTGCTCTTCATGACTTATTGTCCTGTTTTTACTTATAGTTTTTTTTTTTTTAAACTTGTTATTGGTTGGTTTTATGCCTTATTACCTCTGTTTTTTCTTCACTGATAGCGCTTCCTCAGTTCTGTTTTAATGTTTTACATGGTGACTTTTACATGGTTTTATATGGTAGGTCCATTAATTGGAGTGTTGTGAGTGTATATGTGTGATTATGTTATGGCTTTTTCGTGTATGTTGCTTATTATTTTGTACAGCACTTTGAGCTGCTACATTGCATGAAAAATGCTTTATAAATAAAGTCTGATTGATTGTATGTATGTATGTATGCATGCATGGATGGATGGATGGATGGATGGATGGATGCACGCACAGAATCCAAGTTGCTTGAGGTCCAGTGTGAAGTTCATGATTTGGTGAGTCATATTTTTTTTTTTTTTTAGATTTAGTATACTTTATTGATCCCCAGAGGGGAAATTGAGGGTCATCCACCACCTGGATGGATGAAGCAGCCACAATACGGCGCTATCCCTTAACCATTCACACACACATTCACACCTAGGGCCACTTTAGAGTCTCCAATTAACCTAACCTGCATGTTTTTGGCATGTGGGAGGAAACCGGAGAAATCCCGGGGTAAACCCACGCATACACGGGGAGAACATGCAAACTCCACACAGATCACTGTTGGTCGGGGGCTGGGATCGAACCCACGATCCCACAATCCCCCGGCCAAGGGTAAACTGTGCTGCCGCAGTGCTAACCACTGCGCCACCGTGCAGCCCCTATCATCTGCTGGTGTTGGTCCACTGTGTTTTATCAAGTCCAAAGTCAGTGCAGCCATCTACCAGAAAATTTCAGAGCACTTTATGCTTCCCTCTGCTGACAAGCTTTATGGAGATGCTGATTTAATTTTCCAGCAGGACTCGGCACCTGCCCACACTGCCAAAAGAACCAATACCTGGTTTAATGACCATGGTATTGTTGTGTATAGTTTGGACTCTTATTTGTGTGGTATGGGTGGTGGCTCCATCTTCCGGTTCCGCCACCACCTGGGGCTATAAGAGGGCAGTGGGCAGGAAGGGCGATCTCTTTGCCTCCTCTTCTGCCTGACAGCTGTATGATGTTGTAGAGTGCCTCTTTAATGAACCTGTGTTCAGTTTGGCACCTGGCCTCCTCCTTGGCTCCATATTCATACATAACATTTGGCAACGAGGATAAAAGTGAATTACAACAAGATATGGAAGCATGCGGGTTTGAAATTTGGCCTGTTTTGGAGCTCCCTGGCGCTCCATCAGTCCTATAGCCAAGGTGGTGCGCCGTTTTCCAGACGTGCAGGGTGGCACTGGACCTTTGGAAGCTGGGAAAATGGAAGGCACGTGAATTGTTGGTGCGCAATTTTGCAGTGAAGGAACAGTGTGTTCTAAGCACAATGGGTTGACTGTGATAGTTTTGTTGAAGGGATTGAGCTAATGGCGCTTTATTTTCGCGCCCTGGAAAACGTAATGGTTGGTACGATTCGGCTTTGGCAGCACCGCCAATGGGTAGGCTGGTCTATTCAGTGGTTCATGACAGATTTGAAGCTGTCAGCGGGTGCCAGCTTGGACTATTGGAGAAGGGGAGGATTTGGAACCAGTTGGCAGATGTATAACAATGGCACTACGATTGGGTTGAAGCTGCTTGCGTTTTCGGGCGAATTGATGCTGCCCACTACCATCAAGATAGCTCAACGGCTGGAAGTTGCAGACGAACTGTCATGGGAGCTGGGTGGGAGCTTGTCACACCAATATCTGAGATCACTGTCGATCTCATATGTAGTAGACCCGCCCAGCGTGGGAAGCGTGGAGGATGACGCCAGAGCTGTGAATGTGAGGTCCGCACGGGGAAAGCACGAAGGTGAGGGCTGTGGGTCCACAAAGCACTGTTTCAAGGCTAAGAGTTGCTCGGCAAGAGCGGAGTGCTGTGGCACATGTGGCTGCTTGCTTCATGTCACCAGGGCATGTCACAGATCTGAGCGAGGAGGTCCGTGGCACAAAGTGGACTCTCGCGCCCTCACGGTTGTTCATGCTGTGTTTCCGAGCACCAACAGTCACGCAGACTGTATGATAGAGTTGGATGGGACGGAAATGTTGTTGTGGATTGACGCAGGAACAGTGGGCTCTGTGCCAGATTGGATGACCCTGAGATGTTTTTCCCCGCACGTCAGAATTGAGAAAGACCCGGCGCCGCTTTGTGGTTGTGGAGGAGGACGGCTGGCTATGGTGGTAATGTTGGAACTGACGGCTCGGCGCAAATCGGCCAAGATGTGGGACTGTGCGATCCTAAGCGTGGCAGATGGCACAGTGTGGGATGAGGAACTGCCTGGCACCCTGAAGAGTGAGCAAGACCAATACCATCCAGGGCCTTCACAGGAGGGTTCCTGTGCCAGAGACGAAGTAGCCCTAGATGATGGAACTGGGCAGCATGGTGAGACGTCTGTGACGGTGGGTAGCACCGAGTGGGCTGGCTGCGTCTGTTCCCGGATTTCAGCTGGAAGGTACCAGTGAACAGGGGGTCACAACAGCGATGGCGGCGGCGGTTAAAAGAGGGGAGCCACAGATTGGATTCAGGCTTGGGGGGTGGTGAAACCACAGCAGGTGGAGGAGACTGTGAGTGGTGGGCCTGGAAGAGTGAGACATCCGAGGGTGAAGAAGAGGAGGCGCACCGGTGCTGAGGCAACCTGTTGCGGCCCGGGAGGTGGTCCGCTTCCATGGGTGGGCTAATGACAGGATGGTCCAGGGGGCCCACGGTGTCATCTTCTCGTGCTGTGTGTATATAGTTTAATTGTTGTGTTGTTTATTGTATATACTGTATTTCTGGGGATTATTTTGTGTATTTTCTTTTAATTTAGGTACACAGCAGTTGTCTTCTTTTAGTTGGACTGTTTTCCTAGTACAGACGGCAGAATAATCCGTCTTGCCGTGTGGAGGTGAGACGGCAGTCCACCTGTCCTCCCCTAGTTTTTAGTTGTTTTGAGTGACTGTGGTAGGCCCCTTTTAGATATTTACGTTTAGTTTTCTTAGTGCGTGATTCAGGTTCCAAATTGGGGAGGGTCTCGATTGTATACGTGTGTTTTGGATCTTTTTGAAGGGAAGGGAGAATGTTGTGTATAGTTTGGACTCTTATTTGTGTGGTATGGGTGGTGGCTCCTTCTTCCGGTTCCGCCACCACCCGGGGCTATAAGAGGGCAGTGGGCAGGAGGGGCGAACTCTTTGCCACCTCTTCTGCCTGACAGCTGTAGAATGCCTCTTTAATAAACTTTTTTTTTTTGACTTATTTTGTACCCGTAGGTAGATTCGTTCTGCAGTCCGGTGACAAGCCACCAGCTGCCGGTCGCTGCGTGCGCAAGTGCCCCTTAACTCCCTAACCTGCATGTTTTTAGCAGGTTTAAACTTGTGTTCAGTTCAACACCTGGCCTCGTCCTTGGCTCCATATTCATATATAACAGGCATCATTGTGCATGACTAGCCAGCAAACCCACCTGACCTAAATCCCATAGAGAATCTATGGATTATTGTCAAGAGGAAGAGGAGAGACACCAGATTCAACAATGCAGACGAGCTGAAGGCCGCTATCAAAGCAACCTGGGCTTCCATGACACTTCAGCAGTACCACAAGCTGATCACCTCCATGCCATGTTGTACTGATGCAGTAATTCATGCAAAAGGAGCCCCAACCAAGGACTGCGTGCGTACATGGACATACTTTTCAGTCGGCCAACATTTCTATTAAAACTCCATTTTTAAAAATTAATTTACGTCATATTCTAATTTTTTGAGAAACCGAATTTGGGGTTTTCATGAACTATATGCCATAACTATCAAAATTTTTAAAAAAAATAAACACTTTGTGGCATAACCCCCACAACAGACTGGGACAGGCAAAGCGCTCAACTAGAGCAACTAACAGAACAGTGAAATGTGTGTATTAATGTCAACAGGCAGCCCCGCTTCTTCTGGCTTTTTCCGGCTCAGTACTGTGATGTTAATGTGCCATTCATGCATTGTGTTCATGCTTCCTGCCCTTACTGTGTCTATACACTGATAACAATATGTAGATGTGCCTTGTAACCTCTTTTGTCCTGCAGTTCCGGAGCTGAGGCGAATTACGGCCAGCAATCTCCTTATTGTTATGTGTGTCTCTCAAATGCAAATGCCCATGCCTACTGCTGTGAATGCCTTTCATGTATTGTCTGTAGTTGGGTATATAAGTTGCATCACTCTGTAACTCACTCTCTTACTCTCCTTTTGACTGCTCATCTGCACACTTTGCTGGAGAGCCTCCGGGCTCGCTCATGGGGCGAGCTCTGTGATGGCGGTATGATAATAAACCTACTTAAAAACCTCACTTCGCTGCCTTTATTTTATCATCCGCCACACTGGTGACCCCGAAAATGCACACTCTTTGTGCAACGCAACCTTCTGGTCTGGACAGCCACGCTGGTGTCCTGATGGCAACGAACGCAGCACCCGGCGGTGATTCTCCGACGACAAGCGAACGCAGCAGCCTGACGCAAATTATCTGCCCTCCCTTCTGCTTCAGGGAGACTTCGACGCAGAGTTACCAGGCGAAACTCTCCGGAGACCACCCACGACCAGGACAGCTGCGGAAAACTTCATGGTAAGATCTGCATGCCTAGATCGGCACATCCACGCTGGACCGGCCACTCTCACAGCTTCTGACACATGATTCTGTGTCTCCTTACGAGAGCGCACGCACCTCGTCCTCTCTCCACGACGGCGACCTCCATGGCCGACGGAGAACGCGTGGACCTGAACGCACCATGACCCATCTACAACAACTACAACAGGGATGATAAAGCTCCCTGACCCTGACTCTCCCTCTCCAGCAGGCCCACCCAAGCACGGAACCCCGGCACACGCACCGGGGAGTTACGAGGACGGCGCACCACGCACGGGACACATACGGCTCCACAGACCGCCTTCCTCCTTCGCCGCTGCACACAGGCCCTTCAGGCTTGCTCGTACACCTGAGGCACGCACGCAGCTTGCTCACTGGATTTTCTAACGGTCTTAGCCATGGCACACAACGGGAATTCAGCAGTCTGCGGTCCCCGAAGGCTTTAAGGTTGTGCCCGCACCTAAAGTCAACATGCCAAGTCCCTTTGCTTTTGTTTTTTTTTTCTTACAGCCGCCCCTGTTTTTCTTCATGGCCGCTGTTGATCCTCGCCGCTCCTTTTTCTTCACGGCCGCTATTAATCCTTGCAGGACTTAATCGCGAGAGGAGTCAGTGACTAATTTTTCTTCTTGTGGATCTCCGCACGTTCAACGGGACAGCCCCTCAACATCGCGGACCCACAAGCAATTTTTGCGCGGCTCAGACGATTTCACCGTCCCCGGCCGGCATTTACTACCCCCCACCCCCCTCCACCTCTGCCTGCACAGAGCTTTCCCTGCTCGCTGCCAAAGTCGGACTATCGAGGCCTCGGCCGCCTGCCGAGCCCTCTGGGGGGGAGCGTGTGGCGTAACCCCCACAACAGACTGGGACAGGCAAAGCGCTCAACTAGAGCAACTAACAGAACAGTGAAATGTGTGTATTAATGTCAACAGGCAGCCCCGCTTCTTCTGGCTTTTTCCGGCTCAGTACTGTGATGTTAATGTGCCATTCATGCATTGTGTTCATGCTTCCTGCCCTTACTGTGTCTATACACTGATAACAATATGTAGATGTGCCTTGTAACCTCTTTTGTCCTGCAGTTCCGGAGCTGAGGCGAACTACGGCCAGCAATCTCCTTATTGTTTTGTGTGTCTCTCAAATGCAAATGCCCATACCTACTGCTGTGAATGCCTTTCATGCATTGTCTGTAGTTGGGTATATAAGCTGCATCACTCTGTAACTCACTCTCTTACTCTCCTTTTGACTGCTCATCTGCACACTTTGCTGGAGAGCCTCCGGGCTCGCTCATGGGGCGAGCTCCGTGATGGCGGTATGATAATAAACCTACTTAAAAACCTCACTTCGCTGCCTTTATTTTATCATCCGCCGCAACTTGAAATATATCATGATGTGCAATGAATCCATATAATTTAGCTGAATATTTTTAATTGAATTACTGAAATAAATCAGCTTTTCATTGACATTCTAATTTATGGAGATGCACCAGCATGATTTTATAGGTGTTTCAACATGACTTCATGAGGGACTCGTGTGCTAACCAAAGTGTGCTTCCTTTCATGGGCCTGGATCTCGCCTGTTCAGGTGGGTGCTGCAGGTGTCCGGAGGGAGGGGCCTGTCTGCTCCGGCGTTATTTACGCACAGGTGAGCGCGGTCAGTGCCGATGAGGTGAGGGCAGAGCCGAAACAAGTTCAAGCAGCGGCTTTCAGCGTTAGTGTTCAGGTGAGTTTCTGCACTGTTTATTTATTTTTTTTATTTTCTGTGGCCGTGATGCCATTTTAAAATCATTTTCCTGTATGCTTTCATCTCTGTCACAGTTGATTAACGGCAGCTTTTGCATTTGACATTTCTAAGACTTTTAATTAGCTCCCCGATTGCTTCGGGAATACATGATTAACGACAATCACTGAGAATAATTAGAGGAATCTGGCACCCGCATCATGTACTGGAGGGTTTTAATATATCTCGCTCCAGAAACTCCAGCTTGTCTCAGACTGTGCATTACTGATGCGATTCACGCTCCTTGTCATATAGGCCAAAAGGCGTCGTCAAACAGGCTCGCTGATGAAATGTGGCCAGGCCCCCCCAGAGATGATCCTGGCCATTAAGGTGTCCGGTCCTGGAGTGGATGGGTGTAAATCAAGTGGGGAGAAAAGGGCGGAACTTTGGTTCAAACAATGGGGGGGTAATCTCTGCCCGTATAAGGATTTAAAAAATAAAAATATTATAGGACTGTCAGGTCATCAGTACAGGCAGTTGTCTCCAATGTCCTTTTTCATTCTGAAGGGAAACTGATTTATTTAAGCAAAAAATAACTATGTATCCTTGTGTGGAGGAAGAGCGCAAAATCGTTAACTTTGCTAAAAGGACAAGGCTAATTTACCCCTTTATTTTGGCATTCCCATATTAGTAACAGTTTAAAACTTAATTTACTAAATCTATATTCAGCCTTGTAATAAGCTATGCCACTATGAAGCAGCAGGCCTACTTAATACCTATTACACAACATAACATAAATTTTTTTGTAAGCTGTCTGTGTTTTTTCAAGTGATTGAAGACAATTTTGCACCGCTGAATCCAAAAATGGCATCCGTTTCTCTCAGGCCAGGTTTTTAAGTTGTAAGCAGGTGTACAGCAGTTGTACAGGTATACTGTTAATTGAATAGTAGACACTGATAAAGGTAAGTACACATAAATTGAATGTTACATCATTATTCAAAATTCAGAATTTCAAGAAATAAAGAATTTTGCATCATATAAAGCGAAAATACCCATACGTGTAAACAGAAACGTAAGAAAACATGTGGCCATAGTTCAAAAAGTTGACCTGATTGAGCAAAACCAATGCGATTTTTGGATTCAGCACACCAAAATTGTCCTAAATCAGCTAAAAAAAATCCCTTAAATTGGTGTTGACCATTGTTATGTGTTAAGTATTTCAGCACTGGCAGAAATCAAGTTTTGACCATTGTTACCTGGTCATGTGTCCCCCCCGCCCCTCCCGATCAGTGCTGTCTCTCTGGACACCTGTGCTGATTCTCTGGTTACCTTTACCTCCTCTCCTTTTTGGTTCACCCTGCTGCTGCCACATTCTTGCTCTTGATATAAAAAAGCTCAGTTAATGTTCAAATGAGACAATGAGAGCAAGTTTTTAGCCAAAGTCAAATTCCTTGTATGTGTTGTGCATACTTGGCCAATAAAGCTGATTCTGATTCTGAAATGGTTTAAAAGAGGTACTTCATGGACAGTTTTGGAGGATGTAATTCATGCTAGATTTTTCAATGCCAAAAACTTGGAAAGATACAAAATATTCTTCACCCCTTCTTCCCATCTTAACAGTACAATCACTATTAACTGAGGTTAATCTAGCCACTGAATGAGGCTTAATCACACTATTAACTAATTTTATTTTGTTATTAATCAATTGGGGTGATTAACATATATTCTGACAGGACTAATGTTTTTTTCAATTATGATGTCACCACTTGCCATCATGTGGCTAGTTCTTAACAAGGAGATGACCTAAGGACACTAAGGGGATTTAATCAGCTAGACCAGGGGTGTCAAACTCATTCCATGGAGGGCCAAGACCCTGCAGGTTTTACTTCCACCCAGTCTCTTCAGCAGGTGTTTTCACTGATCAGCAATCAGTAGGAAGAAATTCAGAGAAATCACCTGTTGAAGACACTGGGTGGAAGTAAAACCTGCAGGGTCTTGGCCCTCCATGGAATGAGTTTGACACCTGTGAGCTAGACTATGACAAAAGTAGCAGTTATCCTGCCTGTAGAGGCATTATGAACAGCTTAAATCTGTGAGATTTACTCATAGTAAATCTGTAAGTAGATTTGTGACTAAATCATCTTGGTATGAAAAACTTACTCTGGATTCATTATTTAGACATTTAATTTTTTACAGTTGGTCAGTTTTCAAATTTAGGATTCAGGTATTTGTCCCCCCCCCCCCCCAAGGTAAATAACAAATTTACCTTTGCCAAATTCACCAGAAAACAACATGCAAATTTAGGAGAAAATGGTATAAATTCACAAGAAGAAAGAAGCAACTTGATAGTCAAAAAAAAATCAGAAATTTAAATGATTTTGCAAATGTGTAAGGAGAAAGGCTTATTTTCCATGACAAAAAAAATGCAATTTTGAGAAAAATGCTACATTTTTGAGAAACTGAATTTAGGGGGAAAACAACATGGGGAAATACTGGATTTTTAATAGAAAAAGTAGGCAAATTTACATGAAAAAATGTCTGATTTACAAGAAAAGCTGTAAAACTATGACAAAAATGTTGCACACATGAAAACACTGAAGTTTACTAAGGGGGAAAAAAAAAAGATTGGGCAGAATATTTGGAGCCCCAAAATTTGTTAGTGAGGACAGCTCTAACTTTAAATGGGTTTATAATGTTTTTTGCTGATATATAATGTATATACATACACACACGTATATTCAGTACTGAAGTGACCACACAGGAAAAGAAACAGTCTGGAGGAAATGACAAATGTTGCAAGAAAAAAAATGCTGGAGGAAGCATTGCAACTTTTTATTTATGAATTATTTATATTTTTAGCGCTCCCTTTATTGCAAATGGACCCTTAAACACCAGCAAATTCAAAAGGTAAGGTGTTAAGGTGATTAATCTTGTTGTTCTAGGAGCAAAATCACTATACAGTGATTATAATAAGCCATCAATATCTGTGTTTGATCACTGCCTAATTTCTGCAATGCTGTCTCGTGATTAAATAAAATGGGAACACAAAACGAGAAATGGGACTTTAAGTTCAATAAAATTACAAATTAATCAGTGATGCTGTATTGCAGTGCCTTTGAACTCATTTTAGCACATTATGCATATGGATAAAATTTAGAGTGCTGTATTTTCCTTAATGAGAGAGTGTTTTAAAAAGTTTAGGTCAATGAAATGTCTATTCTTTCATTCATCTATTTGGTGTTTATTTCTTACATATTCATTTAGATACTCTTTTGTGCTGTTGTGGTATTTTAACAGAGGATAGATGATCTGAAAATGATCTGCAGGGAAAGCAATCAATTTCTTTTAACATGGATATTTAAGAATAGCCTTACGAGTCACTTGGTCTATAATCAAGTGGTAAAACTTGCTTTCTAATTGAATTTTATAATTATCAAAATCACGACATTTAAAAATAGAGAACAGTTTAAGGTTAACTTAAATTTTCTGGGGATGATGAGCAATATTTAAGGACCAGTGGTACAGAGGTTTTGTTTGTACTTTATAAATGTTCAGAGCTGCTAACATTTTGAGGAGTGCTCAAACATATGTAAATTCCACTGTAACAGTTGATAAACAAATCCATTCTGTTCACATTTCATGAATGATTAATACAATGTAAAGCTCAAATTTGCATGAGAAGAGCTAATCATTCCTCAGATCAGCTAAATCCTACCAGGCAGCACATATGGTGTACTCGCATAAGCAACCAGCTAACTTCAGACAACAATTCACCAGCTAACACAACAATATACAGTATTTACTTCCTTTTGGACAGAGAGGTTTGTCCTTTTGACAACCAACAACTTAAAATGGTTTGTTGCCCTTCATGGGGCTCTTTTCATTCTGTCTCACTTGTCAGCTAAACACATTCTAGACTAGACAAGTGTCCTCCCCTGCTGCCCCTACAAAATGACTGAGTAGTATTGACGAGAGAAGGCACATGGACCGGTTGTGCAATACCAAGTCTGCAGGGAGGAGGGCGAACATTGTTGATTATTAGAAATGTTACTTTTTGTTGCTTGCAAATGAAAAAATAATTTCTTCATACTCACTTGCTGGTATTTTATTAATTATGATTTTTGGGAGGTTATATTGGACAAATTAGATTTTTTTGGGGGGGGGGGCGGGGGGCTGACTCCCCCAATAAATTACACCAATGGCAGGGAACCTGCCTCCCCTCCAACCTGGAGAAAAAAGGAATTGCCCTCCTGTGTGTGTGTGTGTGTGTGTGTGTGTGTGTGTGTGTGTGTGTGTATATATATATATATATATACTATATATATATATATATATACACACACATGTGGACAAAATTGTTGGTACCCCTGTTAATGAAAGAAAAACCCACAATGGTCACAGAAATAACTTGAATCTGACAAAAGTGGTAATGAATAAAAATTCTATGAAATTCAGATGATGCTTTTGAATTGTGGTTCAACAGAATTATTTAAAAAAAAAAAAAAAAAAAAAAAAAAAAAAAAATTAAAAAAAAAATCATGAAACAGGCCTGGACAAAAATAATGGTACCCTTAACTTAATATTTTGTTGCACAACCTTTTGAGGCAATCAAACGATTTCTGTAACTGTCAGTGAGACTTCTGCACCTCTCAGCAGGTATTTTGGCCCACTCCTCATGAGCAAACTGCTCCAGTTGTCTCAGGTTTGAAGGGTGCCTTCTCCAGACGGCATGTTTCAGCTCCTTCCACAGATGTTCAATAGGATTTAGATCAGGGCTCATAGAAGGCCACTGTAGAATAGTCCAATGTTTCTCTCTTAGCCATTCTTGGGTGCTTTTGGCTGTGTGTTTTGGGTCATTATCCTGTTGCAAGACCCATGACCTGTGACTGAGACCAAGCTGTCTGACACTGGACAGCACACTTCTCTCTAGAATACCTTGATAGTCTTGAGATTTCATTGTACCCTGCACAGATTCAAGACACCCTGTGCCAGATGCAGCAAAGCAGCCCCAGAACATAACAGAACCTCCTCCATGTTTCACAGTAGGGACAGTGTTCTTTTCTGGGTATGCTTCATTTTTGTGTCTGAACATAGAGCTGATGTGCCTTGCCAAAAAGTTCCAGTTTTGTCTCGTCTGACCATAGGACATTCTCCCAGAAGCTTTGTGGCTTGTCAACATGCAGTTTGGCAAATTCCAGTCTGGCTTTTTTATGATTTGTTTTCAACAGTGGTGTCCTCCTTGGCCATCTCCCATGAAGTCCACTTTGGCTCAAACAACGACGGATGGTGCAATCTGACACTGATGTACCTTGACCTTGGAGTTCACCATGAATGTGAACGGCGTCACTCAAACAACAAACCCTGGATCAACCCTGAGATAAAAACACTTCTGAGAGAGAAGAAGAGGATCTTCAGGTCGGGGAACAGGGAGATGCTGAAGTCCGTACAGAGGGAGCTGAGGAGAAAGATCAGAGAAGGCAAGGACAGCTTCAGGAAGAAGATGGAGGACAAGCTGCAACAGAGCGACATCAGCGGGGTCTGGAGAAACCTCAAAACCATCTCGGGGCTCCAGAATACCTCCCCCCAGGCCACGGGGGGCAGGGAGTGGGCGAACAACCTGAATCTGTTTTTCAATAGATTTGACCAACCGCCCTCCCCCCTGTCTGCACAACAACCACTGCTGCCTCTAAGAAATCAAGTCCTGCTACCCACTCCCCACTCCACCGACACCCCCCCCACTCCCAACACACAGCCCCCCATCCTGACCCTGACCAAGACCCAGGTGAGGACGGAGCTGAGGAAGATCAAGGCGAGGAAGGCGTCGGGACCGGACGGCATCAGCGCAAAGCTCCTCAAGTCCTGTGCAGACCAGCTGTGTGGGATTGTGACGTATATCTTCAACATGAGCCTGAAACTGGGGAGGGTACCACAGCTGTGGAAAACATCTTGTGTGGTACCTGTACCAAAAACTTCCCACCCCAAAGACCTGAACAGCTTCAGACCGGTGGCCTTGACGTCCCACTTGATGAAGACCCTGGAGAGACTGCTCCTTGCTCATCTCCGCCCCCTGGTGGAACCAGCGATGGATCCACTCCAGTTCGCCTACCAGCATGGCATTGGGGTGGAGGATGCGGTGATCTTCCTCCTTCACCGTTCTCTGTCCCACCTGGAGAAGCCCGGGAATATGGTGAGGATCATGTTCTTTGACTTCTCCAGTGCTTTCAACACCATCCAACCGATGATCCTGAAGGACAAGCTGCTGCGCGCAGGGGTGGACCAGCACCTGTCATCATGGATCCTGGACTACCTCACGAACCGGCCTCAGTTTGTGAGAACCCGGGACTGTGTTTCCGACACGATCATCAGTAGCACGGGGGCCCCCCAGGGAACGGTGCTGGCTCCCTTCTTGTTCACTCTTTATACTGCGGACTTCTCACACAACACAACACATTGCCATCTACAGAAGTTCTCTGATGACTCTGCGATCGTTGGTCTCATCTCCAGCGGAGATGAAGCTGAGTACAGAGGGCTTATCCAGGACTTTGTGGACTGGTGCCATCGGAACTGCCTCCAGATCAACGCGAGGAAAACTAAGGAGCTGGTGGTGGACTGCCGCAGGCATGGGCAGCCCCTCACAGCACCAGTAAATATACAGGGAACAGACATCGAGATGGTGACATCCTACAAGTACCTGGGTATTCATCTGAACAATAAACTAGACTGGTCACACAATACTGACGCACTCTACAAGAAGGGACAGCGCAGGCTGTTCCTGCTGAGGAGACTCAGGTCTTTTGGTGTACAAGGGGCGCTGCTGAAGTCATTCTATGACACGGTGGTGGCATCAGCCATCACTTTTGGAGTGGTCTGCTGCGGCAGTGGCATTACTGCAGCCGATAGGAAGAGACTGAACAAACTGATTAAGAAAGCTAGCTCTGTCCTGGGGCAACGCCTTGATCCGATGGAGGAGATAGGAGAGAGAAGGACGGTGGCTAAACTGTCATCTCTGCTGGAGTCCGAGTTCCACCCTATGCAGGACATACTGGATGCACTGAGGAGCTCATTTAGCAGCAGACTACATCATCCCAGGTGCACAACCGAGAGGTTTCGTAGGTCCTTCCTACCAACGGCTGTCAGACTGTACAACCTAAGCAGGGCTGCTCGCAGAGATAGCAAAAAGACGTAACAAACTAATAGTTTTTTTTTTTTTTTTTTTTTTTTTTTTTTTTTTTTGAATGCAAAAGATGCAATAGACTTACACAATGGTCCTCTCCGGCATACAACTAGGAACATACCGGTCGCTATGGAGGGTGAGAATATGTATGGGCACATAATCATACCATGTAGGATAACTAAATAGACGGTTATGCTGTTTCATCCCACCTAGCAACAATGGGCTGCACGGTGGCGCAGTGGTTTAGCACTGTGGCAGCACAGTTTTACCCTTGGCCGGGGGATCGCGGGGATCATGAGATCGTGGGTTCGATTCCAGCCGCCGACCAACAGTGAGCTGTGTGGAGTTTGCATGTTCTCCCCGTGTTGCGTGGGTTTACTCCGGGATTTCTCCGGTTTCCTCCCGCATACCAAAAACATGTAGGTTTAGGGCGCTCGCGCACGCAGCGACCGGCAGCCGGTGGCTTGTCACCAGACTGCAAACCAAATCTACCTACGGGTACAAATAAGTAACAAAAAAAAAAAAAAAAAAAACAATGCTCTGCACTGTGTGTGTTTATATATTTACATATTTATTCCATCTAGCTACAATGCTCTGCACTGGGTGTGTTTATATTTATATATCTATATATTTATTCCATCTAGCTACAATGCTCCGCACTGTGTTTTTATATATCTACATATTATTCCATCTAGCTACATTGCTCCGCACTGTGTGTGTTTATATACTTGCATATTTATTCCACCTAGCTGCAATGCTCCATACTGTGGGTGTTTATATATTTACGTATTTATTCCATCTAGCTACAATGCTCTGCACTGTGTGTTCATATATTCATATATTTATTCCATCCAGCTACAATGCTCTGCACTGTGTGTCTGTGTGTGTGTGTGTGTGTGTGTATATATATTTTATAGTAATATGTACATATGTATATTAGCTGCTCTTGCTTGCTTGTTTTTTCTTGCCTTCTGATTGTTGCTCTGAGTGTTGCTATCCCTGTGCTGTTGCAATCCTGGAATTTCCCCGTTGTGGGACTAATAAAGGCTTATCTTATCTTATCTTATCTTATGTGTTTAGAGGTTGTTCTGGGCTGTTTTGTTACATTCGTATTATCTGTCTCCTCCTGCGGCCACGTCCAGGGAGGTTGGCTACAGTCCCGTGGATCTTAAATTTCAGAATATGTGCAACTGTAGTCACAGGAACATCAAGCTGCTTGGAGATGGTCTTATAGCCTTTACCTTTAACATGCTTGTCTATAATTTTCTTTCCAATCTCCTGAAACAACTCTCTCCTTTGCTTCCTCTGATCCATGTTTAGTGTGGTTCACACCATGTCACCAAACAGCACAGTGACTACTTGTCACCCTTTAAATAGGCCGACTGACTGATTACAAGTTTGTAGACACTTGTGATGTTAATTAGAGGACACATCTTGGTTGAACATGTCATCTTGGTTGAACATGTCCCTATGGTCACATTATTTTCAATCTTTTCTAGAGGTACCATCATTTTTGTCCAGGCCTGTTTCATGAGTTTGTTTTTTAAAATAATTCTGTTGAACCACAATTCAAAAGCATTGTCTGATTTTCATAGAATTTTTATTTATTACCACTTTTGTCAGATTGAAGTTATTTCTGACCATTGTGGGTTTTTCTTTCATTAACCAACAATTTTGTCCACGGCTATAGATGGATACACATAAGTCATTAATGTACCAATGCTAAATGTATATTTTCAAATCACTGTAAATTTGCAGCTTTTCATTTAAATTTGCACCTTTTTGCTAAATTGAGTGGATTTATTTGCAAGTTTTCTTCCTTGCATAACAAGTTTTTTTGTTTTTTTTTTTTTTTTTTGCGCAAAATTCCAAGTTTTTGGTGCAGATATGTAGTGATGGCCAGATGAGGCTTTCTTGAGGACTTGAGCCCTTTCATCAAAATGGTTCATATAGACGAGGCCTCATGTTAAACTTCAGTTTCTCTACTAGTCTACAATGTTGCAGCATTGCACCGAGACAAATTCCTAGTTTGTGTACTACATGAACAATGGCAATAAATCTCATTCTGATTCTAGTCCATCTAGTGGACAAAATGTATACGACATGAAGATTTTTACAAGGGCATTATTGGTTTAATGTTTGTTTTTTGTTTTTTTTTGTTCATTTTCCCATTTCAATAAATTCACTGTCTTTTAAGAAATATCAATGATCATAAGAGAAAAAAGAAATGATAAAACTCAGGTGACTACGGTGAATGTGCTTGTGGTACTTAACCAATTTTTATTAAGAATTAATAACTTTTCAAGGTCTTTGGACTAAAGTGATTTTGAGATTTTCTCCAGCTTTGGAGAATACTCTCTCAGAGCACAGAGGATGCAGGTAAGAAAAGGAAGGCTACTGCAAGTTTGTACAGTGTAGGCTAGATGAGTTTCTCTCTCACCCAGTACATTCACCTCTGTCCTTACACTCACGCAGGCCACAATAGTGCCTCAGCTTAATGATCCAAGCTCTTTGAAGCACAACACACTTCATCTTGCAAATAAAAATAAAATTGCAAGAATGCCCTAACTGGGACTTGAACCCCAGCCTCGCAGATGCTTTACCACTAGGCCATCACCTCAGTTACAATAACTAGCCACCATTTGTGAAAAATGTATCGATGGGAGAAACGAGCTCAAACTGTTCCCAAAGAGAAGTCCCTTACACAGTCAAACATCGACAATACAAAGCGTGACGGACAGGGATTTCCATTGTGTATCGCTGCTCACTTTATTTCATGTTGTGTGCAAAATCACGAATGGCTTCCTGACCCAGTCGCATGGTATGGTGTCAGCAATACACGCCTCAAAACGCGCTTTGCCAAATATTTCCTGAACAAGCTCAGCACACCCTCAAAGCTTCGGAGCATGCCGTTCCATCACTACAAATATGCAACTTTCTTGCAGATTTTGGACGTTTCTGTTGTATATTAAAGATTAAAAAACTTTGTCAATACTACTATACATACAGGAGAATTGAAATGGCATTTCTCTCTTCAGTGGTGTGAACAATATAAAAGAGGAATAAGGCTGGAAAAACAGCAGTCTAGTACTGTATGTACAGTAATGCTACCCGTAGTGCAAATGGCAACAAAAGAGAGACCGACCTCCCATCGTGCAAATAAACTGAGACCTAGCAATCTTGTATACAAAAAAAGTAGAGCAGTAATACTTGTAGTACCATGTTCATTGTGGTAGTGTAGGTGTAGACGGTGACCGATACTGTAAGACTGCACATGATCAGTATTGCAATGACAAACAGCAGCAGATATGGCATTTGTGCAAATGGCTGCAGTAAAGTACAGAGACATACAGTGGCAAATGTATTACTGTTGGTGCCCCCCCCCCCCCCCCGAGGGCAGGGGTCTGAAGAGGGAGTGTGAGGGGTGGAAGGTGTCGCCTGCAATGTTGCTGGCTCTGTGGGTGAGGTAGATGTCTGAGGGGGCAGGGGGGCACCGATCTTGCTGGTGTTTTTACCACTTCACAATTCATCAAATGTGAAGCTTTTTCTTGTAAATTTGCAGCATTCATAAAGTTGCATCCAGCAACTGTATGGTCTATGTAATGGTAATTTTTGAGAAGTTAATAGTGGTCAAATTTGACCAAATGTGGTTCATTTTTCAACATAGTCTTCCCTTCGGTCCACACACTTCCATCAACATTGGTAGCGCTTGGTTCCCTGCCGTTGAAAAATAAACCACGTTTGGTCAAATTTGACCTCTATGAACTTTTCAGCCCCCCCTCCCCCATATGTGTGTGTATATGTTGGGAGAGTTTTTTCTTAAGAATTTGAACTCCTCCCCATTACAAAAACGTGGGCTCTGAAACAAAATCTTACCCAAGGCCCTCAAAAACCTAGAAATAGCCCTGACTATCATATTTAATGGTGGTGGCGTATTGGTAAGGGATGTGGACTGGTGAGCAGAGGGTCATGGGTTCGATCCCTGGACCGGCAGGATTAGATCTGGGTGGAACAGATGACATCGCAGTGTTTGCCCCACCCTCCTTAACCTCATTGTGGTGCCCTTGAGCAAGGCCCTTAACCCCAACTGCTCCAGTGGAGCTACTCAGTGGCCGTAGGCCAGTCTGTGGTTGTACTGGGCAGCTTCCAGGTGTGAATGTGAACAGAGCGTTCTTGAAAAAGAGAAGTTGCCTCTCATTGGAACTACCCTGTATAAATAAATGTTGGATAAATAAACTATAGTCTCCCCCTCAATATTTATTCTTCACAAAGGGTTCAGTTTTTTTGCCACCCCCAACAGTGAACTGACATATCCACCCATACTGATATGATTTACGCTCCTTGTCATATAGGCCATAAGGCATCGTCAAATGGTCTCAGTGATGAAATATGACCAGCCTCCCCTGAGTTAATCCTTGGCATTAAAGCATTCGGTCCTTTCTATCCAATGTAATGCAAGACACGGTCTAAACCTGGGCCTGTTTTATGCACGAGGCACCCTGCAGGGGGTCTTTGTCCTCCACCGGGGTGGGAGGTGAAAGGACTCGGCTTCCCTGTATGCACTTCTCAGGTGTCTGCAAGTGAAGGTCAGGTGTAAAGCTAGACTGCTTCAGCTTTGGTTATTGTGACCCTTAAACTGAGTTTAGCATCAACAAGTTTCATAAAAGGAAAATGTCTTTTGCTAACCTCTACTATACAAAGAGACACTTTGTATTTTTGTCTACCCCCAAAAAATGCATGGAGCCACAAGGTTTTATATCCTAAAAGGAAGGAAGCAACCATGTTATGAAAATAAACCAACCTGTTAACATTAGTAATATAAAGTTTCTTAGGTGTGCAACTTCCAATGGATTTTCCTTTTAGAAGTTATTTTTTCCTCTTGAATTTGTGACTTTTTCTTGTAAATGTGCAGCCTTTTCTGATATTTAAATCACTTGAATTTGCCATTTCTTTATCTATTTCATTAGTAGAATTGGTCTACATGCTTACTGGGTATATAAATTTGCTGTAATGTACCCAATGGTAACAAGATGCCAAGAAGATAACACTTTATTTTTTGACCTAGTTTTTATTAACCTTGCTTTAGATGAGTTTCTGCGTGTGACAGAGTGCTACTGTTTGTATCCAGGAGTATTAATGTGTTGTAGGATATGAAAACTCAATGTATAACGTTCACCATTGGGTCATCAGCTAGGCGGCCTCAGCTGAGCTGCACACAGTGAGGTGTAATCTCTATCTGACATGCATGCAGCAAGCTTGGCCATGTTAGCCACCTGACATCAACCTCGTATGTTTGGTCCCAGAGCAGGAGGTGGCTTGCAGGACAGGATGATAGCAGTGACCCCCGAGGCTGAGTCTACACCAGGCCATGCACTTTGTCTGTAATCCTGGGGAGGTCTTTACACAGGCCACTCCTGGAGATGTGATCCTGCCATCTCGCTTTAAACGTGACACGCAGCATCTGGGTGTACAGTTTGAGCCATCCATTGACTTCTGCAATGAAGAGTTCAGTGCCCAGCATTCACTCTGTACAGCAATATGGGTTGCGCAGAAGAATGTGATCTTGAGTTTTTGTGACATGTTTGATCTCCCCACAACCCCCATGTCATATAGGGCTTTCAGTGCAAGTGCTTTGCACATTCTTCACATGACTGGTCAAGTTGATCCAAGAAGCGGAGTACTTAAAATCATCAGCTACTTCCTGGGAATTGCTGTTTTGTTAGAAGCTGAGTCTTCCAGTCGGTAATTATGAGCCCAATCCGAGAACACGCTTCTACCAACTACAGCAACCTCTGGGCCTGTGAGATATTGTTAGAGAATAATACGTCATCTGCATAACCAAGGTCGGTTAGTGCCTTCTCCGGGTATCTGCTAGATCTTCTTGGAGTCAGTGTTAAGCCAAGTTCTGCTTCTCGACCATTGTTGGATTTCTCAAAGGGCATACTAAAGAACAATGACAGGAATGGCACCATTGTGTCTACCTGAAGACGTCAGCTGTAATCTCAAATTCATCAGACTTGCCGATTGCTGTGACAACCCTGCCGCATGTTGGTGTACACTGCCTTGATTGCACTGAGCACTTAGTGGAATGCCTTAAGCCTTTAGGATCTTAAACATCTTGTCTCAATGAATAGTCAAGTCTTTCTGGGGAAAAAATGGGTGACCTCAACTTTTTAAATGGCATTCACTTATAAAGCACTTTTTCTCATCTCTGGATGACCAAAGCGCTTTACAGATCCTGCTATCCACCCATTCACACACTGATGGCAGCAGGGCTGCCATATACATAGACACACGCACACACACACACACAGGCGCTACCCTGGCCACCAGGAGCAACTGGGGGTTCAGTGTCTTGCTCAAGAACACTTCGACATGCAGACAGAGCGGGAATTGAACCCATGACCCTCCGATCAGTAGTTGGTCACACTACACCTGCGCCACAGTTGCAGAGTGTAGGTAAGAGTGAAAGTTCTGCATTATTCCTTTATTAGATAGCTATCAAAGCTATCTAATAAAGGTATCAGATAGCTATCAAAAACAATTTTATTCATGTTCTTCAATTACCTGTGGTGGCTAGTTTGTCCTTTTATTTCAACTTCAGGACTTCAAAATGTGTGGCCATCTGCAAGGAGCTATGGAGGAGCTGATCAATGTGTTCCACCGCTACTCTGGAAAAGAAGGTGACAAGTACAAGCTGAACAAAAGGGAGATGAAGAATCTGTTACAGGAAGAGCTCTCAGATTTCATGGCAGTGAGTATGAATGGCCGATGTGCACTGGCCGTGTTAAAACTAATGCTGTTCCACATGTAAAATAATAATGTGCAGGACCAAATAATCTGTTACAAGAAATGTACACTAATTTACTATGGTCTACTGTCATGCTGCTGTTACACTGTAATTTCCCAGTTTGGGATCACTAAAGTATATCTAATTTATGAAGCGTCACCACTTAAGAATAGAAATCTATAGTAAACAAGCTAACTACAAGTGAGAGGGGAAAAAAGCATGTGCCCAGCATCAGTCATTGTGATGGGCTGCTTCATTTTAAATGTGCCATATCACCATGGTAACAAAGACTTCTGGCCTGACCTTTTTAAAAACGAGATGAAAACCAACAAGTACAATCACTGACCAGATGTAGATGTTTACAACACTCAGTATGAAAGGCCAGTGGAACTTTCAATTAAATCAACTTGTGATTTCCATTTGTCTTTTAGACAAATTGTATTATCAGATGCACTTCAGTATCAATGACCTAAAACAATCCCATTCTAAAAATGGGCTGAGTAATTTTATCTTTTTATTCTATTGAGCAAAAATTTAGCTTCTTGGTGGAACTGAAACTATGTGACCAGCAAAGCAGCATGACGTGTCTTTAGCCCCTTTTCCACTAGCACCTACTCGGCTCGACACAGTGTGTGTGGGTTCATTACAGGAAGGCGGCCCGTTGTGGTGTTGACATGCTGACCTTTTCTCTGATAAATAACATAGAAGATGCCTAAAATCACAAAACACTCACCATCTTCCCTGTGAGTAGCCATCAGCTCAGAGACCTCGTATAATTTTTCATTTCAGGTCACTCTGCTGTAGTTGGGGCCGATGGGGCTGAAAAGTTCATAGTTGTCAAATTTGACCAAATGTAATTTATTTTTAAAGTGCAGGGATCCACGCGCTGCAACACCGATGGAAGAAGTGTGTGCACCGACAGGGAAACTGTTGAAAAATAACCACATTTTGTCAAATTGGACCACTATATGAACTTTTCAGCCCATGAACTTTTCAGCGTCAGCGGCGCGTTCTGAAATGAAATACGAGGTCTCCAGCTGATGGCTGCTCACGGGGAAGCTGGTGAGTGTTTTGACTGTGTTGGTTTGTGTGTAGCCATTTATTTTGTTTATCACAGAAATGATAAAAAAAAAAAAAAAAAAATCACGGCTGAATTTACAAATGGTGGTTTTGAATCTTTTGAAGACGTCGCTCTCATCCACTGATGTTACGCCCTGACCAATTGGTGGCCTGCAAACTGTTGTCACATTTTCAGTTCGACTAAGCAAGGTTGGAACCTCACTGAAGTAGGTCCCAAAAAAGTACCTGGTACTAATGGAAAACCCTACAGAGTAGAGTCTAGGTGAGTAGGGCTGAGTAGGTACTAGTGGAAAAGGACCATAACAGCTATTGAAATGTCACTTCTAAAGATTTGCTGTGTAGCTTTATGAATTTAAAAAAGATGAATGGAATAGCTGATCATATGTCAAAGGATTAAATTTGAACTGTACTGCAATTCTACCTTGTCAGTTATGGATGATTCAGTAGGAAAGAAATTCAACAAGTTTGGGCAACGTTGCACGTGATGACTCAAATGTTGGTTGTTGATACTGACTAATCTTCATTGTTCTATGTGGTCTAGACTGACTACTGTGAACATTTCTTGACAACTAGGCAACTATTGACTCTGAGACAAACAGCATGCCAACAACCTTTTGGCACAGGGGTTGCACATATTTTGGCAAAGATTGGTGTCCATTTCCATCATTTGACTACAGGCGGTGTTCAATTTCATAGTAAATGTGACACATTCCACTAAAACCAGAGTGACTGAAACACAATGCAAAGATGCTAAGCTGTTGTAATATGAGGTGTCTGACTTTCTCTGCCGTTAAGCTTTTCTGATCCAGCCCAGTCTCACCAAAAAGTAGTGCATATAGCAGTGATGGGAGGTGAGGCACTGACTCTTTCAAAGTCAGATTTACAAATGTGTATATGAACACAATAGCATAAGCTTGAATTTAATTTCAATTCAAAGTTTGCATATTTTATGATCTACTAATTGTACGTTATAAAATTTGATTATATAATTTATTAACAAAACAACTAAGGCATTTTACTGAATTGCCTCTTGACAGAATGTGCACTGAAGTTCAGTTTTGCAATGCATGTCTAGAGCTTCTATTGTGAAGGGAAGAAGCAAAAATTGTACACTCCAGTTGCTTTTGTTTTGCAGATGTTCTGCTGACTAACAGCAAGCTGGATTTATGGATGTCATGCAGCCCTGCTTTCATTTCATTCAACTCTCCTGAATATAAACGAAGTGCAAAGACCCTTGGCTACACGAATAAAATGTGTTAAGTTATTTTACAGTCAAATCTGAGGGGCCCAAAAGTGATTATAGACCATTTGTTTCAGGACAATGAACTAAAAGTGTCTCAGAGTGTATTTGCTGTGCACTTTGTAGCTCCACAATTAGTTTAGTTTCTTTTTGTGCATCCATCAAAAATTAAAATGAGGCAAATGTCATCTTAGAAAAGTAAACATCAAACTTTCAAAGAAAAAATTTCAAAGCACAAAGAGAAGGATGTAGACTGAAGCAAAGCTTATTTATGCCTACCCCTTTTTGCTTAAACGGTGATCACCACAAAACGTAACACAAAAATGAAAGCCATCAATATGGAACTTTAGGTAAATAAAGTCATAATAAATTAAGTGGATTTATAGTTCTCTATTAAACTGACCTTTAACATCTCCTGGTCATAACAAGTGTGGTCCATGCTTTCAAAGCATCTGCACAACCATTCCATAATTTCACCCCAACAACAGAGAAACTGTTTTTTTTGCATTTGTTCTTATCTTTGGCTTTTCAAACATATGAAGTCCTTGCAGATGATGCATATTTTCTCTAATCTTGAACAACTTCTGGATTCCTGAAGGTAGCAGATTATTTTATACATAATTTGAAAAATTCTGAAGTCCACTAATTCTTTAAATTTCAATAAATTAAATTTTATGAATGGATGATTTGTTGGTTCTCTGAAATATTCTCCACTTAGAATCCGTATTACCTTTTTGTAGAAGAAATACCGGGTTAGTGATTGTAGTATAGGTGTTACCCCATACTTCAACACCGTATGAGAGCAGTATATGTAGAGTGATGCTTTATATAATATTGCAACAGACTTTGATATTTTAGTTGTAATATATTTAATATGTGGTTTCCAATTTAATTTGGCATCTATTATACCTAAAAATTTAGTATCCCATACCCTTTCCATTTCTGTAATTTATCATATTTTTTTTTATTTAAATTGATTACAAATTCAAGTATATAAAACGAGTATGCATGGTCTTACCTTTATTTGTAAATGAAATCCATCCCCCTTTCCCTCTGGACAAAAATCTGTGACTTTGTAAAAGTCCTTCTTGTCCTTTTAGTTTTAAGTCTCTCAATTGACAGTATTGCCAATTTTGATTGAAAGGCCACTTATGAGAAATGTTAAGTTTAGCTATAAATTCTTCCATTTTCAGCCTGTATAAAATGGAAGCA